>JAHLJS010000001.1:95459945-96659945 GCA_038502445.1 Eremochloa ophiuroides | reverse complement strand
CGGCGGCGGCGGCGATGTCGGTGCGAACCGGGGAGGAAGACATGGCGAGCGAAAGGAGAAGAACGGGGGGAAGGCAACAACGTCGGTCGCGGCAGCGCTTCTCACTCGAGCGAGCAGCGAAGGCGAAAGGGCGGACGATGAAGGCAAGAAAGCGAACGGTTGCACGAGCAAATGGCTAAGGTAGAAAGAAAAAACCGTTAGTTTTTCTTATATACCCGGGCGACGGATCGAGGGAGATGCGGAGGATCCGCTGCATTAACTGCGTGGGGCCCGCCACGATCCCCACGTCGCCGCCGACCTCGCGCACGCAACCGCCTCGACTGCCCCAAACCGTCGCGTCCGTCAGGCTGAGCGCCTCAAAAGGTGAGCCGAATCATTACGCCAGCCTGCCTCGATTCCGCCGATACATTCGCCTTCTTGACGAAGGAACCTCGGGCTCGGGCGCCCGTTACATTCTCAGGGAAACCGAGTTGGGGACAGCTAGCGGATGGGTCACGAAAACGGCCAGTATCCCGACGCCCGAGCGTCACAAGGGACATCCCGTGCTGTGTTCAAGTCCCAGTAGTGAGTCGGTTACGTGGAATCCCTCCGTGGGAGGCATCAGGCCCTCGGGTCCCATCAAAGGGACCCGACATCCACTAATTGACCCTCGGGAAACATTTGGAGTGTGCTCAGGCCACTAGCCAACCTCTAACGAACGTGGCACGGACCTCCACTTGAACCAACTCATTTGTAGCTCATCGGAAATGCCGACTCATGCCCCAGCGGGGAAGTCGAGCAGGACCAAACCTTCCTCTTCCCAAAAAAAGAGCGTGAAGGTCGGATTAAAACAGGGAAGAGCCCGATCAATCTCCGATACGAAAACGGAGGCTCGGGAACTTGCTCTGCACCTTGGAAAGACCACCGAACGACCTCCCTAACACGATGGGAGGCTCGGAGGCTCTGCTTCCAAGGGAACAGCCCCCCTAAATAAATCAAATAACACCCGACGAATAATAATTACGATTTTAAATAACATCCCTCCAAAGCCTCGGGGGCTACACCCAGCGGGTGCGTTCGCGCGCACCCACCGAAAAAAATAACCTATACTTCATCTCCTCGACGGGAAGAACCGGCGTGAACCTGTGGAGGAGTGCCTTCACTCCGCCACAGGCTCGGGGGCTACTGTCGGTTACCAAAGTATGGGGTACCCAATTTCGATGCAAAAATATACATTCCTAACATGACCCGGCACAGGTAAGGCCAGCGAAAGCCCACGAAGGCCGCGCCTGCGGAGGCCCATGACGATGATGCATCAACACAAACCTACCCTCGGGGAAGCGGCACCCTCGGGCGTCAATTCTCCGATTCGCCCGAGCCTCCCCGACAGAGCTCGGGAAAGCGGCACTCTCGGGCGCCAATTCTCCGATTCGCCCGAGCCTCCCCAAGAGAGCTCGGGAAAGCGGCACCCTCGGGCGCCAATTCTCCGATTCGCCCGAACCTCACCGAGAGAGCTCGGAAAAGCAGCACCCTCGGGCACCAATTCTCCGATTCACCCGAACTTCACCATCCCTCTCGAGCGCAATCTTTCAAAGGCATCCCATGCATAGTTGACGTCAGCAGAGCAATCTTGGACCGAGAGGGACCTCTCTGACCACTTTACAGGCATAGTCCCATCGGATGGGCCCCTCGACACAACAGCGCCCTAAACGCGCACGTTCGCCGTACCAACTGCCTCATCTCCTCTAGCAGGCGATCTGACGGTCCTCCTCCTCCCACGCCGCTACAGGGACAGTCAACCGTACGGCTCCCCAGGCTGACAAGGGGATTCGCCGACTACGACGGCGACCGCCATACCCCGGCCACACGTGTGACACCAGAAAATGGGGGACGACGGTCGTCCGGCCAATCAGGGGGAATGGACAAGCCTTATGACCAGTCTTGCCAACCCCCTGAAATGTACCTCACAAGGAAAAAGAAGCGCCCGAGGGAGGACACTCCCCCGCTCTGTCCCATCAGGTCCCCGATGGCACCAAGGCTTCCCGAGCCTCGGGGGCTTGTACCCAGAAGTCAACCTATCTATTCGTTGCACTATGTAAGGACGACACGACGGCATGACGTATCGCCATGTAGCCAACCATGACCAAGCACTGTGAGATGCCTTGGAACTCACCAATGGAACAGTGGTGGATCAGCCGAATGACTAATGCCATGCCGCCGAGGCGCCAAGACGAAGGCGTGGCTGACGATCGCCACCAGTCATCACCAACTCCGTCATGCCGAGTACTGTAACACAGGGCAACACGTGTAACTCTAGCCCTTCCCTTGTAACTATAAAAGGGAGAGCAGAGGCCAACCGTAAAGGATCTCTCTCACAAGCTCACACATACTCACACGCACTCAACAAGAAACAGCAACAAGCAATCTGTACGTATTTAGACATTCATAAGAGATTTGGAAGCACTTCCCTCTCTCGCTCAGTTTGTAACCCCTACTACGAGCACCCCGGTGTAAGGCAACACGACTCGATCCCACACTAGACGTAGGGCACTCATTACTTGAACCAGTATAAATCCTGTGTTCCCCCTTACACACCACCCGTAACCTTAACCGCAAAACACAATTTTAGTAGCCGACGTTAGCGCTCACTGAATCTAACACCGACAAGGGGCAAATTTTTAAATATTGGAGCCGGGCGCTAGTGCGACCTGGTCTCCGGCTCGTCGTCGCCGCCGCCCGCGTGGCTTTGGACACGGACGCAGGGCAGCCCGGCCGGACAACCACCCACCAACGGTCCGGCTCGCCGTCGACGTCAGAGCATTCATCCGCAGCCGATCCGCGGGAGATGATGGCAACCGAACCGAGTGGAACTGCTGGCGCCGGGGTCAGGACAACGGCTCGTCCCCGTGGCCCTCGTGTTTCGCGGGACACGCAAGCCTGACTCTAGAGCGGTGACGGGTGACGGCGAAAGCGACACGGGCGCAGGCCGCGCGCGCGCTTCGTGCGTGTGTGTGCTTGCTTGCTTGTGCCGCCCGCGCTCTCGACGAAGCACAACTGTCCGGTCCGTCGCCCAGCCATGCTGTCCCTTGCCTGAAAGCCTGAAACGAACCCAAAGCTCCAGCAGCATCCCTTATCATAAACGCAATACAATACAACAAAAATAAAAAATCTCCAGCAGCATTCAGCCAAACACTGACACACACACACACACACACCCCATGTGGCCGTGTGGGTTGAGTGCCAGGCAGTCAGGCACAACAAACGGAACGCAACTCAACTAACATGATCATTTGCTGAATAAGGGATGGACAAAAAAAAAAGGATAAACCAACAGCTGTACCGCCCGTATGCTACATGCGCATAATACAGATCGCAATATGAGTTATGAATACAGCAAGTAAACCCGGTCACAAAAGGTTCCTGTCCTGAAATCTGAAAGACATGGGCCCAACCGTCAGGTATATACTTCGGGTGGGCACGGAGTTTTTTTTTTTGAAACAGGGTGGGCACGGAGTTGGTTAATAGTTCCCCAAACACAGACTAGAACATAGCACGGGATTGTTCCACAGACAGATATGCAATGCAGGCTAAACTGTCACAATCAATGGATGCCTCTACACCACCTAAATCACTACTACATCGTTATTAGTATAGTAGCCAGCCACCCATCCGCTATTCATTTGTCTCCACCAGGCTAGAGCAATAGAATCAATCTCCTGTTTCCGTTCCATTTTAACATAGGATGAATGCTGATAGCCATGTGTTTGACCCGGCAATAATGGCATCTCCCCCGACCGGCATGATATTGATAGGCTCAGGCATTTCAGAAGATGGACACTATGCCAATGGTCCGTCCCTCCGCACCCGAACTCGCTCACCATTGAAATGGATGTACTTCCACTTTTTCAGGTATTTCTCAAGGACCTGCTTTTCTTTTTCTTCTTGGCCAAGAGCCACAAATGCTTTTCCAATCCGTCTCGCTGTATCCTCATCTGGACGCACCCCAAATTCCTCCATGTCAGCGTATATCTGAAATTGGTAACAGGAACACAGTAAGACTTCAGGCATCTCTTTTTTTAACACAAAAGCTAAGTTGCATATTTGACCAGCCACCTAGACAAATGTTATGGAAACAGGTCTGCTAGACCACATACAAGGAATTGCTTCCCATTCTGTTACCATATAACCTGTCAGTCAGGATGGATAAGCTGTTGATTACGATTAGGCTCCATGACCTGTACTAGATGGTTGACCATATGAATACTGGTTAACCTTTCTAAGAACATTGAACCGCACATGACTTGCATAATTTTCAAAACTTAAACATCAGCCAACTCATAATTATGGTTTCAATGAAAAGGCTGACTCATAATTTATTATCATAGAATTATTCATGTACCAGTCAACAAATATAGTTGGAATACAAAGAAAGCCAGTAATGAGCCACATATTCAATTACAGTGAGGGGAGGGGAGGTGGAGATAATGTCGCTTAATCCTAAAAGAAGGTGAAAATGAGTAAGATATACCTCCAAAACTTTATCTGGGCACTGGCAAATGTCATACATCAAGATCATCCGAGAGAACAACCTCTTGGGCACTGAGCGCGTATGAGTCTGTATTACAGTATTCCAAATTGACTCGGCTTCATCTACCCGTTTATCCATAAAAAGTGCGAGGAGAAGTGTATCATACGTTGTCCATGTTAGCACCTGGCCTTTGCTCATCAACCACTTGGTCACCTGTGAAAGCATTGAAATTCAGCAGGTGACTGGCAAAACTAGTTTGCTATCAGAAACTGTCACAAGACAACTCCAAAAAAGAACACCAAAACTCATGACTCGCTAGCAATAGCAACTACTATAGCTTTTGTCCATAACAGTGATACCTGGATTATTCTTAGCCATTTCCGTCGCCTTTTCAACATCCCCAAAGCTTTTGCTGCTGCTATAATAGGAAATTCAGGCTCAAAAGCACTCCACTTGTCCAATGCACCATAAATAGCTTCTCTTTCATTTGGTAACTTTGAAACCTAAAAGATATGGTTCCACAGACTGAATTGTTGAGAACACGTCAGTTTCTTAAGCCTGATAGGATCGTTGTCAATATAACTAATACTATGATTAATCAGAGCACGGGAAAACGGTAATATGATAACTGAAGAAGCCATTTGTCAAACTTTTCACACTTTGAGGATAACTGAATTGTGATATAGTGATCTTATATCTTACAGTATTGGTTTTTTTTTCTTTCAAATGATCTGGAATTCCGGCTTGATTAATAAGGAGAGCAAGTGTATATCTTACAGCATCAATAAGACGGAGAGCCTTCTTCCCTGACCCAGCTGTTTCCTTCCTGATCCACAAGTGCTGCTGCTTGTTTGGTTTCTTTGACACCCTATGCCACAATGAATGCAAATTAATTTATTAAGTGATAAAAAGCAGACAAAGTGCACATCGTCATCTCAGAAGCAGTCGTTGCAAACCGAACAAATACAGATGCATGAAGACGTGAAGACCATAAAGGGGGGACCCAACCAACTAAATCCATTAAATGTGCCAGCAATTCTTAAAGCCTCTTTGGTTTTTTTTTTTAATTATTATTTTACAAAACCTCTTTGATGGATTGAACCAGCAGGAAAGCATTGTACCTTATCTGACAGGCTACACATCTAAAACTATAAGGAGGACTAATTTCTAGCAGAACGTTGATCGAAGTGAAAATTTATGCAGCACGGGATTCTTGTGCTCACCTACACAACCCAAGAAGTATAGGTAACACAAAATGGCACAATACAAAGTGTGTACAATTAGTTTATAATTTCATATGCGCATTAAACCCAATGCAGTTACTCTGCATATGCTTACAAAACAGCCAAATACCGGTACGGGCGCACAGCAGCAATATCTCGAGAATCTATGGTGAGGTGTTCACATCATATACCCCTAACTCCCAATAACTCTTTTGAATTCGACAAGAAACTTCTTCTGACAATACGGATATACAAGACAATCACAGCGACGGACACAAACCATACTCAACTACCTCGTATGTGTCAAACTAAAATCCCCTGAAACCACCCGTGTGCCTTGAACCGGACCACCAAATCGAACTAGACATATCTAAACAAGCCCAACTTCTACGAAATGCATTCCATCGACAAAGCGGCAGGTTCGTAGAGCAAGGCGAGGGGTAAGCGGAACAAGAATAAAGAAGAGACCTATCCCCAGTTAGCACTTACAGCGCCCTGCAGCCTGCGTCGCGGCTGGGTCCTCCTCCGCCAGCCTTCCCCCTCCCCGGCGGCTCCGCGGCGAGGCGAGGCACGAGGCGGAGAGCGAAGGCTCCCGCCATGGCCCTGCCCTATTTCCTCGCCAAGCTCCGGCGAATCGGATAACGTCGGGAGACGACGGTTGGACTGGCCGGGCTGGGACAGGGGGACTTGGGATGGGCCTTTGGCCGCTGGCCTTACTTGGCTTTCGGGCCAGAGCTGCTTCTGGTTTGGTTTAGCAAATTGGGCCTGGCCTGGTTGAGTATATTGTGTGGGTCTCGGATGGCTGCTGGAGCTATGGAAGAACGCGCAGAGGACGACGGCTCGTCACGATCACGATCTCATCAGGATTGAAGTGTTTTCTCAGTCAAATCTCATCTCATAAATAAAGTTCGGTAAAGTAACAACACTTAGGTCCTCAAACTTTGAGATGCCCTACGACGACGGGCGCGCTGGGCATGCTAAAGCTCAGCTGCCTTGGAGAAGCAACCTCGAATCACTTCTTTTTATCATGGGGCTCCTTCCTTTTTATCAGCTAATCCCTTTCATTGATTCTTAATACTTTTTCTGAAAGAAAGAAACATTCGTTTTCAACTTGTGATAATCTCCTTTTTTTTTTGTAAGAGTACGCAAGGGGCCATGCATGCCCATGCGAGAGAGAAAAGGAATAATCATATCATGGTTGCGTGGCGCTGGGGCCTTGTCATTGTCAGCCGTGCAATGTTCGTGCCAACGTAAATCTTACGCGTCCGTGCACTCATTCTCAGTCTCAGATAAACGACGCGAAGTTCAGACTCCGGTGTTTGGATGGTTGTGCCAAGCCGAGCCTTATCTTTGTCGCTTGTTTTGGAGTGCTCTGGTGCCTGGAGCACCATGGCCAGAAATTCAGACGACCAGATTCAGTTTCTTCAGAAGTGTAGGAGAGAAAATGACCACTTGGTGTCGGCAACGCCGGATTTGTTCGATACCACATTGTCTTTGTAGAATGGGATGAACGGTATCTATGGACTCCGTCTGTTCTTCCGTGAACGTTGATGATTCACACACAGATCATAAAAATCAGCACAATTTGCCTGTCCAAAATTGGATCTCGCAGAAAGACTGAACTTCCATCTTCCCTCGCAGAGTCGCAGGGGCATGTTCAGTTGTTAACAACATCATTGCACGCTCAGGAGCATGGAAGAAAAACTGCGCATCTCAGCAGGACAGCAGGTTTGCTGATCAGGGGTGAATACCCCTGGAGAAGTACACCGAAGATGCCGGAAGGCTATGACAGGGGTGAATACATGAGAGCACAAGAAAATTGTAATTACCATACAGCTACAATCTAATGTCAATGTTCTCTGGTCTGCACTTTAGGAAAACTAAGGGTACAGCATCATGTACATGTACAACAAAAGGGCATCCTTTCTGGGAAAGCAGACCAAGTAATTCACTATATATATATTCATATATAAGAGCTGATGTTTACTTCTGTTCTTCTGAAAACTTATTGTCAGTGCCACGCAGAAGCAGATATCAACTTCCTGTTCTTCCAGCCGAGCAGCATCGCACCATCCTTTTCCTCCAGGGTGTACTTTTCAGAGTAGCATGCAAGGAGCTTCCTGATCACTGAGTTCACATACGAGCTCAGCGGGTATGGTCTGAACCCGGCCATGGTCAGCCTAGACCGCCACTTACCCAAGAGCTCATGCCGCTCCACCCGGTCCTTCCCCTCGCAGGCGATGATGTTCACAATGTCCTTGGCGAGGCAGTGCTGCTCCACATTGATCCGCTCCTTGTTTTCCCGAGGCAGATTCGCGTCGATCGACTCGAACATGGCCGAGTAGTAGTCCAAGGTCTCGGTGAACCGCATCAAGAACGGGGTCGTGTTGGTGTGCGACTCTTGTTCCACAAGTGTGGTCACCTTTGGAGACAGACCTTTCACCATCCGGAGTAGCCCGTCACGTGGATTGTTCACGTCCACACTCTCATCTGGGGTGTGGTGCAGCTGCAGAGTGAAGTTGACAGCGAGTGCTTCGCCTGGCTTGATCTCGAGCATTTCTTTTGTAACTTGAGTTGCACAGATACCAGGCAGAGGGGTAAACTCCAAAGGTATCCTGAATTCTTCAGACATGCTTTTCAACATCTTCCCTACAATGTCCAGACCTTCACCACGAGCATACTCTGACACTGGATCATCTATTCCAGTGATCTGGACATGTGGTGGACCCCCAGGCCTTGCAGCGAGCGCTTGTATCAGTGTTATCCATTGTGTCCCTTGAGCAATCTGGAAATCAATTATATGGATTTTGTCCTCATTTCTTAAGGCTTCTGCAATTGCCCCATTGGCAGCCATGTAGCCAAACTTGAAGTACGGACAGATATTATATAAAATCTTCATGTAAGACAAGAGCTCATTACTGTCTGGTTTACGGCACTTCAGAGCACGATATATGTTTGTACCTGACTTTGCATGTCTAGCAACCAAACCCTCAAGAAGGTAAGCACCTAACCGCTGGATTGGCTCTCCAGTAATTGATACAACTCCACGAGCTTGCTGAACAAGGTTAAGGAACTCCTCTATCCTCTCCTCACTTAATGCTTCAGCACACTTGGTTAATAGCTGCTTCACCATGCTCTGCGGATCCTCCCTTAACTCCCTTAGCCGTTTCTCTGGGCGGAATTCATAGCTTGCTGTGGGGTATCCAGATGCAAATTGTGCCTGTACATCTCCTGGTGATGGCTGCCTTGATTCATGACTCCATGTCCTCGACCGCTGCCTTATCAGCTGAGCAGGTTTATGTTCCTCAAATTCATGTTTGGTGCTAGTGGCTGCATCATCAGCATCAGGAGCCATCAGAACAGTCTCTATTTCCCGTAAAGCGTGTTGCATATTATGTCTTGATGTTGCGAACAATGGACCAGGTCTCACTTGGGTGTTCTCCCGAAGGATAGCTGCCTGTCTGTATGAGCTGTCTACTTCCAGTGGTGATATTGGTTGTGCTGAAATGGTTTCTGAGGAGCTCTGGTTATCTGGAGTATTGCTGAGAGCAGACAAATTATCACACTCAAGCTGGGATGAAAGAGGAGTGTATGGGGAGCTGCTGAACTCAGACTTCAGTGGACTAGCTGGCCAAGGAGTGTTTGCTAAGTTGTTCTCTGTAGGAAATTCGTAGAAGACGTTAGCACCAGTTAATCGGTACTTTAACAACTGGTGCAAGTCCATAATAAATGAATGAGCATTAATTGATCATGACCTGTACACAGGAGAAGATAAGAGTATGAAAAACTTTTTTCAAATAAGGAAATTTTGGTTTAGAAGTTCAACTTCAAGAATATAAATGCAAAAAATAAGAAAAGACACAGGCAACAAACAAAAGAAAAATTGCAAACGACTAGCACTGCTTAATAAAATTATATGCAGCTTAGAATTCCCAAAATCCTGCATACGAAACAATTCATGAGGAGACGTCTACTCATGCTTCAGCAGACAAAATAAAACCACACTATCAGCGTGCAAACAGGAGGGGTACGTGGTTTCCGTGCAAAAGATGTAACAAAGTATATTAGGTGGGAAGCTCTGAAGTTTTGCTAGGTTATCAGCAAAATCAATGGACCATAATAGCCATTACCAAGAACTTTATCCTCCATGACAATAATCCGAATATACGAGATGAGCTTAAATGACAAGTTCAGTGTTTCCTTACACCCAATATGCTACAAGCAGATCAATCAAACAAACTAAGAAACAACAATACCAAAAAAAAAGGATAGGCACATGCACTCATACAGATAGTTCCAAACAGCTGCCTATTCTGCACTTGTTAACAAAGTGCTAGCAGTGGAGGAATAGAAAATCTAGTTTGACAATATAGAAAAAATCTTAATGGGCCATCATTGCAAATTACATTAGTATCTTGGGAATTCCCATGTACTGAGATAGCCATCCTATTCATCACACACTCCAAAGGCCAATCAGCCAGGACCCTTTTTTTTAACAAAAATATCTCAATTTCTTTCCAATAGTCGCAGTGGCACCACCATTCTACCCTCAAAATCAAAGCATCCTTATAATTAAATTTGTGTATTCAGAATGTCAAAATCAAGCAGCAGAGCATCAAACTAGATGCTACAGAGGAACACAAGAAACGAAGGAAGGTGTTTAAGTATCAATTTATTGTACTCTCAGAAAAAATAAGTATCCTCCCATAGAAGAAATCCAACCTAACAAGGGAGTATGGAGACCAAACATCACAAAACATCTAACACCTACTTCAGCACAGCCACAACTGCTGCAATAATTAAGTAAAGAAACTCATACATTCTTTAGTTGTGGAAGAGGATTGACTACACTATTTGATAATCAATCCTCTAGACCAAACTTAAGCAGTCTCTAAGATTCTCTATTTGTTGAAGGAGGTTGACCAACTCTGCTGTTTGACTACCGGTCTATTTCTCCTTTCTGAATTCCCAAGAAAGAACTCCCCAACAACAAGTTTGACCAATCAACCAGCTGAATCAACGTCAACTTCGTCGCTAAAACAAGAAGCCAATTTGCATAGTGTCTACTTTGTCCATTAAGAAGGTTTGAATATTACAGGATCCTGGACCTTGTTTGATAATGCTAAAATCATAGTTAAAAGACCTGCATGTCCAAGAAGAACCTCGGTATGCTCTTCACAATCCCATGGGGTACTTTACTCAGCGAACCAAGTCTCGCGTAGATTGTCATCGAGGGTAAGTCAAATTGACTAATCAGGTGAGGGATGACATTTTCTAGGCCATGTCCTAATCAAGCACACAGATGGATACTAAGTTTCAGTCCCAGCAGGGGAAAGTATTTGTTATTCAGAATCAACTACCTGTTACTACGGAGGGAAGCTACTGTGTTCTTCCCTAGCTCCACGGATTAGATTTCAATTTGTACATATAGTGAACGACACGCCAAGCTAAACACAGGGAAAAAAATCGCATCCAGCGCAGCCATACCAAGTGAAGTACGAAACGAGGCAGAATTAGCGCCAATTGACCCTACTAAGCACGGCAAATTGGCAGAAGTCCTCGTGACCCATTTCCAGCTCTCTCTCCCTCCCTCCCGCCGAACCCCAACCCCATCCTCAGCTCCGTTCTCAGTCGCGATGATCCCCAGCTTCGCCGGATGCGCCCCCAGCGTCACATCGCCCGCTACTTCGCCGCGGCGGACGAATTGGCCGAACGAACCCATCTGCTACCCGAATGCTCACATCTCTCAGCCCCTAGTAGCGCCAGACCTCCCAAGCTGATCAAACAGTTCCCCAACAAAAAAAATTCCCCAAAAACGAAAACTCAGCAGGAAGCAAAGCAAAACCAGCAGCGCGACAACAAGCAGAGGATCCAGCGAGGTACGAGGAGGGCGAGAGCTCTCACCTCCTCCGATCCGCACAGCCCGATCCAACTCCACCTCCACCACCACCACCTCTCTCTCAAGCTTTTTTTTTTTCTTCTCTCTCTTGTGCTGCTAGTTCTCGTGTCCTAATCCTTCTCTTGCTTGCGTCCCCTCTTTTTGTGTGCTGTGAATAATAATTGCATATGTTGAAGAGAGGAAGAGGGGAAGCCCCCGAGTGCCACGCATTATATACCCCCTCCCACGACGGCGACCGTTACCGCCCCGCCTCACGCCGTCACGGCCACGCTTCTCCGTACGGACGGTCAGCGCTCCCGCGTCGCCATAGCGGGCCCGCCGGCCAGCCACCGTCCGCCCTAGATGCAAACGGTGGAGCGACGTGGGGGCGCTCACGTGCCCGGCGAGCGGCGCCACGACACGCCTGACGCGCGGCGAGCGCGGGCACGCGGTCTCGCCTTTGACCTGACGTGGATGGGGTTTGAACCGCTCTGGGGCCGTCCGTTTGGGATCGGACGTTTGCGGGATGCCTTCAGGCTCCAAGAGGAAGACAGAGGGACTGACTGGCATTATTTGCTTCAGGTCCCTGGTCTTTTCGTCCCTAACCACGGGGTTGAGAGGAATTAGAGAGGATTGAAGAGGATTTTGATTTGTACTAGATTTAATTTCCCTCGATCTTTTTCATTCTTGTTGATTCTACGAGAAACCGAACTGGCCTCAATGGGTTGAACCATAGTGGCAACCGGTGAAGCAGCGAAGCTGTGACAGCGGCGGCGCGGCGTTGGAGCTAGAGATGGGTGGCGGCGACGGAGACCTGAGCAACTCCAACAGTTTAACAATTTTTCTTTGCCAATTGTTGTTATTTGTCAAATCCCAAATTGATATGGAAAGGGGAAAAAAGAGACCATCTCCAAGTGTTTGGCAAAACTAAAAATTGTACGCGCGAGGGAGAAATATCCCGCGGGAGTAGCTTGCGAGGGCGATTACCAAGCGAACCGCAGTTTGGCATATATGCCAAATATCACCTGGTGTTTGCCAAGTTGCTAAAAATGCCAGGCCCATTTGCCAAACTGTTGGATATGTGATTTTGAGAATTTTACCAAAAAAACAAGAATGCCAAACTCATTTGCCTAACTGTTGGAGTTGCTAATACGGTTGGCAAATGGGCTATGTGTCCAAGCACACACGCTGCAGGAAAGAACGTAGTATCTGATAATTTTATTATTATTATATACACCAAGGGCAAATTATAAGTTATTCCAAGAATATTAGAGGGTCAAAGCATTTTAATTTTGACCAAATTTATATAATAAGATAATAATTTTAACAATATCAACTAAGTATTTTTATTTTTTTATTAAATATATTTTCATAGGACACTTATTTGGTGTCATAAATTTTTATATTTCTCTCTACAATTTTGATGAAACTTAAGATGCTTTGACTCTCCAAGATTATTAGAATGATTTACAATGTACAATGGAGGAAGTATAAATTTTAGTTAGGTGTATCGAACAAGCCCTAAGTTCACCAGCCCTTACCGAAATTCCTCTCACCCTCTGTAGTAAAGTCACAAGGTCTTACGCCTGATTTATTATTTTACATCCCACTTAGCTTAGATAGCTTATATTAAGATATATTGGTATATACAATCATAATGCATCCAGCCAATTCAATGTTAATTAGGACAAGGCTAATTATTAGATACTAAACTACTGTCGCCGCCTGTTGGAACAGTAACTCCCAGATATATACGAATGGTCACATACTTTTGACATAGTCTCATCACCAGGATAAGATTCAGTTGACAGCCAAATGACCAAGTAAGACCCGGTCTCTGACTGGGCCACCACCACCACCACCAGCACGTATATACAGAGCAGGACATCATCTTCACCCTCTCGGAGCAACGGAAAAAAAAAAGGAAATTGGAGATGGAGCGTGCATGCGATCACTAGTAAAAAATGATTTTTCTTGACGCCGGCATTTTATTTTTACAGGCGGTTTTAGTTATCGAGCGCCTGTAAAATTAAATCGATGGCCCCATAGACCGAATCGCCTGTAAAAATCTATTTCTACAAGCGGTTTTCATCATAAACCGCCACTAGAAATAGGTGATTTCTACAGGCGGTTGGTAATGAAAACCGTATGTAGAAATCGATTTCTACAGGCGGTTTTCATTACCAACCGCCGGTAGATTTTTTTTTTGAATTTTATTTTTTGAGTTTTATAAACGATCTCGGATGAAGAAACTTTCAAAATAAAAGTTGTAGATCTCAAAAAGTTATGAAACTTTATAATTGACAACGTTTTCATTTGAAATCATCTTATTGATGCAAATTACGGTTAAAATTTGAAATTTGAATTTTTACTACAAGCCTCGGATGGAGAAACACTCTACATGAAAGTTGTAGATCTCAAAAAGTTATGCAACTTTATAGTTGATAACTTTTTCATTTGACTTCATTTAGGGCTTCAAATAGTCAATTTTCTATTGTTTGTTATAATATGTGAGGAACCGAAAACTATTTTAAACGCATGTGATGGTATAGTGCAGTTGTAGGGAGGGTTTCGCGTGAGCCTTAGGTCACAGGTTCGAATCCCACCGGCCGCGTAGCGCGCGAATTTTGCGCGAAAAATACCGTGACTTGTGACTTCGACGGAGACGGATGGACGCTGGTCGATCGGTCCATTTCTAGATTTAATTTTTTTTTTACTATTTTTAAAACCTGATATTTGAAAAAAGTTTTGTGTAGGCGGTTTTTTAAGTGAATCGTCTGCATAAACGGCTGATTTCTATAGGCCTCGTATACAGGCGATTCGAAAAAATACCTGTAGAAATAGGTTTAGAACCGTCTGTACATATCCTTGGTATACTGGTGCATGCGATGCGATGCCAGGCTGCCACGCCCTGGACTGAACCTGAAGCCTGAACATGCCAAGAAAGCGGTCTTCTAGAAGAGGTCGATCGGGCCAACCACGAGTCTGGGTCGTCGCCACATACCCGCGCTCTCATGCATAGTACTCCGTGGATGAACGGAACGGAACGGAACGGAACGGCTCGGGAGGCCCATGCGCTCATGGCCTGATGCGCGCACTTCCGCGCGTTCCGCATGGTGGTGCACCCGGACTCAAATTAAACTTTGCTTGGACCTTGGAACCCAGCAGTGGACGGCTTGCCCAATTGCATATGCGCAAGCTAATAAAACACGGATAGCGGTTAGCAGTGGATTAGTGTGGAGGTAGTGAATTGTGGAGAACCTTATGAGTTAAAATCAGCACTTCTTTTGAGGTATACTCCCTCCGTCCTAGAATTACAGTTGTTTTAGAAATGTGCACCGATATCAAGAGACTAGAGCAAAGTTAAGGGGGAAATTTAACTTTTTACCATTGTAACGAACAACGCCTCTTCAAATCCCATCTTAACGGCGGCCCATACAATTATACCATTACTGTTCGCAAAAGGTTACAGATTTACCATTTGTGCTGGCGTGGCACGCCACCACCGTACGCCACGCTGGATTTGGGACAGAAGGCCGGAGAAAAAAACCACGCCTGCCCCGTGGCCTCAGCGTGTAAGGTAGGCGGCCACGCGGAGCATTGAGGCTGGTGAGCTACGTGGGCCGGTGCTGCAGGAGCTTCTCGTGCTCGAGGCCGGCGCTGACGACCTTCTCGCCGGGGACCCAGACCTCACCACCAAGCGCCGCTTCCAGGTGTGGGCGATGACCGCGCGGACGACTGCGCGCGCTCAACGGCCTGGTGGACGCCATCGGTCCCGACCCGCGCGCCGGCGCCCTCGTGCTCGGCTTCGAGCTCTGTGTCGTCACCAAAATGTTGTACGCATACGACACCGTCCTGCACGACTTCTTCCGGGACGGCGGCCGATGTCATCGTCGGGGTGCTCGACACAAGCGTGTGGCCCGAGAGCAAGACCTACGATGACGCGGGGCTCGCCGACGTGCTATCGTGGTGGAAGGGTGAGTGCGTGACCGGCGTCGGCTTGACGCCTCTGCCTGCAACTGCAAGCTCGTCGGCGCCAGGTTCTTCAACAGGGGCTTCGACAGCTGCTTTAGCTCCGACATCCTCGCGACCATGGACGCCGCAGTTGCCAACGGGTGCGGTGTCCTCTCGCTCGGTGGAGGCGCCGCAAACAACATCGCCATCGGTGCGTTCGCCATCATGGAGCGGAACGTGAAGTGGGAGCGGCGAGGATTGATTGGGTTCAGGAACATGGGACGAGGGAGATGCAGATTGCTACGCTCGGACGCAAGAACTCAGCCAGCAGATTCAAGAAGGCACGGCCGCACGGGAGAATCCCAGGAAGACGCGACCGGGGAAGGAAACGCGGAGGCCAAGGGCAGGCGTGGTCAATTTCCCTGGTCTTCTGATCTGGATCCAACGTGGCATGCGGTGCTGGTGTGCCACGCCAGTCAAAGTGGCAAATCTGTATAGATTTTTGAGGAGTGATGATAAATTTGTATTACCTGTCGTTAAGGTGAGATCTGAGGAGGTGTCACTCCTTATAATGGTAAAAAGTTAAATTTCCCAAGTTAAGGAGCTACCCCTACTCTAGTACCGTGCGCACAGCATTTCTATAGGCCTGTTTAGATCCACTACAAATTGCAATTAGCCACATTAACGTTGCGGCACATGTATGGAGCATTAAATGTAGACGAAATGTTTACATGTTTGTACTTTTTGCATGTACATCACGAGACGAATCTTTTAAGCCTACTTGGATGGATAAAAATTGTCAAATACAAACGAACGTGCTACAGTATAGAATTGCAAGTGTAACTGGGTTCTAAACACAATCTATCTCTTGGGCTCTCTTTCCCATGCTAGCTGCAGGCTACCTGCATGGACACAGGATAGTCCAGTTCGCTGCAGCCTGCAGGCTAGCTGCATGGAGCCTAAAACGACTTTAATTTTGGGACACCAGTTCAGCTCTAAAACATCAATTATACTGGGACAGAGAGAGTAGAATAAAATTTTTCTCGCACGATAAATTAGCACAGCTAAAATTAATATTTGTTTTCAACCAACCAGAACAGTCAAGAGCCAGCCAGCACTTTATAAGCTTACGTAACTTTAAATACACATATCATGGATAGTAAATATAGATAGACATTTTGTTGCACTTAAAAAGCTAACGTCTCACATGCTTAAATTAAGTAAGACAAGGAGGCCCACTCGCCGACATCGATAGCGGGCAGGCTGATGATGCCGATTCGACGATGTGCGCGCGAGTGCGAACGAGAGGCGCTCAACTCACCAGACCTCAAGTGGCTCATCACCGTACTACCAAAAAAGAAAAAGAAGAAGGGAAAAAATTAAGAAGAAGGGAAAAAAAAAGCTTACCTCAAGTGCTCCGCTTTGCTTTCTCGGTGCTATATTTGTTAAATTGGTAGTACTTCTTACTAACGTGATGTAAACATGCCATGCGAATCATTTTTGCCAACTCGATCCAAAAGTGACCTGCGCATGGCTTTTTGCTAGTGCTGTCACCGCAATGGCTTTTGTTGCTGGCCCGCAAAGTAATTATATGCTGGAGGGGATGAACGCGAGTGCATCGGAAGTTAGCGACTCAGATTTAATAGGGTTTACGAGCGAGAGTTCATTGGTCTAATGGGGTGTTTATATGTGTAAAGTTTTGGGATTATGACACTGTAGCAGTGAGGAATCTTTTTCTATAAGTGTCCAATTATAATCTAAGTAGACTCAAAAGATTCGTCACGTGATTTACAGGCAAACTGTATAAACATGTAAAAATTTCGTCTACATTTAGTACTCCATGCATGTGTCATAAAATTGATGTGACGGAAGTTTTAGGATTTTTGAGAGGATCTAAACACCCCTAAAATCAGTAGATCAATTTCCTTTTAAGACTGTCCACAGCGTAGTCGATGTTGAAATGTTTTTTTTTTCCCACTGCCACCTCGTATCAATGCATGGACTAAAATATCGTCACAACGTCGGAACTGATGTTTGTCTAATGTGAGCCCAATCATCTCAGAATTTCTCCCAAAAAAAGAAAGGCATTGCTGTGGACAACAGGTGCAAAAAAAAAATACTTCTTTATTATTTCAAATCGAGACAGGAACATCAACATCGTGTCTACCCGATGTTTGGACATTCTCTTTCTTGTTCCGACATCGGTAGAATGCAGTGTTGTGGATAGTTTAATGATCAAATTGTGACCTTTTGGACTAACTTGTTCGTCAAGCCAAAAATAGTTCAAAATATCCTGGCATTTTCATAGTTGCGAAGAGGGAGGGGGTGTTAAATTCCATAATCTAAAAAACCAAAAACATTCTCGTACAGTCAAAATTTCTAAAATGGACTATGAAGGACGACGCAGCTCAACAATAATATTTGAGCTAGGCACGCACAGGGGCAGAGACAAGAGGGCGAGCAGGGCTCAGGCCCCCTGCACTGGTACAGAAATGGACTTTATTCCCGGTTGGAAAACCCCTTTAGCCCCGGTTTTCCAACCGGGAACAAGCTTTCGGGAGTAAATGTCACTCCTTTTAATCCCGGATCCAGAACCGGGATCAGAACCGGGACTAAAAGGTCTGCAGCCTAGGCCACGCGTCCTCGGGTCTGTGGAACCTTTTAGTCACGGTTTGTATAAACAACCGGGACTAAAACCTTCCTTTTTTTGTTTTTTGTGTTTTTTCAGTTCATTATTCGTTTTGTTTTTAAATTGTGGTTTCGATTTAAAATTATCTATACACACATATTATATATACATATATATACACACACATATATACATATACATACATATATATATATATACATATATATATATATATATATACATATATATATATATATGTAAAATATATATATTATATGTGTGTGTATCGATTTTGACAAAGGGCACAATACGACATAAGACATATATATATATATATATATATATATATATATATATATATATATATATATATATATATATATTATAAACTACATATATATATATATATGTGTATATGTATATGTATATGTATGTATATATATATACATACATATATATATACATATATATATACACATACATATACATATACATATATACTAGAGAATTTAACACTTTTTTCACTCCAAATGTTTTCCTCTCCAAAAGTTTTCACTCCAACATATATATATGCCCTTCAGTCATCTTCATCATCACCACCGTTGCCCGGCTTCCAAGATTCATTGGGGTCATTGTAAAATTCTCCGGAGGAATTCAAAACTTGATCATTAAAAAACCCTGCTATGGTCTCTTGAATTGCCTTGAGCTCGTCTTTTACCAGGACCTTTTTCTTTAAATAATCAGTCTTCAAACAGAGTCAAAGGGAAAGGTATTAATATATATGATTATATATATATGTGTGTATATATATATATTTGTGTGAGTTAATATGAGATCGATTTAATGTACTTTTAGCTTTTCCCGGTCAGTTCTGACTGAGTACACCCTCATGAACTCGCAGACATAGTATCCACAAGTGTTATTCCCGGGTTGTTGCCGCAGAACCCACTTTACAAGACAAAAAAGATTGTCATCCGATCCGGACAATATATATATATATATAGATACATATATAACATGAATGGCCTCTAAATATATATGCTTATCATGTGTGGGATTATAGTCAGTGGTGCTTTGCAATGTTTGAGGTCGTATTTCTCAATGAATCTTTTCCAAACACTGCCAATCAAAATAAAAATATCCAATGATCGATGTGAATATTTTCCAAACACTGCAATTGAAGATGGTAAGGAGAAATAAATTACCTCTGAAAAATATCTATCATATCTTGGATTTGGTTCAGGCTCTTTCTCATAGAATCTAAGATCTCCATGTGGCTTTGTTGAAGATCGATGACGATTAATATCCAATGATCGTTAAAGTTGTAGGGGAAGAGTATATGTTTCTTGCCGCGTTGCTTTGCTAAGAACTTCATGAGATTCTTCTCTGTGTCTTCTTTCCATGTTGGGTTGGGTTTAGGGTGTTTGAATACAATATGTGGATCAATGAAACCAACTTCATTAGACCTTCTCTGTTTGCACATTTGCATCTCATAGCTGCATATATATATATATATATAGAGAGAGAGAGAGAGTAAGGATATATATATATAGAGAGAGAGATTTTAATTGCAGAAAGAAAGTACACTTACAGACAATAGCAGCTCATTATTGTTTTGTCGAGAGAGTCCATGTGGCATAGTTGGTGTAATTCAGCAAAATCAACAAACATAATATCATCGTCACGGAACCAATGTTGGTTTCTAATTCGGACAGAAATTTAAGACTCACCTCGTGTACATGCCTCAAGGTACCACTTGTTTAGCAAGTACATTTGCGTACCTAGTTGACTGAGGGTTTTTGGATTCCATAGACTCCGACCATGTTGATATTTCCTCCACTCGTCAACTATTTGCGCTTTCTCCACTTGCTCCAATCCAACCATTTGGGCAAGGTTCATACCAGTTTCCGCCATGAAAGCTTCAAACTCGTTCAAATTGACCTCACTAGGTACCTGGATGCGGTCCATAAATGAGCCATATTGATTCGGTATCTGATCACTAACAATTAGCGGGGGGATTGATTGCTTGTCTTGTTTGTCGAGTTGCGGAACATCTTTCCCTGCCTTCTTCTGTTTGTCAATAGACTTCGTGAGAGAGCGGTCATAGTCCGATAGTAAGAGGGGTTGTTTAGCTTCTCTCAACTTCTTCTCGTGCTCCATCCTTTTCTGCCTTAAAGCATCGCGAGGTAGATAGTAGTACGGTTGCGCATTCTTTTTCTTCATCTCTTCTGTCTCCTTTGGTTTTCTTGTGAAAAAATCTGCGACTTGTTTTTTCACCGCAACATCTAACTCCTCTTTAGTCTTTTCACCGGGCAGTTTCTGAGGAATGGGGTGCTTTGTTTGCCTGGTGGCTTTCTTCTTTGCGGGCAGGGTTGGTTGCACCACCTGCGGTGGAGGCCTCTTAGTAGATGGCTTGGTAGGTAGGGGAGGTGTTGGAACTCGTGGCGGCGATGACGGCTTTGCTGTTGGTGGAGGTGATGGCGCCCTGTCTGATGTAAACACATCTTCGTACTCGTAGCCCAGAGCACTTTGATGGTCTGGGGAATAGATTATTGGACTTGGCCTTTGCTTCTGTTCTTTAGGATGAGGCTGCGGTGGTGTCCCTGGAATAATAATGTATCGCTTGTGCCATACAATGAATGTCTTCTCAGCTTCTCCTAGTGTCTTCTCCCCATCACCTCCTTCAATTTCAAGAGGCATATTACCAAAACCTTTGGTAACTCTATCCACCGAGATGCTAGCATATCCAGGTGGTATTCTTCTTCCATGGATAGTGGGTGTCTTGGTCGGGTCTACCGGGTTTACAATACCGGTAGCAACCATGACTATGGAGTTCCCCTGTGCAATGTGCAGCTCACACGGTGTAAGTGGATTAGTGATATCATCCACGTGGAAGCGCAACGCTCCGTCATCTTCCTGATTTGACACCTTAGTAGAAGCACAACTGCTTTTTGTAAGATTTTCTGGTTGGCTAACTCCTTCTGATGTATGTCTACTCAATGCTAATTCCAACTGCCTTGCTATTTCCTCTTGCATTCTTGCTTCAAGTTGTTTCTCACGTTCATGAGACTGACGTAGCGCTTCACGTGACTCGAGAACATATTCTTCTAACTTGCGCATCCGCTCTGCCTCCTCTTCCTTCCTTCTTCGATGGTTTCTGTAGCTATCTTTGTCCTCAGGGAAACCATGTTCCCACGTCACACCCGGTCCCAAGCCTCTGGCTCGGCCAGGGTGCTCAGCGGTACCAATGGCATATATCAGTTCGTCCTTCTCTCTCTTCGGCCTGAATACCCCTTTCTCTTTAGCGTGCATAATATATTGCAATCTTTCTGCTGCGTCTACAAGTTTCTGGCCATGAACTACCTTCCCGGTCTGCAGGTCAAGACTTCCCCCATGACAAAAAACCATTGTTTCGCACGTACAGGCCATGCAGCTGATTCGGGTATGAGCCCCTTGGCTAAAATATCAGCTTCCAATTTTTCCCACTTGGAAATGACAGAAGGGTAACCACCTGATTCCAAGTGATGGTGGTATTCCTTTTTGCGAGCATTCTCAGTGTTCCTTCTGACCCGTGTCTCACCCTCTTCCGATAACTTGTACTGTACAAATTCATCCCAGTAGGGCCTACACTTTGTGATCGGACCAGTGGCTCGATCAAAATCTGGTGTCTTTTTCTCCTTCACATATGTCTTATAGAGACTTTTCTTCCAACTCTGAAACTGTGTGGCCATCTTCTTCATTGCCCAGCGCCTAACTAGCGACTTCAAGTCTTCGCTGTTGAACTCTGGATAATTATCCGTTTCTAACGTGAAATGTTGAAGAATATCATTCCACACTAGATTCTTGTCAACATCAGAAACAAAGCTGACATCAGGAGCACTAGGCTTTGCCTTCTATTCTCGTGCACTGATCGGGATCCTGTCCCTTACAAGGTATCCACAATGGTTCACGAATTTCTTTGCATGTGGTCCTAATGGTTCGCCCGTATCTGTGTTGAACTCTGTGATCACAAAGCGACCCTCTAATGGCTTCTTCGGGTCTCAGACTCCTTTGCTCTTGCCCGTAGATGTCGTCGTTCCAGATGGCTACAAAATTAAGTTAAAAAACAAATATTTAATAAGTATCGGTAACCACGCATATAATGATTTCGTAACCATGTGTTCGCAATAAACAAATACCTCGCCAGTAGTATTATCTGCAACATTGTCTTGCTGCACATTCCCATCATCCACTAAGTACTGACTCCCGTCGTCTTCTCCCTCCGGCCAGTGTTGACTGCCAGTGTTGATAATGTCCATCATTTCTTGTTCCATATTGCCTCTTTCTCTGGCCATCTAGAGGGAAAAATTGTTAATATTAATATTGCATGTGGAACAAAAGAGACAGAAAACCTAAACCCTAGCCCTAACACTAATTAAACCGTAGGCCTAAGCCTAAACCCTAACACTAAACCCTAGCCCTAAACCCTAACACTAAACCCTAGCCCTAAACCCTACCCTAAACCCTAGCCGTAACACTGAACCCTAACACTAGCCCTAAACAACCCTAACACTAAACCCTAGCCCTAAACCCCCCTAAACCTAATTAATAATACAATTAATTAGTATAAGCTAATAACTAAACTAACTGCAAAAACTAAACTAAAAATAATTTACTACTTAATTACTAATATATTAACCTAAACTAAACTAATTTGCATGTGGTCCTAACTAATTAAACTAAACTAAACTAATAATTAGTAATAAAAAAACTAACTAACTAAACTAACTAACTAACTAAAAGTAGAACTAAAACTAAATAGAACTAATCAATAATATCTAACTAACTAATTAACTAATTAAACTATCTAAACTAAACTAAATTAATTAACTAACTAAAAATAAAACTAAACTAACTAAATGAAAAAAAACCTTTCGCTTATCTCGGCGATGTAGGGCGGCGGTGAGCAGAGGAGAGAGGGCCGGCGGCGGATCTCGTGGCGGCCGCCGTCGAGGCTCGCAGAGGGGCAATCCGCGGCGGCGGCCGACAACACGGAGGCCGCGCGCGACGGTCGAGGAGGCAGATGTAGGGCGCGCGGCGGTGGCGGGCCGGGCGTCGAGATCCCGCGCGAGGAGGTGGCGAGCGCGAGCAGGTCAGGGCGGCGCGCGGGCGGGGGGGCGTCGCGCCGGCGGGGCACTGGCGGCCGGCGTCGGTTGCAGCGGTCCGAGAGGCGGCGGCGGCGTCGAGGGCGAACGGCGGACAGGATCAAAGAAGTCCTAGATGGATCGAGGTTGAAGGCGAGCGTTCAATATATAGGTGGGGACTTTTAGTCCCGGGTCTCCTCTAAAACCGGGACTAAATGCTTTTATTCCCGGTTCCAACCAGAAACCGGGACTAAAGCTTAGACTTTTAGTTCCAGTTCTTGGTCGGAACCGGGACTAAAAGTGTGTTTTTGGCGGGCCTGAAAATTTCGGCGCACCTTTAGTCCCGGTTGCAGCCTACAACCGGGACTAAAAGTGAGATTTCTGTTCATCTCCCGCCAACTTCTTCATTTCTTTTTGTCTTACTTTATAATACTTATAAATCTTAATATTTTAATAGTAAATGGAAATGCTGACAAAAAAAATTTAAAAAAAGGTTTCTGCTTTATTTTACTGCATACTACACAGAAGAAAAATCTTTTACCTATATTTCTTGATTTCTTTACAAATATTAAAAGTAATATACGGTAATAATCGTTAATTCATTAATGCAAAAATATAGTGCTCAACAAATATAAATAAAATGGTTGGTATTTGACAGAAAAGTTGTTTTCAATTTATTTCAACATAAATTCATGGATCTAATGTCTCACAATTATTACATAATAGCTCAATTCGCTCTAAGCAATCACAGTAGTGAACTTTTTTTAAATATATGTCCCTTGATCATAATCGACGCAGTCATGGGGTGTCTTCATTGTTCAATAGGATGCTTGGGTCTTTGTTGACCATGAAGGGTGGGATTCGATCATCTTTCTCATAATCTTCTGATGTGTCTGTCTTATCTTCAATTCCTACAATGTTTCTTTTTCCTGAAAGAACTATATGACGCTTTGGCTTATTGGTAAATGGGTTCTTATCGTTTTTTGCTCTTTTAGGTTTCGAAGACATGTCATTGACATAGAATACCTAATTGACATCCTTGGCAAGCACAAATGGTTCGTCTTTGAACCCACTGTTATTGAGGTTCACTATTGTCATTCCATACTGGTTGTCCACTGTTACCCCGCCTCCGGGCACCTTCACCCACTGTCACTTGAACAAAGGAACTTTAAAAGTAAGTCCATAGTCTAGTTCCCATATCTCCTCTATGCGGCCATAGTATGTTTGCTTAGTCCCGTTCGGGTCTGTGGCATCTATGCGGATACCACTGTTTTGGTTGGTGCTCCTTTTATCTTGGGCTACTGTGTAGAATGTATTTCCATTTATCTCGTACCCTTTGTATCTGAGGATATGCCATGATGGTTGCCTAGCCAACAAACACAGTTGCTTCGGAATACTCTCGTCACCCTGACATTCTTTTCGTAACCAACCGCTAAAAGATTCCATGTGATGGCGCGAAATCCAAGCTTCAGACTTGCCTGGAAACTGTGATAGTAGGAATTCCTTGTGTCTGTCCATATATGGCTCCGCCAAGGTAGAGTTTTGCAGAACTGTGTAGTGTGCTTTATTGAAATAATCGTCACTCTGACCGATATATGTTTTCTTCCCTAGTGTCCCCTTTCCACTTAGCCTCCCCTCATGTCGTGATTCTGGAACACCAATTGGGTCTAGATAAGGAATAAAGTCAACACAGAACTCAATGGCCTCCTCGGTTCTGTAGCCCTTCGCGATGCTTCCTTCTGGCCAAGCACGGTTGTGAACGTATTTCTTTAAGACTCCCATAAACCTCTCAAAGGGGAACATGTTGTGTAGGAACACAGGACCCAGAATAATAATCTCCTTGACCAGGTAAACTAGGAGGTGCGTCATGATATTGAAGAAGGATGGAGGGAAAACCAACTCGAAGCTGACAAGACACTGAACCACATCATTCTGTAGCTTAGCAAGATCTAGAGGATTGATTGCCTTCTGAGAAATTGAGTTGAGGAATGCACATAGCTTCACGGTGGCTAGACGTACATTTGGAGGTAGAATTCCTCTTAATGCAACTGGAAGCAATTGTGTCATGAGCACGTGACAGTCATGGGACTTTAAGTTTTAGAATTTCTTCTCTGGCACGTTTATTATACCTTTTATATTTGAGGAGTATCCGGATAGTACCTTGATGCTGTCTAGGCATTCAAACAGGCTCTCCTTCTCTTCTTTGCTAAGACTGTAAGTAGCAGGTCCTAAGTATTGGCGTCCATCAGCTGTCTTCTCGTTCAAACGCTGGAGGTCCTCTCGTGCTTCAGGTGTGTCCTTGCTCTTCCCGTACACACCCATGAAGCCAAGCAGGTTCACACAAAGATTGTTTGTTAGGTGCATCACGTCAATCGCATTGCGGACCTCAAGGACTTTCCAATATGGTAGCTCCTAAAATATGGACTTCTTCTTCCACATAGGTGCATGACCGCTAGCGTCGTTCGTAAAGGGTTCACTGCCAGGTCTCTTTCCGAAGACTACTTTCACGTCCTTGACCATATCGAGTACATCCTCACCGGTGCGGTTGATAGGCTTGGACTTGTGGTCTGCCTTACCTTTAAAATGCTTGCCTTTCTTTCTGACAGGGTGATTCGCAGGCAGGAATCGACGATGCCCAAGGTAGACAACCTTTCTACATTTTTTCAAAAATATACCTTTAATGTCCGTGAAACAGTGCACACATGCATTATATCCCTTGTTCGACTGTCCTGAAAGATTACTTAGAGCAGGCCAATCATTGATTGTTATGAACAACAATGCACGGAGGTCAAAGTGCTCCTGTTTATGCTCATCCCAAACACATATACCTGGTTTGTTCCACAAAAGCAGTAGTTCTTCAATTAGTGGCCTCAGGTACACATCGATATCATTGCCAGGCTGCCTTGATCCTTGGATTAGCACGGGCATCATAATGAACTTTCTCTTCATGCATAACCATGGAGGTAGGTTGTAGATACATAGTGTAACAGGCCAAGTGCTATGACTACTATTCTGCTCCCCGAAAGGATTCATACCATCCGTGCTTAAAGCAAACCTTATGTTTCTTGCCTCGCCTGCAAAATCTGGGAACTCTCGATCGATTGCTCTCCATTGAGACCCATCAGCCGGGTGTCTCAGCATATTGTCTATCTTACGGTCTTCTTTGTGCCACCGCATTAACTTTGCATGCTCTTTGTTTCTGAACAAACGTTTCAAGCGTGGTATTATAGGAGCATACCACATAATCTTGGCAGGGATTTTCTTTCTGGTTCTTTCATCCTCAACATCACCAGAGTCATCTCGCCTGATCTTATACCATGATGCATGGTATACCGGGCAAGAATCTAACTTCTCGTACTCCTCGCCACGGTAGAGGATGCAATCATTAGGACATGCATGTATCTTTGTGATTTCTAATCCCAGAGGGCAGACAACCTGTTTGGCTTCATAGGTAGTGGCTGGCAATTCATTATCTTTTGGAAGCATCTTCTTTATTTTTGTAAGCAACTCCCCAAATCCCTTGTCGGATACACCATTCTTTGCCTTCCATTGCAACAACTCTAGTGTGCTACCCAATTTTTTCTGTCCTGCATCACAAGTTGGGTATAGCAACTTCTTGTGATCCTCTAGCATACGCTCGAACTTGATCTTCTCCTTTTCACTTTCGCATTCTCTCTTTGCATAGCAAATAGCATGAGCAAGATCATCAACGGGATCATCTTGTGCCGGTACCTTTTCTTCAACTTCCTCCATTGGAATGTCATTGTTTAATATACCATAGTCAGCAATAGTGTCACCATCGTCCCATTGTTCTTCTTCGTCTTCTTCCATTATAACACCTCATTCTCCGTGTTTGGTCCAGCAGATGTAGTTTGGCATGAAAGCCGACTTGAACAAATGAGAATGAAGAATCCTTGAGCAAGAATATTCCTTCAAATTCTTACATACAACACATGGGCAGCACATGAATCCATCCCGCTTGTTTGACTCGGCCACATTTAAGAAAATATGCACGCCCTCAATGAAATCTTTGGAGCGACGATCAGTATTGTACATCCAGTGCCGACTCATCTATATTACAAGACAAACGAACATATATCACAATACTGGACATTAATTTATGGAAGGCTCGCTGCAATGTAGACAGTCACAACTAGCACTAAACTAATTAAACCTAAAATACACTTCAACAGCCTAAAGATATCACGACCGATCTCAACTAAAACAGACAAATCATTTGTCTGTTCAACATCAATGGGCTTCGTTCGCGGGCTCAGTGCCTCATCAGCTAGCTCATCACCCACCGCAGCCGCCTCTACAAGAGTTCCAAACACGTGTTTGGCATGCTCTTCTTCCCAGTACCACCCTGAACATCCACTGCCATCTCACTGAAATTAAGACAAAAAATACATAAGTTTAGTAAAAAAATACATAATTTATTATATATAATCATCAAATGCGATGGAGTAACTCACATTATGATCCGGACACTTGTAGAAGATGCGTCCCTTGTTGGGACCCTCCTTCTTCACTCGAAACTCAAGCACATTCTTTTTCTTGCACTCGCCGCACTCAATGAGAGGGAGGTCTAGTTTCAGCCTCTTTTGAACCCGATGATAGGCCGACGACCCGGAAGCATTCGTCATCTACTCTTTACTCTCTAGACTCAAATTTGTAAAGCACTTAAATTTCTAATAATGTATTTTAACAAGTGAAACTAAAAAATTTCTAAAAATTTAAAACATATGCAACCAATATTTGAGCAACCAATGTGTGATATGTATATTAGCAATGAAATATGTATACCGGCTCATTTAATCTTCCTTCAACCAAAAAATGCAAACTATCAAGTGATTTTGAGCTTGACACATAAAAATGGAGGGAAGAATCATATATATATATATATATATATATATATATATATATATATATATATATATATATATATATATATCGATCCAATTTTTTCTAGGCCAAGAATTGAGATATGATAGTAACTAAACAAGAGAGAATAAAGATAGTAACCTTTACAACCGTAAAACAGAACTTGGAGTAATGTAGACCGAGCTCCAAACCGTGTTTGACTCCTTGAGCAAGAACACCGAGAGCAAGAACAGCGAGAGCAAGAAACTGAGCTTGAGAGAGTAAGAACACTGAGCTTGAATGACTCGGGCTCGGAGGAGAAGAAGGTTCAAATACAGGGAGGAACATTAGTCCCGGTTTTGAATACTAATCCGGGCTAAAACTCAAGCTTTAGTCACGGTTTTGGCGACAAACCGTGACTAAAGCTTTAGTCCCGGTTTTTAGCTTCAACCGGGACTAAAGCTTGACTTTTAGTTCCGGTTCTTGACCCCAACCGGGACTAAAAGCTCTCCCAGAGCATCTAGCCGTTGGGAGCTGTTGGGAAGAAACATTTTATACCGGCTGTTATTTAAAACCGGAATTAAACATATCTTTCTTCCCGGGCGAAAAAAAATCCGGTACTAACACTGAAATCGGCTGCGGATCAAAAGTCTGCTCTCTACTAGTGCTGTGAATGCGAAATCTCCACTAGTTTTTTTTTTTCAAAATTCAGATAGTTTTAAAAATTTAACACTATTGGGCCCTCTTAACATTCAAAAATTCAGTTTTTAGGCTATAGACAGAATAGACTCCTCGATTCAATTTTAGGCTCTAGACAGAATACGACTCCAGGGAAACCAAATTCTCCCTAAAATATACCTCGTCCATTGCTCAAGTTGTCTAGAGCCCTAACTTAATATAATAACACAAAAAAACACGTTCTAGTTATTTATTGTGTGCCTTTTTTCTTAACTTAACATAATAACAAAAGTCCTTTATTTTGTAATCTTATCTTATATACTCTTACAAAAACAAAACTCCACTAGCGTTCAATAATCTCAACATGCAAGCTATATATATATCCACCTCACCATTCTACTATAAGATGCATTTATAGCAAACAAGTATTCATAATTATGATCTACATGTCATCAAGACAAATCATCCACTAATATGTATTTAGGTGGCTGCAACGTGTCACGTCATCTACTAATATTAATTTATAATTGTTTTTCTCTTTCTAGAAGTAATTTATCCAAGTCATCAATATTTTCAGTGGTAGCGAAGTATGCTTCTAATACTCTTATAAGCAAAACCCACTAGAGTTCAATATCAACATGCAAGCTATCCACCTCACCAGTCCACTTGAGATGCATTTATAGCCAACTAACATTCACAATTACGATCTACATGTCTCAAGTCACATCATCTACTAACATGTATTTAGTTGTCCAAAACAACGCATCATGTCATCCACTAATATTAATTTATAATTGCTTATCTTTTTATATAATAATATTATTTTAAATTATCAATAATTTTTGTGGCAACCCGCGGGTTATGCTCTAGTAGTTCTCTAATATGTGACAAACCATATAGGCCCTCGCTCGCTCCCTTGTGACCTTGTCGTCCTATGGGGAAAAATTAATATAATGATATAGTACATATCTCGTTATTATGTCCACTAGTCCACGATAAAATATACTGGTTACGATGTGTGGAAAAGTAATAGGAATTAATAAATTACAGTCATCTTAGTGAATATAAATTTAGGTACCTAATAATTGATCTATTATGGTTGGTTCATTTAAAAAAATAAAAGAAAAAGGAAGAAAGGAAAGGTAGCTAGCTCAAATAATCGCCGGCCGTGAGTAATAAGTGGCTGAGCACAATGGATGCAAACACTGATGACTCTTGGAAGCCACCATTGCTCGATCGATCTATTAATCAATCAGACAACGTGCATCGGCATACGTACGTGGTGACCATTGAGGTGGTTGGTGCCTCTGCCCACGGAAAACATGTGCTGTTCATGCAACAGATAAACTAATGCAGCGCTGCCGGCTACATGCGGATGCAGATCCCTTGACACCACACTGCAAATCCAAGAAGGAAACAAGAAGCAATACACTGAAATAAAAGGACAAACACGCTATCTCGATCAGAAAACAGCCACACTGTTTTTTTTTTTCATAAAGAAAATAAAACTAGGAAACTTCCCGAGTGTCCCCTCCCCGTCTGGCGTCTGGGGAAGGACAAATTGTAAAATTCGTAGATTCGTCCTCGGTCTTGACACAAAAACTGGAAAGATTCGCTTGATCGACGCAGATTTGCCAGCAGCTTGCGTACGTGCGCTCGCAGGCAGATTCATCGTGGGACGGTGGCTCGCAGAAAGATGGGAGTGTGCGGACTTCTTTCTTTCACCGTACGTGTGCGGACTTCTTTCTTTCTTCTTTTTTTTTTTTTGCCCCTGATTTATTTAATCTCCTGACCACGTTTTACCAGCACGACGCTATAGTGCCGTGCATGTTCATCGGATCAATCATCAATCGATGAGGTCCCCGAATTGATCATGAGACCGAATCATGGCCTCGTGTGGGTATAGTCGTATCATTGCCATCATCTAGTTGTTGCGCATCCATATCTCACCCCACATCAATTTTGGAACGTGTTATCCTTTTTGTGAGTGTTAATATGATATGATATGATATGGCATGTTTTTAGGGCATAACCAATGATACACACGGTACGTTAGCGGATCTAGGGTTCGATGTAATAAGTCCAGGCTCCAATGACGACACATGCTGCAAAAGCTTAGAAACATATGATCTTATCAACTTTTTGAGCTTTGCCCGGACTCCACTGGAGCGCAAGGTCCACTGCGATAAAGCACTTTAGTTTCTTGTTGGCACCCCCATATAACGAGTTTTTCATTTTTGACCACCTCAGCAGCCTGCTCAAGTGGGAGATTTGTACGCAATTTGCGCTTGTAAAACTACTATTCCTTATTAATATATGTCGGATCATTTTGGATCTTTTTTTTTTTAAAAAAAATTCCCATATGTGATAGACTTAGTCATAGCAATCGTCACCTCCTTAAGCCATCAGAGTAACCTACTGAGGTAGCAACTACCTCAGTTGAGAAGCAGCAGGAACAAATGGTAGAACAACACATTGTGATCCACACAAGTCACCCTAGCACACATTATTTTTTGGGACCACATGTGTGAAAGACTTTGTTGAGAGGCTATGTCACGTGTGGAATTCACACACACACATACTATGAAAATATGATCAATAATTCAATGTAATTATTTGGTAGTATGAATATTAGTATGCTTTCTGTATAATAAATTTCGTCAAAATTTAGATGGTTTGTCTTAGGACAATACTAAAACAACATTTTTTTTTAGTCGGAGGAAATACTACTGATGATGACCATTAATTTTTTATGTTTACCGCCGCCGCCTGATAATATAACTCTATTGCTTCGTCCACCATTGTAAAGATAGAAAACGACAAAACAAGGGAACATCAACAGAGAGAGGTGGTGGAAGTTAAAGTAGAACAACAAATAACTAGATCGAATGCCATGAAACACGATTGATGCATACAGTAAACTTTCAGCGTGTGGCTCGCGCAAGCGTCAGGCAGCCAGCTGCAGCGTGGTCTTGCATGCTACTCCAATTTCCAGTCAAACAATGCAAAGTTTCAGTTACGTATCTCCCGTACCAGATGATATCACACAACCGCGGTTTTATTTAGCCAAGGCCCAAGGGTGACATCAGAATCAGATACCAGGTCCAGGTTCGATAGATCTGCACTCCGCAAAGAATGCCTATGATCTGCCCATTTAATTATTAATTATTCAGTTCACTTCCGCGAAAGAGCGAAAACTGCTGTGATAGCAGCAGTAGATATTCGTGACAGTTGCCGTACAGTACGCTCGACAGAGACACTGGCGTATACAGTAGTAGTAGTAGTAGTAGGTAGTAGGAGTACTCCGTATGTATCGTCAGCGGGGTAGCCATCGTGTGGCTTGTTCCTTTGATCAATCAACGTTTATTTTCAGCCACGAAACAGTATTTTTTTCTCACAATAAATCAGCACGAGCGAAATAGACAAGACACGGTGTGCATACTGCAACAATATCTGTCTGCACGTGCACGCTGAGGCAGAGGGCCGCATCTGACGTGAAAATGACCGTGCGTCCAGGACCCGACACAGGAAGAAGTTTCTCAGCGGAACGCGACCCCGGCGGCGGCTGCCATTCCGATCCGGTCAGCGTACGTCGGCCGGCCAGGGGGCCGTTTCCCCGTCCGTCCGGCCGGCCGGCCAGCCGTGCCTGCTCGCGCTCGGTGCTCGCTGAGCTGTTAAGTTTGCGTGTTGGAGATGTGAACGGCCGCGTGGGCATCCCTTAATTGGACTCCGGTCAAGATCCATCGATCGTTCGTTCGTCGTGCTGGATAGGATTATTGGGACGGGAATACGGGAATGCAATTGCACTCTGCAAGTCTGCATCATGCAAGCGATGCCTACCGGCTACCGGGCGGGTCACACGTACTACATGACGCATGTGCTCGTCAGTCGGCAGGAGATCCATGTCACGCGCTTAAATTAAACACGTGCACTTTGGGAGACTGGAAGGAACCTCTTTTTTTTTTTTTTTAACACAAGGAGACATGGCTCTCTTTCTTCCTCCATGTTGCAGTTCCTCCGTTGCACCCGTGGTCTGGATTACCTGCCTGCCACGAAACGGTACGTAGTACGGAGTACACGTACTAGTGCAAGAGCAGCGCTTCCGTCGAACCTTCCTCTTCCTTGCAGTTCCAGAGTCCCCAAACTGGTCCTGGTCCTGGTCCTGGAGCCGCTCCCCGAGAAGGCTGAGTAGAGGAGAGAGGACAAGGCCCTGATTGGGCCGGAGGAAACGGCCCGTTTACCACCCATGGCCGTCTGTCCCTTCACGTGCACCCGTTCCATCAAACCCGTGTGCCGGTGAGGTTCCGTTTTTTTTTTTAAAAAAAAACTAATTTTTTGAAAATGACCGGTCCAAAAATCGTTTGTAGATTATAGTATTTTTCCTGTGCTAGGCAGAATGAAGAGGGAAAAAAATCACTATATCGCATCATGTGTATTGCACGGGTGTGGGCGTGTGGCACATGTATATGTATACACAACAGGATACAGAAGACAGCCGGCGTATCATGCTTGTGTCATCCTTGTTTCCAAGGGCCATGCCGTACGATTGTTGAGTCACATGTCTCGACATATTAGTATGAATCATCCTACCCATCCACTACCACAATCCTGAATTACCTTGAGTGCTAAAAACCACCAAGAAAAGGGATTAAACCGTCAAGAAAATGATCATTGGCCTTAAACAGTCAAGCAAACACACTCAAGGATAGAAGACAAGAAAAATTAGTTTTCTTAGCGGTTTTGGCACTCAAGAATAATTTCCTTAGAGACTGACCGCCAAGAAAACTATGATCAAACTAAATTTGCCAAAGGGCCAAGAAAATATTACAACCGTCAAGAAAAATAGTTTCCTTGAGGGTCGACAACCATCAAGAAAAATAGTTTACACCGCCAAGGAAATGTATCGAAAAAAGAGAAATAATCTCACAATTATTGTAGTTAGGAATCGAACTCCAGACCTGAGCTTTCAGCTGAAACTCACTTACCACTACACCACGAAGTCTTTTGTGTGTAAGTGAATATTTCTTTCTTTTCGTTCTTAGTTTAGCAGATCTTATAATGGATATTAGAAAGCCTAGATAATTTCAAACAGAAAAAGTTTCAACTGAAAAGTTCTATATATCATTGAGTACTACAACTTTGGTTTAGGTTATTTCTCCATTTAAATTCATTTGAAAGATTAAAAAAATTAAAATTCAAAACTCTGAGAATTATCTTGGCGGTTTCCATTTACACCCAAAGAAATGTCAATTATCTTGGCAGTTTCTAATAACACTCAAGGAAATGTGAATTTGCTTGGCGGTTCAGATTAACACTCAAGGAAATATGAAATTAACTTGGCGGTTTAGGTTTAGTACTCAAAAATATGCATTTTCTTGGAGGTTTCATACGACCCCCAAGGTAATGATATATTCTTGGGGGTTCAGTTTTGCCCCTCAAGGAAATTGCTAGCCCTCAAGGTAATTCTGTTTTCTGGTAGTGATCGCATTTCCGTTTTACTCAATCTTTGTTGATATATTCGTTTGCAAACTGTTGAGAGCTATCAAAAAAAAGTAACTACAATAGTGGTAGGTACAGACACCATTCTATCACTATAATATTAGTTACATATTGACCCTCAACTAGCATTAGTTAGACGGCTTTATTTCTATGACTGCCCTAACAAGAGCTACTAATTGAGGATAGTGTTTGCACCCGAGTCTGGACAAGTCGGCAAAACCGGCTTGGCCGGGTTGGTGACCCGGCCTGGCCGGGTTTAGCTCCTGCGCCGACTTTTGGCAGGCTGTCACGTGGCGCCCCGAGAGGCCCCGTGAAAACCGGCTTGGCCGGGTTTGGTAGAGTCCGAGCCGATTAAGAGATCTAATCGGTTTTTGGTAGTTTTTAGACGTGGGAAACTTGGAGACTTGCCTAGATACGTGTTTCCTACTGGGATAAGACCACCCCCCTCTATATATATGAGAGGATCATGGCCGATTGAGATCTTAACCATCCAATCGTCAAAACACATCTACAAAGTAGATTCTCGCGGTGGTTCATCTCTATCCTGCTGTTCGGCTTGACTCTCCGCAAGTTTAGTCGGCGTTCTAGGTGATCTCCGCGATCCCTAGGGCAATCTCTACGTGCATCTCTCCGACGGATCCTTCCGAGGGGTGTTCGGGAGTTTCCGGCGAAGGACGGGCGCTACATCGACCACCAAACGTCCTCTGCTGCTGAAGACGGTCGTCCCGACGACCAGAAGACCGGAATCCTAGTTTCCTCGGCGAACCCGAGGAAACCGGCCCAGCCGACTATCAAAGTCGGCCAGGCCGGGTAGGCGGCTCGGCCGGGTACTGAAACCGGCCAGGCCGGGTTTCGCGGGTGTGCTGCTCCGTGCTGTTTCGTTTCGTACGCGACTGTGCGATCTAACACCTTGCTGCGTGTTGTCCCGTTTCGGCGTCAACACACTTTTTGGCGACTCCGCTGGGGAAGAAAGCTCAATCACAGATCCAATCTACTAGCGGCATGGTGGCCGACGACGGGAAGAAGACCGACAAGAACATCAATGAAGACAACGTCGTCCGTCCCAAGACTATCGACGAGCTTCCTGAGGAGCTCCGGAAAAAGCTAGAGGCCAAGCTTGCTGCCGATACACAAGCCTTCCTGGATAGCTGTACTAAGGACCGGCGCAACAAGGTCACCCAAGTCTCCGAGCCTAACTTCGGCGACTCGTCTTCTTCATCCGGCAGAGGAGGCGGGAAGACCGAAGCGGAAAGGGCTACTAAGGAGGAGGAAAAGCTCAAGGCTAAGGTAAATAATGATGAGAACCCCTCCACTACTACCCATGATGGTCTTGCATATTTAGTTGAAGATATGGGTAAGCAAATTAAAATTTCTATTGATGCATCCGAAGCTAAAATCGGCAAGCGCATATCTAAAATTGAGGAAAAGTTAGTTGGTTTTTCAGATCCTGATAATCAACCTGAATTTGGTATGCCTTTCGATTTTTATGAAAATCAACCTGATTTTGCTATAGGTAGCCAACTTCAATCGGGTCCTTCGGCGCATGAAACCGATAGAACCGATCACGGCATGGCTAACTCTTCAGCTTGGCAGGTGAATCCGACTAGGCCATCGGCGGGTCGTAACACTGTTTTACCTAATCCCCCGTCGTCACCTAGTCAGATTCCAGTGGCCAATAATGCGGTCACCGATTCCTCCAAAACCGATATAGACGCTATCGTAAATCGGTTTAAGGCTGAGATGACTAAATCCATTGAGAGGAATCTGGGGATAACTATTAAGCCTATTCAGAGCTCATACCAAAAACCATATCCTTCCACCTATGATGTTTTGCGGGCACCACTTGGGTGGAAGATGCCCGATTTCCAGAAATTTAATGGTGATGATAGTAAAACCACTATGGAGCATATTGGCATGTATCTGGCTCAGTTAGGAGAAGCTAGTGCTCATGATTACATAAAAATCAGATGTTTTCCTTTGTCTTTGTCTGGTACAGCATTTGCATGGTTTTCCTCATTGCCACCATATTCAATTAGTACCTGGAATGATTTGGAGTAAAAATTTCATAACTATTTCTTTACTGGTGTTCAAGAAACTAAACTGTCACATCTCACATCGGTTCGTCAAGGGCGTGATTCCGTACTTGATTATGCTAAACGTTTTAGGGACGTTAAGAACCGATGCTTTAATTTGAATATTTCTGATAGAGATTTGGCAGATTTATTTCTTAACGGTATGAACTCTAATATTAGAGAGAAATTGAAGCACTATGAATTCTATAGCATTAATCAATTATTGCAAAAGGCTATTGCTGTAGAATCTCGTTTAGCAAGTGATTCCAAAAAATCTTATCGGACCCATGTGTTGGAATGCTCTGACAACGAGGACGATGAGAATTTAGAGTGTAACTCTGCTGAATTTGTTTGGTCTCTAAATAAAAAGGGAATTTCTTGCCCATCTCTGAAACCGATTTCTAAAAATCGGCAGGATGAAATTAAATTTACTTTTGATGTTTCTAAATGTGATCGGATCTTTGAAGAATTGTTTAGAACCGGTAACATTAGAATTACTCATACCTTGCCGTCTAGTGAAGAATTAAAAAAACGGGCGTATTGCAAATTTCATAATTCTTCTAGTCATACTACTAATGATTGCAACTATTTTCGTCGACAGATACAATCGGCCCTCAACGAAGGACGATTGAACTTAGCTGAGATGATGGTTGACAAAGTGCCTTTTCCGATGAATGTCATTGAGAAAGGGGAGCCCGCTATTTTGATTCGTCCAGAGCAAGCCGATACCACACAAGGCAAAAACGTGATTATCGGTGAACCACGAGAGGCACCGAAATAAGTTTCGGGGTGTCAAGTGGTGCTTGAGAAGGATGAAGACGGCAAGACGAAGCTGACAATCTCTGCAGGGTCGTCACAGTACTTATCTCGGCAGCGGCGCTGGGAGGCCACGGCGGCACAGCAGAGGCCGGCCAGGCCGGTTCCAGGAACCGGCCCAGCCGGGAACACGGCCCAGCCGGCTACAGAAGCCGGCCAGGCCGGTTCTGGCGCTAACCCGGCCAGGCCGGGTACAGTAGCCGGCTCGGCCGGTTTTGCCGGTGGTGGCGGCCCTTCTTCCTCTGCTGCTCCCAGGGCCGGCGGCGCTGGTAGTGCCCAGGTGATCAAGACGTTCGTCCCAAAGCGTCCAGAAATTGGCACTTGGAAGACGAACGCAAGATCAAACAAGGGGAAGGTCGTTCCAAAGAAGCTTTGCACGTTTGACCGGCTCATGGAAAAGTACCGGCAAGAAAAGGCCGATTCCCAGAATCGGCCTATAAAAAAAGAGAGGCTACACCGCTAAAGCGAGATGAGCAACCAAAGAAGATGACGGTGGTTCCGGCAGCGTCGCCGTCGCAGGAGGTTGCTCGCCCTCGCGTCTCTCGTTGGGGTCCCCCGCCTCCACCTCAACCGCATTGAGGCCCCAACGGGGTGTTCGTGCCATATCCCTTCCTCATGCAGCAGCAACCGATGAACGGAGCGTCTTCATCATCGGTGTTTAGCCGATTGGACTAAGGTCAATCAGGCTACGGCGGCCAAGGGGCGTCACTCCCGCCGCCGCCAGCGAGGTTGGTGATTGGTGATAGAAGAGAGAAGGCTCCACAGCGACAAGTCTATGTGCCTAAGAGGGTCGTGGAGTCTTCCATTGTTCCTATTGTTCCTACTGCACCGCCGCCGAAGGAAGCACCTTCGGCAACAATTCTTATCGGCTCTCAAGAGGTGCCTATCGTTGACGACGATGAGCCGATGAGGATTGAGGAGCCATCATCCACCGCTCCGGAGGTCGCCGCTAAGGTTGTGGAGAAGAAGCCGATTGATCCAAAATATTTGCAACCGAAGTGGTGCCCACCGGGATTGACCAAGACACAGCGGCGGAAGTTACAGCGAGCGCGCCAAACGCAGCAAAAGCGGGAGAAGTTGGAAAAAATGAGAGAGGAGGTCTTCAATGCTGCACACCCAATTTTTCCGCAAACTCAGAAAGGAAGTGATCCGGCGTGCTTTCCAAAATCTGCAGAGAAGGTTGCTGGGCAGAAAGATCTGCCAGAAGCGAAGCCTGCACAGGTCGCAGAAACCGGCCAGGCCGGGTCAGAGCCGGCCCAGCCGGGTTTCTCAGGAACCGGCCAGGCCAGGTCGGAGCCGGCCAGGCCGGGTCTGCCTGAAGCCGGCCAGGCCGGGTCAGACCCGGCTAGGCCGGGTTTTGCGGCTTCGTCTCCCACCGCTGCCACCAACGCCGGTTTACTGGAATCGGCTGTTGCTGCTGTTTCTTCTGTTGTTGCAGGTTCTGGTGATGCAGAAGATGAGGAGATGGTCGATTATGAGCCGACGCCGCCACGCGCCGAACTTAATGTCGTTTACCTGTCTTCCGATTACTATGTAATCGATGAAGATGAAGGTTCGGCGACGGCTCAGTTTCGCTTCGCCGCCGAGGATGCCGTCTTCAAAAAGCCGGAGGATTCCGTCAACCACCTTCGGCCGCTCCATATCAAGGGGCATATCAACGGCACGCCGGTTCATCATATGTTTGTGGATAGCGGCGCGATTGTCAATCTAATGCCGCATTCGCTCTACATGAAGCTCGGCGGCACGGAGGGGGAGCTAGTGAAGACCAACATGACAATCACCGGAGTTGGAGGCGGCGAGCCAATTCCAGCTTTGGGCGTAGCGACGATGGAGTTGACCGTCGGTAGCAAAACGTTGGCAACTGCGTTCTTCGTCGCCGAGGTACAAGGTAGCTATAATCTTATCCTTGGTCGCGATTGGATTCATGCCAATCGTTGCGTTCCATCTAGTTTGCACCAGACTTTAATTCAATGGGTGGGGGATCAAGTTGAGGTTATTCATGCTGATTCATCGGCCTCCATTGCTACGGCCGATGCTCCTTCGCTCGGGGGGCACGATGGTATTGCTTGGTTATCTGGTCATGACTTGTCTGGCGTTGAGTTTATTAGCGTCACTAAGGAAGGATTTGTACCTGTGTCATTGAAGCCGATTGATAATCGGCTCAATATCATCGTGTAATTAATTTTTTGCAATGGATGCTAATGTTGAATGGTTGAAACATCGTGTGGATCAATATCGGGCTTCTATGACCGATGTCTGTGAAACAATTGATGACTTTGATGAGCTCAATAAGTTGGGCCAAGGTTTCACGTCGGCCGACCCATTGGAAGAAGTTGACATTGGGGATGGTTCTACACCAAGGCCGACGTTCATTAATAAAAATTTGAAAGCCAATTATAAAGCTGAATTAATCGCGCTTTTAAAAGAATATGCTGATTGCTTTGCATGGAGTTATAATGAGATGCCCGGATTGAGCCGAGAGCTTGTTGAGCATCGGCTTCCCATTAAACCTGGATTCCGGCCTCATAAGCAGCGTCCTCGCTTCTTTCATGCTAAAATTTACGACCGCATTAAAGAAGAAATTAATCGGTTGTTGGAAGCGGGATTTATTCGCCCATGCAGGTATGTGGAGTGGATCTCTAATATTGTGCCCGTTGAAAAGAAAGGATCGGGCAAGATTAGAGTTTGCATTGATTTTAGAGATTTGAATAGAGCCACTCCAAAAGATGAATATCCTATGCCTATTGCCGATATGCTTATTAATGATGCTTCACGACATAAAATTCTTAGCTTTCTTGATGGTAACGCTGGTTACAATCAAATATTTATGGCCGAAGAGGACACGTCTAAAACGACCTTTGTTTGTCCTGAGTTTGTTGGATTATTTGAGTGGATTGTCATGACATTTGGATTGAAAAATGCCGGTGCTACCTATCAACGTGCTATGAACTTAATCTTTCATGATTTAATTGGCGTGATCATGGAAGTATATATTGATGATATTGTGATCAAATCGGTAGCCAATAATTCTCACTTGGCCGATTTGCATCTTGCTTTTGAAAGGATGCGCCGGTATGGTTTAAAGATGAATCCGCTTAAATGTGCTTTTGGTGTATCGGCGAGCAAGTTCTTGGGATTTATTATTCATGAGAAGGGCATAGAAATTGATCCCAAGAGAATAGAGAGTATCAAGCAAGTTCAGGCGCCTGCATGTAAAAAAGACTTGCAAAAGTTTCTGGGAAAGGTGAACTACTTGAGAAGATTTATTGCTAATTTGTCCGGGAAAGTTATTCCTTTCACCCCCATATTGAGATTGAAAGATGAGAACGAGTTTGCTTGGGGGGCAAAGCAACAAGAGGCATTTGAGAAGATTAAGGAATACTTGTCGAAGCCACCGGTTCTTCGTGCTTCAAGAAGAGGAGTTCCTTTTAAATTATATATTGCTGCCGAAGAAAAAATAATTGGTGCGGTTTTCACTCAAGAGGATGATGGCAAGGAGTATGTTATTGCTTATATTGGTCGTCGTCTTCTTGATCCCGAGACAAGGTATGCCCATATTGAAAAATTATGCTTATCATTATACTTTGCTTGTACTAAGATGAGACATTACTTGTTAGCTAGTACATGCATTGTTGCTTGCCAGGCCGATGTAATTAAACATATGTTATATCGGCCAATCCTTAGTGGAAGGATCGGTAAATGGGCATATGCATTGGTTGAATATGACTTGACTTTTGAGCCTTTGAGAGCCATGAAAGGTCAAGTTCTTGCTGATTTTATTGTTGAGCATGCAATTGATTTAGGAGATGAGATTAATTACATAACTTTTACTCCATGAAAATTTTATTTTGATGGATCGGTTTGCAAACAAGGCCAAGGTGTTGGTATTGTTATTATTTCACCACATGGTGCTGAGATGGACGTGTCAAATCGATTAGAAAATTATTGCACTAATAATCAAGCCGAATATTTAGTTCTTTATTGCGGCTTGGAGATGTTGAATTCCATGGGAGTGAGACATGTTGAGGCTTACGGTGATTCTTTATTAGTGGTGCAACAAGTTTCTGGTGAATGCCAATGTTTAGGGGAATCACCTAATGCTCATCTTGATACTTGTCTTGATTTAATTGCATCTTTCGCCGAATTTAAAATTCGGCACATACCGAGACATGAAAATTCAAGAGCCAACATGTTAGCTCAGCGAGCATCAGGCTTTGACGTCGGTGGGCATAAAGATTTAAAGCTGGTGCAAAGTATCTTTTCTGGTTTCTGTGCAGGCACGTGGAAACCGGCCTAGCCGGGTCTGGGAGTCGGCCAGGCTGGCTCTGGACCAAAGCCGGCTAGGCCGGGTGCAGAAGGCGGCCAGGCCGGGTCTGGCCAGGAACCGTCCAGGCCGGGTGTTGAAGCCGGCTCGGCCGGATATTGCAGATTTGATCCAAATCGGCCAGAATTGTGCCAAGTTGACGGGCAAGCCGATTTGGAGGATTGGAGGACTCCCTTGTTAAATTTTCTGCGAGATTCCAGCACTAAAGCTGATAAAAGTATTCGGCGGATTGCATTTAAGTTCACTTTGCATAATGATGAGCTTTATCGGAGGACTGCCGATGATTTGTTGCTCAAGTGCTTGGGACCTGATGAAGCTAAAGTGGCTATGGGGGAAGTCCATGGAGGTGTTTGTGGTACGCATCAATCGGCTCCTAAGATGAAATGGCTTTTGAGAAGGGCTGGTTTTTATTGGCCTACTATGATAGCCGATTGTTTTCGCTACTACAAAGGATGCGAGGAGTGCCAACGGTTTGGTAATATTCAGTTAGTGCCTGCTGCAATGCTTCATCCTATAATCAAACCGTGGCCTTTTCGTGGTTGGGGACTAGACTTCATTGGCCAAATTCATCCCCCTTCTTCAAAGGGTCATTGCTTCGTGTTAGTGGCCACAGATTATTTTACTAAGTGGACCGAAGCGGTGCATTTGAAAAATATGACACATAAGGAGGTGATTGAGTTTGTGACTGAGCATATTATTCATAGATTCGGCATTCCTCAGACTTTGTCTACAGACCAGGGGAAATCTTTCATATCAAAAGAGGTGCGAGAATTTGCCGAATCATATAAGATTAAGTTGCTTAATTCATCTCCGTACTATGCTCAAGCTAATGGCCAGGCTGAGTCTAGTAACAAGACCTTGATCAAACTTATCAAGAAGAAGATAGAGGACAATCCAAGAAGGTGGCACGAGGTATTATCAGAGGCTCTGTGGGCTCATCGTATATCTCGTCATGGTGCTACAAAGGTTACTCCTTTTGAGCTAGTATATGGACAGGAGGCTGTGTTACCCGTCGAGGTGAATTTAAATGCATATCGGCTCGCTAAGCAAAATGACTTGTCTGCCGTTATGTATCATGATTTGATGATGGATAATATTGACGAGGTGACTGACAAAAGATTAGCGGCTCTAAAGGAGATGGAAAAGGAAAATGTCCGAGTTGCTAGAGCTTATAACAAGAAAGTGAAGATCAAGTCGTTCCAAGTTGAGGAATTAGTGTGGAAGACCATACTACCAATTGGAACAAAGAGCAATAAGTTCGGCAAGTGGTCGCCTAGTTGGGAATGTCCTTACAGAGTGATCAAGGTGATATTCGGAAATTCATATATGCTAGAGACGTTGCAAGGTGATCGTCTCCCAAGAGCAATTAACGGGAGGTATTTGAAAAAATACTTTCCAAATGTTTGGCAAGAGGCCTAGGAGCTCTCCAAGCAATGGCCGATACATGTATCGCCCTTAGAATAAAATGGCCGATGTATGCATCGCCCTTAGTCACTAAACAGCCGTTGGGTTAAGTATCGTTGCTGCTTAGTTTTTTTTGTTTTCAGGTTCATATGCAGAGAATTCGCCTGAAAACAGGGGGGCATATGTTTGCACCCGAGTCTGGACAAGTCGGCAAAACCGGCTTGGCCGGGTTGGTGACCCGGCCTGGCCGGGTTTGGCTCCTGCGCCGACTTTTGGCAGGCTGTCACATGGCGCCCCGAGAGGCCCCGTGAAAACCGGCTTGGCCGGGTTTGGACCCGGCTTGGCCGGGTTTGGTAGAGTCCGAGCCGATTAAGAGATCTAATCGGTTTTTGGTAGTTTTTGGACGTGGGAAACTTGGAGACTTGCCTAGATACGTGTTTCCTACTGGGATAAGACCACCCCCCTCTATATATATGAGAGGATCATGGCCGATTGAGATCTTAACCATCCAATCGTCAAAACACATCTACAAAGTAGATTCTCGCGGTGGTTCATCTCTATCCTGCTGTTCGGCTTGACTCTCCGCGAGTTTAGTCGGCGTTCTAGGTGATTTCCGCGATCCCTAGGGCAACCTCTACGTGCATCTCTCCGACGGATCCTTCCGAGGGGTGTTCGGGAGTTTCCGGCGAAGGACGGGCGCTACATCGACCACCAAACGTCCTCTGCTGCTGAAGACGGTCGTCCCGACGACCAGAAGACCGGAATCCTAGCTTCCTCGGCGAACCCGAGGAAACCGGCCCAGCCGACTATCAAAGTCGGCCAGGCCGGGTAGGCGGCTCGGCCAGGTACTAAAACCGGCCAGGCCGGGTTTCGCGGGTGTGCTGCTCCGTGCTGTTTCGTTTCGTACGCGACTGTGCGATCTAGCACCTTGCTGTGTGTTGTCCCGTTTCGGCGTCAACAGATAGTAAGGAAACAAACATACTGCCAGGCATATACAAAGCTGTATAGATCAATTCACAACATGAATCCACCCACCTCTGTCAAAAAGAGCAAACAGGTGATATTAATTAATTTTAAGAAGTGTTTTGAATTTGACTTGCTTATCTAAATGCTCCTCGAAATAGGTAGAGAACTGCACTTTTTTTTTAATCTTTATAGCACGGGAAAGTAGTAAAGTGTGGAACCTGATCATAGCCAAAATTATTAGCACAGAATCCTGAGACTCCTCTTTAGGCTAGTCTTAGTGTGGTTTTGAAGGAGTTTTATTTCTACTAAATGCTGTAACACATCAGAAAAATTGTTGAGTTGGCGAGTTATTGATGAGGAGAGAGGAGAATAGAGTCCCATTCGGATGAAACCTATCGGCATCGTTACCCAGGCGACGAAATCCGATGAAACTCCCACTGAGGACGAAGAATTTCATTTCATCGGGCTCGGCCGGATCTCCTGCGACACCCACGATTTACCTTCTCGGCGCCACCTCCCACCTTCCCTCTCCCTTGTTCGCGCCAAATCGCTTCCTTTCCACTCCTAAATTCGTGACTCCTTCCATGCCGACTGCTGCTTGTGGGCGTCGTGTAGGCGGTGAAAAGGTGCACAAAGGTGAGCAAAGGAGCGATGCCTGCCACATTCATGTCCGTGCTTATTGCTCCAGACTAGGCACATGAAAAAATTCATGACGGTTCAATGTCAGTTGTGAAATGAGATTAAGTTCTTGTTGCACACTCGAGATTCAGGTCTGCTGTTGTCTGCACCTTACTCAGTGCAAAAACTATAGCAACAGCTACCACATTGAGGCATGTGGGGTACTGAAAAGTAAGACAACAGAGGTGTTTATTGTTTTGCAAATCAATGTATACACATATAGTAGTAGCAGATTGGAAATTTGGTTATCAATTTCTGGTTCAGGTTAAAGTTTGTACACCTTGTAATTCACTATTTCACTGCATTTTTGCAGGACAAGAGGACATGACTTCGGAGGTGGAATGTTGAAGAACAGTTACCTGCAGCAGCTAGTTTCTCAATTTTATTTCTGTATGAGCAGCTATTTTGAAGCATGCGCGAACCTGAAAGCTGACGCAATGTGTGAACCTGATGCATGCGTGATGGTGAAACCTGATGCGTTCGCCAACTTGAACAATCCATTGTAACACAAATGATTTATCTTGTTGCATGTGAGAACTGAAATCAGATGCTGTCGAGATGATAATCTTGTGTGGAATCAAACTTGCATATGTGCAAATGACGCAAGAACTTGCATACGTATAATTTCAATCAACTACATCGTTGCATGGCACGTTGGATCATAACACTGTGATACATTAACTTCTGCAACTTGTCTTGAAAACAGTAAAATGAAAACCCCACTAAGAGAGAGAGTTTCTTTTCTCAAACCAAACCTGTATAGCTGACATGACAGTTTTAGAAACTGTCTAATGAAACAGGACTGACCTTAATTGGTATACTGCAGTATTATTTGGCTGAAACAGAAATTACATATGGAACTTCGTTGTAATGCTTTCTTAACATATGCTTTTATAGGCATTTTTGACATTTTATATTTATACCAATAGCTTTTTCCATAAAATGGATATGTTCTGTGCATCTCTGGCAGAATAGTCATTGCTGGCAGTGTCTAAGGGGACTTAGGGTTTGATGCCACCTCTCTACCCCTCGTCTCTCTCCCCTTCCCCAACTCTAGATCCCTAGCGGTAGGATGTCCCGGCGGTGGATGGACGAGGCGACCGTTGACCATGGCAGGGGGGATGCGATGGTTTTGACAAAGCAAGGGCCAGGGAGCCTTGTTAGTGGGCGATTGATGTAGTCGATCCATTACGGAAGGTGGGTTAGCGGGTAGCGGGGATTGTACGGTGAAGCAGCGTATTGTTAGCGGCCATGGGTGGTGGTGGAAGGCAGTGGCGAGCGGATTCGCATGATATGGTGTCCTTGTTAGAAAATTAGGCAATTTTCATATCATTTTAATTCCATAAATTAACATTATGATGACGACATATAAGAGATATTTAATCATAGAAAACATGATAACAAATATATCCATAATAATATGGAACATGAGAACCATAAACATGTGAAGTATATGCATAATGAAAACATAAAAACATGATACACATATTATAACAGCAACATACTCTGAACAGAATGCGAAACAACATAACAGAACAGGTGAAACATAAGAACAGCAACATATAAAACAACATAACTGAATCACTGAAACATGCAGACATGACATATAATTTATAGCAGAAACAGATAAGCAGAATATTAAACTGGCAGAGACAGACATCACGCAAGATAAGAAACGATATGGAAGAACTACCGAAACAGATACAGAACAGCATATAAAACGACATAAAAGAACTATCGAAACAAGCAGTAACTGCAGAACGAAAAACAGAATGAAGATGAAGGGATCATACCCTGCCATGCACTCCGATGATCCGGATCCTTGTCCAACTTCCAGCATCATACCTCCAGGAAGATGATGAAGTCCACCCGTGAGGAAGAAGAAGACGATGTCGCCGGCAACTTGAGGAAGAAGACGACGAACGACGGCGGCGGTGATTTGGGCAGTCACGAAGACGCTCCCCAAAAACCTAATTGCCGATCCCCCGTGCAAGGTCTCAAACGGCAAGGGCTTCGGAGGCACCTGCCCTCTCGCTTCCCCGTGCGCGCGGAGTTACGAGATGGGGATCACTTTCTTTGCTGCGGAATTGTGTTTCTGGTGTTTGTCTCTCGCGTACCGAAGAGACAGGGGTCTCCTATTTATCTCCGGCGCAGGAAGGCGAAATGAAGAGTCACGCATGACATTCAAGAGATGGGCATGTGAAAGGTTCAACTTCTGAGCTGAAACTCCCTCATCATTGTAAGTGAGTGCTAAACAATTAACACGCCACGCCCGCTCGCCTGCCTAACGACCCTCGGAATTCCAATCCGGTACAATTAATAATACCCACAGTTACACACCATAGAGTTATTGATTTATTGAATATATAAATGGGCTTGGCCCATAATAAATCCAACGGTCCTTTCACAATCACATGTGTATTTTCTTAAAATCAACAGAAATCATGCCGAAAACCTATAAACTAAAAATAGACAGAATACCATTCCAAAAAAGAACAAAAAAATCTTAGAATTATTTTAATAACAATTGTTGACATATATTAATTATAATTAAATAAAAATTGACACAAAGTAAATTATATCGTTGATTCAATAAAAGACAATATATATAAGCCGCATGTGTCATGCGAGCAATTCCTTACACCCATTTAAAAGTTGAGAATTGCTATAGTACGCAAGAAGCTATTGTCGCATCGTGCCATGAAAGCGATAATTCTGACCCCACCAAATCGGTCGGTTTCCGCGAAAACCTAAGACAATACCAGTGTTGTGATGCATGCCACATATGCTCATGATCATGGTGAATCATTGTTATAACACATATGACCTTCGTTTTGGTGGGTCCTACTTTCTAGTGTCACATGATATGAATTTTGGTGAGTTTCACTTTCCAGCGTTGTATTGTATGGGATTTGGTGTGGAATCCACTTTTTAATCTTTGATGAGTTCCACTTTCCAGCATTTCATGACATATGTCGGCCTTTGGTGGGTTTCACTTTTCAGCGTTGTGTGACACGACCTTTGGTGGATTTCACTCTCCAGGGTTAGCCTCGTGTAACATGGCCTTTGGTGAGTTCTACTTTTCTAGCATCGTATGCCATGGTGCGCCGTGTATGTATAAGGCCAGACGAAGTATGGCATGGTGTACCGTGTATGTCTATAGGACCAGCGACCAGCTGAGGTCATGGCGAAACACATGAGAGCTGCAGTGGTGGAACCAGGGGGACAGCAGGGGCCTCCCCCCAACACATTAGATATCCTTTATTGCCCTATAAATATTTACATTTATAGCACAAAAAAGTATCAATTCACCCATTTTTATTTAAACATTATGATTTTTGTTTCTAAATACTCTATGTACACTTATATATAATTTATCACATTTTAAGATGTCATCGTATGTGTTCTGCCCCCCCTTAAACAAAATCGCTAGTCCCGACCTAGAGAGTTGTGTCTGATTGAAGGCGTCATCGTGTCTCGTTGTAGGTAAGGTAAGGTTCGAACACCCTCTCACTTTGTGTCTGTGTACTATGTAGGGTAGAGTCATGAGTCAACTCATTATTTTGATTCATTGAAATGTTGGTACATACTTATTTTTTGGCTATATATGAAGGGAACTGAATGCACGAACGTGCATTAAGCTCCATGCGGGCGTCACGCTAGAGATGGGAGAGTTTGATTAGCAATTTGAATAAAAAAAATAACTCTATTAATTACTTACAAAAATTGTTGAGAAATCTAGATCTTCATTTTAGCAATAAAGTCACACTAAAACATGTGCTGTTACATGTTTACAACGAAGCGCTAGTTGTGTAGAGTTCTGGCAATTTTAATTTTTATTTGATTTGTTATGTTTTTTTTAAAATCAGCCGATTTAGATAAATAATAAATTCGGACAAAATTAGAAATACGACGTTGGGCTGAACTTGGTCCACCGGGGCTCAGATCAGGCGAAAAGAAGGCCCGAGCAGAAGGTAGGTTGACCTATCAAACAGGCCTGAGTTGCATGTAGATTTCTGTAAATTTTAAAATATGAGATGATGTTTGGATTGCGGCTTGCTTTTGGTAAAAGTTGAAGATTTTTTAAAAAGAAAAAGATTGTTGTTCGTCCAGACCGTCTACACGACCGATCCGACGGCCTTAAAGTAAGAATGACGTGGCGCCGACGCCCGATATAGCTTTGAGATACTTTGGCGTGACGCCTCTGTAGAAACTGACAATAAGTCAGATAGGTGTTGGAACGGCTTGTTGAGTTCATCACAAATGCAACACTGATGATGTGGCTCTGAAGAAAAAGAAACTGGCGATAGGATATAGTTGGAACGGGCGAATGAGTCACAGTACATAAACCAAAACTACCTACTGGAGCTGCATGCAACTGCTTTTGGCTCTTTTTTCGGAACTAACCGTCTCCACTACGCATTGCGTGCTACTCGAACATTATGTAGTCACCTCCAAAAATTGTCTTAATTAAAAACCATTGCTAATCAAACTATCTTCCGTCTCCAGCAGCATGGAGCTTCTGATGCATGTTTGCGCATTCAATTCTCTTCGTATATAGAAAAATGAATCACGATAATTAGTTATATTGAATGTGTCACAGTGATTCGCCACACCATCCATGAACAACTCACGACCTTATGAATATCATATGGAACAAGGTGTGTTCTTGAATTCAGATGCACAAAAAATCAAGTCCTTGAACTGTGCACTCTACCCTACAAAGTATACAGAAACGTAAAATGAGGGGTGTTCGAGTGTTATTACCTTGTACTACGACGAGATGAGACGACGTCTTAAATTAGACATGGCTCTCATGTGTTTTGTCACGACCCCGGTTGGCTCTATATACATACACGGTACACCGTACACTACGATATATGATGCTAAAAAAGTGTAGCTCATCAAATACCATGTCATGCATCGTTGGAAAGTAAAACCTACTAAAGGCCAACACCAGCATGTCATGTAATGTTAGAAAGTAAAACCCATCAAAGGTTGTATCATAAGATGTTGGAAAATGGAACCCGCCAAAATCCGTGTCATGGGGCGCTGGAAAGTGAAACCCACCAAAACTTATATCATATGACGTTAGAAAGTAAAACTCACGAAAATCCATGTCATACGACACTAAAAGGTAAAATCCACCAAAAAGAAAACCGGATGGATGTGTACAATATAGCGATGAGCTGTCAAGACCATGAGCTTGCGTGGCTTGCATCAAAACACCGGTGCCGTTTTGGCTTTTCTGAAACAGGTCGAGTCATTGCTGTCGGCTTGTTTTTAGGACGGTTTCGGAGGTGTGACGGACCGCTAAGCAGGACACGATGCAACAATGGCTTCTTGCATACTGTAGCCATTCTCAACTTTTACCCAAGTATAGGGCATTGCTTGCATGGCACACACCGGCTTAGATATTGTCTTTTATTGAATCCAAGGTAGAATTTTACCGTTTGCGTCAATCTTTACTTAATTATAATTAATCTATGTCACAAATTGTTAATGAATTAATTCTAAGAATTTTTGTTCTTTTTCAGAATGGTATTTTGTCATGGTTTTGTTATAGATTTATCTCTCTGTTTGTGCTGATTTTAAGAAAACACAGGGTAAACGTGAAATTAAGGACATAATTATTGTGCGAACCTGCTCGCCGCTGCCTCCCACTGCCGCATGTGGCCGCCGGCAACGCGCCGCTTCACCATACAATCTGCACCGCTCGCTGATCCCGCCATTTGATGATCCATCGACTCCATCAATTAGTCACCGGCAAGGCTCTGCGGCCATTGCTCCGTCAAAATCATCGCATCCACAGACGGCCGCCTCGCCCACCCATCATCGGGAGAGTCTACCGGGGATCTAGAGTTGGGGAGAGGGCGAGCATGGTAGAGGAGGGGTGGGGAAGTGGCCGTTAACCCTAACCTGCCTTCGACAAAGGCTGCGACGGCAGAGCAGGCGTGGGGTTGAGCGGTCACGCGAGCACGCGACCGTCGCGCGTTAGAGTTTGCGATCGTGAAAGCTCTTGAGCATGTCACTCATATATATATACTCGGAGATTTTCCACGGTCCACCTTTTATGTAAAGTACGACATGTTTGCATACGTCACTGCATATCGGGGGGTATTATTTTCTATATTACGCTTCTCTTTCGCGTAACTCTTAACGGTAGATGTGTTTGTAGGTTGCAACCATTGCTGGATGCAAGTCATTTTAAGTTATGCGAGCAGGGATCGTGAGTCCAGATTGCATATGGAACGTGTAGGACATAGGGGAGTCCGATAATAAAAATACGGGCCGTTATAAACTCTTTTTTAAAAAAAATAAAATGTTAGGAACTCTTCGCTGATTAAAGAGAGAGAGGTTTTATTCCACCCCATCTATATATTTTTTGGTTAAAAAGACAATCTTATTACCCACACATAAAAGCATAATTTTTTCCATAACGATAAAAAAAATCAAGGCATTTATATCAAAGGTAACACACTGATTTAAATGTGATTTAAATGCGTCATTACTGTTGAAAACAAAGCAGGCTATCAATCACCTCTTGATTGATAATACAATGCTGTTAGGGCACTCACAATGCAGACTCTATCCATAGAGTCTATACCTCGAAGACTCTATCACAAGAAACCATACTTTCCAATGTAAAGTTTGTAATAGTAGTTTCTATAGGCAAATGAATTTATTATGCAACATAAAGAGAGCTGATCAGCTGTGGCATATCGATATGTGATTCACCCTACACCTCTCAACAGCCACACAACAACCATACATGACATCCAAAAATTATACTGACAGATCAAGCGCTACTGAACACAATACAGTAGTGTATCAAGCATTATATCAGTGACCTGCAACTGATTTAGTGTATCAAGCATTACATGAGGGGCAACTAAACACAATACTGAACCATACATTATATCAGACTATCAGTGAACCGGCAAATATACTCCACAAAACTTCCATGAAAGTTTAGATAATAGCCATGAGTCATCCATTACAATATATAGCAATAGAAACCTTGCTCTTGAAGATTACTGAACCTTGCTCTGCTTGTATTTTAGTTAAGTATATACTACTGTAACAGAACGAGTACAATTCAGTAGTGCATGAACCCACTGAATTGGCAAACAGGACATTTTGTAATTACTTAAAACTAAATAGCAACCTGCTAGAATAAGTCGCAGGGAGATGGAATTCCTCTTGAGTATGTGTGAAATTCACAGGAAATAAAAATACAACAGAAAAAGGATTTCCTCTTGAAGATAGCACTGATTTGTCTTTGAACATCGATGGGAGATGGGGGCAGACGGAGGGAGGGGGCGAGGCCAGAAGAGTCGCAGAGCAGTACCTAGAGAGGGGGCACGTGCGGTAGACTGGAGAGGGGGCAGGCGGGAGACGGAGTTGGCGCGCGGGAGAGGAGGCGTGCTGGAGACGAAGATGACGGCGCTCGGGAGACGGAGATGCCGTGCGGCGCGCCCGATACGGAGATGGCGTGCAGAGAGGAAGAAATCGCGCGGGAAGTTGCGGCCTCCAGCGACCTCGCGGGAGGATTCACGTGGGAGAAGAGAGCGAGTGCGGCAGAGGGGAGGAAGAGCGGCGGCGGGAGGAACATCGGCGTACGGGATCCATGGAAACCATGGTCACCTCCTCAATGCGACTCGTGATGGTTTCTACCGGCCTCGATTGTACCGTAGACTCAGCGTCTAAACAAGAAACGACATCCTATTTTTTTCTCCTCTCTTTTCAATAAATATAGTGCCACATTAGCAAAATATTAAATTTAGATTCTATGTGAAGTCTGTATTGTGAGTGACCTTATTAGTACTGCCAAATACGTTTTATGGCTTTATGCGATCTAAACGGAGATCAGTGAATTATTTGGCGTGTGACAGTTGCCAAATGAGCAACCATTTTTCACCGCACTCTCCCCTATTTAAAGGCTCCTGTCCCTCTCAACATTCCACACCAGCTCCACTCCATCAAATAAAACCCCTCATCAACCTTCAGTCATCATCCATGGTTCTCACCATGGCCACCGGCCAAGAGGACTCGCTCCTCCTGCTCCTCCTCCCGACCACCTCCCCGCTCCCGCCCCTCATGGCCGTGTTCACCCTGGCCGCCGTCCTCCTGTGGCTCTCCCCCGGTGGCCCTGCGTGGGCGATCTCCCGCTGCCGCCGCCCGCCGTCCGGCCCAACGGGCGTGGTCACCGCGCTCTCCAGCCCCGTGGCGCACCGCACCCTGGCGGCGCTGTCCCACGCCGTCGACGGCGGCAAGGCACTGATGGCCTTCTCGGTGGGGCTGACCCGTCTCGTCGTGTCGAGCCAGCCCGACACGGCGCGCGAGATCCTCGTGAGCCCGGCGTTCGGTGACCGCCCCGTCATGGACGCGGCGCGCCACCTGCTCTTCCACCGCGCCATGGGCTTCGCGCCGTCCGGCGACGCGCACTGGCGCGGGCTCCGCCGCCTCGCCGCAAACCACCTGTTCGGCCCGCGCCGCGTCGCTGCTGCCGCGCGCCACCGCCTCTCCATCGGCGACGCCATGGTCGCCGGCGTCGCCGCCGCCATGGCCCGCCACGGCGAGGTCCCGCTGAAGCGCGTGCTGCACGTCGCGTCGCTGAACCACATCATGGCCACCGTGTTCGGCAGGCGCTACGACATGGACAGCCGAGAGGGCGTCCTCCTGGACGAGATGGTGACCGAGGGCTACGACCTCCTGGGCACCTTCAACTGGGCTGACCACCTGCCATTGATCAAGCACCTCGACCCCCAGGGCGTGCGCCGCCGGTGCAACAGGTTAGTCCAAAAGGTCGAGGTGTTCGTTGGCAAGATCATCCAGGAGCACAGGGACAGGCGCGCGAATGGAGCTGTTGACGATGAGTACGTCGGTGACTTCGTCGACGTCCTTCTTGACCTCGAGGGAGAGGAGAATTTGTCCGAGGCCGACATGATCGCTGTTCTTTGGGTATGACATATGATCGATCGAGTTTAATTTGCATTTTCTTTCAGTTGCATCGTCTTAAAAGTTCGTTGTTGATCAATGCAATCAGGAGATGATCTTCAGAGGCGCCGACACGGTGGCGATCTTGATGGAGTGGATCATGGCGAGGATGGCGCTGCACCCTGAGATCCAGGCGAAGGCGCAGGCGGAGCTGGACGCCGTCGTGGGCGGCGGCCGCGGCGTGGCCGACGCCGACGTGGCCAGCCTGCCATACATCCAGTGCATCGTCAAGGAGACGCTGCGGATGCACCCTCCGGGCCCGCTGCTGTCGTGGGCGCGCCTCGCCATCCACGACGCGCACGTCGGCGGCCACCTGGTCCCCGCCGGCACCACCGCCATGGTGAACATGTGGTCCATCGCGCATGACCCCGCCATCTGGGCCGAGCCGGAGAGGTTCCGCCCCGAGCGCTTCCAGGAGGAGGACGTCAGCGTCCTTGGCGGCGACCTCCGGCTGGCCCCGTTCGGCGCCGGCCGCCGCGTCTGCCCCGGCAAGATGCTGGCCCTCGCCACCACCCACCTCTGGGTCGCCCAGCTGCTGCACAAGTTCCGGTGGGCCCCCGCCGCCGCCGACGGCGCCGTCGACCTGTCGGAGCGCCTCAACATGTCGCTGGAGATGGCCACACCGCTGGTGTGCAAGGCCGTCCCCAGGGCTGCCCAGGCCTAAGTCAGCCGCGCGCCTCCATGCATGCTGCCGCCCTGAGAGTTGTCTCGTTTTGTTCGTGTCTGTCTTGGTGTGTCCATGCATCCATGCATGCCTCAGCTACTGAGCTCGTGGCTTTCTAGTGTTCTGAATTACCGGAAGCATGTCTCTCGCCTTGCTGCGGGAATTATGAATAAATTTTAGTGGATGATGTTGATAAATAAATACATGTTAACAGATGACGTGGCTTACTGATGTGGACATGTTACATAAATAGATTATGTTACATAAATAGATATATGTCATAATTGGATACAATAGGGGGTTGCTGATTTGGATGGCTTACGTGTTAAGATCGGGGTTTGAGTAGGGGGCACCCCTGGGTAGACGCATCACGCCACCGACCCCCACAGTGGTTGAAGATGTCTCCGTTTGGTACAAGGGAGAGAGAGTGCTGCTTCTCTCTTCTGATTTTGCTCCTGAATCTTGATCGACTTTCACAAATTGCAATGCCCTTATTGGTATATTAGGGCGTCCCCCAACGGATCGGCTAGCGACTTCGCCTACTGAAAAAAAGGATAGAATGATAAAAACCACAACGCACCAGCATGAAAGAAGTGAGGTGGACCAGCATGGCAGACACCTTAGATTTTTTTTGTTTGCGGAAAAAAAGAAACTTTATTAAAAATTAACCGATGTCTTTACAAGAAAGAGTGACAATCCACTCTGCAAAACATGAAAAAAGCGCCTGGAACTCCCTAGACCTAATGGCAAACTGTGTCAATCCGTGCGCCATATTATTCTGGACTCTACTAATATGAGAAAAAACAATCCCCCTCAGCTAATCCCCAACCTCCCGTGCCTGTTCAACAAGTTGCCAGATCGACGATCGATCTTGAGCGTTCTCCTTTAGTTTGGCAACCACCGAATGACAATCTGATTCCATAACCATCGGGATATCCGGCCATCTATGCGCCAGTTGTACACCTTCAAGACAAGCACGCACTTCAGCTTCCTCAGCATCCCTGCAATGGTATAAGACATGCCAGACAGTTAGTTTTAAATCTCCCACCCAATCTCTAATTACCACTCCAATCACAGCATCGCCTGTTTGTGGATTAAAAGCAGCATCAACATTTATTTTGAAAGATCCCCAAGGTGGAGGACTCCATCTTTTTTTGATTTGACCCGCTGCCCGTACCTTCCCTTTACTCATACTCGAAGGCAGACTATCCAGAGGATCGTCTTGTTGCCCAATAGTGAATAGAGAGTGCATATAACGGTTCAGAAAGGTAACAGAGCTACCAATACAAGCTGAAACCCCCCTGATGTATGATTTTACGTGTTAAGATCGGGTTTGAGTAGGGGGGCCAGCTCCCTGGGCCCTGGGTAGACGTTAATGTTTTAAATAGCGGGCTACAACAAATAGCGGCGACCCTTCATAACAAGCTATAACGGGGCTATAACGGGCTAAAATAAGGGTATAGTGGAAATTTAAACGTAAATTCATTCAGCGGCAACATGCTCAAAAGGTTATATCAAGGCTATAGTAGGGCTACAGCCGGCTATTTGAAACTATGGTAGACATAGACGCATCACGCCACCGATCCCTACAGTGGTTGAAGATGTCTCCGTTTGGTACAAGGGAGTGCTGCCTCTCTCTTCTGATTTTGCTCCTGATCGACTTCATGGTATGCCACCGACCCTTAAGATTACTTGTATCTTCTGCGAGATTCCATTGGGTTATAAGATGCAGTTTCCATAATATATGTAACATATACTACATGGTATGCCACTGATATTTTGACTTCCTTGCTTTGCAGCTATCTGGCTGGGAAAGACAAGTTGAAATTTGCAAGCACAAGGAGTGCTTTCTGTCTGAAATCAATGTTGTTTCCTTTCGTGGGCATATGACTTGTCTGTTTGTTCATTCCACACTACAGTCTACAGTATGACTGTGATTGATGTTAATATTTTCAATGTTTCGACAAGGGATGTTCTAAGTCGTGTGGTTTCTGCATTAGAAGTATATCCGTTGTGTACATTCTGCTCTGTTTTTTTGTTGCCGGCGCTTATCCACGTATCCTTACAAAGCTTATCAATTGCGTTCTTTTCAGAGTTCAGACCGTCATGGCCTCATGGGCCACCAAAGATCTCTGGCATGTAACAGAGAAAGAAATTTAGTCAAGCTTTATGTGTCAGCATCATGCTTGAGCCGTCAATTTTTAAAATTAAATAATAGACATTAGTCATAAGATCGTCACCTCAGTTCTCAACCAAGTTGTAAAGATTATTTGTACGCGCATATTTCTTAGTACTACTATAAAGAATAATTAGCCAATAATATATGCAGCAGTGTTGAGTCAGTTTTCATGCAATTAAGTAAGGGGAGGAAAAGAAAAGGATGACAACGGACCGGACCATCCAGTCCAAGCCGGTTGATTTGGACCAACAGAGCAGTGTTAACAGGGCATGGACAATGCAAAGGTGCTTAGATTGACTCTTAAACAAAGAGAATATAATACTAATCTACAATGGAAAATTTTATTATAAACGCTTCATTTAGTTTGAAATTTTGCACACTCGTCCGCCCCAATGCGGAACATAGAGTGTCTTTGTTACTTGCTTTAGGGCTTAGCTAGGCTTTCGTAATACAAGTTTAGCGTGTTTGGATTGCTGGCTAGCCCTTAAGCCAAGCTAAAAGCTCTATTTTGGTATTGGCTAATTGATGGCACATAATATCTAACCATATGTTTAAGTATTGTGATTATAAGATTGTTTAGTAGAACAAGTGGGGAGCTGTGACGGCGTTCATGCAAGTGGTGTAAGGCCATCTTGGATCAAATGCTTCTCAACTTGAAACTTGGAAAAGGGCTCAAGGCAAAAGTAAATTTCACAGGGCTCTTTTTATTTTGGTGATCAAGACACTATAGAGAGTGTGATCACATTTAGGTTATGACCGTACTATTAACGGGGATGAAATTTCGTTAACAACCTCAGTTATCAAGTGCCTCTAGTTGACATAGTTGAGCATATGCATTTAGATCTAGAGCACTAACCTAAGACCTTGCAAAGTGACTTAAAATCAAGTTAACACTCGTGCCCAAGTGCTCATATACTTGGTTGTTAAAACCTAGAAGCAAGGTATTTGAAGAGAGGGCAAAAACAGCTCTCAGAGGTGCACCGAACGCTGGGCGTGTTCGGTGGGTGCGCACCGAACGCGTCCGGTGCAGCCAGAACCTCTCTGGAACCTCTCTGGATGAGCACCGGACGCTGGAACAGTAACTCCAGCGCGTCCGGTGATCATGTTCGAGTGTCCGGTGAGAACTTGTAATACCCCGGGTATTACGACTAATTAACTATGCCATGTTACCATGTTTATTTTAAAGTACCTACATATGACTATGCTTAGGGACCTTAGAGTGACTTAATTTTGAATGAGGTTGATGTTGCTATGGAATCCTTAATTGGTGATTAGACTTAAAAGCAAAAGAAAATCTAAATTAAGCCCTAATCGGATCCTAAAATCCTAAATCAAAATCTACCTGGAATTAGATGATGGTGTCTTAATAAAAGTTGTAGATCTTTTTAAATGGAACAACTTTTATTTTGGGTGTTTTTGAAGTTCTTTAATATAAATTTAAATTAAACCCTAATTACTACTTTGAAATTCAAATTTGAAATACTAATTTAAAAACTATAGGGAATCTGACTAAACTGCCTTAATGAAAGTTGTCAAGCTCAACTAATAGAACAACCTTTATTTTGGAAGATTTTCATGTTATTGAGAATAAATTGGAGAATTTAATGGAATTAGAAATGAAATTCAAATGTTAGTTTTACCCCTTTTTCTGAATATCTTCAAAATTATTCAAAATATGAATTTGGTCCCAAAACCAAAGTTGTGCAGAATTCAAAATCCTACAACTTTCATATTGGTCCAATCTCGAGTTGCTACACAGTTTGTGGAGTATTGGACAAAAAACAGTGTGAGAGTGGATTAACTACGCTACAGTACTCTGCCCTTCTTCCTGTTCGAGCACAGCCACGGCCGCCCGACCGCGCCGCACGAGCGCCGCGCCACCCGGCAGCGTGCTCCCCGCCGTAGCCGGGCTAGTAGGGGACCCCGCGCCGCTCCGAATCGCACCTGCCCCCTCCTTGCTCGCCTTAAAAACGCCCTGCCGCCCCTCTGTCGCCCTTCCTCCCCTCTCGGTCGCCGTCGTGCTAGCCTCGGTGCCCGGCGAAATTCGCCCTCACCGAGCCATCACCACCCTCTGCATCTTGCAGCCAGCTAATTAGCTCCCTTGCGCTTCGATTGCATCCAGTGGTGCAAGCCGTGGTGCCCCGAACGTGTCGGAACGCTCGACGACGTCCTCGCGGGTGATCGGAGCGCCGCCGCAGCCATTCCCCACGCGTCTAGCTTATTGCGGTGAGCCTCTCCTCCCTCGGTCTCACGTTTTGGACTCCCTGGTCCATGGTGAGGCTCATGGTTGTGACGGTTTTCCATTTTGTCCCCTAGGATCGTCGGAACGGGAAGCACACCGCCGGTGAACGCCGCTGTAGCCGCTGCCATCGTCACGCTCATGCCTCGGCACCGCCTCGAGCTCGATCTCCTAGTCAAACGAACCCACGGTGAGCTCCTGGATTGATTGCACCCTTCACTTTGAACACTACCGCCCTGACCTCGCCGGAGTGCGGCGTGCCGCTGCAGCCGGGCCACCATGCTCGCGGCTGGGCAGAACCCTAGGTCCCAGTAGCCCCACTACCTACCTCAATGGATGCGCTAGGGTCTGGGGAACGCGTTGGTGCTGTCGGTTTGGCCGGAGACCTCGTTGGCGGCGAGCTAGCGCCGGTCAGAGCCGACGGATCGCCGGTCAGCACCTGTGTGCGTATGGGAAGGGCCTCGGGTTAAAAGAAATAGGAGTTCAGGGGGTTATGTGTAAGGCCTGTGACTCATATGAATAGTAGCACTAGGACCGCGGGTTGAGCGCTGAGTTTTTCAGGGGGTTTTTGGCAAAACCGCCTGGCTATGCGCACGCAAGCCGCTCTGGGCCGGCCTGTGCCGAGTTGGGCCACCCCGGGCTGAAATGGGTTTTTCCATTTTAGCGAATTTCAAATAGAATTTCTGATTTATAGCTAAATGAAATAGTGTTGAGTATTGTTATTTTTTAGGAATATTTATGTTGTGCTAAAAATCATAAAAATATTTTTGTATGCTCTCTGCAGCATGTAGAATTTAATAAAAATATTAGATGTAAGTTTCAGACACTTTCTGTAGGAATTAAAAATCAGCATATTAATTAATAAATGTTTCTTTGGGCAATTTTAATAAATTCTAGATTCATCTAAAAATTATGAAAATTTATATGGCACTGTTGTGGGCTAAGACCTATCTATTGGTTAAATTTGGGCTCCAATGGAAACTGTTTGATCACCTGCTAATTAAATATTAGGTTAATCGGATAATATAATTGATTTAAACAAATAATACCTGTAGTTTGTGTGATTTTTGGATTGATTGGGTTCATGGATCCTTTACCATAAGTGATCCTTGGCAGAAGTCGAGATGCCATTAGGTGGTTGTAGTAAAGCTGTGCAGCGGCTTTCTATGACTGTTAAAATGGTCAATAAAAACAAAGTATGAAAACACCACTTTATTTTCTGTAAAATGGTTACAACTTTACCGTGAAGGAAAGTTGTACTCAAGGACTAAATGGTTTACTTTTGAGCATTGCATTCATTATCTTCACACCAAGCTAAACATGCATCATTGCATGCGTGTAGTGCCCGTCACCGAGAAAGTCAAAGTCGAGGCCACTGCTGAGGAGGTGACTCCCGAGGTCGTACAGGGGTTCGACATTTGCGGGACTGAGCCCGACCCGACGCTGTATGCAATCCAAGGCAAGCCCCGGTGCATTCAACCGCACCTTGTGTTTTATAAATTATTTACAACTTGAGTTACTTATTGCATTAGGTTACTAGGAGTTGATTGTCACCTATATTGTTACATTACATGCCTTGATATATATTACCCTTGAAACCTGTTTAAAATAACAATTTCGAAAATACTTAGCCCTGCTTCATTAAATTGGATTTGCATAAAAAGACTATTTTTGACTTATGAGAATATGACATTAATGAATCATGAGAAAGGAAAGGGATATGAGTCCGTTCAGGGAATTGTGCACTTGGGTAGCAGCCCCAATGCATCGTTACCGACGGAAAAAAATTTCCGTTCGTTGGTTGTGAATTTGGGTTAGAGTCCCAATGCTTGACCATCGGTAGGAAATGTTTTTGAAAACCGTTGGGACACTTGTACGTGGGTTAGAGTCCCAATGCAAGGTCGCAGGCGGAAAAAGAATTAGGGACTGTTCGTTGTAGGCTTACTGTGATCGAGACTTTGCAACTAGCCAGATACTACGAAAAGCCTCTGACTCTGGTGGCTCTATTGCTTGAACCGACAACCACGCACTGTGAGTGAAGAGATGGCGAGAGTAGCGTGTACCCTCGTGGCCGGCGTGCCTGAAGATGAGAGGTGTACTATGCTCTCGGGTGGCGTAGGACCGGTTCAGGGATAGAAAAGCCGTGGTAGACGGGGTTGGTGTATGCAAGCTTAAGTGCTACATACGCAGTGTGGATAGGGATTCCCAGCTGGGTTCTAATCGATTCGAATCGTCGTTGCTCCTCGGATATGGAGACTTGATCCGTTGACCTACAATTGAAAAGTGGTTCGCAACTAGGTGTTTTGAGAATAATTAAGAATTTGATAGTATAATGATATTTGAGAATGAATTTAGAATTATGGATTATGATTAAATTAAGATTGAGTTAAAATATTGAAATATGATAGTAATGCTTTTCTGCAAAACTCTTTGACTCTTGCTCAAGCCTTACCTTAACTCCCCTCAGCCTGCATTCCTGAGTCTCACCCTTTTTTCTTTAGTCGGGTAAGTCTTGCGGAGTACCCTAGTACTCAGGGTTTGTTAACCCCATGTTGCAGGGATACAGCAGCCGGAGGTTTGCCTTGTCCCCAGCTGTGTGACAATTGTTCAAGAGGGAAGTGAGGAGGAGTAAGGTTGGACCCTTGGGCAGGGTTCTGGTTATTAAGTATTTAATTATGCTGTATCGTCGTTCCACTGCTACCTACTTTTATTTGTGGTCTGTAATAACTGCACCTTAATTTTATTTGGACAAATGGCTTGTAATATATGTACTTTATAATCCTTTCACACTTTTACTCTAATGTAATTTGTTATGAAATGTTGTAATTCTGTAATGGCTTCGCAATGGGATCCTGTCGGAGGAAAACGGACGCTAATGTAGCCCGGCAGGACCTTCTAGATCATTTGGGAAACGGGCCCGGCTGTCAGAGGTCATTAGTGACAATGACAGGTGCCTGTGGGCCATGTGATTTAGGCGGTTCTGTTACTGCTGGTATCAGAGCGTTCCATTGCTAAATCATTACAGTATTACTTTGCAAAACTTCAAAATATTTTGGATCTTAAACTTTAAATTACTATTTTGGTCCAAATTGCTTACTCTTGTCTTAATCTGTAATATAGATATGGTAGTCAGTGGAATAGCACTATTATTAGCCCTATGTTAAAAATTATTTATGCAGTTATTTATTTTGCATTGGTTTTAAATTCCGTAAGTACGATTCATGCATCATTGATTGATTCACATGTTAAATAACTTCCTCCTTAAAATGGTTTATGGGTTAGGATCTATCAAACCTATTCTTGCTAGCCTATATTATATCCTCACTAATCCCAACTTATCTTCTCCAGCATGGCACGCTGCAAGCAAACCGCGCACAAGATGACAGGACCCAGGGGTGTGCCGCGCCACCAGCTGGCGCCGCGGGACGGGGAGGCTTCTGGCAGTCGTCGCCCCCGCCACAGTCGCGCTGAGCTATAGGAGGAGATAGAGAGGATGAGGGAGGAGATGAGGAGGATGATCGAGGACTTTGCCGCCGCTCGTCGGGAGCACTACCAGGACGTGGCGACGATCGACCGACTGCGGACTTCGGTGACTCGTCTGATCGAGCCGAGGGACGCTACCTGGGCACGTGAGGACGTGACCAGGGCGAGGCTGCACGAGCTGGAGATCTACGTGGAGCAAATTGAAGACTACAACGACGCATTGCACGAGGAGGTGCATAGGCTCAACAATGAGCATAACCCGATCTTGCAGCCACGTGTTGAGGACCCCGAGAATGGGGTGGTTGTTGGTCCTGAGGATCAGGACGTTGACGAGGAGGTTGAGCCTCTCCAGGTGGTCGTCGAGGAGGACGCCGACGAGGACCCCGAGGAGGACGTCGAGGAGGACGTCGCGGAGGTTGACGAGGACGGTGTCGTCTCTGACGAGACCGTGGGTGACGACGACTAGACTAGCAGTAGAACTAGGAATGTCGGTTTACCGCACTCTTTTGGGTATTGTAATATCAGCGTTGCCATCAAAACCCTAGCTATGGTTTGGGAACTATGTCGTGTGTCGGTTGTGTACCCTGGTTGTTGTAATATTATGGCGTGTACTGTATTAAGACTCGATTAAGTAATCTAAGACTTGAGTTTGGCTTAATTATGCACAGATGCCTGTTCACACCCGCTCGACTGACGCTGGGACTTCTGAGGATGGTGCCATTCCAGAGGCACCGCCGATTCTGCCTACTTTGGCAGATGCCATCGCAGCCCTAGCCAACGCTACCGCGCTGCTTGCTCAGAATCGAGATGACCGTGGTGGGCGCCGTGGCCGCCACCATGATGAGGAAACAACTTATGTGGACTTTACGGACACACGTCCACCGGTGTTCACCAAAGCGGATGAGCCGCTTGTTGGCGCTTCTTAGCGTCAGTAGAAAAGTTCGCAAGCGCACGGAAGTACCGTTGTAGCACTTCACCCGGAAGTATTCAGGGTATCGTATTTATAATTTCCCAAAAGAACGGCTTATGTTTATAGGCTCTTAGCTAGTTTACCCTAGAAAAAGGTAGAGGGGATAACTTGGGTAGAGAGGATACACTAAGGCTGGAAACACTAAGTGAAGATAACTTCCCCACTACTTGTCTGCTTCAGGCCCACTGACGCAGTTGGTCTGCCAGCCGATACCAGTATCAGCGCTACTCCGCAGCCGAACATGGGGGAATTCAGATACGAGTGGACAGGGTTGTCACCACCTGCCACCTACCCCTCTGCCCGTGGGCACGCGCAACATACGAAGGTAGACCCCGACTTAGACACCACATCTACGACGGCGACTACTACTCTAGCGATGGTTAGGAACTTCCGTCTTTATCAGGAGTCCTCTAACTAGAGCACCCTTCCAATGGACGAGTGATGATCCCACAAACAAGTAGTTTTATGAAAATTAACTCACTTAATGGATCAAAACTAGAATGTATCACAAACCTATTACTTCAAGCAGCAAGATGGTTGTAGAGGTACAAGTTGGATGTGAGAGCCGACAGGTCCGGCACTTCGTCCACCCGAGGGTAGAACTGCTTCGACCCCGCTCTCACTTCTCAAGCTTCTATCTCTCTCTCTAACCCTATACTAGCCTAGGTAGAAGCTAAACTAATGGAAAAATGGTGGCACTCCCTTCTTTTTCTCTCTTGTATCAAGTTGTTTTTTTATGGAGGGGGTGAGGGCCTCATTTTATAGCTCCATAGGACGGTTTCGGCGTAGCTAAGTATGGAAGAAGGTGAAACCGCCTTCAGGGAACCGCCATGAGCACTGTCACTGAAAACTGGGCCCGGGAAGCGTTAACTGGGGGACGGCCGCACCCGGGGGCGGTCGGTCCCTGGGAGGCGGCAACTGGCCACCTCCTTTGGGTGGTCGGTTGCTCCCTGGGCCTGGGCCTCCCCCGCGGTTACGGATGGATCCCGTTTGATGGTTTGGTGGGCTTTTCTCTTTTATTCTTGATTTGCGCCTTTTCTGAATATGTTTTCTGGAAGTGTACTTTCCGGTGATTTTTATGCATTTCCACGTGTTCGACCTGCAAGTCACATGTGCAACAAAACTCGTGGAAATGTTAGATAAAAAGCCCTACCTTCTATTTATTTTAGCATTGGAATGATGTTATATTTTGGTTGTTAAGGACCGCCAACAACTCCCCCACACTTGGTCCTTTACTTGTCCTCGAGTAAAGTGCTAAGGACCAAATGGGTTCATTTTCCTTATTCATAAGGATCTGCATATAGTTTATTCCAAACTTTACCTGGATTTATGAACTTTAATGTGTCTACCAAATTATGTTGAGTAGTTGCAAAATGGAATAGTCTGGATTCAAATCTGCTTAGTTTGTCCATGCGTAGAAATTTGGGTTTTTGCAAGATTTTGAAAATCATAAGAATAGCTTGTGTTCCTTGAATGATTCTCTCAAATCGCTCATGTATGCAAGTGGTTCCTCACTAAGGCATAAAAATAATGCCTTCACATGGTCATCCTACCTCTAAAAAGGCTTATCTGGAGTTTTAGGTAGGAATGAAAATGATGAGGCACACTTACCCTGCATATGTTGTCGAGTCATACCCCAGACCGTACCAGAGGGAGTGCGTCATACTCCTAGATCAGAATGCGCATGTGTGTAGAGAATATGAAGGTGGAAACCTAATTCTTAATCTTTTTGATACTCTATGCATCATGATTCTCCTTTTTGAAAAAAGACAAGATATGGGCTATAGGAACTTCATCACTATTTATATTATATATATTTTTTTGAACGGGTATTTGGAATCTTCTTTCCCATTTATTTTCTGATGCCCCTTGGCACAGTTTCTCTCTTTTGCATTTTTTTAGCATAGCCCCATATCTTTCATTGGCATATGACATATTTTGAATGAGGAGATATCATGATGGATGAGTAAAGTTTTGCATCAAGGGTGCGTGTTTCTTTCGATAAAAACAACACTTTTATTTGGTGGAGGAAAACCACGCAACTCCTAGTGTAAGAGTTGGCATATTTTTTTGTGGATGGATGGATGCGTGTTTTGCGCAACTCACAGGGTGAGAGTTGGCTTAGTTTGGTGGGTGCATGTGAATTCTGATCTTGGAAGCATGAAAACATCTCTCAACAGTGGTCACGAATTTTGACTAGACTCATCACAAAGTAAGTGGCATAGGTGGAAGGCTTTATTATAGAGAATCATATTTGGCCTTGGTAGGAATTTGTTAATCTTTCAAGGAACATGCTAATTGAATTTTTGTTTTGTAAAAATCAATCCCAAGTACTTTGCAAGAACGAGTAAGCATCATGTCATCCGGCTATATCTCATTTGTCAATTACTTAGATAAAAAGGGGTCCCTGATCCGTGTTCATAAATCTTGTAGGAATATTAGCAAGGAATAAAATGTATGCAAACATTCTGAACATAGGAAGACATGTTTGATGGAGTATGAAGGGGACATCATTCTTTAAACTTTATTTTTAAAACTTTTTAGTTAGGGAGAGAGAGGGGAGATGTTTGCACAAACCGAATTTGATTTTTGTTCTTGTGCAGTTTAAATTTGAAGAGTCCTTCCCCCACACTTGTTTTCTTTCCTGTCTTGGTTAGTCACAATATGTATATATATAGAAAACAAGTGCACAAAATATTCAAAGATAGAAACTTTTTATTTCATTGATAGATCAAATAGGCACATTATATTGAAGGGAAATATGATTGGGAAGTAAAAGATTGTGGTAACAAAAATGTGTGCCTATTTATGTAGCAGGAGCGTTCTAAAGATATTTAGAGAACGTGCTCAACTCCTGCTGCCTTAGCAATCCTACGCAGCTGCTCTCCGTAGCCGCGGCGCATCTCATCTAATTCATCCCTAAGTCCTTTTATGCTAAGATGAGCCTTGGCTATGCGGGTTTGTGCCTTTTCAACATTTAGGCGCGTGCTCTTGATGCTAGCATTTAGTGAGGCGATGGTTGGGCCTTTGGAAGGCTTCTCATCCCCACTGTCGCTAAAGAATCCCTTAGACTGCCCTCTAATAACTTTCCTAAATACCTTGCGCTTTTCGGCAGAGGGTATAGGAATGCTAGAAGGTGTTTCACCCTTGCGGAAAAGACCTTTAGCGAACCCTCGATCGGGTTTGCGCACTTCCCTAATGGTGTAAGAGCGACAATCCTTAGCGGGAGACGACAAGGAAGGTAAACTGGAGGTAGAGGGCATCACGGCAGCACGTTTGCTAAGCCCGCTACTACTAGGAGCCTTCCTCTTGAGGCCTAAAGCGCCGGTAGTTGGTCGGGCAGCAATACTCTTCTTCTTGGCACCTCCTTCGGGTGCACGGGAGCGTGCCGTGGACTTCAAGCTTGATATGTTGCTGAAGTTATCGCTAGGGGGTGGTAGAAAGGCTAGTGGCTTCTCCACTATGGCACGAGCTCCTTCTCTCACAAAAGAGCTCTCTTGATAGGGAACTATGTCTAAGTTGGCAATGGAGCCGGGAGCTTGGATCAGCGAAAAAGCATAGCTAGACATGGTCATGGTTTGCAAGTGGGAGAGCTTAGCACCTTTGCAAGAGGAAGAAGAGAATGGTTTGGTGTGAAGAGAGGAGAGGCCTTGAAATGCTTTTTTATAGGTTCTACCGAGGTCTCTGTTGAGGAAATGATCTGATCGTAACCAAGGACGTGATGTTGGAGTAATCATAAACAGGTACAAAAAAGATTGACATCATTTGAGCTGGCTGGGGGGGCGGTCGACCCCAGGGGCGGTCGGTCCCCCGGGTCCACCTGCCAACCTCTACCTTTTGCCCATATTCCTATCAGAACAAGTGGATTCCTATCCCGGTTACGATCAAGTGTGATGCGCGGAGGATCAAAGTGATTGAGTGAAACGACCTCGATTTCCACGAAGGGAAATCCACAGGCTCGAATTATAATTCAACAGATTGCTTGGGACAATCCATGAAATTACCCATATCTCAGTTGACACCAGGATCCATACAACGGTAATTAAGTCTTACATAAACATTTATTACATCGCCACACTGGCGGAATCAACATTCAGAGAAGCTTTAGAAGATGCGAAAACGTTTCATCCTTCACGGCCAACTTGAGTGTAGCACGTGACCCTATTCCTCACCATCGTCTTCCTCGAAGTCGTACTCATTCTCGTCACCTGACAGCAAATTTATCAGTACGATTTGTACTGGCCACGGAGCCCACCTATGCAGCATTTGCTTTGTGGAAAGTGGATGCAAGGCTATACAAGCAGACCTATAGGCTGAGGTTTTCCTATGCAGCTGTAATCAATGTTTAATTAGTCAAGTTTTATCTCCAGTTAACACCATCATCCCTTTTCCCATCACCACATCTCACTTACCCACACCTCGCTCTCATTCGACAGGCCCAACTCCCTCTCGGGCCTATCTCAGCGGCACACTACCACAACGGGTACACTGCCGGAAAAATGTCATCCAGGGGGAGAAGAGAACACTCACTACACTAGTAGAAGCTTCACAGGAAAGGTCCATAGCCAACAGGTTGGCATATGTATCGATCGATCAACCGTACACTCTGCAGAGGTTTCACTACCCACAAGATTAGCCATCATAGGTGTTGCGCAAACACCTAGGCAGAATTCCGGGTGCTTGCTTGCCTAGGTCGATGCCACCCTACCACTCAGCCCTAGGATATTCCGGATCCTACACCGTTATGCTGAGACTGGGAGACACAGTACCGGGCCCATCCAATGGTACTGCGCATCTAGAACGGAACGGGAACCCATCGACTGTCTCCGCCCACCCTTATCACCTCTCAACCTAGCAGTAGTGGCACCGTCCTACCAAGTAGTCCAGCCGTCTCCTGCCCATCAGAAGCGAGTGAGTAGAAAAGGATTCCCATGAACCTGAAACTAGTCCGTCCTAGGTTTGACCAAGCAGGCATCTTCACTTAGGGGATACTCTCCTCGTGCCATCACAGCACCTCCATCCACGGGCTTCAAACCACCAAGGCTATCCCACCCGGAACCTCCTCAACAACTTTACCCACCACAGGTATCTCGCTTGGGGATGCCCAGGTTGCACCCCCGGCACGACTTGCCCCATGGGCTTGTCTCACATCCCACTTGGTCGACATCAACCCTTACCACGCACCCAAGACGCACGCAGCACTCTCTCCCAGTGGTTATAATCAGTTATACACCGTCCCAATTCCACCACATAGCATATAGCAAGTAGTAAGTAGTGGAAGAGTAACAGTAAATTAAGCAGCAGCAAACCTAGCAGCGGTTGGCAGGGTAAAGTCTTATCAAGGCAGGGAATTCAAATATACTACCATGCAACCAATCCATACATAATCATAAAGCAATAGCAACAATGTCATTTGCAATGCGTAATTAGGATCTAAGGATTTGGTGGGACGTGGCACCTTCGTAGTCATCTCCTAGCTCCTGAAAGTACTCGCGGTCGTCTTCCTTAGTCAGATCCTCCTCCGGCTCTGAAATCGAACACGAAATAGTCGCGTCAGCGACTCCTATAGAGTATTTCAGAAAAATCCAATAAAATAAAGAGCCAAATGCACACAAACATAGTCTTAGATTGTAGATCTCATTTTTCTGAGAATTTTGATATATGGTGCACAATTTTTGGACATCGTATGAATAAGTTATGAATTTCTGAAGATTATCCTGTTTTCTGAAAATGGAAAATGGTCGATTAATCAGGGGTAGCTCGGGATTGGTCCACGTGGCGCGCGGGTCCAGTAGTGCGGCATGTGGCGCCTCATCAGAACACAGACCCGATGGTCGCCCACCAGGTGTTCGATGCTGGTTCCCAGAGAGTCGCCGGCGTCGGCGTAGCTCGGCGGAGCTCGGCGTAGCTCGGCGGGGCTCGGCGGAGCTCGGCGTAGCTCGGCGTAGCTCGTCGGAGCTCGGCGTAGCTCGGCGGAGCACGGCGGAGCTCGGCGTTGGTCGGGGGTGGTTCTCAGTGGTCGGGGGGCGTCGGCGTAGCTCGGGCGAATCGGAGATTCGGGGCGCCGAGGGTGGCGCTCTCCCGAGCTCTCCCGGGGAGGCTCGGGCGAATCGGACATTTGGGTGCCGAGGGTGCCGCTCTCCCGAGCTCTCCCGGGGAGGCTCGGGCGAATCGGAGATTTGGTGCGCCGAGGGTGCCGCTCTCCCGAGCTCTCCCGGGAAGGCTCGGGCGAATCGGAGATTTGGTGCTCCGAGGGTGCCGTTCTCAGAGGTCGGGGCTTGTTCTCAGAGGTCGGGGGGGCGTTGGCGTAGCTCGGCGGTGGTCGGGCGACCTCGGCGGTGGTCAGGGGTGGTTTGTGACCTTGGCCGACCATTCGGCGTGCCATGGCGGCCGGCGGCGAGCTGCCGCAGGGCTAAAGCTCCGGTAGGATACGTTGCAGCTCACAGCGAGGCAATTTCTCCCCTGCGGCCCCAATATTCGTTTCTAAGGGATCCAATTTGGCTAACAGGGTCCCTTTTGGTGCTCGGCCACGGCACAGGCGCTTCTCCGGCGAGGCGGGCGGCGGTGTGGTGGCCGGGGTTCGGTTTTGGCACGAACGGGTGTGGTTCCCTTCTATCCCACGGCATACGGCGGTTCTCCGACGAGGTGGAGGCGCACGTAGCCAAGGCGACAGACATGATTCGGGGCTCGGCTATCTAGCGGTGGTGCCGAGGCAGACTTGGCGAACCTCGGCGGCCTTTCTCCGCAGCGCGAGGCGATCGGGGGTACTCGGAACGGATTTTTGGCGAGGCGGAACGTGTCGGCGGCGATCACGTTTCCCCGAGAACGCACCTCTCGGTGTTCCGGGCTATGGAGGTTCGATCTTCCGCAGCTAAGCTTGTCCGAGGTGGTCGGTTTTGTTCCTGGTCGCGGTATTGAGATGCTCCGGTCATCGGCGGCGATGTCGCCACGACTGTGAGGTTCCGGCGGGGCTAAGGAGGTCTTCTAGGAGATGTATACGCCTCCAGGGTCTATGGCGATGGTATACCAACTACCAATTCTGGCTACCGAGATTCCCAAGGTGCTCGGTTGTGGCGGCGGCGTGTCGCCGACGACGGCGGAAGGCGGCAACGCGGCTACGACCATGTCTAGGTTCAATCGAATGCGGTCTTGTCAAATTGGTGAGGCCAGAGAGGCATACAACACTCTAGTGGCGAACTTTAGCCATGGCGTGGCCTTCTTTTGGCGACGGCTCGCGGCGGCGCTCCGGCGAGGTCGCGGCGCACTCGAGCAGGGCGGACGAGGCTTCCTCTAGCGCTTAGATCCGCGTAGCTAGCTCAAGGGGTCGTGGCGGTGCTCCACGACGCTCTAACCTATACGGGTGCTAGTCGGATTGCTCGGAACGGGTGATTCGGCGTCGGAACGCGTCGGTGGTGAGCGCGCTCCGCCGAGAACGCGTCGTGCTGCGTTCTCGGTCTAGCAAGCTTGTAGTCCGGGGGTTTCGGCCGGTCGCATGAGTGCATGGTGCAGGTGATCTTCCTGAGCCGGTAAAGGCTCGTGCCTGCGCGTCCCGTGGGCGGAACACCATGGCAAAAGCAGGGCGAGGTTCGGACATGGCGTGCGGTGGCTCACCGTGGTGTCGGTGAAGCTAGGATGGCGATGCAGTGGCGAGTCGGAGCCGTGCAGAGCGTACGCAGTGCCGTGCCGAACCGCGACGGGGCTCCGGCTTCTCCTCCGTGTCCGGCTCGGCGTGCTCCGCGGCGGCGGCACTCCGGCAGCTCCTCCTCCTCTGCTCCGCCCTTCTCCCTCTCTCTCGGCTATGCGGTGGGGTGCGGTGGCTTGTGGAGCCGCAGCGTGGCGGCTGCGAGTGGGAATGGGCTAGGGCTCCTCGGGTGCTCCAATTTATAGGCGGCCGGTTCTCGAAACAGCGGCGGACGGTGATGGGTATCGGTGGGTGTACGTGGAGCCCATCCGTGCGCATGAGCTAGGGTTTCAGGGTGCACGCGGGCTCGCTTGGCGGCCAATAAAGGAGGGGACAGGAGGGGGACAACTCTGCGGGGCGTGGTGCTGTCGGCCGTGGGTCCGGGGTCACGCGAATTGTGTGCACTCGTCCCTGTCGTCTCTGCGAGGAAGAAGAACAGTGGGGGTGAGAGCGGATGACAGGCGGGGCCGGGCGGTCAGCGGCTGCGGGGAAGCGGGTGCGGATGAAACGGTCGCGCGCGCGTGCGGTGGGCGCGAGGAGAGAGGAAAAGAAAACGGGGCCGGATGGGCCGGTTTGGGCTGGCGTCGGGCCGGTTCTGCTCTCCTTATACTCTCTTCCTTTTCTTTTTCTTTTTCTTAAGTTTATAAATACATATATTACCCATTTTAAGTATTGAGTAAATACAAACATAAATTGTAATAAATCCCAAATGTGATGCATAAGTTATTATTCTATGTGAATGGAATTAAAATGCAAACTATACTCCTTTATTTACCAAATTCATAATGAAGCCTATATGCTTGCACAAGAAAAATGGGTTTTCATAATAAATAAATGAAATTTTTAATTGGTTGGGATTTTTAGGTTGTGTGGGTTTTTAGGGTTGTTACAGTCCTCCCCCCTCATTAGGATCTCGACCTCGAGATTCAGAGATAATGTACCCATCGAAGAGGTAAGGAAACATAATCCGCAAGTCCGATTCTTTCTCCCACGTAGCTTCCCTTTCAGTGTGATTGCTCCACTGTACCTTGCACATCGGAATAGTCTTGTTCCGCGTCTCCTTAGTATCCTGTGCCAAGATCTTGATCGGATGTTCCTTGTATTCAAGTGTGTCTTGCAGGTCTAATGCATCCGTAGGAACTTGCTCCTCGGGAAGCTTCAGACACTTTCTTAATTGCGAGACATGGAACACGGGGTGTACTCCAAATAATTCCTCCCGTAGTTCCAGCTTGTAAGCAAGCTTTGCAACCCTTTTACAGATCTTGTATGGCCCAACATATCTTGGTGCCAATTTCCCTTTTACGTGGAATCTGACAGTGCCACGAAGCGGAGATACCTTGAGGTAGACATAATCCCCAACCTTGAACTCAAGCTCTCTACGTCTTCTATCTGCATAGCTCTTTTGCCTACTTTGTGCAATCCTCAAATTCTCTCTTACTTGGGCAACACCTTCTTCTGCTTCCACAATCTTAGCAGGACCGAAGAATGTCCTTTCACCTGGTTCTGACCACATTAGCGGGGTTCTGCACGGTCTTCCATACAATGCTTCAAATGGAGACATCTTAATGCTTGTCGGATAACTGTTGTTGTACGAGAATTCAGCGTGGGGTAAGCAGCTTTCCCAACTGGTCTTGTATTTTATCACACAAGCTCGGAGCATATCTTCGAGAATTTGGTTCACTCTTTCTGTTTGACCGTCAGTTTGTGGGTGATAAGCCGTGCTATAGTCCAGCTTGGTTCCGATGGATTTGTGCAAGGCCTGCCAGAATCGAGACGTGAATTGTGAGCCTCGATCAGATATTATACTTGTGGGTGCCCCGTGTAGTCTCAGAATGTGGGTTATGTATAAATCCGCCAGCCGTTCGGCCTCGTAGCCAATGCTGATGGGAATGAAGTGAGCGACTTTGGTCAAACGGTCGACTATCACCCAAATCGAATCGTGTTTCTTCTCGGTGCGGGGTAACCCAACGATAAAATCCATCGAAATGCATTCCCATTTCCATTCTGGAATTGCGAGAGGTTGTAGTAGGCCGGCTGGTCATTGATGTTCGGCCTTGATTCTGCTGCAAGTGTCACATCGGGCTACATGCCCTACAATATCTGCCTTCATATTCTCCCACCAGAAGTGCTTCCTTAGATCATGGTACATCTTGGCTGACCCTGGGTGAATGCAATATTTGGAGTCATGCCCTTCTGACAGAATCTCTTCTCGTATCGCTGAATCCGTCGGTACGCAGATTCTATCTTTGTACCATACAGTTCCCTGCTCATCTTCTCAGTATTCGGGGCCTCTTCCCAGCTTCATCAAACCACGGATATAGTCTATCTCAGGACAGTTCTTTTGCGCTTCACAGATCCGTGAGGTGAGATTGTACTCGACGCGAAGCTCATTTAGCATGCCATAGGAGATTACCTCGAGCTGGAACGCGTCAAACTCTCTCCTGAGCTCAGACGGTATAGACTTGGTGATGAGAGTATGGCAGTAGCTTTTGCGGCTAAGTGCATCAGCGACTACGTTAGCCTTCCCTGGGTGGTAATGGATCTCAAGATCATAGTCCTTGATGAGTTCTAGCCATCTGCGCTGCCTCATATTCAGATCTTCCTGTGTGAAGAAGTACTTCAGGCTCTTGTGGTCGGTATATATGTCACACTTGTTGCTCATCAGATAGTATCTCCAAATCTTGAGTGCATGTACCACGGCTGCAAGTTCTAGGTCATGAGTCGGGTATCGCTGCTCATGTCCCTTCAACTGTCTTGAGGCATAAGCTATCACTCTTCCTTCTTGCATTAGTACACAGCCCAAACCTTGCCGAGAGGCGTCACAATATACAACAAAATCTTTGTGAATGTCGGGTAGGGCTAGTACAGGTGTAGTAGTGAGCTTCTCCTTCAAGGTCTAGAAACTCTTCTCACATTCAGGAGTCCATATAAACTTGTTCTCTTTCTTCAGCAAGTTGGTCATGGGCCTTGCAATCTTGGAGAAATTCTCAATAAATCTGCGATAGTACCCTGCAAGTCCCAAAAAGCTTCTGATTTCTGACACATTACAGGGTTGTTCCCACTCTTTCACAGCTTCAATCTTGGCTGGGTCTACCGCGACTCCTTCTCCTGACAGTACGTGTCCAAGGAAAGCAACTTCCTCAAGCCAGAATTCGCACTTGGAGAATTTGGCGTATAGCTGGTTGCGAGACAAGCTCTCCAATACGGTCCTCAGATGATGTTCATGTTCCTCTTTTATGGCTGAATAAACCAATATATCATCAATGAATACCACCACAAACTTGTCTAGCTCATTCATGAAGATCTTGTTCATCATGTTCATGAAGTATGCTGGAGCATTAGTGAGTCCAAATGAGACTACTGTGCACTCATACTGTCCATATCTAGTGACAAATGCAGTCTTCGGGATATCCTCTTCCCTGATCTTCATCTGATGGTATCCTGATCGGAGATCGATCTTCGAGAAGTACTTGGCCTTACTCAGTTGATCTAACAGATCATCGATGCGGGGCAGTGGGTACTTATTCTTAACTGTGACCGCATTCAGATTTTGGTAGTCAATGCACATCCTCATCGTGCCATCCTTCTTCTTGACAAACAAAATGGGAGATCCCCAGGGCGAAGCACTAGGCCTAATGAAGCCCTTCTCCAGTAATTCTCCCAGCTGCTTCTTGAGTTCCTTCAACTCATCAGCCGACATTCTGTAGGGTCTTTTGGCAATCGGTGCAGTCCCTGGCATCAGCTCTATAACAAACTCCACGTCTCTATCTGGTGGCATTCCTGGCAACTCCTCTGAAAATACGTCATTGAACTCACAGACCACTGGCACATCTCTGAATGTCAGCTCTGTCTTATCTGCTTTAGTCTCCAGGGCACATAGGAGGGCTTGGACTCTCTCGGTTTGGGGTACACATCGGACAGCTGTTCCCCAAGGGTGGTTACCTGAACATATCTAGGTGAACAAGATATCACTCCCCGGTGTTTGGTTAGCCAGTCCATGCCTAAGATGACATCTAAGCTATTGGAGGGTAGTAGGGTTAGGTCTGCTCGAAAGTCAAGTCCCTCGATTGTGATTATCACTCCCCTACATATGTGAATGCTTCTGAAGGTTCCTAAGGGCGAGCTGGTTAGGATGGGGTTTGCTCTCGGGGTTACAGGTATGTTATGCTTACGTGCATATGCAGATGAAATGTACGAACATGTAGCTCCCGAATCGAACAGAACTGTAGCCATGTTACCCTGAACTAGGAACGTACCGTACACAGCATCAGGTGCAGCTTCAGCTTCCTCAGCGGTCATGTGGTTCAGTCTTCCTCGGGCAGCAGATCTCCGGTTCGGTGTGCCCTATGTAGCTGCTGGTGCACGGTTGAGGTCGGGGCACACAGCCACACGGTGTCCAGGCTTTCCGCATCCGAAGCAAGTGAAGGGCGCACTGCCTGCTGTGGCTGTCGCAGGAGCCTTCCAATTGTTTGTCCTTGGTGTGTTCGTAGCGGGGGCGGGTGTGTTCTGCACAGCTCGAGTCGGCGCAGGGTAGGTCTGAGCGGGGCGGTGATAGTTGCTGCTGTTGGTACCACCACGGCTCGTTCCCGAAGAAGGTCCCTGGCGAGTTCGGAAAGGTGGGGGTGCACATGTTCGCTGTCTCTGGGGTGGAGCAGTGCGAGCGGGTCCCTCAGAGCGGCGCTTCTTTCCCTTATTCTGGGCCTCGAATTCCAGGCGTGCTTCCATGCGATCCTTCTCGATCTCAATACAGCGGTCAATCAGCTCACGGAGAGTGTAGCTCTTGTTCCCAGACAGAGCCAACCTGATCTTGGTCTGAAGTCCCTTCCTGTAGTAGTACATCTTTTCCTTCTCGGAACTCACGCAAAACGCAGGTGCGTAGCGGAGCAAGCAGTTGAAGCGGGTGGTGTACTCGTGGATCCGGTCAGCTCCCTGGAGATGTTGCGAAACTCGTTCTCCTTGGCCTCCATGACTCCCTCAGGAATGTGGTGGTCACGGAAAGCCTCGGTGAACTCATCCCAGTCAATGCGGGCTGGGTCCTCGTGAGCGCTGGTGTAGTTGTCCCACCATGCTCGTGCAGCACCGGTCAGCTGGTGGCTAGCAATCCCAACACACTCCTCGTCGGAGCAAGTGGTCAGGTCCAGCTTCTTCTCCATCTCTTTAAGCCAATCGTCGGCAGCGAGGGGATCGCTGTCGGTCCCGTCGAAGGTAGGTGGCCTCAGCTTCAGGAAACCCTCCAGTTTCCTTTGGAAGTCATTCTGGGGTGGCCCGTGTGCCTGTTCATCCCAGTAGCTATGGCATTCAGCAGCTGGGTCTGCTGTGCCATCACTTCCGCCAACGTCGGTGGCGGCGGCGGTGGCGGTGGCGGAGGCACGTTCTCGCCTTGTGGTGGCGGATCGTTCACCGGCGGTGCATCCTCTGCCCGGCGCCGCTCTTCTTCCAGGTTAACTCCAGCACGTCTGCCAGCTGGGCGTCCACGGTTGCGACCACGCCCACATCCTGGCGCAGGCGCGGGGGAGGGCTGGCGGTTCTCCAAACACGCAGAACGTCTCATCGACATCTGAAATTATTAGGTACGTGCTCAGTGCAGTAATAATCTTGTAGTGGTTTAAGTAGGAGTTAGATGTTTTCAACGATTTAAATGAATTAAAACATTTTTCATGCTATCCTACACTCAACCAAAGAAGCATAGAGAACCATAAGAAGCATAAGATCCAAATGTCACTCATCACATGGTTATTATTACATAAAGGATGTTCCTAGCTGCTAAGAAGATCGTGCTATGCGCAGATAGCCAATGACAGGACAACTCATGGTATCACTAGTCTAAGGGCCACGCAGGGTCCCATAAGCTACTGGTGCATAAGGTCGAGTACGGCGTCGGGTATGCGGCTGTCCTCTGCCTCGATCTCGTCTTCGGTCATGGTCAGGCGCTTGACATAGTCGAGAGCTATAGCTAGCTCTGGGGTGGCCTCAATCTCCTTCATCCTTAGAGACAGACACGCTCCCAGGTTGAGCGTAGTGGGTGGTACGCGGAAGTCTCCCTCCCGGGGCTTCACCATCTCCAGTGGGGGAAGCGAACTCTGTACCTTCCGGACCTCAATAGCTCTCCTGGCGTCGGACTGCTTCCAAGCTGTCTCTGTCCTTTGTAGCTTGTCCTTTAGGAACTCCACCATCTTCACGCGGTCGATCAGAATCCCTTGGTTGCGGGTGGACTTCTCCTCGGCTTTCTCCAACTGCTTCTCCAACTCCCTGATCCTGGAGCGCAACGTGCTCATCTCGACTCCTCTGTCTCTGCTCCTCTGCTCCCTCTCAGCAAGCGCTCTCTCCTTGTCGTCCAGCCTCCTCTGTAATCCCAATACTCTGCTGTTCAGGTAGTCATTGCGTAGCCCAAAATCTCCGATCTTGTCTCGCAAGTCGGCGATCTCGGCTCGGTGTATCTCATCACGGCGTTGCATCTCCAGCTGCAAGTCAGTGACTGCTCTACTCAAACTCTGCAGGGTCTGAGTCCCTTTCTGCAAACTGTCCTCGACCTCCGCCAGGCGGGCTCGGTCACGCTGCCTCCTTTGCTCCAATGAGCTGATGAACTCGTCCTGCTCCTGGAGGTGGTGTGCCACTATGTGTAGGCAAGGGTCAGTCTCGGTCTGAATGATCTGGCTGGTGTACAGAATCCTCTGGATGGGGTCAGGGTGCAGCTCCAAAGCCTGAGGTAGCAGACAAAAATGCCTTGCGGGAGACGGACTATACTCCATCCTCCACAGTCTCTCCAGCAGTGTAGTCAGTAAAAACTGGCATCCCTGGAAGGGTCAGGCTGACGGGTGTCTCAACTCTGGTAGTGACAGGTCCTTCAAACCTCTCAGCCTCGACAAGCTTCCCTCGGCTGAAGTACTGGATCTGGTCAGACGGTGCTCCCAGCTCCTCCAGCACCTGGCGTAGTACCATGGCAAATCCGCCGTGGTTCCTCCCATTGATCGGGATCTCAATAGTGCCATCGTGCAGTGGACGAAGTGGTGGTCCAAGGCTGGTCATCTGGGAATTTTTGCAAGAAACGGATTAGCAGGTCCTTGTATTAGATAAGCCATTGCATAAAAAGTGAATGCAAGGTCTGTAATATAACCGAAAGAGAGTCTGGCTTCTTATTCTAACGTCCATTCTCTATGGGTCTCGTCCTACAGTCAAGTATGGCTCTGATACCAACTGAAACGACCTTGATTTCCATGAAGGGAAATCCACAGGCTCGAATTGTAATTCAACAGATTGCTTGGGACAATCCATGAAATTACCCATATCTCAGTTGACACCAGGATCCATACAACGGTAATTAAGTCTTACATAAACATTTATTACATCGCCACACTGGCGGAATCAACATTCAGAGAAGCTTTAGAAGATGCGAAAACGTTTCATCCTTCACGGCCAACTTGAGTGTAGCACGTGACCCTATTCCTCACCATTGTCTTCCTCGAAGTCGTACTCATTCTCGTCACCTGACAGCAAATTTATCAGTACGATTTGTACTGGCCACGGAGCCCACCTATGCAGCATTTGCTTTGTGGAAAGTGGATGCAAGGCTATACAAGCAGACCTATAGGCTGAGGTTTTCCTATGCAGCTGTAATCAATGTTTAATTAGTCAAGTTTTATCTCCAGTTAACACCATCATCCCTTTTCCCATCACCACATCTCACTTACCCACACCTCGCTCTCATTCGACAGGCCCAACTCCCTCTCGGGCCTATCTCAGCGGCACACTACCACAACGGGTACACTGCCGGAAAAATGTCATCCAGGGGGAGAAGAGAACACTCACTACACTAGTAGAAGCTTCACAGGAAAGGTCCATAGCCAACAGGTTGGCATATGTATCGATCGATCAACCGTACACTCTGCAGAGGTTTCACTACCCACAAGATTAGCCATCATAGGTGTTGCGCAAACACCTAGGCAGAATTCCGGGTGCTTGCTTGCCTAGGTCGATGCCACCCTACCACTCAGCCCTAGGATATTCCGGATCCTACACCGTTATGCTGAGACTGGGAGACACAGTACCGGGCCCATCCAGTGGTACTGCGCATCTAGAACGGAACGGGAACCCATCGACCGTCTCCGTCCACCCTTATCACCTCTCAACCTAGCAGTAGTGGCACCGTCCTACCAAGTAGTCCAGCCGTCTCCCGCCCAACAGAAGCGAGTGAGTAGAAAAGGATTCCCATGAACCTGAAACTAGTCCGTCCTAGGTTTGACCAAGCAGGCATCTTCACTTACGGGATACTCTCCCCGTGCCATCACAGCACCTCCGTCCACGGGCTTCAAACCACCAAGGCTATCCCACCTGGAACCTCCTCAACAACTTTACCCGCCACAGGTATCTCGCTTGGGGATGCCCAGGTTGCACCCCCGGCACGACTTGCCCCATGGGCTTGTCTCACATCCCACTTGGTCGACATCAACCCTTACCACGCACCCAAGACGCACGCAGCACTCTCTCCCAGTGGTTATAATCAGTTATACACCGTCCCAATTCCACCACATAGCATATAGCAAGTAGTAAGTAGTGGAAGAGTAACAGTAAATTAAGCTGCAGCAAACCTAGCAGCGGTTGGCAGGGTAAAGTCTTATCAAGGCAGGGAATTCAAATATACTACCATGCAACCAATCCATACATAATCATAAAGCAATAGCAACAATGTCATTTGCAATGCGTAATTAGGATCTAAGGATTTGGTGGGACGTGGCACCTTCGTAGTCGTCTCCTAGCTCCTGAAAGTACTCGTGGTCGTCTTCCTTAGTCAGATCCTCCTCCGGCTCTGAAATCGAACACGAAATAGTCGCGTCAGCGACTCCTATAGAGTATTTCAGAAAAATCCAATAAAATAAAGAGCCAAATGCACACAAACATAGTCTTAGATTGTAGATCTCATTTTTCTGAGAATTTTGATATATGGTGCGCAATTTTTGGACATCGTATGAATAAGTTATGAATTTCCGAAGATTATCCTATTTTCTGAAAATGGAAAATGGTCGATTAATCAGGGGCAGCTCGGGATTGGTCCACGTGGCGCGCGGGTCCAGTAGTGCGGCATGTGGCGCCTCATCAGAACACAGACCCGATGGTCGCCCACCAGGTGTTCGATGCTGGTTCCCAGAGAGTCGCCGGCGTCGGCGTAGCTCGACGGAGCTCGGCGTAGCTCGGCGGAGCTCGGCGTAGCTCGGCGTAGCTCGTCGGAGCTCGGCGTAGCTCGGCGTAGCTCGGCGGGGCTCGGCGGAGCACGGCGTAGCTCGGCGGAGCTCGGCGTTGGTCGAGGGTGGTTCTCAGAGGTCGGGGGTGGTTCTCAGTGGTCGGGGGGCGTCGGCGTAGCTCGGGCGAATCGGAGATTCGGGGCGCCGAGGGTGGCGCTCTCCCGAGCTCTCCCGGGGAGGCTCGGGCGAATCGGACATTTGGGTGCCGAGGGTGCCGCTCTCCCGAGCTCTCCCGGGGAGGCTCGGGCGAATCGGAGATTTGGTGCGCCGAGGGTGCCGCTCTCCCGAGCTCTCCCGGGAAGGCTCGGGCGAATCGGAGATTTGGTGCTCCGAGGGTGCCGCTCTCAGAGGTCGGGGCTTGTTCTCAGAGGTCGGGGGGGGGGGCGTTGGCGTAGCTCGGCGGTGGTCGGGCGACCTCGGCGGTGGTCGGGGGTGGTTTGTGACCTTGGCCGACCATTCGGCGTGCCATGGCGGCCGGCGGCGAGCTCCCGCAGGGCTAAAGCTCCGGTAGGCTACGTTGCAGCTCACAGCGAGGCAATTTCTCCCCTGCGGCCCCAATATTCGTTTCTAAGGGATCCAATTTGGCTAACAGGGTCCCTTTTGGTGCTCGGCCACGGCACAGGCGCTTCTCCGGCGAGGCGGGCGGCGGTGTGGTGGCCGGGGTTCGGTTTTGGCACGAACGGGTGTGGTTCCCTTCTATCCCACGGCATACGGCGGTTCTCCGACGAGGTGGAGGCGCACGTAGCCAAGGCGACAGACATGATTCGGGGCTCGGCTATCTAGCGGCGGTGCTGAGGCAGACTTGGCAAACCTCGACGGCCTTTCTCCGCAGCGCGAGGCGATCGGGGGTACTCGGAACGGATTTTTGGCGAGGCGGAACGTGTCGGCGGCGATCACGTTTCCCCGAGAACGCACCTCTCGGTGTTCCGGGCTATGGAGGTTCGATCTTCCGCAGCTAAGCTTGTCCGAGGTGGTCGGTTTTTGTTCCTGGTCGCGGTATTGAGATGCTCCGGTCATCGGCGGCGATGTCGCCGCGACTGTGAGGTTCCGGCGGGGCTAAGGAGGTCTTCTAGGAGATGTATACGCCTCCAGGGTCTATGGCGATGGTATACCAACTACCAATTTTGGCTACCAAGATTCCCAAGGTGCTCGGTTGTGGCGGCGGCGTGTCGCCGACGACGGCGGAAGGCGGCAACGCGGCTACGACCATGTCTTGGTTCAATCGAATGCGGTCTTGTCAAATTGGTGAGGCCAGAGAGGCATACAACACTCTAGTGGCGAACTTTAGCCATGGCATGGCCTTCTTTTGGCGACGGCTCGCGGCGGCGCTCCGGCGAGGTCGCGGCGCACTCGAGCAGGGTGGACGAGGTTTCCTCTAGCGCTTAGATCCACGTAGCTAGCTCAAGGGGTCGTGGCGGTGCTCCACGACGCTCTAACCTATACGGGTGCTAGTCGGATTGCTCGGAACGGGTGATTCGGCGTCGGAACGCGTCGGTGGTGAGCGCGCTCCGCCGAGAACGCGTCGTGCTTCGTTCTCGGTCTAGCAAGCTTGTAGTCCGGGGGTTTCGGCCGGTCCCATGAGTGCATGGTGCAGGTGATCTTCCTGAGCCGGTAAAGGCTCGTGCCTGCGCGTCCCATGGGCGGAACACCATGGCAAAAGCAGGGCGAGGTTCGGACATGGCGTGCGGTGGCTCACCGTGGTGTCAGTGAAGCTAGGATGGCGATGCAGTGGCGAGTCGGAGCCGTGCAGAGCGTACGCAGTGCCGTGCCGAACCGCGACGGGGCTCCGGCTTCTCCTCCGTGTCCGGCTCGGCGTGCTCCGCGGCGGCGGCGCTCCGGCAGCTCCTCCTCCTCTGCTCCGTCCTTCTCCCTCTCTCTTGGCTATGCAGTGGGGTGCGGTGGCTTGTGGAGCCGCAGCGTGGTGGCTGCGAGTGGGAATGGGCTAGGGCTCCTCGGGTGCTCCAATTTATAGGCGGCCGGTTCTCGGAACAGCGGTGGACGGTAATGGGTATCGGTGGGTGTACGTGGAGCTCATCCGTGCGCTTGAGCTAGGGTTTCAGGGTGCACGCGAGCTCGCTTGGCGGCCAATAAAGGAGGGGACAGGAGGGGGACAACTCTGCGGGGCGTGGTGCTGTCGGCCGTGGGTCCGGGGTCACGCGAATTGCGTGCACTCGTCCCTGTCGTCTCTGCGAGGAAGAAGAACAGTGGGGGCGAGAGCGGATGACAGGCGGGGCCGGGCGGTCAGCGGCTGCGGGGAAGCGGGTGCGGATGAAACGGTCGCGCGCGCGTGCGGTGGGCGCGAGGAGAGAGGAAAAGAAAACGGGGCCGGTTGGGCCGGTTTGGGCTGGCGTCGGGCCGGTTCTGCTCTCCTTATACTCTCTTCCTTTTCTTTTTCTTTATTAAGTGTATAAATACATATATTACCCATTTTAAGTATTGAGTAAATACAAACATAAATTGCAATAAATCCCAAATGTGATGCATAAGTTATTATTCTATGTGAATGGAATTAAAATGCAAACTATACTCCTTTATTTACCAAATTCATAATGAAGCCTATATGCTTGCACAAGAAAAATGGGTTTTCGTAATAAATAAATGAAAATTTTTAATTGGTTGGGATTTTTAGGTTGTGTGGATTTTTAGGGTTGTTACATTGAGTGTAAATTTGATATGTGATTTTTATAAAAATATCTCAAGATTACACTATCATGCATTTATGAGAGAATATACCTATGATCAAAAGGATTTCATGTAAATGAAAGGAAAGATCATAGGGGCTTTTTGGGTATTTCATAAATGCAACATTATCGCTCTACAACCATCTATTTATTTATAAAATAGCCAAGTATAAATATGGAATATGTTTTTGTAAATTTATTTATTTTATGTATATATATTATTTATATAAGTTTTTAATGAATTCCTTAAAGGATATTATGTTGATTTCATCGACGAAATTCGGTTCGGATTCAAGGAATACTTTGAGACGTTGACCGTTTACCTTATGGATGTTCCCGTCATCGTCTTCTATTGCGATTGCTCCATGTGACGATACGTTGATGACGGTGTAAGGTCCGTCCCATTTACTTCCAAGCTTGCCTTTTCCGAACAATTTGACTCTTGAATTGAAGAGCAGAACTTTGTCGCCTATCTTGAACTCTTTATGTTGAATTCTTCGATCATGCCATCTCTTCGTTCGCTCCTTGTAGAGCTTGGCACTATGATAGGCCTTTTCTCGCCATTTTTCTAGTTCTGCTATTTGTTTCTGCCTATTTTTACCAGCTGACTTGAGATCCATGTTCTAGGTTTTAATTGCCCAGTGAGCTCTATGTTCAAGCTCAATAGGCAAATGGCAACTTTTCCCATAGATCAGCTGATATGGTGACATCCCGATAGGGGTCTTGTAGGCTATCCTGTATGCCCAAAGCATATCAGGTAGCTTATCTTTCCATCCCTTTCCCATCTCGTTCACCGTTTTCTGAAGGATGTTTTTAATTTGTTTGTTCGAAGTCTCGGCTTGTCCACTGGTTTGGGGGTGATAAGGAGTAGCTACATTGTGCTTGGCACCCAGCTCTCGCAGGAATGCTCTGAAAGTCTTGTCTATGAAGTGTGAGCCCCCGTCACTTATCACCATCCTTGGTGTTCCAAAGCGAGGGAAGATCACTTCATGGAACATCTTCCTTGCATGTTTTGCATCTGCTGCTCGGCAAGGTAGCGCTTCGACCCATTTGGAGACATAGTCGACTGCTACGAGGATGTACTCACAGTCTTCCGACTTTTGGAATGGTCCCATGAAGTCAATGCCCCAGACATCGAAGACTTTAATTTGGAGGTTGAAATGAAGGAGCATGGCGTTGCGGGAGATGATGTTGCCTTGCAGCTGGCATTGTCGACACCTTCGGATGAACTATTTGGTGTCGTTATACATCGTTGGCCAGTAGAATCCACACTGCCAGATTTTGGCTTGTGTGCGGAAAGCTCCATAATGGCCTCCGTATGGTGCTGCATGACATTTTTCTATGATTTGTGCACCCTCAGCAGTCGGCACACATCTTCTCAATAGTCCGTCGGCACAAACCCAGTATAAGTAGGGTTCATCCCACAGGTGACATCTGCTTTCATATTCTAGCTTCTTTCTGGATTCGCCTGGGGGTACGTACCCTCAAACTATGTAATTCACAATGTTTGCATACCATGCGTTTGTGTCGGTGACCATGAGCAGCATGTCGTCGTGTAGGAAGTCATTGATTTCTTGTTCCTGCATGTTAGTGACTTGCATACGCGAAAGATGGTCGACAACAGTATTTTCTACTCCTTTTTTATCTTTTATTTCAACATCAAATTCTTGCAATAATAAGATCCAGCGGATCAAACGAGGCTTAGCATCTTTCTTGGTGAGCAGATATTTTAAAGCGGCATGATCAGTATAAATAATTATCTTTGCTCCCACTAAGTAAGATCTAAATTTATCGATAGCAAAGACTACTGCGAGGACCTCCTTCTCGGTTGTGGCATAATTAAGCTGAGGTCTTGTTAGAGTCTTGCTAGCGTAAGCGATCGCATGATGCTTCCTATCTTTGGTTTGGCCAAGGACCGCACCAACAGCGTAGTCGCTAGCATCACACATGATCTCAAAGGGTAGCGTCCAATCCGGAGGTTGGATGATGGGCGCAGAAATGAGTGCTTTCTTGATGGTTTCGAAGGCTTTTAAACACTCATTCGTGAACTCAAAGAGTACGTCTTTTGCTAACAGTCTAGTCAAGGGTCTAGCAATTTGTGAGAAATCCTTGATAAAGCGTCTATAGAACCCCGCATGGCTTAGAAAACTTCGGATCCCTTTGATGTTCACAGGGGGAGGTAGTTGCTCAATAACTTCTATCTTTGCCTTATCTACTTCTATCCCCCTTTCAGACACTAAGTGTCCAAGAACAATGCCTTCACGGACCATGAAATGGCACTTTTCCCAGTTAAGTATCAGGTCCTTCTCTTGGCATCTTTGCAAAACTTTATCTAAATTCTCGAGGCAATGATTAAAAGTTTTTCCATAGACTGACAAATCGTCCATGAAAACTTTCAAGATCTCTTCAATCATTTCTGAGAAAATAGACATCATGCAACGTTGGAACGACGCAGGCGCGTTGCAAAGCCTGAATGACATTCTCCTATATGCATACGTTCCATACGGGCATGTAAACTTGTTTTGCTTTGGTCGTCGGGATGGATGGGGATTTGGTGATAGCCAGAATACCCATCGAGGAAACAAAAGAAAGAATGTTTCGATAACCGCTCCAACATCTCATCGATGAAGGGCAATGGGAAATGATCCTTTCGAGTTGCCGCACTGAGTTTTCTATTATCAATGCACATCCTCCATCCCGTGACGGTACGTTGTGGAATGAGCTCGTTTTTAGCGTTCTCAACTGAAACGACCTCGATTTCCACGAAGGGAAATCCACAGGCTCGAATTGTAATTCAACAGATTGCTTGGGACAATCCATGAAATTACCCATATCTCAGTTGACACCAGGATCCATACAACGATAATTAAGTCTTACATAAACATTTATTACATCGCCACACTGGCGGAATCAACATTCAGAGAAGCTTTAGAAGATGCGGAAGCGATTCATCCTTCACGGCCAACTTGAGTGTAGCACGTGACCCTATTCCTCGTCATCATCTCCCTCGAAGTCGTACTCATTCTCGTCACCTGACAGCAAATTTATCAGTACGATTTGTACTGGCCACGGAGCCCACCTATGCAGCATTTGCTTTGTGGAAAGTGGATGCAAGGCTATACAAGCAGACCTATAGGCTGAGGTTTTCCTATGCAGCTGTAATCAATGTTTAATTAGTCAAGTTTTATCACCAGTTAACACCATCATCCCTTTTCCCATCACCACACCTCACATACCTACACCTCACTCTCATTCGACAGGCCCAACTCCCTCTCGGGCCTATCTCAGCGGCACACTACCACAACGGGTACACTGCCGGAAAAATGTCATCCAGGGGGAGAAGAGAACACTCACTACACTAGTAGAAGCTTCACAGGAAAGGTCCATAGCCAACAGGTTGGCATATGTATCGATCGATCAACCATACACTCTGCAGAGGTTTCACTACCCACAAGATTAGCCATCATAGGTGTTGCGCAAACACCTAGGCAGAATTCCGGGTGCTTGCTTGCTTAGGTCGATGCCACCCTACCACTCAGCCCTGGGATATTCCGGATCCTACACCGTTATGCTGAGACTGGGAGACACAGTACCGGGCCCATCCAGTGGTACTGTGCATCTAGAACGGAACGGGAACCCATCGACCGTCTCCGCCCACCCTTATCACCTTTCAACCTAGCAGTAGTGGCACCGTCCTACCAAGTAGTCCAGCCGTCTCCCGCCCATCAGAAGCGAGTGAGTAGAAAAGGATTCCCATGAACCTGAAACTAGTCCATCCTAGGTTTGACCAAGCAGGCATCTCCACTTAGGGGATACTCTCCCCGTGCCATCACAGCACCTCCGTCCACGGGCTTCAAACCACCAAGGCTATCCCACCCGGAACCTCCTCAACAACTTTACCCGCCACAGGTATCTCGCTTGGGGATGCCCAGGTTGCACCCCCGGCACGACTTGCCCCATGGGCTCGTCTCACATCCCACTTGGTCGACATCAACCCTTACCACGCACCCAAGACGCACACAGCACTCTCTCCCAGTGGTTATATTCAGTTATACGCCGTCCCAATTCCACCACATAGCATATAGCAAGTAGAAAGTAGTGGAAGAGTAACAGTAAATTATGCAGCAGCTAACCTAGCAGCGGATAGCAGGGTAAAGTCTTTATCAAGGCAGGGATTTCAAATATACTACCATGCAACCAATCCATACATAATCATAAAGCAATAGCAACAATGTTATTTGCAATGCGTAATTAGGATCTAAGGATTTGGTGGGACGTGGCACCTTCGTAGTCGTCTCCTAGCTCTTGGAAGTACTCGTGGTCGTCTTCCTTAGTCAGATCCTCCTCCGGCTCTGAAATCGAACACGAAATAGTCGCGTCAGCGACTCCTATATAGTATTTCAGAAAAATCCAATAAAAGAAAGTGCCAAATGCACACAAACATAGTCTTAGATTGTAGATCTCATTTTTCTGAGAATTTTGATATATGGTGCGCAATTTTTGGACTTCGTATGAATAAGTTATGAATTTCCGAAGATTATCCTATTTTCTGAAAATGGGAAAACTGGTCGGTTAATCAGGGGCAGCTCGGGATTGGTCCACGTGGCGCGCGGGTCCAGTTGTGCGGCAAGTGGCGCCTCAACAGAACACAGACCCGAGGGTCGCCCACCAGGTGTTCGATGCTGGTTCCCAGAGAGTTGCCGGAGTTGGCGTAGCTCGGCGTGGCTCGGCGGTGGTTGGGGGTAGCTCGGCTGTGGTTGGGGGTAGCTCGGCGGAGCTCGGCGGTGGTCGGGGGTAGCTCGGCGGAGCTCGGCGTAGCTCGGTTTAGCTCGGCGGGGCTCGGGCGAATCGGAGATTTGGGGCGCCGAGGGTGCCGCTCTCCCGAGCTCTCCCGGGGAGGCTCGGGCGAATCGGAGATTTGGTGCGCCCGAGGATGCCGTTCTCCCGAGGTCTCCCGCGGAGGCTCGGGCGAATCGGAAATTTGGGCGCCCGAGGGTGCTGCTCTCCCGAGCTCTCCCGATGAGGCTCGGGCGAATCGGAAATTTGGGCGCCCGAGGGTGCTGTTCTCCCGAGGTCTCCAGCGGAGGCTCGGGCGAATCGGACATTTGGGCGCCGAGGGTGCCGTTCTCCCGAGGTCTCCCGCGGAGGCTCGGGCGAATCGGACATTCGGTGCTAGCAGGGTTCCAGGGCGTCTATTCAAGGCGGCGGTGTCTCTCCGGTGCGGCGGACGATGACAGGGCGGCGATGGCCATATTTCGGCAAGACAGGGCTCGGCTTTCCCCAATTGGCGTGCTCAGGCAGACTTGGCGAACCTCGGCGGCCTTTCTCCGCAGCGCGAGGCGACCGGGGGTACTCGGAACGGATTTAGGCGAGGCGGAACCTGTCGGCGGCGATGTCGTCGCGACGGTGAGGTTCCGGCGGGGCTAAGGAGGTCTTCTAGGAGATGTATACGCGTCCAGGGTCTATGGCGATGGTATACCAACTACCAATTTTGGCTACCGAGCTTTCCAAGGTGCTCGGTTGTGGCGGCGGCGTGTCGCCGACGACGGCGGAAGGCGGCATCGCGGCTACGACCAAGTATTGGTTCAATCGAATGCGGTCTTGTCAAATTGGTGAGGCCAGAGAGGCATACAACACTCTGGTGGCGAACTTTAGCCATGGCATGACCTTCTTTTGGCGACGGCTCGCGGCGGCGCTCCGGTAAGGTCGCGGCGCACGCGGCCAAGGCGATTCAGGCTTCCTCTAACGCTTAGATCCGCGTAGCTAGCTCGAGGGGGTCGTGGCGGTGCTCCACGACGCTCTAACCTATACGGGTGCTAGTCGGATTGCTCGGAACGGGTGATTCGGCGTCGGAACGCGTCGGTGGTGAGCGCGCTCCGCCGAGAACGCGTCGTGCTGCGTTCTCGGTCTAGCAAGCTTGTAGTCCGGGGGTTTCGGCCGGTCGAATGAGTGCATGGTGCAGGTGATCTTCCCGAGCCGGTAAAGGCTCGTGCCTGCGCGTCCCGAGGGTGGAACGCCATGGCAAAAGCAGGCCAAGGTTCGGACATGGCGTGCGGTGGCTCACCGTGGTGTCGGTGAAGCTAGGATGGCGGTGCAGTGGCGAGTCGGAGCCGTGCAGAGCGATCGCAGTGCCGTGCCGCTCCTCGTCCACAGCTCGGGCTTCTCCTCCGTGTCCGGCTCCGGCGTGCTCCGCGGCGGCGGCGCTCCGGCAGCTTCTCCTCCTCTGCTCCGCCCTTCTCCTACGCTCTCTCTCTCGGTTTGGTGCGGTGTGCCGGTCTGTGCTGCGGTGGCGGCGAGGGAAAATGAGGGTAGGGCTTCGGGGTGCTCCAATTTATAGGCGAGCTTGGTAGGTTCCCATGGCGGACGGCCGCGATTGATCTCGGTAGATCAGAGGGCTTCGGCCGCTCGACGCTAGGGCTTCAGGGTGCACGCGGGCTCGCTTGGCGGCCAAGAAAGGAGGGGACAGGAGGGGGACAGCGGGGTCAGGGCTCTGCCATGCTGTCGGCTGTGGGACCGGGGTCACGCCATTCGCGTGACACCCCCGGCAGGCGCGTCGCCTTCGTGAGGAAGAAGAACAGTGGGCGGGGCGAGAGCGGCTGACAGGCGGGGCCGGGTTGGCAGCGAGCGCGAGCGTGTGTGTGCCGGTCGCGCGCGCGCTGCCAAGCCGCAACGTGGGCCGCGCGCGAGTGAGGTGAGGAGAAGAAGGTCGGGCTGGCTTGGGCTGGCTTAGCAGACCGGTTTGGCCGAATGGCTAGCCCAATTCTCTTTCTCCTTTTCTATTTTCAATTTAGTGTATATATACATATATTGCCCATTTTAAATATTGAGTAAATACAAACATAAATTGCAATAAATCCCAAATGTGATGCATAAGTTATTATTCTATGTGAATGGAATTAAAATGCAAACTACACTCCTTTATTTACCAATTTCATAATGAAACCTATATGCTTGCACAAGAAAAATGGGTTTTCACAATAAATAAATGAAAAATTTTAATTGGTTGGGATTTTTAGGTTGTGTGGATTTTTAGGGTTGTTACATCAACTACCGTCATTCCTCCTTTCTTGGGAACCACTTGGACGGGACTAACCCAGTCACTGTGTGGTACGGGATAAATAATCCCGGCGTGAAGAAGTTTGAGGACTTCCTTCTTCACGACTTCCCTCATCGCATTATTGAGCCTACACTGTGGTTCGCGTGATGGTGTGCTGGCAGGGTCAATAGGGATGCGATGGGTACAGAGCGTTGAGCTAATCCCCTTAGGTCTTGTAATGAATACCCGAAGACCGATCTATATTTTTCTAAAATGGCAATGAGTCTTTTTGTCTCCTCGTCTAAAAGTTTATTGCTAATAATGACGGGAGTGCTTTTGTTGCCATTTAGAAAAAATAACGTAATCATTCCGGCAAGGTTTTTAGCTCAACGGGAGGTGGAGTCGGCACTTCCTCTGTAGGAAGGTCAAAAGTCTCCCCGGTGTCTTCCTCTTCTTGTATAAAGAAGTTAGCATCTTTTTCTAATGACGACTCAGGGGGTTCAAAGGGGGAAACCGACATAACCTCCTCGGGCAGTATAGGACAGGGGAGAGGGTCTGCAACCGAGTTTTTGGCTCGAGCAAAAGGTATGGAATAATCATTCCTCCCCAGTTTAACAATCAATTCCCCTGTTCTTGCCGCATTGGAGAGAAATTTCTCCAGGGGATGCCCGATCAACACGCTAAAGTCTACATCGTCAAAGATGTGAAAATCTAAAGTCAAGACTACATCGTCGTGCTGAATATTGATGTTGTGCACCAACCCTTTTCCCAGTTGACCGGTTCATGAGCTGTTTCTCAGGGTTAGGGTTGTAGGAGCAAAATGCTTATTACTCAGATGAGTGCATGCAAAACTTGTAGACATTAGGTTTGCTCCTACTGTGGGGTTATACAACATCTCCACCCAATCATCCTGGATTTTGCAACGAACAGTTCGCAAAGGGGAGCGAATCTGAATTACTTCAGATGAAGACTCCCTTTTGCTTGTCCATTCGTCACTCATGATAGCCGTCAACTCCCTAATGGATTCCTTTAAAGAATCGAGGCAAGGTTTTGGAGTGACAGAGACGTGGGTGTTTTTCTTGCATGCATACTTCGAGACATTCCTGAAATCATCGAAGAAGTTGTCATCAAAGTATGGAAGATCTGAAGGTTGGAGACCTTCCTTCGGATCTTCTGGTTCGGTTGAGGGTGTCTCTATAGGTAACGTTGGTTCGGCCTCAGCCGAGGAGACTTCCTCATGACACAGCTTTGGCTCTACATGGAGGGGTTCTAATGGAGGAGTATTCTCTAGAATGCGATCTAGAAGGGCCTCTCCTTCGGCCGTGGTTTTGTGTGTGAACGACCCTCCTGCGGCTATGTCGAGTTGTAGGGCAGAGTCCTTGCTCAGTCCTAACCAAACGTGCTGTAAGAGCACGTGGTTGGGAATAGACAAGTCTAGGCCAGATTTTGTTAAAATTGTAAATCTTTCCCAAGCTGCTCCTATGGGTTCCTTCTCATTTTGTTGGAAGTTGAGGATGTCTTGATGTAGGGCAGCGATTCGGGATATAGGGAAGAATGCTATGCAAAATTTGTTTCGCAATTCCTCCCAATCACCAGCTACCTTCCCTACGTTGAGGGCGTACCATTGTTTCGCTCTCTCATCAAGCGAGAAAGGAAACAATTTCCACTGCATAGTTTCATGTGACATGCTGGCAATGGTTAGGCATGCACAGAGCTGCTCAAACTCCCTTAAGTGATGATATGGCTTTTCATAATCTAACCCTGAGAAGGTTTGTTCCCGAACCATGGCTATAAAAGCCAGGCGAAGTTCGTAGCTTGAAGCTGTGATTGGCTTCGCAGATTGTGGAGGTTCAACGAACTCGCCCTTAGGAGCAGAAAGTTTGGAGATGGTGGGTTGCTCCATTGGACAAAAGGGGTAAAAGAACAGAAAGGTAAAAACAAAGGATACACGGGCAACTAGATTCGGAGACTAAAAACGACAACCGTTCTCCGGCAACGGTGCTAGAAATGCTTGTTGGCGCTTCTTAGCGTCAGCAGAAAAGTCCACAAGCGCACGGAAGTACCGTTGTAGCACTTCACCCGGAAGTATTCAGGGTATCGTATTTATAATTTCCCAAAGGAACGGCTTATGTTTATAGGCTCTTAGCTAGTTTACCCTAGAAAAAGATAGAGGGGATAACTTGGGTAGAGAGGATACACTAAGGCTGGAAACACTAAGTGAAGATAACTTCCCCACTACTTGTCTGCTTCAGGCCCACTGACGCAGCTGGTCTGCCAGCCGATACCAGTATCAGTGCTACTCCGCGGCCGAACGTGGGGGAATTCAGATACGAGTGGACAGGGCTGTCACCACCTGCCACCTACCCCTCTGCCCGTGGGCACGCGCAACATACGAAGGTAGACCCCGACTTAGACACCACGTCTACGACGGCAACTACTACTCTAGCGATGGCCAGGAACTTCCGTCTTTATCAGGAGTCCTCTAACTAGAGCACCCGTCCAACGGACGAGCGACAATCCCACAAATAAGTAGTTTTATGAAAATTAACTCACTTAATGGATCAAAACTAGAATGTATCACAAACCTATTACTTCAAGCAGCAAGATGGTTATAGAGGTACAAGTTGGATGTGAGAGCCGACAAGTCCGGCACTTCGTCCACCCGAGGGTAGAACTGCTTCGACCCCGCTCTCACTTCTCAAGCTTCTATCTCTCTCTCTAACCCTATACTAGCCTAGGTAGAAGCTAAACTAATGGAAAAATGGTGGCACTCCCTTCTTTTTCTCTCTTGTATCAAGTTGTTTTTTTTATGGAGGGGGTGAGGGCCTCATTTTATAGCTCCATAGGACAGTTTCGGCGTAGCTAAGTATGGAAGGAGGTGAAACCGCCTTCAGGGAACCGCCATCAGCACTATCACTGAAAATTGGGCCCGCGAAGCATTAACTGGGGGCGGCCGCACCCGGGAGCGGTCGGTCCCTAGGAGGCAGCAACTGGCCACCGCCTTCGGGTGGTCGGTTGCTCCCTGGGCCTGGGCCTCCCCCGCAGTTACGGATGGATCCCGTTTGATGGTTTGATGGGTTTTTCTCTTTTATTCTTGATTTGCGCCTTTTCTGAATATGTTTTCTGAATGTGCGCTTTCCGGTGATTTTTATGCATTTCCACGTGTTCGACCTGCAAGTCGCATGTGCAATAAAACTCGTGGAAAGGTTAGACAAAAATCCCTACCTTCTATTTATTTTAGCATTAGAATGATGTTATATTTTGGTTGTTAAGGACCGCCAACACCGCTGGAAGAAGATGACTGGCTCCGGACCATGGAGCAGAAATTTGGATTGATTCGCTGCACTGAAACCCAGAAACCGTTGTTTGCAGCACAGCAACTCCAAGGCCCTGCGAGCGCTTGGTTTGCAAACCTCCTGTCCGCCCAGCCTGATGGACACCAACTTACTTGGACGGAGTTTTGTGAGGCTTTCCGTGCACATTACATCCCTGCCTGGGTGATGAAAATGAAGTTGGATCAATTCTTAGCTCTGCAACAGAAAGAATCCATAGTCATGTAGTGTGTCAGCCAGTTCAACCATCTATCGCAGTATGCCCCTGAGCATACTAACACTGACCAAAAGAGGAAGGACTGCTTTGTCAGAGGTTTGAACTACAAGATTCAAAGAAGCTTGGCCAACAATCTCCATTGCACTTATCACGAAGCAGTCAACATCATGATAGCTTTTGAAGAAAGTGACCGCAAGCATCAAGAAGAGAAGAAAAAGAAGAAGTCTGGATCAGCTGGATCCTCTGGCCATTAGAAGAGCCAGAAAATCATCTACTATCCCACTCACCACTCACGTCCCCAGTATCCCCATCAGCAGGTCGTAATTCGAACTGCTGCTACCTCTCACACTTCCAACCAACAAAGTGCCACCCAGCCGAATGCCCCTGGCTTTCGTGTAACCACTCCTCAAACCATCTACAACCAACCTTGCTACAATTGTGATAAGATGGGACATTGGTCCCGCAACTGTCCATTTCCCAAGCTATACAATCAGAATGCGCAGAAGGCTCCTAGTGGGTAGCAGCAGCAGACTCAGCACCGTGGTCAACGGCAGCAGGCCCAGAAGGGAAAAGTTGTCAGAAAAGCAGGTCAGGTCTACTACACACAAGTGGGTGACATTCCTGAGGGCGAACCCGTCATGTTGGGTAGGTTCCCTGTCGCAAGTCATCCTACTATCATGCTTTTTGATTCTGGTGCATCGCATTCATTCATCAATCGTACATTTGTCGTCAAGTATGAAACTCCGATTAGGCAGATAGAGGAAAATTTTCTTATACAGTCGCCCGGAGGGCGCATTAGTACTAAGAAAGTAGTACATCGGGTGCCCATAGAACTTGGAGGGCATATATTCCCGACCTCAATGATAGTGCTGAAGGATCAGGATATATATGTGATATTAGGCATAAATTGGATGTATCAGCACAAGGCTCTCATAGATGTGCTGAATAGAACCATCAGGGTAAACTTGCCTAATAGTCAAACCCAACTTCTCATCCAGCTTCCGATACCTCAAAGAGCAGTTGGTAGGGTATGTGCAACCACAGTTAAAGAGGTGTAGAACATTCTGGTAGTTTGTGAATTCCCGGATGTATTCCCTGACGAATTTTCTGGTTTACTTCCTGACCGTGATGTAGAATTTGCCATTGAGTTGAAGCCGGGAACAGCACCTATTTCCCGTAGAGCCTATAGAATGCCACCCAAGAAACTGGAAGAGTTGAAGGTCCAGTTGCAAGAGCTGTTGGATAAGGGTTTCATCATGCCTAGTTCATCCCCTTGGGGTTGTCCTGCTATTTTTGTCAAAAAGAAAGACAATTCCCTCAGATTGTATGTCGATTACCGTCCACTCAACGAGGTCACCATAAAAAACACGTACCCTTTGCCTCGTATAGACCTACTCTTTGACCAACTTGCTGGGGCCAAGGTATTTTCTAAAATTGACCTCAGATCTGGATACCACCAAATAAAGATCCATCCCGAAGACATTCCAAAAATAGCCTTCACCACCAGATATGGTCTCTACGAATATCTAGTTATGTATTTTGGCCTAACCAATGCCCCTGCCTACTTCATGTATCTCATGAACTCCGTCTTCATGCCCGAGCTTGACAAGTTTGTGGTCGTGTTCATCGACGACATTATTGTATATTCCAAGACCCCTGAAGAGCATGCCAAACATCTTCGTGTGGTCCTGACTCATTTAAGAGAACATCAATTATATGCTAAGTTTAGCAAGTACGAGTTTTGGCTAGACAGAGTTCCGTTTCTCGGACATATCCTATCGGCTGAAGGTGTATCAGTTGACCCAAGTAAGGTGGAAGAGATCTTGAATTGAAAACCACCCACCACAGTACATCAAGTCCGTAGTTTCATGGGAATGGTGGGATATTACCGTCGTTTTATTCCGGATTTCTCCAAAATATCCAAGCCCATCACTAGCCTATTGAAGAATGAGGTCAAGTTCATCTGGTCATCTGAGTGTGAGCAGGCATTTCAGACCTTGAAGAAATTGTTGACCACTGCACCAGTCCTAGTTCAACCAGACATTGAAAAGCCATTTGACGTGTACTGTGACGCTTTTGGAACCGGTCTGGGTTGTGTCTTGATGCAAGAGGGCCGAGTCATTGCTTATGCGTCGCGGCAACTTAAGCGCCATGAAGAGAACTACCCTACTCATGATCTAGAACTGGCCGTTGTTGTCCATGCATTGAAGATTTGGCGTCATTATTTGCTCGGCAGTAAATGCAATATTTGCACGGATCACAAGAGCCTAAAATACATATTTACCCAAGAAGAGTTGAACATGAGATAACGAAGATGTCGGTATCCCAAGGGCAGAGGGGTAAGGCACGGGTGAGCTTGTTGATCTCCTCCTTGAGGTTTTTGTTTTCTACCACAAGTGAGGACTTAGAGTCATCAACTTTGGGTGAAATAAGAGTGGTGGAGCTGCAAGAAGGGTTAGTGACAACAATAGTAGAAGAAGGAATTGTCATGTCACTAAGAATATCACATGATGAACCCATGTCACATGTCTTGATGGATGCCCTCTTCTCATTTTCGGCCACTAGAGAGGAATGAGCTTTCTCAAGCTTGGAGTGAGCCACCTTGAGGTTCCCATAGGCTTCCATTACCTTCTCATGAGACTTCAAGAGCTCATCAAAGGATTGCTCAATGGCTATCTTGCCTTTGCGCAATTCTTTGCACACCTTTCTCTTAGCCTCAATGTAAGTATTGGCATCATCAAACATGGACATAAGCTCATCACATGATAGCTCCTCCTCATCACTCTCATCATCGGATTGTACCTTGGATGGCTTGGTCATCAAGCATGTGGATGGAGTATCGAAGAGAGATAGCTTGTTGTTGAGAGCAATGCTTGCCATAGCCTTCTTCTTGATGGTCTTGCTCTCATCATCACTATCATCATCATCGGTAGAGGCATCACTATCATCCCAAGTGACACAATATGATTGCCTCTTCTTCTTCTTCTTGAGAGTCACGTTCTTGTTCTTCTTCTCTTTCTTGTCCTTATTCTTGCTCTTCTTCTTATCAGCATAACTCTCATTGTCATTGTCACTATTTAGAGGACAATCAACAATGAAGTGATCCAAGCTCTTGCACTTGAAGCATCTCCTTGGCTCTTGCTTGTTTTTGGAGATAAACTTCTTCTTGCCTGGACCATAGCCCTTTCTCTTCATGAAACGACCAAACTTGCGTACTAGAAGAGCCATGGCCTCATCATCTTCATCATCACTAGAGGTAGATTCTTCTTCTAGCTCAACGATCTTGGCCTTGCCTTTGCTCTTGGATGGTGTAGCTTTGAGAGCCACACTCTTTTTCTTCTTCTCCTCAACCACCTCTTCATTGTTCATGTCTTGTGTGATGATCTCACCGAGGATTTGGTTGGGCTTCTTAATGCTCAAGTCTTCTCTTGCAAGCAAGGTCTTGATAATAACAAATCTTGTGGGCAAGCATCTCAAGAACTTATGAGAGAAGTCCTTGTCCTTGATGTCCACACCCAAGCTCTTCAAGTCATTCACTATCACTTGTAGCCGGTTGAACATCTCCGGCACACTTTCATCTTATTCATCTTGAAAGTGCCAAACTTCTCTCTCAACATATATACCTTGGCATTCTTGACCTCTTGTGTGCCCTCATATGTCTCCTCCAACCGCTTCCAAATGCCATGAGCCATCCTTGATTTGCTCAAACACATGAGACTCAAGAGTGGTGTAGAGTGCATTGATTGCATGGGTATTGCACTCCATCTTTCTTTTGTCAACATCGGTGGGAGCTTGAGTATTTTCATACTCAATTTTTGTCTCCGTCACCTTCCACACATCGATATGCATGGTCATGAAATGCACTATCATCTTTCTCTTCCAATGATCATAGCTTGTGCCATCAAACTTTGACGGCTTCCCCAACACATTGATTTGAGCCATTTTTCACCACAAGGATGTTAAGCCTCAAATGATGGTGACCTCGGCTCCGATATCACTTGAAAGGACCGTATAGGCTAGAGTGGGGTGAATAGCCTATTAAAAATTCTAGCAAAATACTAGACTACACGTTAGTAGATAAGCAAGCGAGACAAAGCGCTAGCTCTAGACTATTCTATGCAAGCCACCTAACACGATATGCTACTCACAAATATAAGCACTCAACACGCAAGAAACCAACTCCTCCATTCCTAAGGAGATGGCACCTAAACAAGTAGTAAGCGCAAGGAAGAAAGATCAAGTAGATTATACCAATGGGCTTGATTGAAGTGAAGTCCGCACGCCGTGAAGACCAATCACCGGGAGATATACAATATGAAAACCAAGAGATCAAACCCAATAGAATACCGGAAAGACAAAAGTCCACTCGATGGTGGAGAAGACAAGGAACACTCGATTTTTTACCGAGGTTCACGTGATCACCGTCACACTACTCCTCGTTGTGGCACCGGTCTTCCTTGGTGGATTATGAGCTAGGCTTCACACGCCAATCCCTCACCAGGAGCCGCTCACCAACACAAGAGAAGTGGCTATCAACCACGAGCAATCCACTAGAGTTGGTTTTCGCACTCCGCCGAGGATAACCGCAAAACCTCTCACAATCAATCACCTCGGTGTGGGCTTGAACAAACACCAATCAACCTCACACCGGAATCACCTCCAAGCCGCTAGGGACACGGCAATGTCCTAAGAGAATAAGAACTCAGCCTTGGCTTGCTCTCAAGTGCTCTAGAATGCAGATCACTAAGCAATGATGCACTTGAGGATCACTCAACTCAAATGGATGAAGAAGAGATGATCAATTGAGTGAGTGGGAGGCTTAGGATGCTCACAAAGAGTATGCAAATGATTCAAGTGTGCAAGAGATGTCACCAAGTGACCAGGGAAGGAGTATAAATACCCCTAAGTGCAATCCTAGCCGTTACCCACTGAAAAACAGCCGTTAACACACTTTTCGGGGCGTCGGACCGACCGTCAGACTGAATCCGTCGGACTAATCCTTTGCTTCCGACGCTCGGATGGCTGCCACGTGTCAACTCTCGTTCAACCTCAGCCGCTGGATCTGAACGGCTACTTCTCGCGCCGATTTCCCAACCGTCGAACGCTCAAGCTGATGGTCCGACGCACGCACTGCTCCAGGCGTCGGACCGTCCAACTCTCACAGACGAGACACAGTTCGGCCATCGTCGGACTCTCGCGAGGTTAGCCATCGGACCAATGATCACCACGGTCCGATGCTTCCAGAGAGGTTTCAACTCGCTCAAAACCGTCGGACTCCAGTCCGACGCTCGTCGTCGGACGAAGCTCTAGCGTCCGACGCTCTCCCGAACGCCACGCGTCACGCCGACACTGCTTGGCACCGTCGGACTGAAGTGGGAAATGGTCCGACGCTCGTTATCCGAGCGTCCGACGCTCGTCACTGGCCAGAACTGGGTTTAGGCGTCGGACTCTGGACAATAGTCTGACGCTGCCCCTGCTAACAGTCCGACGCTCACTTCTCAGGGTTTTTCAAGTCTATTTCTCACCCCTTACTTCTATGTGCTAACACTCAAGGTCTTCAACACTTGTGCACAGTGTGTTAGCACTTTCAAAACATTTTCCAAGGGTTTCTAACTTTGATCTCTAGGTTGTGTTAGTTCAATGAAAATGAAATGACAACCTAGAGCACTTGAAAGTAATCCAACACTCGTTCTCCCCTTAATAATCGGCTATCTATCCTAAATGTGAACACGCCCACTAGGTGTCTTGTTCATCAAAAGGAAAACCTATTTGGATTATACCTTTGCCTTCATGCCTTTGCTTAACACTTGATCACCACACTTCTTGTTCACTTGATCCATGGTAGAGCCATCTTGATCAACATAGTCTCCTAGGCTCCACACTCCATGGTTTGACCAACCTAAACCTTGCCATCACTTAGCAACTTAGGTTAGTCCTTAGGATGTCATTAATTATCAAAACCAAACTAGGGCTTTCACCCCCTGTCCCCTCTCGTCCCGACTCAAGTTCCCTTTTCTTTCTCTATCTTTCCTAAATACAATCTCATAGATTCCCGATGCATACGGATAATCTTTCATACAAATCCTGTAGAACCTAGATTTGATCTTATCCTGTCTCCTGAAAACCATATAAATACGTACCTATAACACCCTTGAATGCCATCCCATCATCATTGCCTTCTTCTCCTCCAAAGAAACTCTCTAGTTTAGATGTAGCAGCAATGGCAAGCAAAGCGGTCGTCGGCGCTGACTCCGGCAAGCTCCAAGGCGATGACTTGAAGGCCATCGTCCTCGCGCAGCCGAAGCCCCTTGCCATCATGCCCCCGAAGCACCTCGCCGTCGTGCCACCGAAGCATCTTGCTATGGTGCCCCAGTAGTTCAAGCAAGTCTACTACACGCATGCTCATCCTGCTCTGCCATCGCCACCTGAGAGACTGCTGTTAGAAGATGGTACCAGGGGGAAGCCGATCGCTATTCCCCGAGGCACACCACTTCTTCCACCTAGAGATAATGAGCGACTCCTGTCGGTCAAGACCGACAAGAACGGAACGCTGGTATGTGCGAAGTACACCACTGCTCGCCCTGCCATCCAAGGAGTTCGTGCACGTCCAGGCCAAGTCCGCTACACCGAGTTCATACCACCTCCGCCCAAGAGATAGCGGGCTACATCTACATCAGCACTAGAGAAAGTCCCTAGACAGCCCCAGCTCTCTCTACGCATCCTTAATGAGAAGATGGAAGCTCTCTCTAACACCGTTAGGGGTATAGAGAGGAATGAAAACTTAAGGAGCAAGATTATGAGTGAGATGACTAAGCAGATAGAAGTCAATGTCAAGTTAATTTGCAGTCTTAAGCGCAAAAAAGATCAGCTGAAAAAAGAAATTGGTGATCTTAAGGAAGAAATTAGGAAGTTCGCAAAACAAGGGCAACCTTAAGTTGCCCTAGTTATCTATGTAATAAGGCACGAATGTGTTAGGTTTGATTATATTATCATGTATGCTAGGTTTGATTTATAATATTAAGTGTGTTAGGTAATCCCATGGAGCTAGAGCAGTCGTTAGCTCAGTCGGTCATCAGAGTTATCTAGTATTATTAATTAATAAAGTTCCTTATTCTTTTTATCAATATTAATGTTTAAGTTTACTCTACTCTCTATATTTTTGGTACGCATGTTGTCTCCACATGTTGCGCAGAAAAGTATGCAGGAAAATAAGTGTGGGGGAGGCACATCGCGACTATGGAAATCAATTCGCTCGGGAAAATCACGTAATTCGGAAGATAATCGAACCAGGACCTCGCACACCGAAGTGGACCTTGTGGGGCCATAGAGGTGCGCCGCCCAGTGCCCTACCTGGGCCGGCCGGCCCCTCTTTGCATCCTCTGCATCCCCTTCTCGATCATGGTCAGGTTTGATCCTCATACAATTTAATTGCATGTGCTTCGATTTCCGTTTTGATCCGAATTAAATGTTCACATGCTAAATTACTTTTAAAAGAGAAGAAGAGATTGTTTAATTCATAGCTTAAGAATAAATTATATAACACTTTTCTAGGAATCATGTTACTATTAGAAACTATTTATAGGGACCCCATGATTACTTAAGTCGTTGTGAAACATGATATAGTTCAATAATGAGAACTCAATCCCTGATGTTTTGTCTTTGGAGATTTTATTTTGAAAATTTAAATGATTAGTTATACCTCTCCTTTATGGTAAAAATATTGTCCTACCAGAGTCATATATAGGATAGAAGCCTGCTACATATAATACTTGTCTTTGTATTGAGTTTGGTCAACCTTTGTAACCCTTTGAAGAAATTTGTCATATTTTCAAATCAAGTGCCAATTCCACATAAACATTACTCTAATCCGGAGTAATAGCGAGTCATTCTATTAAAAATGTTTCTCTCCTACACTGGAAGAAAACACCAAAAATAATTATATAGCATAGTTACCAAATAATTGCTCCATGTTTTGTTAAAGTCTCTCAACTACTAAATTCAAAAGAGGCATGAGCTATGCAAAAGAAAAAGGGAGTATAAAAAAATAGACAAGTGTCCGAAGAAATTAAAACAATGGGTACTTAGATACTCGCCTCCCAAGTAAAAAAAAGGAGATAGCTCATACCCTCTGAATAAACTTAATTGTATAAAAGAGAGACTTATTTTCTCAAGGAGTAAGGTAGAATTAGTTTCCGCCATATTCCACCAAATAAAGCTTGATTCGATTATATGCCTTATTTCTCTGTGGATTCATTGTTTGACTTTACAACAAATACAATGCAAGTATGTTTTCACATTTTACCTACCTGAGATCCACATAAGCTTTTTCGAAGTAAGATAAAGAAGGCAATTTTATTAATGCCTTGGTAAGGATACAAAAATACCAGATATATCAGTGATTCGAGAGTACTACAAAAGGAGAAGGTAAAACTAAGTTTATTTGCAAAATTACATACCCTCCAATTGACTTAACTAAAGGAAGAGAGTGATCTGTTTTCAAGCTATTCTGTTCTTCAACTACTCAAAGATTCATGGTAGACACTTTGAATTCCATAGTACATGCATAACTAGACTAGTTTTATATAATGTACTCTCAAGTTATGTTTTAAATGCTCCATTCTCTCTGAGAATCTTACATCTTAAAACCAACCTTTTCCTCGAGACGAGCAAAAGCCTAAGTGTGGGGGTAATTGTTGACACGTATTATCATCCAAATTTTATTATCAATTCTCCCTGCATTAAATATGAATATCCAGTAGAATAGGGTTATTACTGACAGATTTCACGAGTTTTGGTGAATTGTCTATTTTCCAGGGGATTTTCCAGAAAAGCTTAAAAGAAGGATTAAAGAGCATAATTACCACGAAACTTAACCGCCAAGGAAACATCTTCACGAGAACACTAGAAGCATCTGGAACACACCCGAAGCACCAGAGCCCGAAACCCCACAGGGTGGGGCCGGCCGGCGCCTCCTAGGGTTTCCCCCTCGTCGCCTTCTGGAGTCTTCTACCACCGCCTATTAGAAGTCATCTGGGCCCTTGTTTCAAGTCGGTTTGATCCTATGGCATACATGCATCCCACCGGCCTATAAATAGAGAGCCATACCCCCTTGGAGAAGAGCCAGATCAAAAGATGAAGACCTTGAAGCATTAGATAGATATCCACTAGATCTAGGCTAGCAATCAAGAGAGATTAGAGAGATAGAGTATATGAGTAGAGATTCAGAGGAGTCCCGGCCTGTCGAAGCTTCTTCGTAGCTGTGTTCGTCTGGATTCAGCTCCCACACCCGAAGTTACGTTCTGAGGTACTTTTGTATTCAACATCATGATTCAAGTAAGCATTTGTTCTTATTCGTTCTTAAGTTTACAACTCTATTTGAGTGCTTTGATCTTGGTAGCTCCTTGGTTGAAGTAGTAGTTTATAGTGTAGACGTGGTGTCTGGGCTATAATTACTTATGAATGTCTCCTGATTGGCTGGATAGTGGTAGATCGCGTAGGTGACAGCTGCGTTGAGTCCTCTGTAGTCCACTTCTCATTGATAGGATCGATAGGTGTATAAGTGTCTGGTAGGAGGGAACTCTGATTTCGCCTCTTATTCATGTTACTGCCCGATTAGAGCGATATTATTCAAAGTTTACCGGTTGTCGGATCTAGATAATCATTTGTTATCTCCTCATTCTTGATATTCTCTAGATTGATTGTGTTATCGGGTTAAGAGCCAATAGACTTAGTCAGTATCACCTACTGCTCCTTTGGGTTCGATATTAAAACCGGGATTGTCTGGTGAAGTGCTACATCGGGTTGTTTTATCTGTGCGCTTGCAGATATCTTGATAATAATAATGTTTAATAGAGTGCAGTTAATTTATACCAACAGGGATATTAGAAGTGGTGTTCAAACAAGATCAAAGTTAGCAAACTTTTGTGAGCATTTCTCTTTTATGTCATTTGAAGAGCCAACAACTATTGAGAAAGCCTTGAATGATAGTGATTGGGTAAACGTTATGCGTGAAGAGCTCAACAACTTTGAGAGAAATCAAGTTTGGGAGCTAGTTGAGAGGCCCAAGAACTACAATGTCATTGGAACCAAATGGGTGTTCAAGAATAAGCAAGATCAAGATGGCATTGTGGTGAGAAACAAGGCAAGATTAGTTGCACAAGGGTACACTCAAGTGGAAGGATTGTACTTTGGTGAAACTTATACTCTTGTTGCAAGATTCGAAGCAATTAGGATGCTTCTAACTTATGCATGTGCATGATATCAAGGTCTATCAAATGGATGTCAAAAGTGCTTTCTTAAATGGATACATAAATGAGCTAGTATATGTTGAGCGACCCTCGGGTTTTGAAGATAAGAAGAAGCCCAACTATGTCTACACGTTGAGAAAGGCATTGTATGGTTTGAAACAAACTCCAAGGGCATGGTATGAACGATTGAGAGATTTCTTGCTATCCAAGGGTTTCAAAATGGGGAAGGTTGATACCACTCTCTTCACCAAAAGAATTAGCAAAGACTTGTTTATGCTGCAAATCTATGTTGATGACATTATCTTTGGATCAACCAGTTAAGACTTTTGTGAGGAGTTTGGGAAGATGATGGCAAATGAGTTTGAGATATCCATGATTGGAGAGTTGAGTTATTTCCTTGGTCTTCAAATCAAGCAATTGAAGAATGGAACTTTCATAAGCCAAGGCAAATACATTAGGGACATGTTGAAGAAGTTTGGGATGCAAGATGCAAAATCTATTAGCATACCAATGGGCACAAATGGTCACCTTGATGAAGACAAAAGTGAAAATATGGTGGATCAAAAGAAGTATAGGTCTATGATTAGAAGCTTACTCTATGTGACCGCTTCTAGACTGGATGTGATGTTTAGTGTTTACATGTGTGCAAGGTATCAAGCTTCACCAAGAGAGAGTCATTGAAGGCAACCAAGAGGATATTGAGATATCTCAAGCACACACCCGATGTTGGTCTTTTGGTATCCAAAGGGGTCAAACTTTGAATTGATTGGTTATTCGGACTCTAATTATGCGGGATAAAAATCAATAGAAAGAGTACTTCCGGCACATGCCAATTGTTGGGAAGATCACTAGTATCATGGTCATCAAAGAAGAAAAACACTGTTGCACTCTCTACCGCCGAAGCCGAGTATGTTAGTACGGGGTGTTGTTGTGCACAATTGTTATGGATGAAGGCTACATTGAGCGATTATAGAATCAAATTTAAGAATGTGCCATTACTATGTGATAATGAAAGCGTCGTGAAGATAGCAACCAATCCGGTTCAACACTCAAGAACAAAGCATATTGATGTGAGACATCACTTCATTAGACACCATCAAGCCAAAGGTGACATTCAAGTTGAGAGTGTGGGCACCAATGATCAACTCGCCGACATTCTCACCAAGCCACTTGATGAAGCAAGATTCTACAAATTTAAGAATGAATTGAACATCCTTAATTTCTTCAACATGAGTTGAGATAGCACCCCCACTATATATGACTTGCCTCTACTCCAATAAAGCAAAAGTATCATTGTTTGACATGTCATTCATATGTTGCTAGGACTTGTGTAGAACATATAGACATCCTTTCTTCTTAAATTGGCTCATTCATGACAAACTAAATGTTTTTGAGATCATATGCCACTACTATTGCTTCTATGACTTGTTTGATCTAGTGGTGACATATGACTAGTTTGTGGGCTTGTGAACCTAGTATTTAACTAGAATATGAGCATTATGGTATATAATTCAACTTTGTCAAGATAACCCCTAGTGGCGTGAAAAACCTTGCCAAAGAACAAACCGAGTTATATATTTATGCAAGTAATCTAACTAAATGTTTAAAAGAAGGAAGACAATGGAGACAATCTAAGAATTTGACAAAGTGGTTCCCTCCATTAATTTTAAATCATATCCTACCCATGCTACCCTTTTGTGGTCTTTGATGACAAAGGGGGAGAGAGTGGAACAAAGATATGGACAAAGAATGGAGGTTGAGCGATGAACCATCATTAGGCCGATGATGGGACAGCTTTAGGCCAAGTGAGAGGGATCAAAAACTTTTAAAACTTGAATCTCACACGGGGGAGCAAGCTCATAAGCATGATTGCAAGCATTTGATTGTGCATTTTCATATGATTGTTGCATTGCATTTGTACTTAAATTCAATATACTTGCTTGCTTGGTGTATGCTAGACTTAAACTTGTGTGGTGAATTGAAGTACTAGCATGCATAGGAAGTGGTAGCTAGTTCTCGGTCTTTCCAAGTGACTCTAGAACCTTGTTTCTAATGTTGATCTCACGAGGTATTCTAGTATCTTTGGTTGCATGAATTCTTTCAAGTGGAAACTAGCTATCCATGGTGCTAAGGAAGGTTTATATATGCACTCCGATGGTATTGCGCTTCAAAGGTCCAATTCTATAAATCTTAGCATCAAATTGGTAGTAATATCTCTCCCACTCTACTTATCCAATGCATATGTGAAAAGCCTTTCAAATCCAAACACTTGGCACATATATAGGGGAGCTAATACTACCAAATTGAATTCTTTGAATATCTTTGTAGAGATTGTCATCAATTACCAAAAAGTGAGAGATTGAAAGTTCTAGTTTGGTTTTGGGTAATTGATGACACCTAGTATCTAACCATGTGTTTAAGTATTGTGATTACAAGATTGGTTAGTAAAACAAGTGGGGAGCTATGACGGCGTCCATGCAACTGGTGTAAGTCTATTAAGATGTTGGATCAAATGCTTCTCAACTTGAAACTTGGAAAAAGGCTCAAGGCAAAGGTAAATTTCATAGGGCTTTTTTAATTTTGGTGATCATGACACTATAGAGAGTGTGATCACATTTAGGTTAGATGACCATACTATTAAGGGGATGAAATTTTGTTAACAACCTCGGTCATCAAGTGCCTCTAGTTCACATAGTTGAGCATATGCATTTAGATCTAGAGCACTAACCTAAAACCTTGCAAAGTGACTTGAAATCAAGCTAACACTCGTGCCCAAGTGCTCATATACTTGGTTGTTAGCACCTAAAAGCAAGGTAGTTGAAGAGAGGGCAAAACAGCTCTCAGAGGTGCACCGGACGCGTCCGGTGCAGCCAGAACCTCTCTGCAACCTCTCTGGATGAGCACCGGATGCTGGAACAATAACTCCAGCGCGTCCGGTGATCATGTTCGAGCGTCCGGTAAGAACTCATGCTTTCTAACTCAGTGAAAGCACCGAACGCTGAGGGCGTCCGGTGACCTAACAGCGGACGCGTCCGATGCGATTTTGAGCTCTCTGGATGCTCCCTGGACGCGCACCGGACACGGGCGTCGGAGTGTCCGGCGCGACGTCTCCGCGTCCGGTGAGTTGGCGCGCTGCGGGAAGTTTGAAACGGCTAGTACACATGGCAGCGAGCGGTACATCGGACAACCACCGGACGCGTCCGGTGCCAACTTATTCAGCGTCCGGTGTGCACGCAGAAAATGTAAAACGGCTAGTTTTTCACCCTCACTTATAAATAGCTGATCAACCAGTCTTGGAAGTCTCTCTTGCGTATTTCACTCATTGCTAAGCATCTCTTGAGCCTCCCAAGCCTCTCCCACTCACTCTAGAGCTTGATTCTCATCCATAGTGAGCTAGGGAGTGATCCAAGTGCATTATGTTCATCAAGATCATTTTTGGGCACTTGTTGATCGTTGTTGCTGCGGATTTGCATCTATTCTCTTGGTGATTGTCGTCACCTAGACGGTCTTGGAGCAGCAGAGGAGTTGGCGGAGTTGGAGATTGTCTCCGGCCACTCCCGGAGGTCTTTGTAAGGGGTTTGCACCTTCCCCGGCGGAGAGCCGCAAGGTTGCCTAATACATTGCTCGTGTCATTGAGTTACCTTGCTCGTGGTAGGTTCTAGTGGCGCTCATTGGTTGAGCTTTACATTGGTTGAGCTTGACATTGGTTGTCAATTAGCCACCGAACCACCGAGTATTGGTCGACACAAAGGGGACTAGCGTGCCGGCAAGCACGTGAACTTCGGGATAAATTCTTTGTCTCCATTGTGTTGATTGGGATTTCATTGTGACCATCACCTTCGAGTGTATTGATATTCATATCAGTGATTGGCTAACTACTCTACTCTGAGGTATAACACTACTACACTCATCTCATTACCTTGAGCACTATACTTGCGTAGTGGTAGTTCTAATAGTGTGCTTGTTCACCTAGGAGTAAAGTAGTTGCAACCTAGGCTACCTTGTGTGTGCACATAGAAACTTAAGTAGAATGGTTAGGAAGGCTTACTTTTTGAGTAGGCTAACGCAAAATTCGCTTCGCCGTTTTTGTTACTAACCGCTTGATCAAGTGTTGTTTATAGAAGTTTTAATTAGGCTATTCACCCCTCCTTTAGCCTTTTGGACCTATCACAAGCTGTGGAGGCCAAAAAAGAGCCTCCCAGCCTGCATTGCTAGAAACACCCGGGTACTCCATTCCAGCAAACCTGGCTTGTATAAGCTTATGGGGCCCACATAAGCACAAGTAGCAAAGCGTGGCGGACGTCGACCATCTTCTCAAGCTCCGTCAGATGCAGAGGGGCGCGCATGTGGTGGGAAAGGGAACGTCTTCCCAAGCTCCAGTATGAAGGGGGACAGGAGGACGAAGAGAAGCCACGTCGGATATCGTCGGATGCTCGCAGCTCCACAGTGCGGGTGAGATCCATCTAGCACGGACAAGCTCCAAGCGGCCTACCCAGTGAGATCCAGCCGGCGCAGACACGACCTCCCCGGCACGGGCACATCCTCCCCCAGTGCGGAGCTTCGCGGCGGCGAGACAGAGGTCCTAGCCCTGGTATGCGCTCCAGCGGCTTTGAGCTTCTCGACACGGGCGCCAGTTCCCCTGCACGAGCATGATGACAAGCAGGGACGGGTTCCGCTGAGCAGTTCCTGCTAGCAGGAAACCTATCGGCGATAAAAGGTGTCCATAGACAATCCGTGCGCCGCGTTCGTATGAAGTCATCGGTGAAGGGGAAGGACCAGAGCTTAGCCAAGTGGCAAACTAGACAACCAAACAAAACAATCCTAATACGGACTTAGCTAAACAATGCAACCAAACAAGAGCTACTTACATTGTTTAAAGTAGGCTCCAATTAGCCTGGCTTAAAATTTTATTTAAGCCCATGTAACCAAACACATAGCGAGTACACAATCTTCTCTATAATTGGATTCTCAAATAAATCTATGTTCACCCAAGGAAACGTCCTCCCGCTGAGAGCTCCAACTTTTATTTACTCAGGATATTGCACACAAAGAATTATCTCTATCAAAATCAAAGACTATAAAAACATGTAATCATGATCTAAAGGTTGTAAATCAAAATTTGTCACAAACTCATCCCCTCCCCCGATCCTGTCTGCGCGAGGCCCCCGCGCGATCCCGCGATCAGCCGCGCCCTCACCCCGGCCCCTCCGCGATCCCCGTGATCACAATTCACAAGCTCCACGCACGAGACTTGATTGTTTGACTTCCTTCCTCGCGACTTTGAGTCACGTCACGTGGACGGCGGACGTGGTCCTTCCTGAGTTCCTGCGAGTGCGGCGTGGGCACGCGGGGCCTGACGGCGTTCCCGCAGAGAAGAGCCGGCGGCTAACATAGATCTCAGCCGTAATCTCACTCTCACCTCATCACCGCACGTTCCTCATGTTTGTTTCGGCAGTTCTGCAGTCAGAAAAGCAAGCGTCAATCGGCACCAAGGTGAGAGAGAGAGAGAGAGAGAACAGTAAACGAAACTGATGTACTCCCATTGAATAGTTACGTATACCATCATCAATATAGGAACAATAGTCAGGGTTTTTTCTTACTATATGACTATGCAGTATAAAACAAAGTTTCTGCTATATTTGGGCACAAGCTGAGAACTGCAAGCTTCTTAGAATTGGCACAAGCATAGAAGAGAGAAAGATGTTAAGCAGTCTGACCTTAATCCACATATCAATGGCAATAAGCAGAGAGAGGGATCCGGCCATGAAGGCGAGGAAGTTATCTCACATCTTCGTCTTGTTGAGGCTGTCGGTGCCCTCGGTGACCTGGCCCCCAAACACCACCTTCGTGAAATCCTCCATCGGCTGCAGGACGAGCGAGGAACAATAAGAGATCCATGACGATCACAAGCGGCGCGGCGCTCCCGGGATTAGTTACTTCCATCTTTAAAAAACACCCTGCGTATGTGTTCATACTTGTTTATCACTTTGAGTATGTTTACATGCTCATATTATGGTACTCCAAATCTTCCTATGCGAAAAAAATTTAAGGGAACCCATACTTTTTAATATATTACGAAAATACCACTTACTATAGTATATAAAATAAGTATGATCACATACTCGATGTATGCATGCATACTTGACAAATATACTAGCATAAATAGTCTAGTATGATCATATACTTCATGCACATATACTTCATTCGATTATATATGCCTTAAATCTAAAGATATAAACATAGGAGTAGAAAATAACAGCCGATGGAGGATTTCACCAAGGTGGTGTTTGGGGGCCAGGTCACCGAGGGCGCCGACAGCCTCAACAAGACGAAGATGTGAGATAACTTCCTCGCCTTCATGGCCGGATCCCTCTCTCTGCTTATTGCCATTGATATGTGGATTAAGGTCAGACTGCTTAACATCTTTCTCTCTTCTATGCTTGTGCCAATTCTAAGAAGCTTGCAGTTCTCAGCTTGTGCCCAAATATAGCAGAAACTTTGTTTTATACTGCATAGTCATATAGTAAGAAAAAACCCTGACTATTGTTCCTATATTGATGATGGTATACGTAACTATTCAATGGGAGTACATCAGTTTCGTTTACTGTTCTCTCTCTCTCTCTCTCACCTTGGTGCCGATTGACGCTTGCTTTTCTGACTGCAGAACTGCCGAGAGACAATTCTTTGTGTGCAATATCCTGGGTATACAAAAGTTGAAGCTCTCAGCGGAAGGACGTTTCTTTGGGTGGACATAGATTTATTTGAGAATCCAATTATAGAGGAGATTGTGTACTCGCTATGTGTTTGGTTACATGGGCTTAAATTAAAATTTTAAGCCAGGCTAATTGGAGCCTACTTTAAACAATGTAAGTAGCTCTTGTTTGGTTGCATTGTTTAGCTAAGTCCGTATTAGGATTGTTTTGTTTGGTTGTCTAGTTTGCCACTTGGCTAAGCTCTGGTCCTTCCCCTTCACCGATGACTTCATACGAACGTGGCGCACGGATTGTCTATGGACACCTTTTATCGCCGATAGGTTTACTGCTAGCAGGAACTGCTCACTGGAACCCGCCCCTGCTTGTCATCATGCTCGTGCAGGGGAACTGGCGCCCGTGTCGAGAAGCTCAAAGCCGCTGGAGCGCATACCAGGGCTAGGACCTTTGTCTCGCCACCGCGAAGCTCTGCACTGGGGGAGGATGTGCCCGTGCCGGGGAGGTCGTGTCTGCACCGGCTGGATCTCACTGGGTAGGCCGCTTGGAGCTTGTCCGTGCTAGATGGATCTCACCCGCACTGTGGAGCTGCGAGCATCCGACGACATCCGAAGTGGCTTCTCTTCGTCCTCCTGTCCCCCTTCATACTGGAGCTTGGGAAGACGTTCCTTTTCCCACCACATGCGCGCCCCTCTGCATCTGACGGAGCTTGGGAAGATGGTCGACGTCCGCCACGCTTTGCTACTTGTGCTTATGTGGGCCCCATAAGCTTATACAAGCCAGGTTTGCTGGAATGGAGTACCTGGGCGTTTCTAGCAATGCAGGCTGGGAGGCTCTTTTTTGGCCTCCATATATATATATATATATGAGCCCTCTTGAATATCACTAAGGCACTGCTCACGAGTATTTGATCTCTGAAACTATTGCTTTTCAGACTGCAAATGGGAGGCAAAAGCAGGGAGTAACTGTTGTCTGGTAGCTTGCACTTTTAATGAGTCAAAAGTATAATTTGCAAGTATCATGAGGGCATGTTTCAAGAATCTGATAGGTCACGATTTTAGAATTACAAGCTGCTCCTGGGATGGAGGACGACCATACAGTTTCTTTGCACCCATACGACTTGCATGGGGCAGTAAGGTCCTAAGGATCATGCGACTCGGCGGTCATATAGTGTGGGGGGATGGTAAGGAGCAGAGCTTGTTTACGAGGGGGTGGTCGACCATGGGATGATGCTTAGATGGTGTTGAAGACGTTAGACATGTAGATGTTCACTGGAAATGGATGGTGCTCGGAAGGCCATCAGTGCATTGTCATATAGTAAAAAGAAAAAAGAAAAAACTGACTATTGGTTCCTATATGGCTAGTGGTATACACAACTATTCAATGGGAGTACATTAGTTTCTTTAACTGGAAATTGATGGCGCTCGGGAGGTAGTAAACCCGATGGCCATAAGTGTTTTTCTAGATTACATACATCATCGTATAAGTATTTTCTGGATTATATACATCATCATCAGTATTTAGTTGTTTTCATATTTATCCTTGAAATGAAACAGTGGCGTTAACACGGGCACAGTACTCCTACAGGCCCTCGGACCCAGGTTGCCGCCGTCTACCATTCATAGGCACACGACAATATGGGCCAGAATTTGGTCTACGAAATCCCTGACTGAGTTGTTACTGGGCTGGGCGGTGGTCACGCTAAAACCGTGCGGGCCAATTGGGGTGGATGGATGGATTATATAAGTAGCAAAAGCTGGTTCCCATTTTCCAAGGGGACCGATCCACCGCCCTCCCCCTTCTCCCTCTTCCATTCTTCCTCCCCCGTTTCGGGGAGACGCCACGAGAAAAGAGGGAGCAGCGAAAGAAATCGCCTCCACGCCCCCGGTGGCGCCGGGTCGCGCGCCAAATTTCTTGTTTTGCCGCGGATTTGGTGCTGCAACTTTTCTAGACTTTTTTTTTGTTTTTCGTTAGGGGGACATTGGCGCGGTCTCCTGTGCTTGGATTATCTGCATTTTTGTTTCCCCCAATTTCTTCGGCTCAATTTCCTTAACGGGTTTGGTAATCGCGGCTAGGGGCCTCTGCGTTGCCGGCATTTCTCGATTTTGTGGACGCATTGCGGCTTTGGACGCCGATTTTGCCTTGGTCGCCCCGAACTTCCACCACGTTTGTGATTCTTTCTGAGCTTCCTCGCCCGAGCTGGTGCGTTTCTCCGAGCATCTACAGGTGTCCGCTGCATAAGATCTCTCTTGTTGGGCCAATTGTCACGCGTTCTGCGCGCATGTATTCCCCGGAGGAGGTGGCATTCTGGGTCTGTTGCAAAATTCTGAATTCTTGTCCAGTGTCCATCCCGAGAAATTCCTGAGGGGACGGGAAGAATTGCTGTTGCATTTCCCAGGACAGCTGCGTTGACATGGTCGCAGTAGTGTAGGAGGAAGACAAGATGAGGCACTGTTGGAGCGCATTGCTCCTGGCCCTGTGCCTCGTCTCCGTCCAGCTCCTCGCGCCACTGGTAGGCGAGCGTTTGCTCGTTGCAGCACAGAACTTGTCACCGCCAGCCTTGACACCGCCTCTTGTCAAAGAAGTAGACGATGTGGTAAGCTTATTTCTGTCTATTTTATTGAGTTTTTTTTTTTTTTTGGTGAAGATGTTGGCACGGTAGTGGTGAGTGGTGGCACATTTTAGTGATGTGCACAAAGTAGTTTTTTAATTCTGTTACAGATGAGAATTCAGAGCAAGGCATGCATCAGATGCCCTGTTTGTAGGAATGCTGAGGGTGTCAAGGCTGCTCAATGGAAACTAATGTTTTATGGAGTATATAGATGAGCTTAGGATTAGTTCGTCACAGAGATGTATATGCGTGATTTCCTTATCTAGGACATGCATGGTGCCTGAAAGAGGAGCTATCACTATCAGATCGCTGATTCTTGTTTCATACTGCCGTTGGACACCTGCAGAACCTTGATTTAACTGTGCGCAAATTCAAGTTTCAATAAAAAGAATTGTACTTTTTTTATTTTTGCTCCACTGTGCTAATATTGTGCATCACTGCACTGGTTCAGCAGAATGCTGCTTCAGTATTTTTGTTTCATAATAATACTCTCTCTATATATATAACTACGATTATTATTAGTAATTAATAATTGTACTAATGTTTGATTAACTTAGAATGCTCCCTCCATTTCATAGTGTAGGGCATATTAGATTTTTCTATTAAAAAAATAAACTTTTGACCATCAACCAATTAGTAAAACTACGTGTATGTTTAGTGCACGAAAGATACATCCTTAGGTTCATATTTCACATGGTTTTGTAGTAATTGAGAATGATTCCAAGATAAATTAATAGTGAAAGCTTTCCTTGAAAGACTATCCCAAATCCTAATATGCCTTGTAAAATGAAAATGGATGGTATACTTTACAGCAGGACAAACTGTCCGCCTGAAATTTAAAGGTATAAATATTGTTAGGGGTAGGGTTTGTGTACGTGTGTTCGTACGGGTGAGTGTACTTGCGTGTTGTAGGCGTCTGCGATGTCCTATGTAATTCTAAAAAAAGGTTCTAAAGGGACGTGTTTTATGGTAATTCGTGCTACCTCTGTGGATTACCTGTTGTATCAATAGATCTAGTACTGCTTAGTTTGCATATACTGACAGTGACATGTTATTTTACATACAGGTGGAGCATGTATGGACCTCATGTGGGCTAGACAAAGGATCTCTTGAAGACGTTAGAAAACATTTCAATTACAACCATGTATTTGACATTCTCCGTACGCTCTCTGGAAAAGATACGAAGGACAGCTCTCCTGAAACTGAAGATGTCAGCAAAGCACTGTCTCCAAAAATTAAGAACACTTTGCTGAACTGCTTAAGCAAGCAGCCACTTGTTGTTGCTGCGCGGGAGAATGCAAAAGACTTGCCTATTGATTATATCAAAATGCTTTTTGCCATGTTAAGAAGAGATGTTGCTCAAGGATCTCCAGGTGCTGCGGCGACTCTTGCACCACCGGCAGCTGTGAAATCAAATCCATCACCTTCTTTGGGGGAACCTTCCTTAACAAAACCTAACAAAAATCCAGATCCTTTATCAAAAACAACACCCAAAGAAAAGACAGTGCCCCAAACTGAAAAAACAATGGCCAAAAAGGAAGATAACAGTGGCATGCCAATGGCTGCTGTCATTGGTTTGTCTGTGTCTGCTATAGCGTTGTTAGCTCTTCTCTGCTTATGCTGCTGTGTTTGCTGTGCAAAACAGGCCTCTTCATCTGATGTAAGGGATGATAAACCGCATCTGAAACTGAACCTGAGTAATTTGTCTGGTAAGAAATACACCCAGCAAACTTTCTCCAGTTTACTTCTGTCTGAAATATGATGCTGTCAGTTTTGTACGAAAATATTTACTTATGATTATAATTTGGCATCACATATATTGAAATATTGATGGTATGACTGTTGGTCAAAGCATTATAAAAATGGAGGGAGTAATGTGCCGTTGTCTTCTAGTGTTGATTTACATTCTTTATTTTGTAGGTGCTTCTCTTAAGTTTTCCCAAGGAAACTCAATTGATATCAACAAGCTGGGCGCACTGCCGCTGAAGCCAGAGGCTGGCCAAAATGGCAATGTCAAAATAAGCTCATATGAAATCTCTAAAACCGAGGTTAACCCAGTAGTCTACAACAGTTTGGCAGAACCAATGGCTGCTTCTACTGGTTCTGTCCCAGGATCAAGACCAACAGCTCCACCAGATATGCCACCTCCAGCCCCTGCACCTCCAAAGGTTCATTCCTCATCAACTCCACAAGCACCTGCACCTCTGAAGGTTCCTCCGTCATCACCTCCTCAAGCACCTGCACCTCTGAAGGCTCCTCCCTCATCAACTCCTCAAGCACTTGCATCACCTTCAAAACCTACTCCAGTTCTTCACCCAGAACCCCCACCGCAGCCAAAAGCTGGACCTTCACCAAAAGGTGCACCGCAGCCAAAAGCTGCACCTCCACCGCCACCAAAATCTACCGGCCCACCACCACCAGCAATGCCTGGTTCATCGAAAACACGTCCACCACCGCTTATGAAGAAATCATGCAATAAGATGGATGATGGTGCGAATTCTCATGAAGCTAAAACAAAGCTAAAGCCCTTCTTTTGGGATAAAGTAACAGCAAATGCTAATCAGTCTATGGTGTGGGATCACCTCAAGTCTGGATCGTTCCAGTAAGTTTATTGATGCCTTTACAGTTATTTACCTCTGCTAGCTCAATGTTGCAAGATCACACCGGTTACCTATAATGTTCTGCAGGTTTAATGAGGGTAAGATGGAAAGCCTTTTTGGTTTTAACTCTGTGGACAAAACTGATGGCAAGAAAGATTTATTATCTAAGGATATTCCTCAATTTGTGAGGATACTTGACCCTAAGAAGGCACAGAACCTTGCAATATCATTAAGGGCTCTGAGTGTTTCACCAGAGGAAGTATGTAGTGCAGTTAAGGAAGGTAAAATCGATTTTCTGCCATTACTGATCATTTATATGCATAGGTATTCCTTTCTACAATGCTTTCTTCTGTGTACTCTTACTGCATAGTCTTGTGACTGTATATTATTCTACAGTTTAAAAAGAAAAAATAAAAAAGGAAAAAGTAATAGCATTCATTTAGGTTGCAATGATGTTTAATTCTCCATCTTCTGGTATGCATCTTCTCTTGTAATATTGGATATAGTGACGTTGCTACATGACTATATTAATTTGACCTCCATAACCTAAATATAAAGATTAGAGACTAATCTCTTTTTTCTGAGCTAGGCGTTAGCGATATTTTCCAAATATCGAACATCTCTTTTCACATGCAACCATTTTGGTTCCTCTGAGGTATACTGCTTCCTGTCGCTGCAATTTATTTCACCCACTGCCCTTGCTAATTTGTAGGAAATGAACTTCCATCGGACTTGATAGACACTCTACTAAAGTGGACCCCAAGCAATGATGAGGAGCTTAGGCTTCGACTATACACTGGGGAACTGTCTCAGCTTGGTCCTGCAGAGCAATTTCTAAAAGCAATTATTGATATTCCATATATTTTCCAACGCCTGGATGCATTACTTTTCATGTCCAATCTACCAGAGGAAGCTTCAAATGTGAAACATTCTTTTGCTACTCTAGAGGTAATAAGACATTCATTGTAACCTCTCAATTTATACATTAGGTATGACAGTTGTGTATTGCTTTTCTTGGACCGATTCTGTTGCTCACTATTTGTGCACACCTGTAGAAGTGGATGTTGATTTTTTTTCCTGTAGCTAATATGTAGTTCAAACAGCTTGCATAAGCTCCTTTGAAACTTTACTCTTTGTATTGATCAATGTTCTTATCGGTGCTTTCTTGGCATTACCTGATCAGGTGGCTTGCCAGGAGCTTAAAAACAGTCGACTTTTCTTGAAGCTACTTGAAGCAGTCCTTAAAACAGGAAACCGGATGAATGTCGGCACATTCCGCGGAGGAGCTCAGGCTTTTAAACTTGACACGCTCCTTAAGCTATCTGATGTCAAAGGAACTGATGGGAAGACAACTCTTTTGCATTTTGTGGTTCAAGAAATCATTCGTTCTGAAGGTATCCGTGCTACAAGGGCTGCAAAAGAGCAGGATTGCAGTGTACCCAGTGTGGATGCCAATGATACTGACGGTAATGATATGCAAACTGAAGATGATTACAAACAACTTGGGCTGAAAGTTGTGTCCAATTTAGGTGATGAGCTACAAAATGTCAGGAAGGCAGCAATCCTGGATGCAGATCAATTGACAATGTCAGTAGCAAGCCTTGGCCACAAGCTTGTCAAAACCAAAGAATTCCTTAACACAAGCATGAAAAGTTTGGATGAACACAGTGGGTTTCACCACAAGCTGAAGCATTTCGCAGAGCAGTCTCAAACTGATGTTACTTTGTTGCTAGAGGAAGAGAAGAAAATAAGGTCCTTGGTCCGGGGCACTGTTGATTATTTCCACGGGAGTACAGGGAAGGACGAGGGTCTGCGGTTATTTGTGGTGGTGCGAGATTTCCTTGCAATGCTGGACAAGGTTTGCAAAGAAGTGAAGGAAGCAACAAAAGTGGCTCCAAAGAAAACAAAGACCCCTCAGCCATCCCAAGCATCTTTCAATGATCCCAGGCGCAACTTATTCCCAGCAATTCAAGACCAAAAGGCATATAGTTCAAGCTCAAGCTCTGATGAAGACGATTAGCTGTATATCAAATCAAGGAACCCATTCGTTTCCCCTTCAAAGTGTGCTGAATTGACCCTTCCAAACAATAGTGTGGTGATACAAAATACATGAAAATTCATGGGGGGATGATAAATCAACACTATTTTGGCCATTCACTTATCGACAATCAAATTGGGAAACCTGGCTTGACTTTTACACTGTTATGTTGGCAATGGTAAATCATCAGACCCGATCGGGCATTCTTTGCCAAGGGGGTTGTTTGGCACTCTCCTACCAAGCAACAAGGATGCTTATGGTCGAGACAGCATCTATCTGAAAGGTGTAACTAAGGCAATTCAGTACCTGAAAGGTACAAGTGTAACTGAAGGCAATTCAAAGGAAATGGGAGAAAACTGACCTAGTTTAGAGCCGGTATAACATGCAGGAGGTAGTCTGACTCAAATGTTGTTCTTCTGTTCACTCTGCACATGTAACACTACCAAACACAGAGAAATGCAGCGCTGACTTGTGAATCTGAAGCCTTTGTGATTGCACAATAGACTTGTAACAAGAAGTTTGTTCGATCATTCATGCTGCAGCTGAATTGTCCTCAGCTGACTCACCAAGCCAAGAATTGTGATAATCCTCTGTTTAGCCGCCTTCTCTCCTGAGAGGAGATACGGAACTTGAGAGGCGAGCGTCTTTTCCTGGCAAAGAAAACTTATTGGCTTAATCCATCCAGGAGTTCTCCAGGAGACGACTGGAATGGACAATACGACACTTCCTGCATAGCGCTGTTTCAAATTATGTGGGTAATTGAAATCTCGAGTGAAAATTCAGAACTGCATTCATAAAACTTCATTGCGCATCATGAAACCACTTCATTGCACATCATGAAACCTGCACAGCTGCACTAGATCCACTGACAGTTGCACAGTCCTGAAACTCACGTTGGCAATGGCTGAATAATCGCAGATTCACGTGCACACCAATCAGCACATGTAGAGAAAAATCCCCACAGCAGGGGACACCATATACTTCCTATTTGCGATGCCAATCTCAGAAATAAATTTCCTGAACTGCGCGGGGCAATATTTCAAAACTTTCAACTGGACCAACCAACACCTTGAATCCATCCAAACACGAAATGCAAATTGAAATACCAGATTCGATGAACCAGTCATCCAGAGGATGCACCTTTTATAGCAACAAATACAGAAATAATCCTTAGCAAGCACAAGAGTAATCTAGTTTAGCAGTGGTACACAGGGAACACACATCCCCAACTACAACGCAACACCTAAGGCAAAGTCTAGAACGTACTACTACACAGGCACAACATGATACGGGGCAGCATCCACAGGAGGTGCCGCCACCGGAAGGAAGAGGCGTGGTCAGGGATCTAGTCCTCGTCACCAGCCGCGGCCTTGGCGCTGCCGCCGCCGGACTTCTTGGGGAGCAGCAGGTTATGGATGTTGGGCATGACACCGCCGCTCGCGATGGTCACCGTGCCCAGCAGGCGGGAGAGCTCCTCGTCGTTGCGGACGGCGAGTTGGATGTGGCGCGGCACGATACGGGTCTTCTTGTTGTCACGCGCCGCATTCCCGGCAAGCTCGAGAACCTGCACGAACAGGGAGAGAACCCCCAACGATTACTCAAAAATTCTCACTGGTTCGACACATACTAGCAAATAGACCACCCAAATCCGAACCACTAGCCAAAAACCCCCGAATTATTGTACTTCAAATCCAGGTAATTTCGGCAGTAACCCCCAATTTTATGTTCAACGAAGTACGCCTCTGGAAACCAGATTTTTCCAGTCTCCAAAACCAAATCGAAGACTACAGCCTCAAAATTGGAAGCCTCCTTTACCTCAGCAGCGAGATACTCGAGCACGGCAGCGAGGTAGACGGGGGCGCCGGCGCCGACCCTCTCGGCGTACTTGCCGGCCTTGAGGAACCTGGCGATCCTTCCGACGGGGAACTGGAGCCCGGCCTTGGAGCTCCTGGACATGGCCTTCTTGGCGGCGCCCGAGCCGATCGCCTTCCCTCTCCCGGCCATGGCTACCTCCGACGAGGAAGTGCAGCGAGAATTGAAGGCTGGGGAACACGGGAGAAAGCGAAGCGAAAGCGCAGTGGTGGGAGGAGGACGGGTTCGTAAGGACAAGAAGTGGTGGGTGGTTGCGTTTTATAGCTGCGGGCAGCCAATGGAGCGGGAGGACGCGGATCGGTGACGTGGCAGCGTCGGAGTTGATCCTGACCGTCCGATGGAGGGGCAGTTCCGTGCGGGGGAAGGGCCTGCTGGTTTTGGTTTGCCGCCACAGTGTTTCGTCCGGATCGTGGACCCCACCTGGAACAACTGGATCATGATGGGCCTCGGTGGGTTTTTTTCTCTCGTCAATTTCGGCCTGCCAGGACTAGTAGACTGGATACGTGTGGTATTTCTTTTTCGTATTTCTTTTTCTTGTTTCCAAATGATTGGAAAACAATGGCTACCTATGCAGTCCAGTTGGGATGATGTACCTCTTGGTGACCAGCGATTCAGCTGAGTTCAATCAGTAATGCAATCTGCGGTTTAAAAACACGATTGGAAAACAAATTATGAAGTCATGCGGTAAATTATGAAGTCACTCCATTGATAACAGCTCCGTACTGCAGATTATCAATGCAATAAGGCCATTAGAAGTATCCCAAAATACTTGAACTTATAGAGTTCAAATTTTATCCTAAAGTATTTGGACTCTTGCTGTATTTCTTAATACGTATTTCTCTTCTTTTTTAATAACTATTTGTTTTCTTTTTCTAATAAATCTATATCTCTCTCCTTGTTTTCGGTATACGACACCATTACCATTTAAAAACGGAGACAGATTGCATCGAACTGGTCCAGTTGTGGAAGGAGTTCCATCGTTCTTTGGTTGGTCCGGTTCTTCAAGAGATTGAAGCCCTAAACCGGTCTTTTCAGGATTTTGGATTCTTATTTATCAATAGAGATTGTAATAAGATACTCCCTCCGTCCCAAAATACAAGTCGTCCTGGCATTCAAAAAATGTACCGGAATACATGTTGTTTTAGATGCTAATAGTAGGCTCTAGTACAGCAGATGAGTACAGGACCGGTCCATCCATCAAATCATGTCGGCCACTACGTGAATGAGAAATATAAAAAAAAACGATGGGAGGAACCTTATCCTTCCCTTCGTCCATCTCGCCTCGTTCCTTCCGTCCCTCTCGTGGGCGGCGGCGCGCTGCGGCTTCTCCTTGCCGCCGTCCACCGGTTCTGTGCCACCCACTAGAGTCCAACAGCCATACACAGGGAAGAAGCTTGGTGGCAGTGTGAATCTCGGAGCTCGGCAGTGGAGGATCTCAGAGCTCGCGCGTGGAGGAGGAGCTCGGCAGCGGAGCTTGAAGCCCGGACTCGGCGACGAGTGGGGAGGCGTCCAGCTGCCGCGCGCGGGGAGGAGGAGCCCGGCAGTGGAGCTACAAGCCCGGACTCGGCGACGAGTGCGGAGGAGTCCAGCTGCCGCGCGCGTGGAGGAGGAGCCCGGCAGCAGAGCTTGAACCTCGGACTCGGCGACGAGTGCGGAGGAGTCCAGCTGCCGCGCGCGGGGAGGAGGAGCCTGGCAGCGGAGCTTCAGCTCGGACTCGACGACGAGTGGGGACGACTGCAGCGGCCGTGCGCGGGAACGAGCTTGGTGGCGGCGGCGGTTCTCGAGCGGATGTGGCCTCAGCTCCTGCCGTGACGAGCAGGAGACCGTTGACGCGACAGTACTTTCATTTGTTTATGTAAAATTTCTGTAGTGGGTGTGATTTCAAATAAACAATACTTTCACTGATTGCTTATAGGGCCACAGAGGCCTTTTGCCAGCCACCTTGAGCTTTGCCCCTCCGTCCAGAACGACCTGTATTCTGGGACGGAGGGAGTAGCTCATATGTTAGCTAAGCAGGTCACTAGTTCATATCGCTAGGAGGTGGCGTGACTCCAGCGTGTGTTAGTGATCAGGTGATGGACTATAAGGCTTCGGCCGGCTAATTGCAATACGTAGGTTAATTCCATTTCAAACATCAAAAATTTTAGGAAAGAAACTCACCCTCCACACAAATGGAGCCGACAAATACGAAGGCATAAAAGGTCTAGCGTCAGCTTCACAACGGCCATGCCTGTGACTTCAACAAGCCTGTTAGTTTATTCCATTCATCGGTGGAAACATCAATGGCATCGAGCTTTCCAACTCAGATGAAAATTCATCGGTGAATCGCATCGATCTTGCCAACTCAGATGAAACAAATGTGCCAGTGCGATTCACTTCTGAAAAAGGCACTAATTTCAACTAAAGCTGATTTATTGAGAGAAAACTGTCCTATATTACGGAAAAGAAGAAAAAATATGCAAACAACCCGCATCATCACTTCTTCAGATTGCATATCAGATAGAAAGCTATGAATAGGAAAGCAGATAAACATCGACATCAGAAATCACAAAGGGTTGTTCAAACTTTAACCTCATTCCATTTCTCCAACGATTAAATTATCTGGCGTACATCCCTGAGTTTCACAACCCAAAAATTTAGCCGTATTCACATCCCAATATCCCATTCCAAGAACCTAGTGAACCAACCAAGAAACTATTGCGACCATCTCCTAACCTCCCACTCTCAGCAAGTCGACTTCTCTCCCAGAAATCAAAGACAACAGCCTGCTAATCCTACGAAACAAGACGGTTCTCGAATCCCCTCTGTGGCGAGCAGCCTCAGTTGTCATCGTCGTCGACACTGGCCTTGGACGAGGCGGCCTTCTTGGGAAGCAGGTGCTGGTGGATGTTGGGCATCACGCCGCCGCTCGCGATGGTGGCGCCGCCCAGCAGCTTGGTCAGCTCCTCGTCGTTGCGCACAGCAAGCTGGATGTGGCGCGGCACGATGCGAGTCTTCTTGTTGTCCCTCGCGGCGTTCCCAGCAAGCTCCAAGACCTGTTGATGCGTCAGCGAGAAACGAACAGTTTAGCAACGGTTGCTTCTTTCGTTGGGGGTTCATGCGAAGGAGACAAAATGCTAGAAACCTAAAGAGTAAAGACGTATTTAGCTCAGATTTCTACAGCTATACATGCTTAAAATTACTATGAACTGCTAAACAAAAGGATTTTAAAAAATTTTACTCGAGTAATAATAATTAATAAAGAGAGGAATTGTCCTGGGCACCTATACAAATTACAATGCAACTAAATATAGGAGACGAGTAGTAAATTACAGGATCCAAAGATGCATTATTCAATGCAATTAATTGTGAGGAAGCGTCCTGAGCATTTTCTAAGTACAATGCAACTAATCCAGGAGACGCGACCCGGTCCAGATCTAAGAACAATCATCCACGGCGCAACAACCAGATCGGGGCTGCATCGACACAGACCAGAAGCGAAGCGCAACAAGAGGGGGCGAAAAGAGGGGGATGGGGAGACACAAACCTCAGCGGCGAGGTACTCGAGGACGGCGGCGAGGTAGACGGGGGCGCCGGCGCCGACGCGCTCGGCGTACTTGCCGGCCTTGAGGAACCTGGCGATCCTGCCGACGGGGAACTGGAGGCCGGCCTTGGAGCTCCTCGACGTCGCCTTCTTCGCGGCGCCAGCGCCGATCGCCTTGCCACGGCCCGCCATAGCTCCTCTCCTCGCTAGCGGACGACGACGAGGAGGAGGACGAGACGGCTTGCGCTGCGCTGGAGGATTTGATTGGACCGGAGAGGCTGTTTGCTAATCGCGGGATGGTGTCTGGTGGGGCGAGAATATATAGGGGAGCGGGGGCGCGGCGCCAGCCAATGGGAGCCGATCACGCGGATCGTGGGTCGGGAGCCGTCGGATGCGCTCGGGCGGACGGCGGATGCGTGGGGCGGGCCGGGTCCGCGATCCGGAACCGGCGGGAGGCGGTGGAGGTGCCGTGGCGCGCGAGGGTTTTTTTCGTTTCGTTTCGTTTGGGCGGTTCTGCGTCGGCAGACGCGCGCGCGAAGCGGAAATCGCCGGATCGGTGACGTGGCACTCGTGTGGGGCCGCTTGTCATTGTCTAGTGTTTTGACTCCGTGTGCTTATTCATCCGGACCTCCCGTTCGTGACTCTGTTCGACAGCGCTTTTTTTTACTGCGGCTGATTTTTATAGATTATTTATTATAAAAAAAGTTATTTTATGACTAAAAATAAAAGTAAATATGGATCATGATGAGAAACAACTTCAAAATACAAGAATAGGAAAACCACTGGATTAGAGGTGCATGTCATTTGCAATTCTATATAAAATTTGGTAGTAAATTTTTGTTCGGAGCATCTCCAAGAATTTTTTTTATATTTTGTTCTCAGAACATAATTTTTCTCAACTTCTAAATAAGTATGGAGATGAAAAAAAATGCTATCTCCAATTTCTACGTATTTTTAGGCATGGAGTCTGGTTTGTCAAGCTCCTAGAGATGAGGAAGGGATATGGAAAACCCTTGGAGATGAGTTTTTCATTTTTCCAATAAAAAACATTGATGAGGAAGAAATATGTAGAACTCTTGGATATGCTTTAATAGAGCATTCGGATACAACACATGACAAACACATGAATTAGAGAGAGATAGACATAAGAAAATTTTTCCAAGAGGTTGAACCTCACGTTAGATTTCCTCCAAAATTACTATGGATTGAGCCATTCCATAGGAATTTCATAGGATTTCAAGATGATCAATTTGTTTCCAAAGTGTTATGTAGGAAAATTTTCTATAGGTTTAGAATCCTAAAAAAAAATTCTTCATGAATGCTTTGTTCCAAAGAGGGCCTGAATAGTGCACCACGACCTGGCCATTCCCTTGCGGCTAAAACTTTAGGACATTTGAAGGTCCAATTTTCTACCCTGTTCTTTTGTAAAATTTTATAAGAAAACACACAAGTAGATAAAGATAAGAGTGGTCACGATAAATTGTTCTAACCTAGTTTGTGTATTTTAATACAAATGGAAACTTCAAGAAATGTGTGTTGTTTGACGCTTAATATCATCTTCTTTTAGCCATACTCACGTTCTGTCACAAAAATAGGCAACTCTAGAATTCTCTAAGTACATAGTTTTTGACATGCACCTTGATATATCATATATCTAGATACATCCACCATAACTTGTTTGCCCAAATCATAACTAAATCATGATTACTTGTCTTCCCACATAGCTGTCAGTAGTTGGCGCTGGATCAAGTCTATTTACTGTATATTCCAATCCTTCAAGTAGAACTATTAGGATTAAAACTAATACTCTATGTTGCCAAATTCTATGCGGTTATGTGTACCCTCACATGCCCTTTCCATTACTCTTAGTGATGATCCTTTTTCCTAATGAAACTTTGTATCAACTCTCTTTCTTAGCTCTAGCATCTCCACCAATAACACTTGCATTTCGTCACTGATGTTAGATTGCAAGAAATTGTTTTTAATACATCCCACCAGACACTTTATGTTGGCTTCCTCCTAATATATGAATTTGTAATTATTTGAAATCTAGCTAGTAGAATTAGGAAGGTTGTTAAAACTATGTTGTAATATGCTAAATTGCATCAACATCTTATACCTCTTGCTCAATGGACATATCATGAACGTGGAAATCTAATTTGTTGGCCTTAGGGATCACGCAACTAAATGGTGTATAGTAATACATCTAAGATTACTGTGAATCATTAGACCATGTGGAGATACAATTTCTAGATATAGCTTTGACAAGATTTACTCTTGGTTTTCTCTCGCACTTATCTCAAGTACTTCAGAAACAAACAGACATCAAATTGTAACTATTAGTTACAATAATCAATGCTAGTCAATCCCATCACTTGGCATTAAGGTTGAATTTATGTAGGGTATTATTCTAGTAACCCATCGTCAACACACCCAAGTGCAATAAAAAACTTTCTCGAAAATGAGTGTTACCTCCTCATCATTGGTTCAGTAAATGTCAATAATGCCTCATCCTCTCCACTTTAGTTTTCCAACACCTATAGAGAAACACCATATAATTCGCCATAGGCCAGTCATGAATCACTAGACCATCCCATGCCTCCTTGGTATCTTTCCATTCAGTCAAGAATACCATCACCAATTGATATGTCGAGTGCCACGCATGCACATTGTACCATACAGTGAACTCCAGTAACCTGACCACTTGACACTTGGTTGAAGGCACCATCTTTGGATGTTCCATCGAGTGGCACATAGACGCATAGGATTATGGGGTGAATTCTAGTACTCTAGTAACTTGACACACAATCAAGTTATGACCTCATTAGATGACCCACCAGGTGACATCTAGACACACCGTAGCACGAGGTGAACTCTAGTATCATGGCCAAGTCAAAATTGAGCATAGCACAGCATCACCATGGTCAATTTGTAGGGTACCAATCTTCTATTGCACATTCTAGTTGATATTTCCAGCCATATTTAAGTCTGTTCTTATCCAATTCAGCTTCTTTGGCATCTGTGACTTAAAAGCAACCTAATAGTGCCATTTTTGCATAGACTTGGTGAGACTATACCACAAATGTGCATCTAAAATGCCTCAACATAGCTCCCCTCGAGGTGCTAGTATAATGAATATAAAACAAAGACATATACACACTACTTCAAGTGCTTTTGAACACCAAATTTGCACTTTAATTGAACCCCATGGTGTCCTTAATCTTTGTTAACATCCTTATGTCCATACAAATATTGGCCATTTTTAAAGATAAAAAAAAATATATCTCTTAAAAAATAGATGGGCCCAAATGCCTACCGAGTTCCATGAAACTCACGCACAAGTGAAGAACAGGGGGCTCACCTTCATCTTTGGAGAACTAGATGCATGAGACGATGAGTTAGCGCTGCGGTAGAAGGTCTCCCTTCCTCCTAAACTTGAGCTCATTGCCTCCTAGGAGCATGAGGAGATCCACCCCTCCGGGCACGATGACATAAGGGGAGCGCTTGAGAGAAGAGAGGGGGTGACCAAACAGATTTCAATAGAGTGACAGAGGGTTGTTCCTCCACCTCACATTCTTGCATGTAGATGGCTGAATGGGGGTGAGCACCCGAACGAGAGATAGGGCATAGGGAGAGTGACGGTATGTTTGTCTAATGAGGCTGATAGGATGTGTGGTTTGGGCTTTGGGGTTACTAGGAGGGTTTGGGTTGGATATCTGTTGAGCTTTGTCTTCATGTTTTTGTGGGCCAAACTCAATTATATTACAATTTTGGGGGTCGTGGGGGTCCACGAGAGAATAAAAAAACATGATCCTACCCTCGATTCGTTTGGAGTCCCCAAACTTGACACTCGTGAGGGGAAAAATAGATCTACCTCGCCTTGCCCCCGCGTGGTCAAAAAATCGTGGTTCTCATTTCCTAACCCGGTTGGCCGATTTTCATGTCTATTTGTCCCAGTTGTTCGTCTAAACGGTTGTTTAGTCCATTAAACTATTAAGCCCTACATGGAATAGCAAATATATTATGATAACCGGATGACATTCTCTCAATGTTGGATGTAAGCGCCGTTCAATGTTTTGTAATCCTTTGGTGGTGCAAACGTCCAACACCGTTGCTATAGTATGATGCGGCATGGATCAAAAAGTGTATCACCGCCGAATCGTTTAGTAAACCTACATCGACTAAAGGATCATCAACGGCGGATCAAGCTGCAACGTGACGGTGACCATGACCTTTGTCCTAGCGGTTCACACGCTGAAATGGCGATGATGTTTACCTCGATATATAGATGTCTCGGCCGCCGAAGCAACGATGACCCCGCATCGAAGACAGTCGAGTCGTAGTACAAGACGACGGTGATGGTGACCACCACTCAAGCGGTTCATGTCCAAACGACTGTGATATTAGTGTTAAGATATGCTGATCACTGACCAATGCGGTAGTGTTGATGTTCTCCACAAACGATTTTAGACACTTGTGAAGATTTAGATTATCACTAACGAGTGCTTACTATCGAGACCTAAATACGTATGTGATGGCAGTTGCCATCTATTTGTGGTCACATCAACTATAGTAGTGAGTGTGTTTGGTCTGCTCTACGACAGTCATCAGAGTTTTATGGGCATTAATTATGCTGATGTGGCATCATATTAATGAAGATAGAGATGATGAGAGTTTTATGTGAGTAGAGAGTGTTCGTGGGATGAAACTCTTCTGCACTATTTTTTTTAAAAATCTAGATACGTTGAAAATTGTAAGATGAAATCTCTATTGGGACAGTTGAATGGTCTTAGTTTTGCCACCTAGGTTGGTTGATGGAATCATCTAGAGGTCGTTAGGAGTAATCAGGCTAGTCCTAATTTATTAAGTAGGCTTAATAAATTCGTCTTGCGGTTTACAAACGTGTTAACTCTTTCAACATCACATAAAACATCTGCTGGGACATGCAAAAATTTTACACCTCAAATCTAAACACCCCCCCGCCCCCCCCCCCCTAAATGGCATGACCGTTGCATCTTCTTCCTAGCACTCTGGTGCACCCTGTTCCAAGCGACATTACCTCTTCAACGTCTTCTTCCCGATGACCGGTGCGACCAATAGCAATACACAATGTCTTTTTATTGGTTGTTCACAAGATTGCACCGCAAATATTTTCTTCCATCGATTGAGGTCCCTGGGCTCAAGAAGACCACTACGTTGACTAGTGAAAATGGTGACCCTGGTGCCCTCGGCACTGGTCTTGTCTCTAGCTGCAATACTTATCGGGTGTGTTTGGTTGGTGGGATGAAGTGGGATGAGGTGGGATGATCCCACTTTTGCTGCTGTTTGGTTGAGGGGCGAAGGAGGACGGGAACGTCCTTGAGAGGAATATTCCCCTAAGAAGTGGGACGCCCTGCCCCTCAAAATCGGACGGACCGGGTGAGACACGGCTGCGCGAGGGGGAAGAAGAGGTGGCGGCGCTGGCACCTGGGCACGACGGCGCGATGATGATGCGGGCCTCGACGACGAGCAGCGCTACTAGCTCCGGCGGGCTCCGACGGAGGAGGCATGTGGCGCGCAGCTGAGCTCACCGGCAGAGGAGGAGGTGCGCAGACGAGCAAAATCCAACCGAGGCCGCCGGCGAGCACGCGTCTCCGCCCCGCCCCGCCACCGTCAAAGGACCGAGCTTTGCACGCCGCCGTGGGGCGCGTGCAGGCGGCGCAAGCAGCGCAGCGTTGTGCGGCGGCGCGAGCGGTAGAGCGCGCAACGGCGGTGAGCGACTGGACGCGTGGCCGCGGCGCATTCGGCGGAGCGCGTCGCTGCGGCGTGTGGGATGGAGCACATGGCGGCAGCGAGCGCCTAGGCAACGGCGAGCGACGAGCCTCCAGATGTAACCCGAAGCTTCACGGGAGAGAAAGGATAAGATGAATCTCTACGACTAATAAAGCTAAAGAGAAAGTAGCTTTTTAGTGACGTTTGTCTGGGGTCGTCCGTCCGTCTCCTCCTCGTGCGAGTCCCGTCGTCCTGTCACGCGGTGCCGAGCTTGCGATAACATCGCGACAATCACGCTCGATTTCCGCTCGCGCGGCCTCGCTCGATTTTCCCCGGTGCGAAGCCGCCCCCCACCCTCCCAGTCTCCCACGAAAGCCACACGCCGCCACTACGCCACGCCGCCGTCGCCGCCAAAACGTGGGAAGTGCCGTGGGACGCTGGCGGCTCCCTCCCGGACCCCGCCCCTGCCGCATCCGCGCCTCCCCGTCCACTCCCCGTCCGCTCGCCCCCGTTGCGCCGCCACCGTTCAGCCGCCACCGGCTGCCGGCCCCGGCCGCTCTGCCGCTGCCGTCCGCGACCCGGGCCGCCTCGACGCCGCCGTCCGCTCCCCGTCCGCTCGCCCCCGGTGCGTCGCCGTCTTCCGCCCCTCCCCGTCCGATCCCCGTCCGCTCAGCCGCCGCCAGCCACCGGCCCTGGCCGCTCTGAAGCTGCCGTCCGCGACCCCAGGCCGCCTCGACGCCGCCGTCCGCTCGCCCCCGGTGCGGCGCCGTCTTCCTGCCACCACCAGATTTTGGTTTTGGGTTCTTACTTCTAGGCTGCTTCTTTTGTGGAGCCAAGTTTAGACTGATCCTTGTTAAGACGGTAGAAAGCATCTGTATCAAAGTCACATCATGGATTATCAGGATTACAAAAATTACGGATACTTGTGGACCTGGCATGATGGTGCTTGTTTAGGAGTCCAACATTTGAAATCCAACTCCATAATGATCGGCAGTTTCCATCTAATTTACATTTGTCCATGGTGACAGTAGATGAACTGTGAGCTAAGTAAAGAAGATTTATTTGGTCACAAATATGTGGCGCATATCGCAATCTCTATTCCTGGATTCCCCATTATCAAACCTTGCTTGGTAGTCCCCAATTACTTTATCTTCACATGTGCCGCTGAAAAGCATCCTGTGCCATTTCAGGCTTCCACCATAGCATCATCTCAAACTCTGCTTCATCCATTGACTGGCTCAGCAAGGGCTGGAGCTTCATTCGTAGTTCTTTCTTTCGTTAGCAACCCCGCCTTAACCAATTGAATTGGTGTCACTTTCGTTTAGTTTCTCCTGGGCATTTACTGGTGAGCAATGGAACCCTTTTCATGGTTAATGCAAAATGTTTCACTTATTGAAGGAATATTCCTTTTAGTCATGGATGGATTCATTTACAGTCAATCCACTTATCAAATCCATCCTTCTGATTTGGTCACCACCTCCATGTTTTCTTTTCTTTTGATATCCTGATGGGATTCATCACTGTTATTTTACTTCTGTAATCTAAAGTCTTTATGGGTTGGATGCCCTATGTTTGCGGAGCTAATATGATGCTGCCTGTCCATGATAATTAATAAGTTTCATTATCTGTAATCCAAGTCCAGCGTTTCTTCATCATTTTGTAGTTGTAGAAAGTGATAAACCTCTTGGATATTCTCTCAATAAATAGTATAAGAAGACTTACAGCTGTAATATGTCTGTACAGGTCTTTAAGAGAGATTTCTTGCTGTATTTACCTTATTACCTACAACTCACTTCACCTTGGTCATTTGTTGATTGGATTACTTACCCATTAGCTCTGGTAGACCTGCTACCCTTTGATCCTCCATGCAGCTTGTTCTCTCAGATAACTCCATAATATTTACTTAGATTGTACACTTTGCTATTTCTTTCCACGTGAGATGATATGCTTATTAAGCTTTAGAAATTTATCAGTTTTAGATGTTAAACTAGGAAAAGATTGAGCTGCTAATTTATCACAGCATTGACAAATGCCAAGCAATAATATTAGTTTTCTTAATTTTTTTTTCCTTGCAGGAGAGCTATGTTTAGTTGTCTTGATAAATAAACGGTTCCACTGGTGACACAGGGTACAGCATCTATTCCTAAATAGTTAGTTCATAGATGCATGAACTTTATCTGCTTAGCCATCAGATTTACATTTACTCAGCTTAATTTCATGTATCACCTCGCATCCTACTGGGAGGTGTCAAATTTGCAATGAATTGCCTATCAGATTAGCAACTATGTTTAGTTTGTTCTGCTGTAGTGCTTTTCCAGTTGACACAGTTTGGCAGAAGATTCCTCATCTTTGCATCTTGCAGTTGCATCTTGCAGTTGTGTTAACCCATGTATCGAAAATGGTGCTCTATGGCTTATGTTTTAATTGGGATATCATGAAGCAAAACAAATAGCAAACAGTTAATATTTTCCCTTCAACTTAGTGCTATCAGAAAAATGGTGTAAAGTGTCGTGATCTGATGCATTTCTCTTCAACTTAGTCCTACAGCACCCTGTGATGACACCTTTTTCTTATATACTGAATACAGAACTAATTTCTTCAGTGTACCATTGCTTATTCAGATTTGTTACATTTTTTTACTTGTTTTCGTGTTCAGTTAAAAAAGAATTGTGGCTCACACTTACACAGAACATGGGTGCTAGATAATGAGTAGTTAACCTGATTCTACTTTATTCAGTGATTCACTGCAAATAGCTGACATTAATGTGTCTCAATTCGAGTTAAGCTAACCGACATATCTAATTTTGACAAGGTTATGGAAATTACTTAAGGACCTCAATTTCGCTGATTTGGAAGTACCTTCAAATTGTCTATCTAATAAAATACATTGGTCATACTTTATTATGGTTTACTTTTCTCATGAATAATGGTTATATGTTGTATAACTTGAGCTCTCCAGGTTTGGTGCCATCATGGTATTATTAGAAGATAATTCATATATTAGATACCTTCTCCCGTAGCTGTAGGTATATAATTTAGATTTGGTACAAACTTTGATTTCCCATCTTTGCGGCGAATTGTTGAAGCGGGCGCAATGTCGCGAGCGTCTTGCAGTCGCAGCTGGAGCAGGATGTGGATGGTTTGCCTTGGCTTCCCCTACTGTGATTGCTGACGTGGGTGTGCATGTTTTGTTTGTTTTGGCCTCTGCTCTCCTCTGTAGGCGCATGAGCTGCTCTTTGACATCTGCATCCTCGAGACCGCCGTCATGAAGCTTGTGGAGGAGATGGTCTGCCTGTATTTCAACTCATCCAAGAGAGGAACGAGAGGAGGTCAATCGAGTACCGTCTCAAGCAGCAAGTGCCGCTGTCTGCTTGCTTCTGCTACTCTGGGAAACTTGGACCAGATGTAAGAATTTCTCTGCTCATCAACATTCCTGCCCCTGTTTAATTGCAATATTCATTTAGCATGAACTCTTGTAGTGCAGCTAGATGTGAACGAGAATATTACATACCATGTGCTTGCTGGAATGCCCCTGTGAGACGTGGTCAATCTGTAATCACATTTGTAACCTGCATTTCATCTGCAAAGGTAGCTGGAGGCCACTCCATCAAAGTTCTAGGTTTTCTTTTTTTTCTGTAAATGTGAATTCTAATTGATTGGGAATTCATATTATCTACTAGATTTGGATATGTCGAACAGCAACAATTGTAGAAATTGCTGTGCAGAAAAAAAAGATAATTGTGGAGAAATTCCTTGTAGGAATGAAACCTTTAGTCGAGATACATATGTTTTTCTATTTGTGAGGAAAATTGTTTGTGTTTTGCAAAGGAAGTGCTCTCCATGATGTGTGATCGTGTTAATTTCACGAACTTTGTGCTTTGAATTGAACGTCGCTTTAACGTTGGTATTTAATTTCACCGTATCTTATTGTGCGATCCATGTTTTTAGGATAAAAGTTTAGTCGTCCGGTAGCAACGCACGGGCACGCTACCTAGTGAATAAGAAAGAAAGGAAAAAATCTAATAAATGGTGGGCCCTACATGTCAATGAGTTGTCGCACTTTTGATGTCTCATAACCAAACAGAAAACAGAGTCATCCTATTCTTTCTCAACCAAACAACAGACGGGATCGTCCCACCTCTAAAAACTGAGACGGGTCTATCTCATCCCACGTTGACTCTCAACCAAACGCACCCACATTGATTTAGAATTGATCTGTTATGAGAGGGAAACATTGTTCCATGGTTGTAAAGTAGAGCTAATTTTAGCTAATAAGATGAAACAAATTGCGGTAGATAGACCATATATATATATATATATATATATATATATATATATATATATATATATATATATATATATATATATATATATATATATATATATATATATATATATCACAAATGTGTTGCTACTATTTTTATATACTAAATTAATGATGAAAATATCTAAATATCTAACACTGCCCATTCTCTTGTAATTTTGCTCCGTTGGCCTAACCAGGCGGATATGTCCCGTCTTGCTGATCGGACCAACATGGTATGATTAGGAAGGATCAGGAAGGAGGCCCGAAGACCACTTCCTGTCGTACCGCCTGACGGGCTTTAATCATGGGTCTGTTTGATAACATCCAAAATTTATCACATCATAGATTTGGCAAGCCAAAACTTAGACAAAAAAGTTACCATAAATTTGGCAAGCCAATTGTAAGACGTTGGCAAATTTTGGTAGCAAATCAAAAGCTACCCAAAATCATAGCTAACCAAATGTATGGCATACCAAATTTTAGTAGTGAACCAAGTAGGCCCCATGTCCATCTCCTCCACTGCTCCCCGTTTAATCACTTGCTTCCCGTGTAAAATCATTCCATTGAAGATTAAAGAGGTGAAGCTCAACAATCATGAAGAATAACTCTATGAAACTAACCCCAGTTTCATAATAAATTTTACAAGAGATGAATGAAATACGAACTTTCTCTATCCTAAATTATAATTCGTTTATTTTTTCTTCAAATCTAACCATTCTTTTTATTTAAAGATTTGTGCAAAATATTTTTTTTGTTATGGCTTCTTTTATTTATAAAAAGGTCTTAAAAATATTTAAATTCAACTACGTTTGCATATTTTTAAAATATGATGAGTGGTTAAACTTAGGATAAAAAAAATCAAAGAACCTATAATTTGAAAAAGAGAAAGTAATTTCTTTCCGCTCCCTTTATAACTATTTTACCAAATATTTTCAAAACCAGTCTCAACTCTACCAATAAAACTGAAAAACATTCCGCTCCACCAATAAAGCATACTAGATCGCCATCCTGGCCGTGCGGTCCCGTTGCACCCGCCCGGTTGGCGATCGCGGACGCAAAAGTCACACGGAGCTGAACTTCTGATGAATGTTGTGTCAACTCGACATATTCTCGATCGTGCTGATCGAGACCATTGGAAGCATCGTTCTATCGAGTTCCTGAAAGATTTCATTGGCACGTACGGCGATCATACCAACAACCATACATTGATCGTTCGAGAAACCAGGCAAAATTACATCCCATGTGATCTCGCGGTGGGGAAGATATGGGTTTAGTTGAGCAATAGCAATACAGGCGGCATATGCATGTCTCGTGTGCAAGCATCGAGAGCACGGTACAGTCATGGAGCGGCCGGGTAGAGCAGCAAACTAGGCGTGCGGCGCGGCGCGGCGATCCTCCCGCGCGGCGGCGCTAGCGGAGGCGTAGTAGACGGCGCAGAAGAGGGCGTGCACGAAGCAGAGGACGCCGCCGATGGAGAGGAACCGGTGCCGCGCCACCCCGCACTCCGCCACCTTGCGCTTCGCGTTGGGCAGCGCGCCGAGCAGCAGCAGCGCGAGCGCGACGACGAGGACCATCCTGCTCGACACAACACAACAGCCACGTCAAGAATCACTTGTCACTGGAGCAAAATCGAGCGTTTATGTCAAGCAAGGTGGCAAAGGTTCCCCCTTTATTTCGATCCGCTTGTTGGAGTGGAGTGAAGGATGCATGCAAGAATCTGTGAAGATCATCATCCCAGTTCCAGGCATGCAATGCAACCAACGTCCAACGTACCAGGTGAGGACCAAGGCGAAGGACGCCATCTGCCGGTTGGGCGACGCCCGGCGGAGCTTGTCGCCGGAGCAGGCGCACGCGCAGCCGCCGGCCACGTTGGCGATGGCGTGCGCCGCCGCCAGCACCGCGGCCGCCGCTATGCCGAGCTCGTAGGCCCGCCGCACCGGCTGCCGGCACTCGATGAACAGGATCCGAAGGTGCCTGCCCTGCAATCGCCAGCCGCACCAGGTAATAAAGCTGGCCAGCCTTCCCAGACCCAGCACGCATAAATAAAAGAAAATAAAAGGAAAACCTTCCCCCATTATACACGGAAATTAACTTGCCTGGTTCTGAGCCTTCTCCGCGTGGACTCCGAGCACGCCGGCGGTGACGTCCATGGCGAGGACCAGGAGGCAGATGACCACCGCTTCTACTCTCGCCATGGTTCAGCTTTGATTCAGCTTCTCCTCCTCTGTCCTCTACTCCTCTCCAGACTCGCAGCCTGTCTGTGCCTTGGGATGCTGAAAACAGAGGCGCAGAGCGACAGTGCAGTGCTGAGGCTGAAATGGACTGTTGTGACTTGTGAATTGTGATGAGATTGATGCCTCTGGTGTCCGGTCTCTGCTTTTGATGTTCTTTATTTATCCCTCCACTCTGTTTCGGCTTTGGTTTTCTTTACTCATTCCGTGACACGAGCAGTGCAGAAAGCTACCAGGTGTCCGCTCGCACTAACCAAAAGAGAGACGTTGAGGTTAAGGTGAGCCGACATGCTTCATTGGTATCATTACGAGTAACCACGAACCAGAAAAAACAGAACTGTACTCCAGCTTCTTTAAGATAAAATATAGCAAAACTAATAATATAACCGGTTTGCTGGGACTTTTGTGACTTTCTCCCAGCCGACCTATATAGTAGTTAGCTTTCCATCATTTATATACATGATTTACTTATCTTTCTCGTAAAGTTTCTTAATTTTTATGTCTATAATCAGCATATAAGCTTACAACTTACTTCTCATCTCCCTACTTTAGACGAAAGTGACTTTTTTTTTGGAAGAGAGTATATACTACCCCATCCATCCTAAATTGTACTTCCTCCGTCCCAAAACAAGTGTCGTTTTAGAATTCTAACTATCTCTTTTTAATCATTCGTCTTATTCAAAAATTTTGTGAAAAAATTAATTATTTTATTATGAAATGATTCATTATTAGTAGTACTTTAATCTTGATTTGTTTATTTTTATATTTTCGCAAAATTTTCGAATAAGACGAACGGTCAAACGTCGATTTCAAAAAGTAAAAAACGACACTTATTTTGGGACGGGGGGAGTAAGTCATTTCAAAAATCTTGGAAAGTCAAAACATCTCAACTTTGACCAAGTCTATATAATAAGATAATAATATTTACAATATCAATTAAGTACTGGTAGATTCTTTATCAAATAAATTTTCATAGTACACTTACTTGGTGTCATAAATCTTCATATTTTTCTCTATATTTTTTATCAAATTCGAGATGGTTTGACTCTCTAAAATTCTTGGAATGACTTACAATCTGGAATGGAGGGAGTACTATCTACCGTGGGTTGACTAGCACGGCTAAGTTAATGAAGAGAAATATATTTTGTAACCATTGCTTCAATCATCCTTTATCACGAAACCGATCTTGGCATTTCCCGACAAACTCTATGTTTATGTCAGTCTCAGTGGAGAGTTTTATAACGTTATTTTCAAGACTGTCATGTCATGCAAAATGAAATGAAACGTGAATGAAACACCCACTCTCAATAGAGAGTTTCATTGTATAGTTTCATTCTCATTTAATTCCATGACTCAAAGAGAGGTAGTAACTGTGTCAAGAGAGTTTTATCTAATACGAATGAAACTCTGATGAAACAATCACTGAGACTGGCCTTAGGTTCATCCAGCTGAACCGTTGGTTGCAAGCTAACCCTACATTTGGCTAGTCGATGACACATTGCCTACCACTGAAATAATAGTACCGTTAAATTTTGGGATGAATTTAGAAAAATTTGAGTGCCCATATCAAGTTGGAGACTTGATGTTGAGTGGACATGTTTTCACCACAAGGAACTCAACCAACTAAGTTACGTTCGGTTCGCATTACATGCCCTCCCTTCATTTTTAAAGGCACCATTTAAGGCATATCATGTTGCTTTCTGATTTTCCTTTCTCTTTTTCTTATCCAAGTTTTTTATGGGTAATATAATATTCAAGGTAAATTTTTTCCATATAGTTTGAATAGTTGGTTTATACATTTGTGAAAACATTGTCCCTTTTTCCTTTCAAAAAAGGAAACAATTTCCCTTTTCGATGTCCAATATATTTCTTTCGATAATCATTCGGATAGGGCGTCCGGCCGGTCGGACGCGACACGCGCGTGATTCCACTGCCGCGGTCCGCATGCCGCCCGGGCGTCCGCCCCGCGTCCACGCTTTTATTTTCGATTTTTCGTTCGATTTTTTTTTCCTTTTTTATTTTTCGTTATTTTTAATTTTTTGTTATTCTTTTTGTTTTTTTCCGTTTTTTCTTTTTCTGTTGCTTTCATTTTTTTCCTTATATTTTTATTTTTAACTATATATAGGCATGTCGTAAAAATAGATCGGAGATGTTGCATATGTTGTAATTGTTTTCATATGCATGTTGCAAGTGTTGTTCAAAATGTTTCATCGTTTTTGAACTTATGTTTTAAGCGTATGTTTCTAATGTTTTGAAAGGATTAAGGATGCCCAAGAGGGGGGTGAATTGAGTAACTAATAAATTTTTCGCAAACATAATTCAACCTATCGCAATTTGCCCAATGTCACCCCACAAGTGCTTGTGTCAATTCTATTCCTAAAACAAGTTATGCAACCTAGAGCCAAGTCCTATCACAAGTATACTATTCTAGGAAAGTAGAGAACACAAAGGAAATGCGGGAATATAAAGGGTTAAAAAGACAAATCCGATTTTTCCCGAGGTATCGGAGAGTCGGCACTCCCCACTAGTCCTCGTTGGAGCACCCACGCAAGGGCGTAGCTCCCCTTGATCTTCGCAAAGATCAAGTGCTCTCTACGGGCTGATCCTTTGCCTCTCCGGCGCGGTGGATCGCACACAACCGCTCACAACTTCGACTTGGGCCGCCCACAAGCTCTGCAAGCGGTCACCAAGCCACCGATCGCCACCAAACCGTCTAAGTGATGCCGATCACCAAGAGTAACAAGTCTAGACTCTCACTTGACCAAGAACAAGGCCAAAGAGGGTGATGGATGCACACAAGTCACTGTTGATCTCTCTAGGAAAGAAGCTCACAAGCAATGGAGTTCACTCAAAGCTCCCTAGGGCTCTTGCTCTCTCACAAGATCAACAAGGGTTCCTTCAGCTGTTAGAAGTGGCAAGAGAGATAGAATGGAGGCTTTGGTGGAGTATAAATACTCACCCTCTCCAAAACTAGCCGTTTCTCACTTTCCTGCGAACCGTCGGACGCTGCCGAGGCTCGACCGTCGGACCATTCACCACGGTCTGATTCTCACAGTTGCACTGTGCTCAGTCCTGTGCCAGAGGGCAGTCGCACCGAACTCAATGGTCCGACGCTCCTCAGTCCGACGCTTTCGAACAACTGATACAGTGCCTCTCAACGGCTATAACGCAGATCAATGGCACACCGTCGGACCAAGTCCGACGCACACCGTCGGACCAAGTCCGACGCTCTTTTTCGCTGCGGGAACCTCTCTGGAAGCGTCGGACACTAAGAAACATTAGTCCGACGCTCACTCTCTCGACGGTCCGACGCTCGCTGAACTATCAGAGGCACCGTCGGACTCTGGCCAATGGTCCGACGACCATCCAGCCAGGGTCCGACGCTCCCTGGCACGCTGAGAATCGTCCAGGGGCTGCCACGTGTCGTCGGACTCTAACTATTGGTCCGACGTCCATACTAGGTAGAGTCCGACGCCTCTAATTTGATCAAAACTTCGCCGAATCGAAAACTTTCCAAAACGAAGTTTGATCCTCTCTCTCTCTCAAGAGTCTCCCTGGGCTGTCTAGAGCTATGTTGGATAAGTGTGCATCACATCTACACTCTCTAATCTTACTCTAAGTCAAACTACTCATCTAAACCCCTCTTAATAGTACGGTCAAAGAGAAAAACAAAACCTAAGACTACGCCAAGTGTCTCTCAACTCCAAACGACACTTGGCACTAGTCTATCACCGTCTTGTCTTTCATCCTTTGAAAACCGAATCGAATTCCATCGCTAGGGGCTTGAACCTACATGTTATTATGACCTAACCTATAGGTTATCCTGCAAAACACACGTTAGTCATAATAACCGTCTTGTTGTCATTAATCACCGAAACCACTAGGGCTTAGATGCTTCATGTTTCATCTTGTTTTCTAAATGAATGCTTAGAAGTGTTTCATTTGGATGTTGCATATATTTTTACATGTAATGTTGTAACTATTTTATTTAAATATTGTGTATGTCTGTAAAAGGGTTCTAATTGTTTCTAGGTGTTTTTTCAAAATGTTTCGTACGCATGTTTTGAGTTTTACTAGTTTCGTACATATGTTTCAAAGGTCGCATTTGGATGTTTCAAAAGTAGATCTGATGTTACAGTTAGCATTTTGAATGCATGTTTCATGTGCATCGGCCGAATCGGGAGGTCCGCCATCGGCAGCGACCCTCCTTCGACACCACCGACGCGACCTCGCTTCTTTTCAGCAACCGTCATCGTCCATCTGCACGCATGCTCATCTTTCTTGTCTAATTTTGTGCTTTATAGCGGCCATCTTCCATCCCGGCAACTCCGGCACCCAATCCGGCTTGGCAGGAGTAACTCCCCATTAGCCGTTGTTTACCTCCTCTGTCGCCAGCTGACCGAAATCGGCTGTTCTCTTCCTTAGCTTTGCGTCGTCCCAGAAGAAGGGATAAAACATGCATGTTGCAAAAGTACATGTCTAGTGTTTCAGTAGTTTCAAAAGCATGTTGCATCTATTTCGTTTGAATGTTGCATAAATATATTGGATGTAAAAATAAAAGTTATCAAAATATATTCATATGGGATCTTGTTTTGAAGAGTTTATTATAAAAAATATTATGGTGCAATCGAATTTTAATTTAGCATATTTATTTTAGGAGCTATAATTTTTTTAAGTGACAGTAACAACAAGCTGTAGGGGCGCGTGCATGGACGTCCGGACGAGCAGCTTTGTCCGGACGTCCGGGCGGACTCACTTCCCTATTTTTTCCCCCTTCTTGGAGAGGATGTCCAACAGCTGGGAACCTATCAGGCCCATTCACTGATTTTCTTACACCCCGTGACCCAGCAAACACTGATACAAACGGCCCAAAGCCCAATACTGCAGCCCTAGCGACCGGCCGAGTGGAAGCATCTCTCCGCCTCTCGTCCAGCACTCCAGCGCCCTGCCGCCCTAGGCACCAAAAACTCGCGAGGCAACCGCCCGCCGGCGCTGCCGTCGTAGCAAGAGGGGTGAGCTGAGGACTAGAGGAGGGGGAAGATGTCGTTTCGGGCGCGGGAGATGTACAAGAAGGTGGTGCGGCGCGTAGGCGGCGAGGGGAACCTTCCGGCGGAGCTAATGAAGTCGGTGAAGGACATGCTGCCCGACAGCAATGTCGTCATGGGAAGGGCTAAGCGCGGCATCTTCGCCGGGCGACACATCCGGTTCGGGAACAAGGTCTCCGAGGACGGCGGCAACAAGTGAGCCATCTCTTCTCTTCGCCTCCGTAATCAATTCCCCCCTCGTCCTGATCCATGCGAGTAGGCGCTGTCTGGAGAAATTAAGATGCTTGGTTTCTGAGATTTAGTGATTTGCGTTTAGAGTTAGCGGGTTGGATGGTGAAGACTTCGGTTTTGTAAAATGCGCAAATTTTATAGAACTAGAGATTAGAGAAGGAATTGTGTATGACCACCATCTGCGAGAGCAGGGATGCATTCTCCAGTTCCCCCTCCCCATCAGGCCTACCATTTTTGGAAGTTATATTTGTCTGACCAAACCAATTTCCTTATTACTCCCTGGAGCAATGGAAGACTGATAGTGATTCAGGCACTTTTGAGAACATTTGTCATTGATAGTTTGGAACTTTGGATCATATATTGTTGATGATGGTGAATGAGGTGCCATCATGTTTTTCCTGCCGTCTAGGGCGTGCTTGTATCTTTTGCTAGTGTAGGAAAACTTTGCCCAACCTAGTTGAGCTAGATGTGGCAAGAAACGTTCTCATGTTTTGTTCCTAACCTTGTTCACCTCCCTTTCTCCCCTTTCCCCTTTCTTCAACTTCCCACCAAATCAAATCCCCAATGAAATGGAGCACCAAAATCTGACCATGGGTATGTGAGCACGGGAATGATGATAAGCATGGCCAGCAGCATGACACCGGCCGGCGGCTGCCTCCATTATCCGCGTGGCATCAACTTTCCCAAGTGCTTCACTGGTTCTCGTGCATCCCTCTGAATACTCTGGTTCTGACACCAATAATGGTAGCAGGGCAGAGATATTCTCCAATCCCTATGATTTTTGCACCGGATCATTGATTTGTGTTTCAATCCAGGCTACATGGCTTCGCTTTTCTTTTTTTTTTTTTTTTGTGTAACAGTTCAATTTAGTTGCTTTGGTATTTCAAGCTCAGGCTGAGCTCCAACGCTGCGAGATTGCTCTGAGGAAGCATATGATGCATGGCACAATGCACAGGAGAGCAGATTTGGCTCTTCTGCACGGGCAAGGATTTCCTCGCCCAGCTGGGTGAGGTTGCAGGCAATGAGTCTCAAGCTCGGTACCAAACAGTGATCCTTACTTTGTGAGGTGCGCGTAGCAAAGGGCCTGTCCAGGAACCAAACATGCCCCTAATGCCAACCCACGTGACTTGATTATTGCATAGATTCATCTAGTTAAGTTAAAGTCATCAACTATCTTATCCCATAACCTTGCAACTCATTATCTCATGATCTTACCGTCATTCTTAACATATCTGGTGCAACATTATTGTTCATCTGCTTTTCATCATGTATACATAAATAAATAATACGTCCCATTTCACCATTTGTATCTGTGCCTCTTCATTTGTATCTGTGCCTCTTGTCTCCACTTATAAATCAATAGTTTTTGGGAGGAATATGTCTCGATAGGATATATGAAATCAGTATCCATTCTCAGCCAGTTGATTGACCCAATCGCTAAAGCACATAGATTTGGTTCTGTGGGCCCATTCTACACGAGATATATCTGGGGATTACTCTGGCTTTACACTTCCGTCTCTTAATAGAGATAATGTTAAGACCTAAGTTGTTGCCTTACCTATTTAAAGTGGCAGATTCTTAAATCTTAGGTGGAATAGGAACTTCTGCAGTATGACATTGACATTAAAATGATTCCCTTTTAGTTAAATTTCCACAACAATAACATTCACTAAAAATTTCATATATTGACAAATAATTATTTGTACCGTACAAATCAGAAGCTACGATATTATTTTAATATTCATCTTATTGGATTATCTTTTGCTTATTTAGATCAAGGCGATCATGGAAGCCAAATGTTCAGGAGAAGCGTCTTTTCAGCTATATTCATGACCGGCACATTAGGGTCAAGGTTACTACACATGCACTTCGGTGCATTGACAAAGCTGGTGGAATAGATGAATACCTCCTGAAGACACCTTACAATAAAATGGATACTGAGATGGGGATAGTGTGGAAAGCAAAGATTGAAAAGATGTATTCAGATTTGGCTCAGACAGAAGTAGGATTCTTCCCTCTTGAGGAAGAGGCTAAGATTAAAGAGGGCTTTGACGAGGTTCGTGCTGCCAAGAGGGACTTCCGTAGGGAAGCAAGACGAGCTTTGGCAAAGCAAAGGCAGCTAGAAGCAAGTAGTGTTGGTGATGACAAAACTAGTGAAGTCACAGATACAAAGGAAGAGGTATCTGATGCTGCGGTGAAAGTCTGAGCCTAAACCTGTCTGCCTGTCTTGATTCTTGAATGGTAAATATGATTCTGGACTTTTTCTCTGAAATTATCATCACTCAGTTTCTCAAAAGTTTGTCTGTCCGTTCACTTGTTCAGTACCTTAGATATGGACTGAATAAAGTGCAGCAATAGTCGTCAAACTTCTTTGGGAGTTTAATATAGGTCCATGTTACTAGATATGATTCCTCAACTTGTTATTTGTGGCACACGATGTCCAAATATCATTATTCATCATATACTTGCTCATGTGGCATGCTAACATGGAGATGGAGAATTGGAGATGTTTGTATGCCAAGTAGTCTGATCAACACTAACTAGATGTGTGATCTTGAATGAAACCGTTAGCAACTTTAGGGGTCCAGATATGCAAATTAATAGTTTAGCGACCTGGATGACACCCTTAAACAGGTTTAAGGACTCCTGGCACATTTTAATCATATATGGATTTTCTTGGAAGACCAACCATAATTATGAAGTTAAGTCCATTTGTTTTATGTTAGAATTTTTGTTATTGTGTTCAGTTTCTTTGTTGATCCAGATAGTACGCCTCTACAATACTGCAGCATTAGAATGTAGTTGACTTGCTTTTCTTGCAGATTAAAGGAGGCAGCAAATCATTGGACATCCCTGGGCAAATAATGGAAGGCTTACTACTTGATATAAACTGGGGAAAGTTTCTTCTGCACTAACTATACCCCTTTTTCGGGAGCAGCAGTGTATGTTTAGCCAGCATATGGTCTATATCAATATCTTGCTATTGTAAGCACTTGTTATGTGGTGGAAATTTGTATGATTTTTGAAAACTCAAGAGCCAGAATTGTGGGGTAGTTTGTTCTTGTAGAATTATTTTCTGCAGCGTTAACGGAGTTGTTGAAATAATAGTGCTTGACTTGAGTACACGATCAATGTTAAATTGGCTAGAGGTCTGATATACTAGCTCATTCCTGTGGCATTCCTATATGTTGCTTGAAGTTAGCAAAATGAATTCTTCAGTAGTTTAGTTTGTAGCGCCGAGTGATCTGGCACCATCGTTATGACATGCTTACTGTTGTGCTGCTTGCTGCCACTCATCTCATGACCCAATGTTTATCTTAGACGTGGAACTTCCAATTTGACGCTTTCCGGTGTACGTGGATCACGCTAGTTAATGTTGTTGGTATGATGGTATCTAATACTGTTGGTATCTATTTCTGATTGTCGCATGAGCTCGCGGTGGTCAGGATAGCATTGCAGTTAAGTGCTTGCTGATATAATATCAACAGGAAATGGTACATTGCCGGCTCCATATGAATAAACACAAGTTCGAAATTAATGGCCATTATTTGCCCATTTATCATCTTCCATCTAGCCTATCTTGGTGAGAACATCGCCGAGCACATCTTTGGTTGCTGCGAAGTATTTCTCTGCCTGTGGGGTGCTCTTGATCTTGGCGGCATGGTCAAGCTGCCAGAACGGGAAGTTCTTGTCAAAAATTGATGGTAAGGAAAAAAAATCGAATTGCTCCCAGATAGATAGATAGATCAGTGATCAATGGGGGTTAAGAACTTACGTCGTCGATGGTGCTGAAGAGCTTGCCCGTGAGCTCCTTGAGGCTCTTCTTCTCCTCCTTGGGCTTGGATGCGATGACGGTCTTGAGGTCATAGCGCAGGTAGGAGGCCCGGAGGCGGAGGTCGTTCTGGACGTACGGCCACGCCTTCTTGTCGATAAGCGGCTTGAGGTTGATGATGTCCTGCGCCGACGTCTTCACCCTCGCCGCCGCCTCCGCCGGCGGCAGCGGCTGCAGGTAGAACCGATCCTTCAAGGGGAGGCCGAAGTCCCTCGCCTGGTCAGAGTTTTCAGTCCCGGCTGTGGCCATACCAAATCACAAGTGGTGGATACGTCAGATGAAATCTTTTGGAGTATGCTTTACTGATGTTTTTAATCTTGGAAGTGGAGGAAATAAAAAGTCATTAAGTTAAAAACTGCGTGCGTAGGTTCATAGGGATATGGGTGCATGCTTTCTGACTGAGTGTCAGCGTTATACTATGTAATCTTAAAAAAATAAAGGCTTACAAACCAGCTCCCAACAATTCTGAACTTGGGATCAAGATTCGAGAGATGTAAACAAACAAAAAAAAAAGGTTTTGGTGGAAGCATTTATAATAGCATCAAAGAAACACAGGTATATGAGGCGCGGGCAGGGCAGGCACTCACGGAGTCCACCAGAGGGCGGCGGGGGCGCTCCGATCTTGATGGTCTTGACGGTCTCGGCCTGCACCGCCTGCGACAAGGCGCCGCCGACGATGCCGGTGGCCACCAGCCCGAGCACGGCGCGGCGGCCCGCCTGCGCCGCGGCCTCGCCCTCGGCTGACGCCCTGACGACGGCGGCCGTCCTGGCCCTGCTGGCGGCGCGCCTGCTGGGCAGAACGCCCTGCGAGAGGCCGGTCATCGACGCCATGGCTTGTGCCATCTCAGCTCCGAGCCTTTTTTTTGCCCTCTTTGCGTGCTCGCTTCCTCGGTCGAGCAGTAGTCATGCGTGGCAATGATATATGTCGCTCGCAGTTGCAGCCGCCACCTTATCTGACTGGATAAGTTGATGGCCAGTGTGTGAGCGCCATGTGGACGCGTGAATCACTTGTGGCCTCCTTTCAGGATTGCGCCACTGCCAATAGGGTGCCGACATGTGTCAGCCGGTGCTCGGTGACCACTAACTGCATGCCCTTGGTTGGCCTTGCAGTCATTTGACTGGAAACAAGTGCTAGTTTTGGATATGCTCACGTGAAAAGGTTATTGGCCGACAAACAGAAGGAACATTTTTGTATATTTAGACAAAAAAATTGCAACTCAAGTGCCATGGTGCTAAACATGCCAATAGTTTAGACCATGGTTATACAGCCGAAACATACGAATTTAATATGAAGTGCTCTCAGTTTCCTTTTTTTTTACGGGTCATTAGGGAGGCCCCTACTTTATATATTTTGTATATGAATAAAAGAAAGCATGTACAAAAGGAATGTGCAAAAAGCATAAGTTACAGAGCTCAAAAAAGCAAAAAGGAAAAAATAGAAAGACCAAAGCTATGATTTAGAGCTCCTCTCAACTTTTGCTTGGCCTTGATACAAACCAGGCCAAGTTCTTCGAAGTTTGCCTTCCAAGATTGCATTTTTTAAGGCTGCATGCTGGGGGCTGTTGTCGAAAGCTCCATTTTCTGATGGTCTAGATCACCCAACATGCAATGGTCATTATTTCGCTGAAGATGCAACTGCCAAAAGCTGTTCTTTCTTCTATCAACATATCCAGTGGTTGGAGGGTAAGGTCCCAGTGAATTGATAGAGAACTCCAACAACCACTACTGAAGGGACGACATTCAAAAAACAAATAGAGACAGGTTTCCTCATAACCTCTGTTGCAAAGCACAAAACCGTAGGAGGACCAGAGCTAGTTGAAAAGGGGGAGGCTTCTAAAGATCCCCGAAGCTGAGTATGTTTTATTTGTTTTATAAGTGTTTGATGCCCAGATGTAGGACCGCTCATCTTCAATCTCCACATCCCAGTGTCTTTCTTGTAACAAGGACTGGAGTTCAAGTGTTCAACCAGTTTCCTTCGCAAGAAAAAAGGAAATCCCCATCCTCCTAAAGGTACACTCCCTTCATTTTACTTCATCCGCTCCAAAAGAAAATACAATTATCATATTTTCGATGAGTTAAACAATTTAAAGTTTGAGTAAAACTATATTAAGTACTAGTGAAATTTACGATACAAGATAAGTATCGTTAAATCAATTATGAAGTACACTTTCTTAGTAAAATAGAGACATAAATATTAAATACTGTTCACTATAACCTTGATTAAAGTTAAGCTAATTTGATTTGCATAAATCCTGTAGTTTATTTTTTATGGACAGAGGTAGTCGTATGTAACGTTTAGAGAAAAACAAATTAGTTGAAAAATAAAGAAAACGTCATACCAAAAATATGGATGGAGTATATTATATTTTTATATTGGAGCTGAATGGCCTAAGCTAGATCTTGCTACTCCCTCTATTTTAAATGCAAATAATTTTGATGTTTTTAGATGCATAAAAATAGAAGGCTAATGATATGCCACGGTCCGTCTCGTCCAGACCGGCGCTGCCTGGGAGCAGCCGAAGCAGGGATGGGCGTGGGGCGCGGGTCGAGCGTAGGCACGGGAGCAGCGTCCTGATGGATTCCGTGTCCAGACGTAAGTACCAGTCGCTCCAAAATTTAAAATATATATCTAGATATAGCTATATATCATAATATAAAATAAAATTATATGGCATCAGCAAAAACATATCTCGAGGAAAAAAGTATTTTACGTGACCCGCTAAAATAGTTGTATCTATATATCTATATCTAATACTAAAGAGGCAAAGTTTCTCCTCTTTTTTTTTTTCGTCCGGCCTCCCCTTAACTACCGTATAATGTGACTTTCTTCCTTAGTATTTGTATGACTTATGCTTATATAAGTTGTAGTAACCTGCGTCTAAACAATATGAAGTCTGATTCAAAACGTATTCGATCCTATCTTCCGTACCTCATATCTGACGTGAACTCATAAATGTGCTCACAAGAGTTATAAGAACTTAATATCTAGCGATGATAAGGAGTCCAATCCTAAACTAGCCAACACATAAGGATGCACCTATCTAATTACGTGCATGCATGCATAAACAAATCATCAACTCATTCCAGGTAACGAGTCTCCTGTTCCCTTTTAAAATTCATGTATGCATGAAAAACGCCGTGCCGGCCCGTAACCAGCCTGGATGAAACCGTTGTCGCGGTGCCTAACGTTGGTTCAATCCGGACCACGCTGAACCCAAACCAAAGAGGTTATTAGCTGGTTTTGCCGTTTCAACTCGAGCAACCGGACAAACCCGGACGAATCTAGCTCGCGAAGGCGTTGCGGCTGTGATCCAGTAGGAAAGCTTACTACTTACTACAGATTGGAACGGTGGGGCACATCCGGCGCCGCAACCTCATGGGTCATGGGCTCATGGCGATGGTGCCCTGCTGCTGCGCTGCACTTCTCCTCCGCTCGTCGTAGTGGCACCGGTACCTAGTTTCACCATAGGGTCGGACTCAGAATGATACACCGGGGTTGCCCGTGTGGTCAGTGCCGTCGGCAAGCTCAGGCCCGTCGAGGAGGGCCGCCAAACCAGGCACAAAAGGCCTGGCACCTAGGTGACCCAGAACGAGGCGTCGTCGCCGGATGATGAGGCCGGCGTCGATGTTGCTCATCTCTGTACGTGATTTTTTGGATTAAATAAATGGCGCTTCGTTTTGATCTGGACTTTAGACTTAGCTTCCGTTTCTAATTCGGCACTCCATAGACGTGGGCACACGTCCGTAAAGGCATACTGGCGTATTAGACAACATAAACAGGACGCGCAGGGCGATTAGATGATTGGCGCAGACAATATCCTATTTAATTTGTTTTTTTAGCTGTAGACAGAGATATAGATTGTCATATTGTTAACAACATTAGCTTATATATTAGGGATGTTATAATCTTCATAAATAAACTATATAGCTTTAAAAATTTATAGAAGGATAAATCATAAATACGTAGGTATTATCTTGGGCCTTATTTTCTAAGAATGTTTGAAAAAAAAATTCTCCTATTGCAATGCACATGCATTTTTGCTAGTATATAATACTAAAGAGTCAAAGTTTCTCCACTCTTTTTTCGTCAAACCTTCCCTAACTACCTGTGTAATGGACATTTCTTCCTGTCCAATATAGGATACGAGTCTATATATAGTCCAAAATAGATATAACTCTAAATAAATAGGAAAACGTATAATATAGAATACGAGTCTATAGTTCAAAATAGATACAACTCTAAACAAATAGAAAACAAGTCTACGGTCCAAAATATGATACAACTTTTTTTTTATATAAGGACTCTCAGATCGCTTGAGTGTATATTATAGTCTGCTGCTCCTCATCCGCACAAGAGTCCCAACTCAAAAACAGTAATGACTGATCTCGTGGGATCTTCCTCCCAAAAAATCAAATCGAATCCAGCTCTAACACGAAACAGCAATCAAGTTCCAGATATAGCATTTTTGGTGGAGACAGATATCTGATAGGACACGTCCTTCGTCCCTAAATCTTGTCAAAGCTGAGCAAAATTATACTGCAAATCAAGACCAAAACAAAGATACAAGATGAAACCAAATAGAACAAGATCGATAAAACAATTGGATTGGAATTGTATCCAACAAAGACAGAGCTCCTATAAGGAACAACAGTGCATAGGCTTGGACCAACGACAACGCGTAGGATCAAACCTTTTGCTCGGTGCGTAGGCGAAGCTCTGGCTTGGGTTGCATGCCTGCATAGGCGAGGATGAGCGCGGGCATAGGCCGCAAGAACGAGGTCGAGCTCGAGCGCGAGTGCGCAACGACGACGCGGAGCCCTGATGCCAACCACGAACCGCGACGGAGACACAGGGCGTGGGTAAAATGATGTCAGTGAGTAGGAACTCTACCGCGGTCAACCTGCTGCAAGGGGCGAAGCTCGACCAAAGGACGCAGGCCGCGAGGACGATGTGGAGCTCAAGTGCGATGACGAAGCAGATCTTAGTGCTGGCCATGGACTGCGAGTCTGCGATGGCAACACGGAAAGTGGGACCACTAACGACGGTGAGACAGAGCTCGACCACAACCACAGCCTGCGATGGAGGACCGCAGGCCACGGGCCGCGATAACAAGGCGGCGCTTGGGGTCGGCAAAGGCCGCGACTATGGAAGTGAGGCACACAAGGCGACAGTGGCCCTCGGTTACGGCCGAGTCACGAGGATTGAAAGAGGGCCTCTGGCTGGCGCTAGGTGAGGCAGAAGACACACACACAGAGAGAGAAAAGCCAAAAAGAAGACGGGCTCAAGGCGAGACATGCGAAAGTGGGAAGAGATGAGACTGCCTCCGAGTAGGGGTCACAATGTGTTGTACAGTAGTAGATTAGAAACATTACAGTCGAAGGATGATGACCATCACCGCAAAGGGACGTGGGAACATGCGCATCAACAGTGATGCCCCCTAGCACGTTCTGCTCTTGAGTCATGTACGATTTGTTTAGACCGTTATTTTTCTACATAGTTTTTCCTAGAACAAACGACAAAAATACCATCAATTCGTTGATATAGTTTCAATTAGACACAACGGTTATAGTCTTATTAAGAACTTTGGTAGTACAACAAGTTATGGTACATTTGCGTGTCTAATATTTCTGTGCTTTGCATTGTGAGAAAAAAATCTATAATTTATTCTAATTTCATATAGGCTTAATGGGATATTGCCAAGCTAACATTAACTTATAACACGGATGCCATGGTCAACATAAAAAGGATAAAATGTAAATAGATATATATCAATTTTGTCGTTGTTTCGCATAAACGTTTGATACTTTTCTTTCTCCTGTTGCAACGCATGGTCATATTTTGCTAGTAGGTATACAAATAGGGCAATAGGCATCATATGTCAACTGTCATCGACCTTATGTGCAGCCGTTGGATGTTTTGTTCAATAGTTTTAGGATTTGTTTGGTTCTAACGAGATGGTAGCTATTTGTTAATAACTATTTTTTATAGATCAAACAAGTATAATTATTCTACTAGCTGGACCAAATTAGATAATAATTTATTAGTTAATAACTATATAGATAGTGAATCTTGTAAGAAAATAATACGATGACTTGAGAAACAATACGCGGGTGGAGCCGTTTGGACCGTTCGATCGGCGGTCGCAATATACACTGGGCCCGGAGGGTGCCTGAGCCTGACGAACAATCGTCTGCCTTCTCGCAGTGGCGGGTTGTGGCGGCAGCGCTGCAGCGTCGCTGAGCGCCGCATACAGTGGTGGGCGCGGATCTCGAAGGGCGAAGGCGAAGGCGGCCTCGCGAGTGGCGACCGAGCCTACGCCGTCTCAGGTACTCAGGCAGGTTAGTATGCCGCGCTGGTCCCAGTCCCAGGCCCAAGACGGCAAGACCGCACCCTGGTTGAGATCATACAGTTCGACCCCGAATCGATCAGTGGCGACTTGCGGGTACTCCCATCAGCCAATTAAACCGAAGCAATTAAGTCAAGGCCCGTGCCTGCTAGCGCTAATAAACTGATGAAGCAGTAGCGTTATTCTTCAGTCTTTTTTTTTTTTTTTTTGAAGAACTGTTATTCTTCAGTCACAGCATATCACCGTATATTCGTTTGTAACACTCAAGTGTCTATATAAGATAAGATTTTCAATATCAAAAGCAATAGATTATCTGTCACGGATATATATGTGAGTCGCAGTATGTAGAGATCCTTTTTCTCCATGTACTACTTTTATCTGCGATTTACTAAACTTGGCCGGATCAGCCATATAACAGTTAACATGTTCTGAAAGACTCGTTTTCTGCTCTAGCTACAGCAGTCCGTCAATTAACTGACTGAAACTGAAATAGCGGTGTTCCTCCCTGGCACTCGTCCTTCCATTTCGTTAAGTACCTACAAGGATCCATATACCCTGAATTTGGTTGACATAGAAAAAATAGGTTGCTATTGTTGCTCTGCTACTTTGTTTCTCTCCTTACTCCAAAGACAGCTCCTGTGCTTCTGCCAGGTCATCTTGCTTTTATTTTTCGAGTTGTGTGAGTTTGAGCACTAGATTGGCAGGGTGTTCAGTTGCCCCCTTGACTAACCAAGTGGTCGATCTTTTTTTTAGTTCGAGTTCGAGCACCGGTTGCATGGTGATCCACAATACATAGCACACGTTTCTGCCAATTTGAGCATCTTTGGCTTTGGTGTTGAGGTGAAGCAAACTAATCTTTTCAGTTACATGAAAGGTTTGTATTCTTTCCAATGATAGAAATTCCATTCCGGGTTACTGTCTCTTTGTATACATAAAACTCACACGTAGAAAACAGATGGTCCAAATCATGTACAACCATAGTGTTCTCTTAGCTTCTCAGCACATTGTACAACCACGGTGTTCTCTTTCACAACAACATCATTTCGATTTACACAACACTTTTGTACAACGAAATATTTGTTTTTTTTTTGGGGAATCGTTGTTATTCTCTTGAATCTTGATGCTGTGCAATGATTTATTTTTTCTGGTGACCAGATCCTGCATGTAGAACTATTCAAAACACTTGTAACCCACACATATTCTCCGAATGACACAGTAAATAAAATAACAAAGCCATAGGTTTTATTCGTTGGCTCAAATACATACATACAAGTATACAACAGGAAGGACATGGGTATTACAACTAATCGGATAAGCATCAAGCCTCATGTTTAACAACACAAGATTATTGGTGCAATACGTGATCATAATATGCTCCACACAGCATTTTATTTAGTTACTTGCCTATTATTCGACAATAGGCTTCATGTTTATCTTGATTTTTAAAGTGCCTCGTGATCCTTCCTGTAGATTGCATCATTGGAGTGTTTAAACTGGTAGGTCGGTGTCCTTGTCGAAGGGAAATGGCTCCAATCTTGGCTGTGCTACTTCTAGGATTTCTTCAATTGGTATCTCTGGCTTTGATCTTTTCAATGGTGCAACTGGATCAACATTTGGATTGTAATCCTGAAATAAATTTTGTATATTCTGTCAGTGTGTAGTTCAAACAAAATGTGTCCAATTATGAATGTCTAGGTTTCAAGGGTGTTACTCACCAGGTTAGCATGCATTCTCCTGACAAAAGTTTTGAAAGTGGTGTAGTTCTGTCCCTGGAGCAGCTCATCAGATACTCGGAGGTAGGTGAATGCATACAACTTGTGTTCTGGAGCGCCATTCTTGTTGATGCCTTGAGGTCTTGCATTCCTGAGGATGGTGTTGTAAGCTGTTGCATCATATCGACTTAGTGCATTTTCACATGCCAGATTTAGGCCCTCTCTCCATCCGGCACTCAGCACCTGCCATTTTTATAGTTGGCACCAGAATATTTTGTTAATGATTGAGAAGTGCCTTTTGTGTTCTGTAAAAGGAGAATACAGACAAGTGACAATGGTTTAAACCTGTTGAACCAGTTCCTCAGGCGCACTTTCCGCCTCTGAACTCTGCTCATTGTCCCTCATCTCAGCACAAGTGAAGTTCATGCTAGCAGCATGCCTTGTTAGCATGTGTGCTATGGTTCTGTAGCCATCTCTGTCATCTAAATTGTAGTATCCGGCAGTGAGCTCAGCTGCATGGTTTGGAACCTTGTACCACCAGTGTATGCCAGAGACCTGCAAACAAATATTAGCACATGTGATGTCTATTGTTTCAAATTCACCCATAGGTTATTTTTTTAGTATGTGTTGTAGCCTCTAATAGACCTTGTACCTTTATAATAACTATTATATTTTTGAAACTTTGTACCTTTATTATTGTTATACGTATGAAAAGACTTCTTCAACTTTAAAATCAAGGGAAAATTTAAATACAGGTGTTATTCATCGTGGTACTTACTTTGATTGCCAGCTGCACCGTGCATCCCAGGAAGACCTTGTTTGCTTCATCCAAGATCTTATCACCGTGTTTGATTAGTTTGTTGGAGTACCATGTGAGAAAGAACTTCCCCTTGTCGGTCTGGTATGTTCCATTATCCGCAAAGAACCGGGTCTTCTCAGGAGTGTCATTGTACTCCCCAGCATCATCAGGCAGATCCCACTCAGGATGCCCAGCCTTTGTTGCTGCTGCTTTGAAGTCTGCTTGCAGGTACTTGTCATAGCACTGCAGTTTTATTTTATTGCTTTAGTAACAATTCTAGCTTTTAACGCGTACTTGCTTTATGTAATTTTCTTTGAACGAAGCTTGTTTTATTTGTTCCTTGTCAGTTTATCAAGCATTTGATTTCATCATATGTTTTTCTTAGTTGTGGTCTTGACTTTGTTTCTGACATTCATCTGAAAAGCACAGTACGACTTTTAAGGTATCATGGCTTGATCAGTCGAAATTGTTACTTTATCCAAGTTTCTCTGTTGATTTATTCACTTTTATACCTTTTTTCTTCTCATTTTCTTTTGTGACTGCTTCCAGTCCATCACATGGAGACGAATCCCCTTTTTTTTGTAATAACAAAAAAGAGAGAGAAGAATATTTGTTTTTGGAAAGAGAACTCACTATGAATTCTCCAACGCCTGGGTACACCCATCCCTGACTCTGGGGATATGAGGGGTACCTCATCTCACCAGCAGGGCCAAGTCCCACCTCAATGTCCACAATAACACCAGCATCCAAAAAGTCTGCCATGTTCTCCCTGAAGCTCTTCATGTAATCAGCATAAAGCTGCAAGAGAAAGAAAAGAGACCGACCCCAGGTCACACCGACACGTCAAGATCAGAGAAGTTAGCTTCATTTACCATCTTTCTTGCGTTCCTCATGTGCTATAGCTACACCAAGAGGCAGGAGTTTTTTAAGTCAGCTGACCTGAATTGCAGTTCTGCCATGGAAGAGGGGCTGGTCGTCCACCCCAAGCGTGAGATACTCGATGTTCCTCATCCCTCTCCGGTTGGTGTAGAAGATGTGGGGGTTGCTGTCGCCGACGTCCCGCACCCACTGCGGGATCGGGATGTTGACGACGTCGCCGACGTTGCCGCCGCACTGGTGGCACGACATGATGGCCTGCAGCTTGAGCCCGGCCTCCTGCACCAGCTTGAACACCTGCCTGTAGGCGCTCCAGTCGTAGACTCCGGGCTCCTTCCCTTCCACCAGCCCCCACCAGACGTCGATCATGACCCCGTCGGCGCCCGCCTCCGTCAGCTTCTTCAGCTGCGCCCTCGTCTCGTCCTCCTTCTCGAACGTGTTGTTGACAGTGATGACATCCAGCTGCAAGCCAAGCAGAGTGTTGGGAAAACAAAAAAAATGGTAAATCATTCATTCAGCTTCATCTTTCCTTTTTCGGAATTGCACGATTCCTTTAGGTCGATCTCCCCGTTTTTTCGTTATGTTCTGTATTGGTAGCGGTATGCTAATAATGCTGCAGCTGCACATGATTCTTGAGCAGCTTACCGGGAGCATGACGTAGACCTGGACATAGTTGGCTAGCGCGTTCCCCGCCATTGTGGCTGGCTACGCTCACTCTCAGAGACCTCACTGGCTTGCTCTCTGCTTGGTGGTCAGTTGGTCACTGAGCTTGGGCTTGATGAATGTTGCAGGGAGCTTGGGGGTCTATTTATACAGTGGAGGCAGGGGAGATCGATCTTGACGGCGACGTGCAGGTCTTCTCCAGCAACGCAAACCTATCCTCTCCGTTGAGCCGCCCAGAAAAGGCGCATTGTGCAACATTGTGCAAGGTGAGCTGATTATTTTTCTGTTTTTATACCATCACGAGCTGGCAAGCTATAGCTTGCCATTGTGATTCGTCCGGCCGGACTGCAGTCCTGAACTCCTGATTGGCAGCAAGGACGGCAATGATTCGTCCGGCCGGACATTTTGTGACCTCGTTTGCCACATGTGAATGCTGTCTGATGTGACATTTTATAACAGCAGCGAGTAGTACGGAGGAATAAAACTGGCACGTGTAAAGTGTAGTGAGGTTGCATACTAGTAGAATGCCTTATAATTTGGGATGGAGAGAGTAAATAACATTATTAGAAGGGCTGTTATACACACTCTGATTTCGTGCTTTTTAATGTCCCATGGAATTATTTTTTATACTCCATCTATTCAAAAAAAAGTTCTTTTTACTTTGAAATTACTCGTTTGACTATTCGTCATTTTTTACTTAAATAATAAAATAAATAAATCATTATTAAAGTATATCTAATAATAAAATAATTATTTACAAAATAAATAACATTTATAATTTTTAATAATACAAACTGTTAAAAAAGAAATCTCAAAGTCAAAAATATGATTCCTTCTAGGACGGAGGGAGTATATAGGCTAGTTGGCTAAGCTTATGTCTATCTATTTAATTATTACTTTTGTATCTCAAGTTTGGCATATGCTAGCTAAGCACGGAATATCCGTGCGTGCACGTACGTACTCTTCTCTTTGGCTGCGTTCGGTTGAGGGTATAAGCGCTTATAAGCGCTTATTTTTCAGCACTTCAGCAGTATTTTTCTCTCACAAGATTTCAGCACTTCTATAGCACTTCAGCGCTTATCTACAGCACTTCAGCTTCACCGAACACAGCCTTTATGTTTCGTATGTCCATGTCATTCGGTTCACAGCTGACAGTTACAGGATCATGCAGTTTATCTTGCGGCTAGGCTAGACATGGAACGGAATCTGTTAGGTTACGTACCTGCCGCGTGAGGGGGGCGCAACAGAAGTTCGTTCGGGCGCAACAGAAGCTCTCTATACCCAGGCGTCAATTTCTTGTTGGGCCTTTTGGGCTTCAACCTCAGCCTCGGGTTACACACCTACCTCTCCAGTCTCCAGTCTCTGCTGGAGTCACGCACGACAAGGGGCGGTCCGGTCCAGGTGGTTTCCGTTCACCGGGCCGTGAGAGCGAGACCCGACCCGAGTACCGGACCGACTCGTTTTGGCAGTTTCCCCCACGCGCGTATTTTGATCTGTCGCGTCTTCTCAGTGGCGGGGGCATGCATTAACGTGCGAAAGTGAGGCTGCCGGTGACCCGGTGTCGGCGTGGATGGACGGTGAGCGTCCCCGCCACACCGCGTCCGAGGCGGACGACGACGGCGAAATCGTGATCCTCGACCGCCGCCGGCCCGGGTTGTTCACCAATGGCGTTGCTGTCCGCGCATTGAGTGCGGCTGGTGTGAGATTGGGATCGCCGGCAAGAATCGAGCCTGGCCTTGCAGGCACCAGAACACTGGTAGGTACCGTACCGCAGGGGGCTAGGCCAATCACATACAGGCCTCCGTGAGGGCTCAAAATTCGGTGGATCAAACTGGGGGTGTGTAGATGTACTCGGTTGAAGTTATAAGTACTATAGCAATATTTTATTTTTTTTAATAAGTGTCTAACTATAATCTAAGTAGACTTAAAAAATTCGTGGGATAACATTTTGCCAAGCTATTAAATTAGTTTTAGTTTTTATTTACATTTAATGCTCTATGCATATGTCTAAAAATTAATATGACTAGTTTGATTGGCAGTTGAAGAAAATCTAAAGAGACCCTAGTAGGTCCCTCATAATGTACCTGTCGAATCAATGGATCATCATTGTGCTTGCGCTGTGTGCGTTCCAGCCTTGATTTTATAGGAAATATATGCAAAGTTTATATATTCAAATAAATAAATTATGAAAGTATATTCAATGATCTATCTAATAATATTATTTATATATCATAAATATTAATATTTTTATATATATGTGGTTAAAAATAAAACGTTTTTGATTTCTCGATAAGTGAGAATGACATCTATTTTGGAATAGATGAAGTAAACCTCAGTAAAAAGAACATTGTTAGACGCAGGGAGCCGAGGACGGAGTCACGGAGAAAATCGCATGGAAGATACGGTCATACGGTATTACCTGTGGATGAGGATGTTGGAATATATGGAAGGGAAAAAAAGAAAAAAATAGAAAAATAAGGAAGGTACGGTCATGTGTGGATGAGGATGTTGGACTAAAGAAGAGATAAAGGAAGTAAAAAAAAAAACAGAGAAAAATAAGGAAGAGCAATATAGATAATTTAAAGTTAGGAGAAGCTGTTTTGTCAAACGGTCCATAAAACGGCTTCAACTCCATAAAAGAATTTGCTCCTTCATGAGATCTAGAGCCGGAGTTGTTTTTTAAGGAGCTGGAGCTATTACAAAATTTATATATGCTAAATATTTCTTGATCGTATCTTTACAGTATTTCCGTTTACCCATTCTCATACATTAGGATGTATTCTTTGTTTCCGACTAGGCTCTTGAAATAAAGCTCTACCTGCAGCTATTTGGGAGTGAAAGGATGTTAGGCTATGCTGACAAGGACAACATAACTAGCTATTGTAGAGTTGACATACTACAGTTGCACAATTTAGTGAGAGCAGTGCGTATATAATTCCATACTAGGAAGTTCGAATTGAATGGTAATACATTTACCGTCACTAATCTGAATATCTGATGATCAGGTCGCATGAGGAGACTCAAAAAAAAAAGAAAAAGAAAAATGTGACCATGGTCTGTCAGTAATGTTCAAGATGATATTGTATTATTCTCTGCTAATGATAACTTAGTTCAACTTTAAAATCACTATATATAACTATAATCTCGTAGCTCAACTGCTAAATCTTTTGCAGTAATTTTAAAAAAATGCTAGGCTGGTGAATTCAAGGAGGAAGCGGCAAAACCGCTCCGGGTTTTCTTGTGCCACCAACGGACCTTTTCGAACGGAAGTGCTGACTGGAGGATGATCTGCTGACCGCCTGAGTCTGATCTGATCCTTATCCAAATACCCACTCGATCTTGTCGAGCACCCAGTCGACGGCCTCCGCGAGCCAACCGCCGACGCTCTTGTCCGTCTCCGGATCGAACTGGAACGCCGGCGCCGGCGCCGTGGCTTCCAGCAGCCGCTCTATGGGCATCTCCGGCGCGGACCGCTCCAAGGGCTTGATGGGCCGGCCGTACCGGTCCGGATCAGGGCAGTAATACTTCATGAGTGAACCAGAAAAAAAGGACAGATGGTTACATGCAGCCCGGTCTAATGGAAGCCCAGTCTGTATAGTCCAATGGGCCAGAACGAAATGCGCTAAGCCCAACCAAGCTCGAGAGGCTTCTTACCAGGTCGGCGTGCAATTTTCGGACGAAGGTCCGGAAGATCCGGAAGTTGTTGCTGGCCAGGAGCTCGTCGGAGAGCCGGAGGTACGTGACCGCCGCGACCCTGCGCGCCGGCGCCGCCGCGCCGGCGCCGGAGACACCGACGCCGTTGGGCCGCGCGTTGAGCAGCATCTGGTTGTACCCTTTGCGGTCGTACCGGCTCAGCGCGTTCTCGCACGCCACCTCGACCCCCTCCCTCCACCCGGCGGCGAGCACCTGCCGGACGAGCTGCTCCGGGGCGCTCATGGCTTCCTGGGGCTGCTCCGAGTCCCGCATCTCCGCGCAGGTGAAGTTGAGGATGGCGCCGCCGCCGCCGCCGTGGCGCGCCAGCATGCGCGCGATCGGCGCGTATCCGTCCCGGCCGGCGCCGAGGTTGTAGTAGCCGGCGGCCAGCTCGGCGGCGTGGCTGGGGTGCCTGTACCACCAGTGTATCCCGGACACCTTGGCGGCGAGCTTGACCTTGCACCCCAGGAACGCCCTGTTGGCCTCGTCCAGGACCCTGTCCCCGTGCTGGATCAGCTTGCTGGAGTACCATGTCAGGAAGAACCTCCCCTGCTCGGTCAGGTAGCTCCCTCGCTCCGCCGCGAAGAACCCCGTGTCCTCCGGTGTGTCGTTGATCCCCCCACCGTCGTCCGGTAGCTCCCACTCTGGGTGCCCCGCCGCCGCCGCCGCCGCCTTGAAATCCGCCTCCAGGTACTTGTCGTAACACTGCGCAGGCAGTAGTGTATTTCTGAAATCTGAATGATCACCGGTGCAACTGCAAGTCTGCAACTGCTGCAGACGGTCAGAGAGATTGTTGTTACCTGGAACTGTCCGATGCCGGGGAACACCCAGCCCTGCGTCTCCGGGTAAGACGGGTACCTCAGCTCCCCTGCAGGGCCAAGCCCGACCTGGATGTCCACGATCAGGCCGGAGTCCAGGAAGTCCGCCATGTTCTCCCTGAAGCTCTTCATGAAATCGGCATACAACTGGATTGCAGTCCTGCCATGGAACAGCGGCTGGTCATCGACGCCGATGGTGAGGTACTCCTGGTTGCGCGCGCCGCCGGAGCCGGTGAAGAACACGTCGGGGTGGGCCTCGCCGACGTCGCGCACCCACGCCGGGATCGGGATGCTGACGGCGTCGTCGCCGACGTTGCCGCCGCAGGCGTGGAACGACATGATGGCCTGCAGCTTGAGCCCCTGCGCCTGCACGATGGTGAACAGCTCCCGGTACGCGCGCCACTCGTACAGCCCCGGCCCGGCGCCCTCCACGATGCCCCACCACACGTCCACCATCACGCCGTCGACGCCGGCCGCCTCCCGCAGCCGCCGCAGCTGCGCCCGGAGCTTCCCCGCGTCCTCCAGCTCGTTCTCGCTCGTCACCACTTCCAGCTGCCGATGCATCGTGTTGTGGTCATGTATGGGCATTATTGGACAGTGAAGCAACTTATTATTGATGGAATTTGGAAGGCGTCTCTGCTGATGGAATTTTTAGCTTACTGGGAGCATGACGTAGACCGGGACGTAGCTGCGGAGCATCGTCTCCTCCTCGTCGTCGTCGCTGAACAGTGGCACGGGAGGTCTTTCTGCTTCGGCCTCGGTGTCTACAGGCCCAAGCGCGGCGGAGGCGACCGACTTCGTCCTCCTGGACTCGACGGCGACAAGCCGTCCGGCGGCGGTCAGTGGCGGAAGAAGCACCGCCGACGACGATGCCACGCTGATCCGGCGCGTAGTAGCCCATTGTTGCGGCTTCACCTGAGACGACGGCGAGGCCGTCAGCATGATGTACAATGTACTGGGAACGAAACTGTGCAGTCTCGTCCTTGGAATGTTCAGCTGCCAAATTCAGCGTAGTTCGAAATGGATGCCTTGTGTGGCTTTGGCGAGTTTGGAATTAATTCAATTTATTTATAATAGATATATATATGAGTGGCGGTCCTTGGTGTGCCATATAGCCCCATGGCATCTGCGTGACACTGACACGCTCTCTCTCTCACACACACACAAATTTGTTCCGTTCCGGCCATCGATATGCTGCCGGAGTGCCGGGGAAGAGACGAGAGCCCCGCGATCTGATGGATGCTGGTGGTTGCGGGTGTGGTTCGTGTGAGCCGCATGTGCAGTGTGCGTGTGTGCGCGCCTCTTGTTTCTCATGAGAGGTCTTCCTTGCTCTTGCCGTACATTTCCGCATTCTCTTTTCGTGTGTGTAACTTTGGGTCCCGCCGCAGAGAACGTGCCAGTGAGGCCGTCACTATTGCGGTTGTCTGTTCTTTCATTTTCTTGTGCGACCAGCGACGGTGTGGATTCAACGGGAAACCAAAATGCGCATGTTTGAAGTCGTATTGTTGACGCTAAACCTTTTTTTTTAAATGTTTGAAAGGATCGAGGATTCCCAAGAGGAAGGGGTGAATTGAGCAACTAACAAATTTTTGCAAAACAATTCAACCTATCGCCAAATTGCCCAATTCAGCGTAAAACAAGTTGAGCAACTTAGAATCAAGTCCTAAACAAGCAATTCTATTCTAGAAATGTAAAGAGCACAAAGTAATTGCGGAAATGTAAAAGAGATAGAAAGACAAAATCAATTTTTTCCCGACGTATCGGAGAGTCGGCACTCCCCACTAGTTCTTGTTGGAGCACCCACGCAAGGGTGTAGCTCCCCCTTGATCTTCGCAAAGACCATGTGCTCTCTACGGGCTGACCCTTTACCTCTCCGGCGCGGTGGATCGCCCACAACCGCTCACAAGCTTGGCTTGAGCCGCCCACAAGCTCTCCAAGCGGTCACTAAGCCTCCGATCGCCATCAAGCCGTCTAGGTGATGCCGATCACCAAGAGTAACAAGCTCGAACTCTCACTTTACCCAAACAAGGCAAAAGAGATGGATGGATGCACACAAGTCACTTTTGATCAACTCTAGGCAAGAAGCTCAGTCGAATTAGCAATTCACTTAACCTCCCTAGGGCTTTTGCAATCTCACAAGGTCTCAAGGTGTGTTAGACTGTTTGAAGTGGCAAGAAACCTCCTGTGGACGAGCACAAGGAGCATAAATACCCCCACAAAAGCCCATAGCCGTTAGGCACAATGCACTTTGTTTTCGGGTGCACCGGACGCTATTAAGTTCACACCGGACGCGTCCGGTGGTTGTCCGGTGCCCTCTCCAACGGCTACTGTACCTGCTATATTTTGAACACACCGAATGCTGGCATTGTCCGGTGGGGCCTCACCGGACGCGTCCGGTGCTCAAAATACCTCTCTGGACGGTCACCGGACGCTCCCGACTTTGTCCGGTGCAGCGTCCGATGGTTGTCCGGTGCTAAGCCCTAACCTAGGGTATAGCACCGGATGACCGCACAGTAACCACTGCGCGTCCGGTGGTTCCAACACAGCGTCCGCTGCTCTCTGAGACTGCACCGAACGCTCTGGCCCGCGTTTTGTGCAGCGTTCGGTGTAACTTTTTAGCCCAAAACTTCGCCAAATCGATAACTTTCCAAAACGAATTTTGTTCCAAATAGTTCACCAGACCTCTCTGCACTATCTAGACCTATGATTTGATAAGTGTGCACCACACTACCATCTCTTAGCCAACTCTAGGTCAAACTACCCATTCAAAACCCCCTTAATAGTACTGCCAAAGTCAAAAATAAGACCTAAACTACTCCAAGTGTCTTTCAACTCCAAACGACACTTGGAACTAGCCTATCTCCGTCTTGTTTTCCGTCCTTTGAAAACCGAATCGATTTCCATCGCTAGGGGCTTGAACCTACATGTTATTATGACCTAACCTCTAGGTTATCCTGCAAAACACACGTTAGTCATAATAACCACCATGTTGTCATTAATCACCGAAACCAATAGGGCCTAGATGCTTCAATCTCTCCCTTTTTGGTGATTGATGACAACAACCTCAAATAAATTTAGAAAGAGTGAGGTTTTCAAATCTTGATTCATATAAGCATAAGACAATAAGAGCAATGGGGTTAGGCATGCTTACACGAACCACGACACAAGGTACACAAGTATAAGAATTAAGTGCAAGTACCAACAAGTATAGCTCACAAGAATCAGAGTAAAACGGGGAAGCAACCCAAGTGAGCTACACAAAGCAAGAGACAGAATATAGATATGAAATTAAGCATACATGTCTCACAAGACATATCACACACAAGCATATAACACAATGCATAAAAAATGATAAACATGATGCATAAGTGTATATCACAACAAAAAAAGAGCCAAATGCCAAAATCTCACACCCTCCCCCTAAATCTATGTCTCTCTGTCCCCCTTTGGCGTAAAGCACCAAAACCTAAGGGTCGGAGAATGCAGGCGGGTCACGGTGAGCAATCTGGAAAGCTGCAGCATCTGTCTCTGAGTTTGGGCTGGAGGCCTCCTGATCCTCTGTCTACTGAACTGGAGGTGAAGCGGTTCGGGTCGGAGGGTCCTCAACTGTCTGCTGATCTGCCTGTGGCTTAACTGGCTGCTCTGCCTGTGGCTCAACTGGCTGCTCTGCCTGCACCTGCTGTCCCTGAGTATCTGGAGCGGGAGGAACGTCTAGCTGCGGGTCAGCTGAGAGCTCTGGCATTGTCTCCGTCGTTGTCGTATTGTGAGTAGCAGGCTCTGAAAAAACGACAGATGACGGGAATGTCTCTGTGGTCGTGCCTGTGACGGGAGTTGCAGTCGTGACTGGAAGATGGGGCTGAGGCTGAGGGGTATCCATCCCGGTAAGCTCACTGTAAGAAAACGCCAAGCCCTTGCTAGCTGACGGTGTAAGCAAAGACTTCGTCGCTGACGTGGGAGTGAAACCTGTGACGATCGGCGACTCCTGAGCATACTGCCACTGGGGTGCCTGAGGAGGAGGAGTGACCTCAGAAGTAGCAGCTGGCTGTGACTGACTCTGAAACCCACTGGGCTGTAACAATGGAGTAGTCACGGGTGCCGGAATTGTGGACGGCCCAGGCTGTTGAGTCAGAAGAGGAATCCTTGTCACTCTGGCCAACGCCTCTAGCAAGAATTGCTACTGCTGCATCTACTGCTGCTGAAGGAGCTGCTACTGCTGCTGAACGGCTGCCTGCTCCTGAAGCTGTCTCTGGAAGGTGTCCTGGCGAGCCTGAACCTGAGCAAGAGCAGCTGCCTGCTCTCTAGCTAAACGGGCCTGCTCCTGGGCTAGCCTCTGCTACTCTATGGAGACTCTGAAGGACAGTTAGCAGCGCTGGGTCGCTCTGGTGACTCTATGGAGCGGAGCTAGAGCTGCCGGCCTCTCGGTCGTGAGCACGAGGAGACGGCGGTGGCACGGGGTCAAAGTCCTCATCTGTGCTGTCAGACGGAAAGTCGTCGTCCACTGGGCTCCCCCGTGCTAAGCGCTCAGCTCGAAGCTCCTCTGCCTCAGCAGTGGCCCTAATGGCCCCGTCCTGCTCCTCCTCTGTCTCTGGCACGACCCCTGACTGTCGAGTCTGGAGAGAGGTGGGAGCTGCCGCTGACGTCAAGCTGCCAAAGGTCTCTCACAATGGACAAGCTATGTCACGTTGTAAGGAGAGTAGACGTGTATAGTGTCAGTCAACTCGGCGCGGATCTCTGGTGGAATAGGAGCAACTGTTTGAACAATCAAGTGATAGATCCAATGTCCATATGGCATCCTGCGGCCTCCTCTGAAACCATTGGTGATCAAGTCCTCCATCTCTGAAAGCATGAGATCCCACAAGTCAAAGCTCTCCTGTCGGACCACGTGGGCTAAGAGCCAAAGCTGAAGACGAGTGATCCCCTCTCTGTAGCCCTCACGTGGTAAAATCGTCCTCCTTAACACTGCATCTAGCACTCGAGCTAGGAAGGTGAGGTCCTTGGGACGGCGGCTAGAACCCTCTCCAAACGGCTCTCTGAAGCAGGGCTGAACAAAGTCTGTGCTGGGGTCTATGCCGTCGTGAGGTCGTCGAGGTGGGTCTGTCAAGTCGTAGCACCCCACGTGAACTCTAGTCTCTGAGGCCTCAATCCCAAGAATCTCTCGAGCTCTCCTAGCGTACAGGTGGTAGTCTTTGCCAGCAAACCCGAAGTGAATCCACCTGTGCTCTGGGTCGACGTAAAGTGAAGCATAGAACTCTTTGACCCAGGTCTTTGCATACTCCCTAGTCCTGCTGATCAACCATGATCGCCCTGGTAAGTTTGTCAGATAAGGACGGATCTCCTCTCCAACAACTGCGCAGATAGACTCAATTGAAATGACTCAGTGAGCTGCAAACTGAGTCCCAGCTCTGAGGAACGCCCTAAAGAAGTCCTCGTGAAGCGGGTGATAGAACCGAGGACGGGCTCTGGGGTCCCGCTACGGAGGGAACCACTCGTGGAACGGGACGCACCTCAAAAGCTATTTTTGCCTCACCGAGATAGTGTGAAGGTCATCACGGTGGTGGTACTCGTCTCGGTGAGGAGGTGCTCGGCCCTCACGGCGCTGCGTCTCGCCCCTGGGTGGGACAGAAGACGGAGCACACGAACGTAAGGACCGGCGAGGCTGCGGAGTCTCCTTTGCCTACTCTATCTCTCCCTCTGCCTGTCCTGGCTGCTCCTCTGCCTGCTCCTCTGCTGCTGTGTCCTCGATCTTTGAGAGCTGCCTCTGGTGACAACTAGTCGCACAAGCTTTCCTCCAACCAACACTGTGTCAGTCGGAGCGTCTTCGTCAACCCGGACCTGTCTATCCAAGTCAAGCAAGTGCTCTCTCTCCTAAGCTGTCACAGGAGTGGCACCAATAACTATGCCACTCCCACGACCTCCTCTCTCTGCCCTCTCAGCTGCTGCTACTGCTAGAGCCTCTGCACGCTCTCGCTCCTCTCTAGTGCGTTTCTTCTTCTTCTTCTTCTTTGGCTCCTCGACCACCGGCCTCTTGCCCTTGTCGCCACCAGGTGGGCGAGAGGGCGGTAGGTCGTCTGCTGGAGGAGGTCCCCCAGGTCACTTGGTTCGGGCCATCACGCCACGAACAAGCAACCCACGAGAACAGCTGCTGAAAGCCCTGACAAACCTCTGCCTCTGATCCGCTGACCACTGTCACTGAAAACCGCTTTCAACTGCCAAGAACAACTACCACTGCCTGTAGAGAAGTGTGGAACTGACACTCAGAGGCTTGGCCTCGTTCCGTATCCACGGGCTTGGCCCTAGTTTCAACCGACAGTGACCCGCTACAAGGAATGGACAGCAGGGTTTACATAAGCATAATACATCTAGAGATACGACGCCCTAATAGAAGAAAGCACATAGGTAAGAAATACAGTGAAGCTCGGCTTGCTACCTGAGGAAAGAGGCAGACCCTGCGAAGAGGAAAGATCGACCACGAACGGGGCACCACGGGACAAGGTTAAGTCACTGCATGAACATAGGGCACAAGTCAAAGACGAAGGGCCATGACAAGGACACAAAGTGAATAGGGGTGAACTAGGGTATGGAGGCAATGAAATTATACCACTTGAGTGCAAACAGCCTCCACATGCCCTAGACACCAAGGAAGAAAGCCCTAGCGCTGAAAAGCTGCAAATTAATCGATGAAAACCCGAGTCAGGCAATCCATCGAGCACCTGCAGTGCACAGACAAAGAGAATGGCTAGGGCAAGAATGCCGGGCTCAGGATCTCACCATGAACCGAAGAGGATCCAAGAGAAAAGGGAAGGAGCTCTCCCGAGGTGGCAGGAACTAACTCGATGGCGGAGAAGGCCACCGGTGGCGAGGAGGACCTTTGGGGCGGTTCCGCTGCGCTCATCCGCGCAGGAAGGCACACGACTGCGCGCAAGAGAAGAGACGCTGAGCGGGAATGATGGCTCTGGCCGACGGCGAGCGCACCGGCAAGGTCGCTAGCGGAGAGGAGCTGCGGCAGCGGCCCACGCGATGGCTAGGGTACAGGAAACGCGAGACGGCGTACGGGCGGCGGCGAAAGGAATGAGGATGAGGAGTGGGACCCGCGGTCATAAGAAATTCAAAACGCCGGTTGAAGTTGCACCGGGCACTCCCACAGTAGCACCAGACGCGTCCGGTGCGCATCTAGAGAGCACCCGAGAGCAAAAATTTACACCGGACGCATCCGGTGTAGTCTTCTGGTCCTTCGGCTTGAATCCACACTGGACACTTGAAACTTATCACCGGACGTGCTGGAAACACTGTTCCAATGTCTGGTGCTCCTGTTTTTCTTCTTTGTTGAGCTGCTGCTCACACCGGACGCAAGGGCAGCGTTCGGTGCAGCATCCGGTGCACCTTTGAGTGCTGATTCTCCTCCGGTCTTCGCGCAACTTTCTCCCAACCAAGTTCCAACACAAATAGGAGGCAAATAAACACTGTTTGGAACTGGTATGAGACAGCTCTTGGGCTGTTATCTTAACTGAGTTCGACAAGCACTACGTGAAATTCAAAGTTAGACATGTTTTATATTACAATGCAATGCACATGACAACACAAGATCATTTTTAGTGAAGTTGCTTAGATCAAGGCAATTGAGTTCATTTCTTAGAGAACAAAACCATGCCTCATCCAATGGTTTAGTGAAAATATCCGCCAAGTTATCATCCGTTCTCACACCCTCAAAGGAAATGTCACCTTTGGCAACGTGATCTCTGAGGAAATGATGGCGGATGTCAATGTGCTTAGTGCGGGAGTGTTGAACCGGGTTATTGGCAAGTTTTACCGCACTCTCGTTGTCACACAACAAAGGCACCCTTTTAAGTTAATTCCATAATCAACTAGGGTTTGTTTCATGTAGAGAATTTGTGCACAACAAGTACCCGCGGCAATGTATTCGGTTTGGTTGTTGACAAGGCAACACTATTTTGTTTCTTGGAGGACCAAGAAACTAGTGATCTTCTAAGCAAATGGCACTCTCCGGATGTGTTTTTCCGGTCAATCTTGCAACCGGCATAATCCGAATCGGAGTAGCCGACAAGAGTAAAGTTAGCTCCTTTGGGATACCAAAGGCCAATGCTTGGGGTGTGCTTTACGTACCAAAGGATTCTTTTCACCGCAACTAAGTGTGGTTCCTTAGGGTTAGCTTGAAAGCGAGCACACATACACACACTAAATATGATGTCGGGCCTAGATGCGGTCAAGTATAACAAACTGCCGATCATAGAACTATAGAGAGTTTGGTCAACTAATTTACCTCCCTCATCAAGGTCGAGATGTCCATTGGTAGGCATAGGGGTCTTGATTGGCTTGCATTCTTCCATCTTGAAGCGCTTGAGGAGGTCCTTCATGTGCTTCTCTTGCGACACGAACGTCCCCTCTCTCAATTGCTTGACTTGAAAGCCGAGGAAGAATGTGAGCTCACCAATCATGGACATTTCAAACTCCTTGGACATCATATCACCAAATTCCTTACAAAAATCTTCATTAGTCAAACCAAAGATAATATCATCAACATAAACTTGACAAATGAAGATGTGCCCTTTATGTTTCTTGGTGAAGAGTGTGGTATCGACCAAGCCGATTTTGAAACCCTTGTTGAGGAGGAAGTCGCGAAGGCGCTCATACCAAGCCCGTGGGGCTTGCTTCAAGCCATATAGCGCCTTGGATAACCTATAAACATAGTTTGGATATCTAGGGTCTTCAAAACCCGATGGTTGCGAAACATAGACAAGTTTATTTATGAAGCCATTTAAAAATGCATTTTTCACATCCATTTGAAAGAGTTTTTGGTTGTGATTAGATGCATATGCAAGTAGGATACAGATGGCTTCCAATCTTGCAACCGGGGCAAAAGTCTCCCCAAAATCAAAGCCTTCAACTTGGGAGAAGCCTTTTGCCACGAGCCTTGCGTTGTTTCTTATAATGTTACCCTTGTCATCTTGCTTGTTACGGAAAACCCACTTGGTGCCTATGACTCTTGCTCCTTTTGGCTTCTCTTCAAGTGTCCAAACTTGATTACAGGGGAAGTTGTTGAGTTCTTCATGCATGTCATTCACCCAATCCGGATCTTGAAGAGCTTCTTCTATGCTAGTGGGCTCAATGCAAGAGACAAAAGAGTGATGTTCAATGAATTGAGCATGCCTTTGTGAACGAGTCATTACCCCCCTTGAAGGACTCCCTATTATGATATCTTGAGGATGAGCTTGTAGGAGTGGAGTAGATCTTCTATCAACCACTTGAGGAGGAGGTTGTGGAGCATCAACATCTTGAGCTTGTGCCTCAACTTCTTCTTGTGTGATGTGGGTGTCTTCATGTGGATCCACCCCATCTTTATCTTCATCATCTTGAGGCACATTTGATGAAGATGGTTGATTCATCACTTGCACATCATCACCATCATCTTCATTATCTTTTGGCTTGATGTCTCCGGTTGGAATGTTCTTCATAGCCTTCCTCAATGGTTCATCACCTACATCATCAAGATTCTCATGCTCTGCTTGAGAGCTGTTGGTATTTATTAAGTGCAAATAGAATATGAAAGATTACGCAAGCGCGCAGAATACATTTGTAGCTTTTACCCGGGAGTATTCCAGAGTATCGTTATTTATATTTTACCACAGGGAAGCAATAGTTAAAGAATCTGATAGCTACCATCATGCATCTACTAACTTAGTACAACAACTAGACTATAGTAGGGGTAAGTGATAAATGATAGGAGTTATGCATTGTAATCACTTATAAGATAAATGAGTAGTCTAGCTAAGTTGAGAGGACAACGGGAGAGTTCAAGGTTCCTAAATACTTCTCTATTACTTGGGGTTCTAAGATAACTGAAAGATAGTTAGGTGAAGCAATCTGTAACAACCCTAAAAATTCACACAACCTAAAAATCCCAACCAATTAAAATTTTTCATTTATTTATTATGAAAACCCATTTTTCTTGTGCAAGCATATAGGTTTCATTATAAATTTGGTAAATAAAGGAGTATAGCTTGTATTTTAATTTCATTCACATAGAATAATAGCTTATGCATCACATTTGGGATTTATTGCAATTTATGTTTGTATTTACTCAATACTTAAAATGGGTAATATATGTATATATATACACTTAAGTGAAAATAGAAAAAGAAAAAGAAAAGAGAAGAGAGGAAGAAAGGAAGCCAGCCTGCTCGGCCTGCTAGGAGCCCAACCGGCCCGTTTTCCCTTTTCCCTCTCTCACCGCACGCAACCAAGCCGGTCGGCCCAGCTGCGGCCCAACCGAGCAAGCGCGCGCGCGACCGTTTCACCCACTCCCCCGCAGCCGCTGACCGCCCGGCCCCGCCTGTCAGCCGCTCTCGCCCCCACTGTTCTTCTTCCTCGCAGAGACGACGGGGACGAGTGCACGCAATTCGCGTGACCCCGGTCCCATAGCCGACAGCGCCACGCTCCGTCAGGTTTGTCCCCTGCCTGTCCCCTGCCTTGCTCGCCAAGAAGCCCGCGCGCACCACCGGAACCCTAGCTCGCGCAAGCCACAGTCCTCCGATCGGCCCGAGCAGATTAGAGCCGCCCGCCATAGGTAGCCACCCGAGCTCCGCTATAAATTGAAGCACCTCACGGCGCCCTAGCCTCGTTCCACTCGCCGCCGCCACTGGTGGCACCGCCCTACGACACCGCACCACACCGAGAGAGAGAGCGAAGGAGGAAGGCGGAGCGGAGAAGGAGAAGCTGCCGGAGCGCCGCCGCCGCGGAGCACGCCGGAGCCGGACACGGAGGGGAAGCCCGAGCTGCGGACGAGGAGCGGCACAACACTGCGATCACTCTGCACAGCGTCACCTCGTCACTGCACCGCCATTCTTACCTCACCAGCCCCACGGTGAGCCACCGAGCACCTCAACTGACCTCGCCGTGCTACCGATCATGGCGCTCGGCATCACGAGCGTGTAGGCCGCGGGCTGTTTCCGGCCCCTGAACACTTCGCACAACACGCGCACAAGACCGGCCATCAAACCACTGGACATCGGCTATGGACGTCAGGCCACTTTCGACGGGCATCGCCGTCACATGTGCTCGGAGCACCGCCACCTCGACGGCGTTCCCGCGCGCACAAGCCGTGAAACCGCCGACGCGACCCGCTAGCGTGACCACCAACCCACCGACCACCTCGGACAAGCTTAGTTGCGGAAGATCGAATCTCCATAGCCTGGAACACCACGAGGTGCGTTCTCGGGGAAACGTGATCACCGCCGACACGTTCCGCCTCGCCTAAATCCGTTCCGAGTACCTCCGGTCGCCTCGCGCTGCGGAGAAAGGCCGACGAGGTTCGCCAAGTCTGCCTCGGCACCGCCGCGTAGATAGCCGAGCCCCGAATCATGTCTGTTGCCTTGGCTACGTGCGCCTCCACCTCGTCGGAGAACCGCCGTATGCCGTGGGAGAGAAGGAGGCCATACCACGACTCTAACCCGCCACCATCTGGTCGGACGACTGCCTGAGCATGCCAATTGGGGAAAGCCAAGCCCTGTCTTGCCGAAATATGGTCATCGCTGCCCTGTCATCGTCCGCCGCACCGGAGAGACACCGCTGCCTTGAACAGACGCCCTGGAACCCTGCTAGCACCAAATTGAACGTCGGATCCCTGTCAACAGAGCTCGGGGTGGCGGATTCACCACTCCTCAGACCTTGTCGCGCCTCGCCGGAGCCCTGCCGGCGCCACGGCCTCACCGCCGGCGACCGGAGCATCTCAATACCGCGACCAGGAACAAAAACCGACACCTTTTGGACTCTAGAACACACCACTAGCCCGACGGCTAACTGTGAGAACCACCCCCGACCACTGAGAACCACCCCCGACCACTGAGAACCACCCCCGACCAACGTCGAGCTCGCCCGACCACCGCCGAGCTACGCCGACGCCGGCGACTCTCTGGGGACCAGCATCGAACACCTGGTGGGCGACCATCGGGTCTGTGTTCTGTTGAGCCGCCACATGCCGCACTACTGGACCCGCGCGCCACGTGGACCAATCCCGAGCTGCCATCCCCTGATTAATCGGCCATTTTCCATTTTCAGAAAATAGGATAATCTTCGGAAATTCATAACTTATTCATACGATGTCCAAAAATTGCGCACCATATATCAAAATTCTCAGAAAAATGAGATCTACAATCTAAGACTATGTTTGTGTGCATTTGGCTCTTTATTTTATTGGATTTTTCTGAAAAACTCTATAGGAGTCGCTGACGCGACTATTTTGTGTTCGATTTCAGAGCCGGAGGAGGATCTGACTAAGGAAGACGACCACGAGTACCTTCAGGAGATAGGAGACGACTACGAAGGTGCCATGTCCCACCAAATCCTTAGATCCTATTTACGCATTGCAAATGACATTGTTGCTATTGCTTTATGATTATGTATGGATTGGTTGCATGATAGTGTATTTGAATTCCCTGCCTTGATAAGACTTTACCCTACTGTCCGCTGCTAGGACAGCTGCTGCTTAATTTACTGTTACTCTTCCACTACTTACTACTTGCTATATGCTGTGTGGTGGAATTGGGACGGTGTATAACTGATTATAACCACTGGGAGAGAGTGCTGCGTGCGTCTTGGGTGCGTGGTAAGGGTTGATGTCGACCAAGTGGGATGTGAGACAAGCCCGTGGGGCAAGTCGTGCCGGGGGTGCAACCTGGGCATCCCCAAGCGAGATACCTGTGGCGGGTAAAGTTGTTGAGGAGGTTTCGGGTGGGATAGCCTTGGTGGTTTGAAGCCCGTGGACGGAGGTGCTGTGATGGCACGGGGAGAGTATCCCCTGAGTGAAGATGCCTGCTTGGTCAAACCTAGGACGGACTAGTTTCAGGTTCATGGGAATCCTTTTCTACTCACTCGCTTCTGATGGGCGGGAGACGGCTGGACTACTTGGTAGGATGGTGCCACTACTGCTAGGTTGAGAGGTGATAAGGGTGGGCAGAGACGGTCGATGGGTTCCCGTTCCGTTCTAGATGCGCAGTACCACTGGATGGGACCGGTACTGTGTCTCCCAGTCTCAGCATAACGGTGTAGGATCCGAAATATCCCAGGGTTGAGTGGTAGGGTGGCATCGACCTAGGCAAGCAAACAGCCGGAATTCTGGCTAGGTGTTTGCGCAACACCTATGATGGCTAATCTTGTGGGTAGTGAAACCTCTGCAGAGTGTACGGTTGATCGATCGATACATATGACAACTTGTTGGCTATGGACCTTTCCTGTGAAGCTTCTACTAGTGTAGTGAGTGTTCTCTTCTCCCCCTGGATGACATTTTCCGGCAGTGTACCCGCTGTGGTAGTGTGCCGCTGAGATAGGCCCGAGAGGGAGTTGGGCCTGTCGAATGAGAGTGAGGTGTGGGTATGTGAGATGTGGTGATGGGAAAAGGGATGATGGTGTAATTGGAGATAAAACTTGACTACTTAAACATTGATTACAGCTGCATAGGAAACCTCAGCCTATAGGTCTGCTTGTATAGCCTTGCATCCACTTTTCACAAAGCAAATGCTGCATAGGTGGGCTCCGTGGCCAGTACATATCGTACTGATAAATTTGCTGTCAGGTGACGAGAATGAGTATGACTTCGAGGAAGATGATGGCGAGGAATAGGGTCACGTGCTACACTCAAGTTGGCTGTGAAGGATGAAACATTTCCGCATCTTCTAAAGCTTCTCTGAATGTTGATTCCGCCAATATGGCGATGTAATAAATGTTTATGTAAGACTTAATTACCATTGTATGGATCCTGATGTCAACTGAGATATGGGTAATTTCATGGATTGTCCCAAGCAATCTGTTGAATTACAATTCGAGCCTGTGGATTTCCCTTCACGGAAATCGAGGTCGTTTCAGTTGGTATCAGAGCCATACTTGACTGTAGGACGAGACGCATAGAGAGTGGACGTTAGAATAGGAAGCCAGACTCTCTTTCGGTTATATTACCGACCTTGCATTCACTTTTTATGCAATGGCTTATCTAATACAAGGACCTGCTAATCCGTTTCTTGGAAAATTTGCAGATGACCAGCCTTGGACCACCACTTCGTCCACTGCACGATGGCACTATTGAGATCCCGATCAATGGGAGGAACCACGGCGGATTTGCCATGGTGCTACGCCAAGTGTTGGAGGAGCTGGGAGCACCATCTGACCAGATCCAGTACTTCAGCCGAGGGAAGCTTGTCGAGGCTGGGAGGTTTGAAGGACCTGTCACTACTAGAGTTGAGACACCTGTCAGCCTGACCCTTCCAGGGATGCCGGTTTTTACTGACTACACTGCTGGAGAGACTGTGGAGGACGGAGTACAGTCCGTCTCCCGCAAGGTACTACGCGCAGTTGTGTACACAGCATACGAGTACCTTAAGGGAACCCATTTCCGTCTGCTACCTCAGGCTTTGGAGCTGCATCCTGACCCCATCCAGAGGATTCTGTACACCAGCCAGATCGTTCAGGCCGAGACTGACCCTTGCCTACGCACAGTGGCACACCACCTCCAGGAGCAGGACGAGTTCATCAGCTCATTGGAGCAAAGGAGGCAGCGTGACCGAGCACGCATGGCAGAGGTCGAGGACAGTTTGCAGAAAGGGACTCAGGCCTTGGAGAGTTTGAGCAGAGCAGTCACTGACTTACAGCTGGAGATGCAGCGCCGTGATGAGTTACACCGAGCCGAGATCGCCGACTTGCGAGACAAGATCGGAGATTTTGGGTTACGCAATGACTACCTGAACAGCAGAGTATTGGGATTACAGAGGAGGCTGGACGACAAGGAGAGAGCGCTGGCTGAGAGGGAGTAGAGGAGCAGAGACAGAGGAGTCGAGATGAGCACGTTGCGCTCCAGGATCAGGGAGTTGGAGAAGCAGTTGGAGAAAGCCGAGGAGAAGTCCACCCGCAACCAAGGGATTCTGATCGACCGTGTGAAGATGGTGGAGTTCTTAAAGGACAAGCTACGGAGGACAGAGACAGCTTGAAAGCAGTCTGATGCCAAGAGAGCTATTGAGGTCCGGAAGGTGTAGATTTCGCTTCCCCCACTGGAGATGGTGAAGCCCCGGGAGGGAGACTTCCGCATACCACCCACTACGCTCAACCTGGGAGCGTGTCCGTCTCTAAGGATGCAGGAGATTGAGGCTACTCCAGAGCTAGCTGTAGCACTCGACTACGTCAAGCGCCTGACCATGACCGACGACGAGATCGAGGCAGAGGACAGCCGCATTCCCGACGCCATACTCGACCTTATGCACCAGTAGCTTATGGGACCCTGCATGACCCTTAGACTAGTGATACCATGAGTTGTCCTGTCATTGGCTATCTGCGCATAGCACGATCTTCTTAGCAGCTAGGAACATCCTTTATGTAATAATAACCATGTGATGAGTGACATTTGGATCTTATGCTTCTTATGGTTCTCTATGCTTCTTTGGTTGAGTGTAGGATAGCATGAAAAATGTTTTAATTCATTTAAATCGTTGAAAACATCTAACTCCTACTTAAACCACTACAAGATAATTACTGCACTGGGCACGTACCTAATAACTTCAGATGTCGATGAGACGTTCCGCGCGTCTGGAGAACCGCCAGCCCTCCCCCGCACCTGCGCCAGGACGCGGGCGTGGTCGCAACCGTGGACGCCCAGCTGACAGACGTGCTGGAGTTAACCTAGAAGAAGAGCTGTGCTGGGCAGAGGATGCACCGCCGGTGAACGATCCGCCACCACAGGGCGAGAACGTGCCTCCGCCACCGCCACCGCCGCCGCCACCGACGTTGGCGGAAGTGATGGCACAGCAGACCCAGCTGCTGAATTGTAACACCCGAAAAATTGCATTCTTTTAAATAGTGAGAATTTATTTAATTATGCAATTAGTTGATCATTCCAATATAGAGAAATAATAATTTTTCTCAAATATAAAATCAAACCTAGGTCATACACATGTATGATGCATTCATGCTGGAGCATTTCTTCTTTGTACTGTTGTAGATTATTTGAATCTCTCAAATATTTCAAAACCCAATTTGAAAATCCTTTTGAAAAAGGGAAAAAGGAAATAGAGCAGAGCCCTTCCCCTCTCCTTTCTGGTCCGAGCAGCAGCTTGGCCTGTTTACCACTCCCTGGCCCCAGCAGATCCAGGTCGGATGGCTCGAGGACAGCTCGGCCGACCTGCTCCCTCCCTTCCCCTTACCCCATCTGACTGACGAGTGGGACCCACGGGTCAGCCTTTCCTTCTACATCTCCCTCGCCACGCGAACAGAGATGCCGCTGCCGTGTTCATCCACCGCGGCCGAACGCGCGCGAAGCGTCCCTCTGCCGTGACTGCCAGCCCGACCCCAGCGCTCGGTGCTACCGACCTGTGGACCCACAGAACAGCCCCTCCCCTGTTTTCCCTCTGCTGCTCGCCGAGAGTCTGACGCGGGCAAGAAAGAAACGGCCGAAGCCGAGTTCGTCGCCGCACCGAGAGTCCGTAGCAGAGAAGAAACGGCCGAAGCCGATTTCTCCGCTTTTCGAGTTTGTTTCAATCTCCGAGATTGTCTCACACCTCGGGAGTATTTAAGCAGCGCTACACACCCCCGTAGCCGTCACCTAACCCTAGCCGCCTGTTCTCGCCGCCATTGCCGAGCTTCCGCGAGAACCGAGCAGCCGCCGCCACGAGCAATTCGCTCGATTCGCCACCAATTTCCTCTCGGTAAGCCTTTGAGGAGCTTCGCTGTGATCTTGAAGAAGTTCCCGAGCACTTTCCCCCTTCGATTTGTGCACTGACACGCCTCCGCCGCCGTTGCAGAGATCCACCGTCCGCCGGATCACGCCGCGAGCTACCTCCGAGTCGATTTCCGACCCTCCCATTACCCTAGGTGAGCTTGCGACGCTCTTCCCGATCTATGGGTACCATCCCCGACCTATTTCATGCACCGGAGGCCGAGTTCACCTTCTTCGGCGGCCCTCTGGCCATGGCGCCGCCGTCGGCCTCTGTTTTCCGGCCGAGAGCACCGCCACCCCGCCTCTCTGTTAATCTGATCCGCCGATTTTGAATCGGACGGCCGGAGAGCAGCCCATACCGATTCGGCCGGCGTTTTGCGAATAACCCCTGCAGTTTTTAATGCTTAGCTCGCAGCCCTTAGCGTGTTGAGTAGATTACGTGTTTTCAAAATTGTTTCATTTATAATTTCCACGTTTTAGTTCCGATTTGAACGATTCAAATTGCGTTAGATTCGTAATTTCATAATCTATCTGATGGTACCACTGTTTCATATGTTTTTAACTTTTAAAATTCAAGATTATATTTAACCTATTGTTATTCTATTATAAAGCTTGTAAAATTCATATCTTCCTCGTTTTAAATCCGATTTGCGCAAACTTTATATCGATGTGATCGTAGCAACGTGTAGATTTGTTTATAACCTTTTCAATGTATTTTCTCTCTGTTGGTGTACTGTTCTAATGAACACTCTTGTTTGTATGCATGATTGCCCCTGTATGCGTGTGTCTTGTTATGATGGATCGAGTATAGACGGTGAGCTTTACGTGGGTGATCAAGATCAGTACTGCGACAACCCGGATCACCAGGAGTTTGCTGATCAAGGCAAGTATTAGCATGGATCATCCTTGTTGTCCTATTCACCAAATAAATAATTACATTTGCATGTGTCTTCCTTGTTAATCATAGTTACTTCCTAGTTTTGTTATCCTGTTCCTTGCAACCTATGGGATTATGCATGTGGTAATTAATGCTAGTGCGTTATGGATATCATGATCATGTAAACTGATTAATTGAATATGCAATGAGGAAGTAAAAGATGCCTTTTTAGCAATATGGAACTAGGGGATTGGAGCATAGTTTTGTGATGCACCATATCCTTCCCTCTTGGTAATGATCTGTCAGCAAAAGCTGGGACTTACAGTGCAACTATGAGGGCTATATGGCTCTGGTTTTAGCTCAGTATGAGGACCTTTTCTAGCTTGTTAGAGGTTACCGAAAGGCGCAAGAGGGGCTTTGCCGACTCGGGTATAGTGCGGCCTCTGTCCATGTGTGTATAACCTGCGTGACCTTGTGCCATATGGAAGGGGGGCTCTACATCTACTTGCCGAAGGAAACCTCACGGCCCTAACATGTTAGACGAACCTTTGAAAGGCTTCATAGTGAAACCCTGTTCTCTCACCTTGGTAGTGTTATGGGAGTAATTAACCCGAGCAGATGGGAATCACGGCTCATAGTGAAAGTGCACAACCTCTGCAGAGTGTAAAACTGGTATACTAGCCGCGCTCACGGTCACGAGTGGCCCGGAAAACTCACGGAATAGTTATCTTTCAGGGTGATGTTACTTGTTGTTTATCTATCTATTGCTACTCATTAATTATGTTTACTATGATCATGGGAATGGGCATATTAACTTGTTGCTGTTCAACTGCATAAAAGATGAATAATTAAAAGCAACCTGCTGTTAAACCGTGTCAACCTTTTGAGCCTCATGAACCCATGCTAGTCTTGTTGAGTACGACATGTACTTACGCTTGTTTATTTTTCATTACTTGATTAAAAATCCCGGATGGGTAACAGATGGAGATAGTGATGAGGATTACCCAGAGGACTACTAGACTTGTGCTTCACCAGTCGACGTCCCTGTGCTATGGAGCTACCGCGAGAGTTATCTTTATTTTCCGCTGTGTAATGACTTTGATATTATTCGCTATGTATTAAACATTGGTTATGATACAATTTATGCAATTTGTTGGCTTATGTGTCTGACTGATCTCTGGGCGCACATAAGATTATGCATCCCATTTTATCCTTAAAATTGGGTGTGACAAATTTGGTATCGGAGCCGTGTTGACTGCAGGACGCAAGCCTAGTTAGCACTGGATAGCCCTTAGCTTTATTATCTCTTTTTACTTGTTATATTAATTTGCTACAAGTTTTTGCTGATATCCTACCCTTGTCCATTGCAAAATTTTGACTTAATCTTAATTCCTGTAGATGGCCAACCTTAAACGCACTGCTCGCAAGCGTGTCATGCCACCTAAGAGGTACCTGCAGCGCTCCATCTCTGGCGGATGTGTACCCCGACCAGAGGTACCCGTGGAGGACGTACCAGTGGAGGAGCCCCAGCAGGAGGTGCCCGCAGAAGAGCCCTTGGAAGACAGCTCTGAAGACGTACCTATGGAGGACCCTCAGAAAGATGACCCCGAGAAGGTGGAGCCGCAGGGTGATCAAGATTGTGCTGGCGACCCTGACGACGGAGATGATGGAGGCAACTCGGATGACTCCAACGACCCCGAAGACGATGGCGATGATGATGGAGACCAAGGTGGAAGACCCTGGGTGGGAATGATTCACTATGATCATCATGGTGATGACTACTACCACCCGCTGCTTCTCGACTTGGTGCGCCGTTTCTACCCCAACGCCTCGGTGCTGTACAAGACGGAGTACTGGAAGCACCCTGACTACGCCGCCTACTATGAGACGAGGGTGTACATCAAGGAGGGAAGCCAGGTGAAGAATATTCACTATGCTGTCTCCATTCGACTCTCCAAAGCTGCCGCCATCAAGGATGCCGCACGACAAGCTCTTATGGTGCACCGCCATGAGAATTGGGACATCATCAAGTGGGAGATGCACCGCTACCTTCCCCGCCGTCAGAGTGGCCAAGCTAACTGCAGTATCGCCGGTCCACTTGGAGAAGTGAACGCCCGACTCCACGCTGCCTTGGAATGTTTGGCTCAGACCAACACTTTTCTGGACCAGACATTGGATGAGCTGAACACCAGGACTGAAGCTAACTACAAGCTCAGCCGGGCAGTGGATGGGTTGAACAGGCAACTCGGTGTTGGACCCCCTCCGCCATCACCAAGGTGTCCAGCTGAATCGCCGCCAAGGAACCGAGGAGACCATGGAGATGCTCACACCCGCACCGACATCGACCCCTAGAGGAGTTACCCCAGTTAGTAACAAAAGACGCTAGAACCGCAAGTTGAGTCAAGTCGAGTCTAGTTCGTGTCTTGTGAACTTTTGTGCTAGATTGCTTTTCCTTATGAACAATGCTTGATTTGGAGTTTGTAATGAGTGCTGAGATTGTGGGCATGTCCGCAAATCTCTTTATATAGGATTGAATGAATGCATAATAGATTGGGTTGATTATCTCAGTTTCCAGCAGTGCTGTTTTTCCGACCTCCCTGCCTTGGTTATTTTTCCTATTTAATTATATACGACCAAAAATCATGAGAAAATTTTGTGAAAAACTAGACCTCTGTAGTTTTCTTTGGCCGCAAGAATCATCTCAATATCAGTTACGGTTTGGGAGAAACAAATGTCACAAGTCAAGTTTCTACGCTGTCTGTTACCCTGAAATAGTTTCGAATCAAATCTGTTTTTGATAAACTTAACGACAGAATCTAGAGAGATGGTCTGAATAAAAGTTGTAGAGTTTTTCTCATGCTTTCCAATCATGTATAGCATGTCTCTGTTTGACTTCGGGAACTCCAGATATGACTGTTTTTCTACTCTACCATTGTTGGATCGCGCCCAGAATTTCCTGTTCTAGTCTTTTAAGTGTTATTATAATGGAAAAGAATTCTAAACCTTACTTCAATGATTTGAACAGCAGATGGCCCACACCAGGAGGAACCCAAGGGGTGATGGTACCTCTGAAGAAAATGCTAATCCACCACCACCTCCGCCACAGCCTAACATGGAGCAGCTGATGATGATGCAAACACAGCTGATGCAGCAGATGGCCCAGAACATTCAACTGCTGCAACGAAGTAGTGGCAATGGGAATCCACCTCCACCACCCCGTGACAAGAGAAGCGAATTTTTGAAGGGACGCCCGCCCACCTTCGATCATTCCAGTGATCCTCTCCAAGCTGATGATTGGCTGCGTGCGATAGAAAGGCAGCTAGAGATCGCCCAATGCAACGACGTCGAGAAGGTTCTCTATGCGTCTGGGCAGTTGCAGGGAGCTGCTCTGGATTGGTGGGAGTCTTTCCGTTTTGGACGTGCCGACCCCATCTCTTGGCAGCAATTCCGTGAGGGGTTCCGCAATCATCATGTGCCTGTAGGGTTGATGAAGCTGAAGAAGAAGGAATTTCTTTCTTTGAAGCAGGGAGGAATGCTAGTTGCCGAGTACCGTGACAAGTTCATCCAATTGTCGCGGTATGCTCCAAAAGAGGTTGAAGATGATGCCAAGAAGCAAGAGCTCTTCTTGGAAGGACTGAATGATCACCTCCAGTACCAGTTGCTCTCTCATACTTTCGCCAACTTTCAACAGTTGGTGGACAAAGCTTTGATCATCGAGAGCAAGCGCCGTGAGATAGATGAGAAGAAGAAGAGGAAGTTTCAAGGGCAGTCGTCAGGAAGCAACAGCCGCTTCCGCAACAACCAGCAGCAGCCTCAGCAGCAACAACGTTTCCAGGTACAGTCTGGATTCAAGAACCAATTCCAGAATCAACAACGTTCCCAGAACCAGCATCGTTCCCAGTACCAGCAACAAGGTGGTAACCAGGCACCACAACTGACTGCTCCCAACAACATCCCAGTGAAGAATGGTGCCCCCAACAAGTGTTTCCGCTGTGGCAAGGAAGGACACTTGTCCTACAATTGTCCTGAGAAGCAGAATCCCCAAGCCTCCCAGAAGCAGAACAACCAGCAGAGAGTGCCACCTCGCACCGGGAAGGTGAACCATGTGTCGGTTGATACGGCACAGGAGACTCCAGAGGTCATGATGGGTACGTTCAATATCGACTCCATCCCTGCTACAGTTCTTTTTGACTCTAGTGCTTCGCATACTTTCATTTCGCACACATTCGTTAGAAAGCATGGTATTCCCCTTAGTGTCATGAAACATCCTATTATGGTTTCTTCTCCGGGTGGTGTTATGCAAGCAACTCTTCAGTGTCTCCCGATTACTGTCTCATTAAGGGAGGTAGAATTCGAGATAACCCCTACTGTGCTAAATACTGCCGGAATTGATCTTATCCTGGGTATGGATTGGATGAAGAAATACAACACGAACATAGGGTGTAAGGAGAAGGTTGTAACTGTCACTACACCAAAGGGAGATGAGGTCCGAGTTGAGGTTGCTCTGCAAGTGCAACAACAAGCTACAGTACATCAGCTCAGAGAAGAAGTGCAGCCGGATAATTCAGTGGTGGATGAGTTTGAAGATGTGTTTCCAGATGAGTTACCAGGTATGCCGCCTGACCGTGATATTGAATTTATCATTGAGTTGTTACCTGGTACTGCACCTATAGCTAAACGTCCATATAGAATGGGAGTTAAAGAATTAGAAGAACTTAAGAAACAAATCAAAGAACTGTCAGAAAAAGGTTTCATTCGTCCTAGTTCTTCACCTTGGGGAGCCCCGGTTATTTTTGTTGATAAGAAAGATGGTAGTCAAAGGATGTGTGTTGATTATCGATCACTGAATGAGGTCACCATTAAGAACAAGTATCCGTTGCCTAGAATTGATGACTTATTTGATCAGTTGAGAGGTGCTTGTGTGTTTTCCAAAATTGATCTCCGTTCAGGTTATCATCAGTTGAAGATTCGTGACTCTGACATACCTAAGACTGCATTCACTACTCGGTATGGATTGTATGAGTATACGGTAATGTCTTTTAGTTTGACTAATGCACCTGCCTACTTCATATATCTGATGAACAAGGTATTCATGGAATTCTTGGATAAGTTTGTTGTGGTGTTCATTGATGATATCTTGATCTACTCCAAGAATGAAGAAGAGCATGCCGAGCATCTGAGATTGGTTTTGCAGAAGCTCAGAGAAAACAAGCTGTATGCCAAGCGAAGTAAGTGCGAGTTCTGGTTGAGAGAAGTTGCTTTCCTAGGACATATTGTGTCCAATGGTGGAATTTCTGTAGACCCAAGCAAGGTGGCAGACGTGTTGAATTGGAAGCCGCCAACTGATGTGACTGGCATTCGTAGTTTTCTTGGTTTAGCTGGTTACTACCGAAGGTTCATTGAAGGATTCTCCAAGCTTGCGAAGCCAATGACTTCCTTGCTAGAGAAGAATGCCAAGTTTGTGTGGTCTGAGAAGTGTCAAGCTAGTTTTGAAGAATTGAAGAAGAGATTGACAACATCGCCAGTGTTGGTTTTGCCGGACCTAAGTAAGAAGTTCTCTATCTATTGTGATGCTTCCCGCCTAGGTCTTGGTTGTGTTCTCATGCAAGAGGGAAGAGTCGTGGCATATGCATCGAGACAGCTGAGGAAGCATGAGTTGAATTATCCTACTCATGATTTTGAGCTAGCAGCTGTGGTTCACGCTCTGAAGTTATGGAGGCATTATCTGATTGGTCATAAGTGTGACATCTATACAGATCATAAGAGCTTAAGGTATATCTTCACCCAGTCAGAGTTGAATTTGAGGCAACGTCGTTGGTTGGAGTTGATAAAGGATTATGACCTGGAAGTGCACTATCATCCTGGCAAAGCAAATATTGTGGCCGACGCTCTTAGTAGAAAGAGTTATGCTAATGAGATTCGAGCAACCACTATACCCGCAGAGTTGTGTGCAGAGATGGAGCGTCTCAACTTGGGAATTGTGATCAATGCTGTTGAGATGGAAGTTGAACCCACACTAGAGCAAGAGATATGAAAGGCCCAGTTGGAAGATGAGAAGCTCAAAGAAATAGCGGAGAACATTGTGGTTGGAAAATCACCCGGATTCAGGCTAGATGAGAATGGAACCTTATGGTTTGGGAAGAGACTCTGTGTACCTGAAGTGAAATCCATCCGAGACGCTATATTGCGTGAAGCTCATGAGTCAGCATATTCTATACACCCAGAAAGTACCAAGATGTATTTGGATCTGAAGGAAAAATATTGGTGGGTTGGACTGAAGCGTGATGTAGCAGAATATGTGGCTATCTGTGATACCTGTCAGAGAGTTAAAGCTGAACACCAGAGACCTGCAGGATTGCTACAACCACTAAAGATACCTGAGTGGAAGTGGGAAGAAGTCGGTATGGACTTCATAGTTGGATTGCCACGAACTCAGAGAGGTTATGATTCAATCTGGGTAATTGTGGATCGACTGACTAAAGTTGCTCATTTCCTCCCCGTCAAGACCACCTATACCGGAGCAAGACTTGCAGAGTTGTATATGGAAAGGATTGTGTGTCTACATGGAGTTCCCAAGAAGATAGTGTCCGATAGGGGTACGCAGTACACCTCACAGTTTTGGCAACAAGTGCATAGATCATTGGGAACACGGTTGAATTTCAGTTCTGCATATCACCCTCAAACTGACGGCCAAACTGAACGGATTAATCAGATTTTGGAAGATATGTTGAGAGCTTGTGCTTTACAGTATGGAACAAGATGGGATAAGAGTCTGCCGTATGCGGAGTTCTCTTATAATAATAGTTACCAGAAAAGTCTCAAGATGGCACCCTTCGAAGCATTGTATGGACGCAAGTGCAGGACACCCTTGTTTTGGAATCAAACTGGAGAAAGTCAAGTGTTTGGACCGGATGTGTTGAGAGACGCAGAGGAGCAAGTCCAGACAATAAGAGAGAACTTGAGAATAGCACAATCTAGACAGAAGAGCTATGCGGATACACGGAGAAGAGAACTAGCTTTTAATGTAGGAGACTATGTATACCTTAAAGTGTCCCCGATGAGAAGTGTGAAAAGGTTCAACAGCAAAGGAAAATTGGCACCGAGGTATATTGGTCCTTTTAAAATCCTAGAGAGACGTGGAGAAGTGGCATATCAGCTAGAACTTCCGGAAAATTTGTCCGGTGTGCATGATGTGTTCCACATATCTCAGTTAAGAAAGTGTTTGAGAGTACCGGAAGAGCAGGTTCCTGTCGAGAAAATAGTTTTCAAGAAGGGTCTCACTTATGAGGAACATCCAGTGAAAATTTTGGAAACCGCAGAAAGAGTTACAAGAAGCCGAGTGACAAAGATGTGCAAGGTGCAGTGGCATCGGTACTCTGAGGAAGAAGCTACTTGGGAAAGAGAGGAAGATCTCAGAGAAAAGTACCCAGAGTTGTTTGAGTAAGCACCAACTGAATCTCGAGGACAAGATTATTTTTAAGGGGGGTAGAATTGTAACACCCGAAAAATTGCATTCTTTTAAATAGTGGGAATTTATTTAATTATGCAATTAGTTGATCATTCCAATATAGAGAAATAATAATTTTTCTCAAATATAAAATCAAACCTAGGTCATACACATGTATGATGCATTCATGCTGGAGCATTTCTTCTTTGTACTGTTGTAGATTATTTGAATCTCTCAAATATTTCAAAACCCAATTTGAAAATCCTTTTGGAAAAGGGAAAAAGGAAATAGAGCAGAGCCCTTCCCCTCTCCTTTCTGGTCCGAGCAGCAGCTTGGCCTATTTACCACTCCCTGGCCCCAGCAGATCCAGGTCGGATGGCTCGAGGATAGCTCGGCCGACCTGCTCCCTCCCTTCCCCTTACCCCATCTGACTGACGAGTGGGACCCACGGGTCAGCCTTTCCTTCTACATCTCCCTCGCCACGCGAACAGAGATGCCGCTGCCGTGTTCATCCACCGCGGCCGAACGCGCGCGAAGCGTCCCTCTGCCGTGACTGCCAGCCCGACCCCAGCGCTCGGTGCTACCGACCTGTGGACCCACAGAACAGCCCCTCCCCTGTTTTCCCTCTGCTGCTCGCCGAGAGTCTGACGCGGGCAAGAAAGAAACGGCCGAAGCCGAGTTCGTCGCCGCACCGAGAGTCCGTAGCAGAGAAGAAACGGCCGAAGCCGATTTCTCCGCTTTTCGAGTTTGTTTCAATCTCCGAGATTGTCTCACACCTCGGGAGTATTTAAGCAGCGCTACACACCCCCGTAGCCGTCACCTAACCCTAGCCGCCTGTTCTCGCCGCCATTGCCGAGCTTCCGCGAGAACCGAGCAGCCGCCGCCACGAGCAATTCGCTCGATTCGCCACCAATTTCCTCTCGGTAAGCCTTTGAGGAGCTTCGCTGTGATCTTGAAGAAGTTCCCGAGCACTTTCCCCCTTCGATTTGTGCACTGACACGCCTCCGCCGCCGTTGCAGAGATCCACCGTCCGCCGGATCACGCCGCGAGCTACCTCCGAGTCGATTTCCGACCCTCCCATTACCCTAGGTGAGCTTGCGACGCTCTTCCCGATCTATGGGTACCATCCCCGACCTATTTCATGCACCGGAGGCCGAGTTCACCTTCTTCGGCGGCCCTCTGGCCATGGCGCCGCCGTCGGCCTCTGTTTTCCGGCCGAGAGCACCGCCACCCCGCCTCTCTGTTAATCTGATCCGCCGATTTTGAATCGGACGGCCGGAGAGCAGCCCATACCGATTCGGCCGGCGTTTTGCGAATAACCCCTGCAGTTTTTAATGCTTAGCTCGCAGCCCTTAGCGTGTTGAGTAGATTACGTGTTTTCAAAATTGTTTCATTTATAATTTCCACGTTTTAGTTCCGATTTGAACGATTCAAATTGCGTTAGATTCGTAATTTCATAATCTATCTGATGGTACCACTGTTTCATATGTTTTTAACTTTTAAAATTCGAGATTATATTTAACCTATTGTTATTCTATTATAAAGCTTGTAAAATTCATATCTTCCTCGTTTTAAATCCGATTTGCGCAAACTTTATATCGATGTGATCGTAGCAACGTGTAGATTTGTTTATAACCTTTTCAATGTATTTTCTCTCTGTTGGTGTACTGTTCTAATGAACACTCTTGTTTGTATGCATGATTGCCCCTGTATGCGTGTGTGTTGTTATGATGGATCGAGTATAGACGGTAAAACTGGTATACTAGCCGCGCTCACGGTCATGAGTGGCCCGGAAAACTCACGGAATAGTTATCTTTCAGGGTGATGTTACTTGTTGTTTATCTATCTATTGCTACTCATTAATTATGTTTACTATGATCATGGGAATGGGCATATTAACTTGTTGCTGTTCAACTGCATAAAAGATGAATAATTAAAAGCAACCTGCTGTTAAACCGTGTCAACCTTTTGAGCCTCATGAACCCATGCTAGTCTTGTTGAGTACGACATGTACTTACGCTTGTTTATTTTTCATTACTTGGTTAAAAATCCCAGATGGGTAACAGATGGAGATAGTGATGAGGACTACCCAGAGGACTACTAGACTTGTGCTTCACCAGTCGACGTCCCTGTGCTATGGAGCTACCGCGAGAGTTATCTTTATTTTCCGCTGTGTAATGACTTTGATATTATTCGCTATGTATTAAACATTGGTTATGATACAATTTATGCAATTTGTTGGCTTATGTGTGTGACTGATCTCTGGGCGCACATAAGATTATGCATCCCATTTTATCCTTAAAATTGGGTGTGACATGAATGCCATAGCTACTGGGATGAACAGGCACCACGGGCCACCCCAGAATGACTTCCAAAGGAAACTGGAGGGTTTCCTGAAGCTGAGGCCACCTACCTTCGACGGGACCGACAGCGATCCCCTCGCTGCCGACGATTGGCTTAAGGAGATGGAGAAGAAGCTGGACCTGACCACTTGCTCCGACGAGGAGTGTGTTGGGATTGCTAGCCACCAGCTGACCGGTGCTGCACGAGCATGGTGGGACAACTACACCAGCGCTCACGAGGACCCAGCCCGCATTGACTTGGATGAGTTCACCGAGGCTTTCCGTGACCACCACATTCCTGAGGGAGTCATGGAGGCCAAGGAGAACGAGTTTCGCAACATCTCCCAGGGAGCTGACCGGATCCACGAGTACACCACCCGCTTCAACTGCTTACTCCGCTACGCACCTGCGTCTTGCGTGAGTTCCGAGAAGGAAAAGATGTACTACTACAGGAAGGGACTTCAGACCAAGATCAGGTTGGCTCTGTCAGGGAACAAGAGCTACACTCTGCGTGAGCTGATTGACCGCTGTATTGAGATCGAGAAGGATCACATGGAAGCACGTCTGGAGTTCGAGGCCCAGAACAAGGGAAAGAAGCGCCGCTCTGAGGGACCCGCTCGCGCTGCTCCACCCCAGAGACAGCGAACGGGTGCACCTCCACCTTTCCGGACTCGCCAGGGACCTTCTTCGGGAACGAGCCGTGGTGGTGGTACCAACAGCAGCAACTATCACCGCCCCGCTCAGACCTACCCTGCGCCGACTCGAGCTGTGCAGAACACACCCGCCCCCGCTACCAACACGCCAAGGACAAGCAATTGGAAGGCTCCTGCGACAACCACAGCAGGCAGTGCACCCTTCACTTGCTTCGGGTGCGGAAAGCCTGGACACCGTGTGGCTGTGTGCCCCGACTTCAACCGTGCACCAGCAGCTGCACAGGGTACACCGAACCGGGGATCTGCTACCCGAGGAAGACTGAACCACATGACCGCTGAGGAAGCTGAAGATGCACCTGATGCTGTGTACGGTACGTTCCTAGTTCAGGGTAACATGGCTACAGTTCTGTTCGATTCGGGAGCTACATGTTCATATATTTCATCTGCATATGCACGTAAGCATAACATACCTGTAACCCCGAGAGCAAACCCCATCCTAACTAGCTCGCCCTTAGGAACCTTCAGAAGCGTTCACATATGTAGAGGAGTGATAATCACAATCGAGGGACTTGACTTTCGAGCTGACCTAACCCTACTACTCTCCAATAGCTTAGATGTCATCTTAGGCATGGACTGGCTAACCAAACACCGGGGAGTGATATCTTGTTCATCTAGATATGTTCAGGTAATCCACCCTTGGGGAACAGCCGTCCGATGTATACCTCAAACCGGGAGAGTCCAAGCCCTCCTATGTGCTCTGGAGACTAAGGCAGATAAAATGGAGCTGACATTCAGAGATGTGCCAGTAGTCTGTGAATTCAATGACGTATTTCCAGAGGAGTTGCCAGGAATGCCACCAGATAGAGATGTGGAGTTTGTTATAGAGCTGATGCCAGGAACTGCACCGATTGCCAAAAGACCCTACAGAATGTCGGCTGATGAGTTGAAGGAACTCAAGAAGCAGCTGGAAGAATTACTGGAGAAGGGCTTCATTAGGCCTAGTGCCTCGCCCTGGGGATCTCTCGTTTTGTTTGTCAAGAAGAAGGATGGCACGATGAGGATGTGCATTGACTACCGGAATCTGAATGCGGTCACAGTCAAGAACAAGTACCCACTGCCCCACATCGATGATCTGTTAGATCAACTGAGTAAGGCCAAGTACTTCTCCAAGATCGATCTCCGATCAGGGTACCATCAGATGAAGATCAGGGAAGAGGATATCCCGAATACTGCATTTATCACTAGATATGGACAGTATGAGTGCATAGTAGTCTCATTTGGACTCACTAATGCTCCAGCATACTTCATGAACATGATGAACAAGATCTTCATGAATGAGCTAGACAAGTTTGTAGTGGTATTTATTGATGATATATTGGTTTACTCAGCCACAAAAGAGGAACATGAACATCATCTGAGGACCGTATTGGAGAGGTTGTCTCGCAACCAGCTATACGCCAAATTCTCCAAGTGCGAATTCTGGCTTGAGGAAGTTGCTTTCCTTGGTCACGTACTGTCAGGAGAAGGAGTTGCTGTGGACCCAGCCAAGATTGAAGCTGTGAAAGAGTGGGAACAACCCCGTAATGTGTCAGAAATCAGAAGCTTTTTGGGACTTGCAGGATACTATCGCAGATTTATTGAGAACTTCTCCAAGATTGCAAGACCCATGACCAACTTGCTGAAGAAAGAGAACAAGTTTATATGGACTCCTGAATGTGAGAAGAGTTTTCAGACCTTGAAGGAGAAGCTCACTACTACACCTGTACTAGCCCTGCCCAATATTCACAAAGATTTTGTTGTATATTGTGATGCCTCTCGGCAAGGTTTGGGCTGTGTACTAATGCTAGAAGGAAGGGTGATAGCTTATGCCTCAAGACAGTTGAAAGAACATGAGCAGCGATACCCGACTCATGACCTAGAACTTGCAGCCGTGGTACATGCACTCAAGATTTGGAGACACTATCTACTAAGCAACAAGTGTGACATCTACACTGATCACAAGAGCCTGAAGTACTTCTTCACACAAGAAGATCTGAATATGAGGCAGCACAGATGGCTAGAACTCATCAAGGACTATGATCTTGAGATCCATTACCACCCAGGGAAGGCTAATGTTGTCGCTGATGCACTTAGCTGCAAAAGCTACTGCCATACCCTCATCACCAACTCTATGCCGCCTGAGCTCAGGAGAGAGTTCGACGCATTCCAGCTCGAGGTAGTCTCCTATGGCATGCTAAATGAGCTTCGCGTCGAGTACAATCTCACCTCGCGGATCCGTGAAGCACAAAGGAACTGTCCTGAGATAGACTATATCCGTGGTTTGATGAAACTAGGGAGAGGCCCCGAATACCGAGAAGATGAGCAGGGAACTGTATGGTACAAAGATAGAATCTGCGTACCGACGGATTCAGCGATACGAGAAGAGATCCTGTCGGAAGGGCATGACTCCAAATATTGCATTCACCCAGGGTCAGCCAAGATGTACCATGATCTAAGGAAGCACTTCTGGTGGGAGAATATGAAGACAGACATTACAGGGCATGTAGCCCGATGTGATACATGCAATAGAATCAAGGCCGAACATCAGAGACCAGCAGGGTTGCTACAACCAGTTGAGATACCAGAATGGAAGTGGGGGTGCATATCCATGGACTTCATATTAGGGCTGCCCCGATCCGAGCTTGGATATGATTCTATATGGGTAATAGTGGATCGTCTGACCAAAGTTGCACATTTTATACCGGTCAAAAGGAAGTATAGAGTTGAAAAGCTAGCAGATCTGTACGTATCAAACATTTTGAAGTTGCATGGGGCACCTCTGAGTATTATATCTGACCGAGGATCATAGTTTGTATCACAGTTCTGGAAATCCTTGCACAAGTCCATCGGGACCAAGCTCGACTACAGCACAGCATACCACCTGCAAACAGACGGGCAAACAGAAAGAGTGAACCAGATTCTCGAGGACATGTTACGTGCTTGCGTATTGAGGTACAAGGAAGGATGGGAGAGCTGTCTACCCCACAGCGAGTTCTCATACAACAACGGTTACCAGACGAGCATTAAGATGTCTCCATTTGAAGCGTTGTACGGAAGACCGTGCAGAACCCCGCTAATGTGGTCGAAACCAGGTGAAAGGACATTCTTCGGTCCTGCTAAGATTGTGGAAGCAGAAGAAGGTGTTGCCCAAGTAAGGGAGAATTTGAGGATTGCACAAAGTAGGCAAAAGAGCTATGCAGATAGAAGACGTAGAGAGCTTGAGTTTAAGGTTGGGGATTATGTCTACCTCAAGGTATCTCCGCTTCGTGGCACCGTCAGATTCCACGTAAAAGGGAAATTGGCACCAAGATATGTTGGGCCATACAAGATCTGTAAAAGGGTTGGAAAGCTTGCTTACAAGCTGGAACTACCGGAGGAATTATCTGGAGTACACCCCGTGTTCCATGTCTCGCAATTAAGGAAGTGTTTGAAGCTTCCCGAGGAGCAAGTTCCTACGGATGCATTAGACCTGCAAGACACACTTGAATACAAGGAACATCCGATCAAGATCTTGGCACGGGATACCAAAGAGACGCGAAACAAGACAATTCCAATGTGCAAGGTACAATGGAGCAATCACACTGAAAGGGAAGCTACGTGGAAGAAAGAATCGGACTTGCGGATTATGTTTCCTTACCTCTTCGAAGGGTACATTATCTCTGAATCTCGAGGTCGAGATCCTAATGAGGGGGAAGGACTGTAACAACCCTAAAAATCCACACAACCTAAAAATCCCAACCAATTAACATTTTTCATTTATTTATTATGAAACCCATTTTTCTTGTGCAAGCATATAGGTTTCATTATAAATTTGGTAAATAAAGGAGTATAGCTTGTATTTTAATTTCATTCACATATAATAATAGCTTATGCATCACATTTGGGATTTATTGCAATTTATGTTTGTATTTACTCAATACTTAAAATGGGTAATATATGTATATATACACTTAAGTGAAAATAGAAAAAGAAAAAGAAAAGAGAAGAGAGGAAGAAAGGAAGCCAGCCTGCTCGGCCTGCTAGGAGCCCAACCGGCCCGTTTTCCCTTTTTCCCTCTCTCACCGCGCGCAACCAAGCCGGTCGGCCCAGCTGCGGCCCAACCGAGCAAGCGCGCGCGCGACTGTTTCACCTACTCCCCCGCAGCCGCTGACCGCCCGGCCCCGCCTGTCAGCCGCTCTCGCCCCCACTGTTCTTCTTCCTCGCAGAGACGACGGGGACGAGTGCACGCATTTCGCGTGAACCCGGTCCCACAGCTGATAGCGCCACGCTCCGTCAGGTTTGTCCCCTGCCTGTCCCCTGCCTTGCTCGCCAAGAAGCCCGCGCGCACCACCGGAACCCTAGCTCGCGCAAGCCACAGCCCTCCGATCGGCCCGAGCAGATCAGAACCGCCCGCCATAGGTAGCCACCCGAGCTCCGCTATAAATTGAAGCACCTCACGGCGCCCTAGCCTCGTTCCACTCGCCGCCGCCACTGGTGGCACCGCCCTACGACACCGCACCACACCGAGAGAGAGAGAGCGAAGGAGGAAGGCGGAGCGGAGAAGGAGAAGCTGCCGGAGCGCCGCTGCCGCGGAGCACGCCGGAGCCGTACACGGAGGGGAAGCCCGAGCTGCGGACGAGGAGCGGCACGACACTGCGATCACTCTGCACAGCGTCACCTCATCACTGCACCACCATTCTTACCTCACCAGCCCCACGGTGAGCCACCGAGCACCTCAACCGACCTCGCCGTGCTACCGATCATGGCGCTTGGCATCACGAGCGTGTAGGCCGCGGGCTGTTTTCGGCCCCTGAACACTTCGCACAACACGCGCACAAGACCGGCCATCAAACCACTGGACATCGGCTATGGACGTCAGGCCACTTCCGACGGGCATCGCCGTCACATGTGCTCGGAGCACCGCCACCTCGACGGCGTTCCCGCGCGCACAAGCCGTGAAACCGCTGACGCGACCCGCTAGCGTGACCACCAACCCACCGACCACCTCGGACAAGCTTAGTTGCGAAAGATCGAACCTCCATAGCCCGGAACACCGCGAGGTGCGTTCTCGGGGAAACGTGATCACCGCCGACACGTTCCGCCTCGCCTAAATCCGTTCCGAGTACCTCCGGTCGCCTCGCGCTGCGGAGAAAGGCCGACGAGGTTCGCCAAGTCTGCCTCGGCACCGCCGCGTAGATAGCCGAGCCCCGAATCATGTCTGTTGCCTTGGCTACGTGGGCCTCCACCTCGTCGGAGAACCGCCGTATGCCGTGGGAGAGAAGGAGGCCATACCACGACTCTAACCCGCCACCATCTGGTCGGACGACTGCCTGAGCATGCCAATTGGGGAAAGCCAAGCCCTGTCTTGCCGAAATATGGTCATCGCCGCCCTGTCATCGTCCGCCGCACCGGAGAGACACCGCTGCCTTGAACAGACGCCCTGGAACCCTGCTAGCACCAAATTGAACGTCGGATCCCTGTCAACAGAGCTCGGGGTGGCGGATTCACCACTCCTCAGACCTTGTCGCGCCTCGCCGGAGCCCTGCCGGCGCCACGGCCTCACCGCCGGAGACCGGAGCATCTCAATACCGCGACCAGGAACAAAAACCGACACCTTTTGGACTCTAGAACACACCACTAGCCCGATGGCTAACTGTGAGAACCACCCCCGACCACTGAGAACCACCCCCGACCACTGAGAACCACCCCCGACCAACGTCGAGCTCGCCCGACCACCGCCGAGCTACGCCGACGCCGGCGACTCTCTGGGGACCAGCATCGAACACCTGGTGGGCGACCATCGGGTCTGTGTTCTGTTGAGCCACCACATGCCGCACTACTGGACCCGGGCGCCACGTGGACCAATCCCGAGCTGCCATCCCCTGATTAATCGGCCATTTTCCATTTTCAGAAAATAGGATAATTTTTGGAAATTCATAACTTATTCATACGATGTCCAAAAATTGCGCACCATATATCAAAATTCTCAGAAAAATGAGATCTACAATCTAAGACTATGTTTGTGTGCATTTGGCTCTTTATTTTATTGGATTTTTCTAAAAAACTCTATAGGAGTCGCTGACGCGACTATTTCGTGTTCGATTTCAGAGCCGGAGGGGGATCTGACTAAGGAAGACGACCACGAGTACCTTCAGGGGCTAGGAGACGACTACGAAGGTGCCACGTCCCACCAAATCCTTAGATCCTATTTACGCATTGCAAATGACATTGTTGCTATTGCTTTGTGATTATGTATGGATTGGTTGCATGATAGTGTATTTGAATTCCTTGCCTTGATAAGACTTTACCCTGCTGTCCGCTGCTAGGACAGCTGCTGCTTAATTTACTGTTACTCTTCCACTACTTACTACTTGCTATATGCTGTGTGGTGGAATTGGGACGGTGTATAACTGATTATAACCACTGCGAGAGAGTGCTGCGTGCGTCTTGGGTGCGTGGTAAGGGTTGATGTCGACCAAGTGGGATGTGAGACAAGCCCGTGGGGCAAGTCGTGCCGGGGGTGCAACCTAGGCATCCCCAAGCGAGATACCTGTGGCGGGTAAAGTTGTTGAGGAGGTTCCGGGTGGGATAGCCTTGGTGGTTTGAAGCCCGTGGACGGAGGTGCTGTGATGGCACGGGGAGAGTATCCCCTGAGTGAAGATGCCTGCTTGGTCAAACCTAGGACGGACTAGTTTCAGGTTCATGGGAAACCTTTTCTACTCACTCGCTTCTGATGGGCGGGAGACGGCTGGACTACTTGGTAGGACGGTGCCACTACTGCTAAGTTGAGAGGTGATAAGGGTGGGCGGAGACGGTCGATGGGTTCCCGTTCCGTTCTAGATGCGCAGTACCACTGGATGGGCCCGGTACTGTGTCTCCCAGTCTCAGCATAACGGTGTAGGATCCGGAATATCCCAGGGCTGAGTGGTAGGGTGGCATCGACCTAGGCAAGCAAGCACCCGGAATTCTACCTAGGTGTTTGCGCAACACCTATGATGGCTAATCTTGTGGGTAGTGAAACCTCTGCAGAGTGTACGGTTGATCGATCGATACATATGCCAACTTGTTGGCTATGGACCTTTCCTGTGAAGCTTCTACTAGTGTAGCGAGTGTTCTCTTCTCCCCCTGGATGATATTTTCCGGCAGTGTACCCGCTGTGGTAGTGTGCCGCTGAGATAGGCCCGAGAGGGAGTTGGGCCTGTCGAATGAGAGTGAGGTGTGGGTATGTGAGATGTGGTGATGGGAAAAGGGATGATGGTGTAATTGGAGATAAAACTTGACTACTTAAACATTGATTACAGCTGCATAGGAAACCTCAGCTTATAGGTCTGCTTGTATAGCCTTGCATCCACTTTCCACAAAGCAAATGCTGCATAGGTGGGCTCCGTGGCCAGTACATATCGTACTGATAAATTTGCTGTCAGGTGACGAGAATGAGTACGACTTCGAGGAAGATGATGGCGAGGAATAGGGTCACGTGCTACACTCAAGTTGGCCGTGAAGGATGAAACGTTTCCACATCTTCTAAAGCTTCTCTGAATGTTGATTCCGCCAATGTGGCGATGTAATAAATGTTTATGTAAGACTTAATTACCATTGTATGGATCCTGGTGTCAACTGAGATATGGGTAATTTCATGGATTGTCCCCAACAATCTGTTGAATTACAATTCGAGCCTGTGGATTTCCCTTCGCAGAAATCGAGGTCGTTTCACAATCACACAATAGCACTTTGGAGCAATAGTACCTTTCCGATTCTCGAATAGACTGGGAAGGGTAATCGGGAGAAGGCTGCCAAAAAGCTCTATGAAACACTAACTCCGACGTGGTGGAATACGAAGACCTACAGAGCTGTCACCTCTGGGGCTACCACAACTAACCGTAAGAATTGGGCGCAAGCTCAGGTAAACACTATCCTAGACACCACGTCTACACCAATGAATACTACTCTAATTATGCGCTATAACTAGAGCACTCAATACGAGCAAAGATCCCATGCCAAAGTATAACAATTATACTAACCAATCAAATAATGATGCATATAAGTAAATAGAGAAGATAAATATATAAAAGCATAAGTCTTACAGTGATAAGAAACAAGTCATACCAGACATCAGAAGAACTCTCCAGACCCGAGCATGGCTCCGCTCTCCCTAACTCTCAACTAGAACTAACCTACTACATTGGAGAGAGGTTGTCCTTCAATGGGACACCTCTCCATCCATACCCTAACTAGAGAATATGAGTTATAATAATGAAAGGGATGCCTCAGGGAGGGGGGGTCTGCCTCTTTATTTATAGCCCGGTGGGATGAATGTGCACCGCAGGATCAAACCGACTTAACCAAGGGCCGAGATGACTCTTCATAGGTGGTGGAGGAAGACTCCAGAAGGCGGCGGAGGAAACCCTAGGAGTGGGGCCGGCCGGCGCCCAAGTGTGGGCTTTCGGGTCCATCTTCGTCGTGGTGTCTTCTTGGGCCTCCTGTAGTCCAATGGTGCATGTGTTGCCACATATTTTGATTCTGAACTTCGAATATAGCAAATGATAGGTCTGTTTCGATCGTCTCGATGAGCCCATAGCAATGGTGCAGTCCAATTCCTTATTTGAGATACTTTTATTGATGAAAATTGTATATTCCTACAATACAAGTGAGAACACCAAAACTCGTGGAACTCGTTAGAATCAAACCTTAGAACTATGCTGTGGATTGTTTTATGCCCTTGATTCATGTTTAGTTGATGGATAAAAATGGTATATAACTACCGTCAGCAAGAGCCATTAGATTCATCGAACTCCACATCATATGTTTCTTCAACAAGGCCGGTGGCATTGTTGAATACTCTATATGCTTTGGACTTCAATGAGTAACCAACAAGAAAGCCAATATAACTACGTCTTTGAAACTTCCCTAGGTGTTGCAGCTTCTTGTAGATGTAGCATTTGCAACCAAACACCCAGAAGTGGGAGACATCCAGCCTCTTGCCATTGATAAGCTCATAGGGGGTCTTCTTTAGCAACCGGTGAGGGAATAGGCGGTTGGATGCATAGCATGCAGTGTTGATTGCCTCCGCTCAAAACCTCTCCGGTGTATTATACTCATCAAGCATTGTCCTTGCAAGGGTGATCAATGTCCGGTTCTTCCTTTCAACAACCGGATGAAACTTCATGCTTAATCCCAACTTCATCACAATAAATTTCAATGTTTGTGTTGTCAAATTCTTTGCCATTGTCACTTCTAATCTTCTAGATCTTCACTTCAAATTCATTTTGTGCTCACTTAGCAAACTTCTTGAAAGATGCGGCAACTTCGGTCTTGTCATGAAAAAAGAACACCCAAGTGTATCTTGAGAAATCATCAACAATCACTAGACAATAGAGCTTGCCACCAATGCTTGCATAAGTTATTGGCCCAAATAAATCCATGTGTAGTAGCTCTAATGGTCTTGAAGTTGACACAAATGACTTGGATGGATGTGTATTTGCTACTTGCTTGCCAGCTTGACAAGCACGACATAATTTGTCCTTTTCAAATACAACATCTTTCAATCCTCTCACCATTTCCTTCTTCAATAGCTTCTTGAGTGTACTCATCCCAACATGTGCAAGCCTTCTATGCCAAAGCCACCAAAAAGATTGCTTGGTGAATAGACAAGTCTTCAAATTAGCATCTTCCGAGTTGAAGTCCACTAGATAGAGGTGATTGTACCGAAAGCCCTTGAACATAACTTCATTGTCATCTTCCTTGGAAACAACCACTTTTTCACTTATAAATAGGCATTGGAAGCCAAGATCACACAATTGACCAATGGAGAGCAAGTTGAAGCTCAAAGAAGCAACTAGAAGCACATTTGAGATAGCCACTTTGCCAAGCCCTTGCACTTTGCTCTTGGAATTATCACCAAATGTAATCTTTCCTTGGTCTTCCACATTCTCTTCTAGTGAGGTGAACATACGAGCATCACCGGTCATATGTTGAGTACATCCACTATCAATTACCCAACGAGAGCCACCGGTCTTGTCGTTCACCTACACACTTGATGTTTAGGAACCCATACTTGAGAAGGGCTCCGGAGTTTCTCAACCAAAGCTTTAGCCACCCACAATTGCCTAGGCCTATTCTTGTTTGGGGGACCTAGGAACATGACTTTCATTTTGCCCTTAGAATCTTTTCTTAGCATGTAGTGAGCATCAAACGTAAAAGGCCTAGCATGCTTGGGCAAAGGTTGTGGTGGTGGTGTCTTGCACTCATGAGCAAAGTGTCCTTCTTGACCACACTCAAAGCATCTCTTTGGCTTGGGTTGGGTTTGTTCTTTCCTTTGTTGAGTCTATTTTGGGTTCTAATATTTTGCACCTTCTCACCCATGTAACCAATCCCACTTCTATCAAACTTCATCACGGTATTCATGAGGAGATCACTTTGAAGATATTGGCCTCTTGTGAATTTTTGTAAGCCCACGGTGCGATGACTCTTCTCTTGCTTCAACTCCTTGTTCTCTTTCAATAGACTTGCAAGTTGGCACTTCTCATTTTTGAGGATCTTATTCTCTTCTCTAAGCACCTCAATCTCATCATCTTCTTGCACCATTTCAATGACAATGGTATTAGTGGTTGATTGCTTCTCTAGCTCTTTTTTCAAATTATCATTTTCAATCTTGAGCTTCAAGTAATCATCATGGCAATCGGCCACCACCACTTTCTTGCCTTTGCTACTAGCACCTTGCTCAATGATCTCATCAACCAAGTCATCACATGATATAGCTATGTCACACTTAACAACAAGGTTAGGAGCATCATGTGTTTCATTTGAAAGTAAGTCATAAGCCATACCAAGGTTGTCATGATTCACTTTTACTTGAGTGTAGTCCTCTTTTAGCTTATTGTAGCTAGTGGTGAGCTCAATATGCATCTTCTCAAGTTTATCATGTTTTTCTTTGAGCTCCTTTATGTTGGATTTGAGCTCCTTGAGTTTAGATGACACATTTTAATTTTCAACTCTAAGCTCATCACTAGTTTTAGTGAATTGTTCATTTTGAGCTAAAAGGTTACCATTCTCAAGTTTTAGCTTTTCATTTTTACTTGTTAGCTTTCTTATCACTTTGGTGTAATCATTGATCAAGCTAGCAAGTTCATCATAGGTGGGTGAATCATATTCAATGTCACTATCACTACTCTCATCATCACTTTGTACCTTCTTGTCCTTAGCCATGAGGCAAAGGTGTGTAGGAGATGAGGGCGGTGATGGCGGTGGAGGAAGTGAAGTCCCAATAATAAGAGCGGTCACCTTCTCTTTTTCATCATCACTTTCTTCACCGGAAGATCCACTAGAAGATTCAATGTCGGTGAGCCAATCACCAACAATGTAAGCCTTGCCATTCTTCTTGTTCTTGTGAAATTGCTTCTTCTTGAATTCTTTCTTCTTCTCATCATCACTTGAGTCTTGCATTTTGCCCTTGTTCTTGTTCTTGAACTTGTCTTTCTTAGGCTTTGGGCATTGGTGAGCAAGATGCCCAAGCTCTCCACAATTGTAGCAATCCATCTCGGAGATGGGCTTTCTTTTGCTACTTGTGAAGAACTTCTTCTTGTTGGAATCAAACTTGATTCCCTTATTGTTGAGCTTCTTGAGCATCTTGGTGGTCTTCCTCACCATGAGAGCAATCTCCACATCATCATCATCATCATCATCATCATCATCATCATCACTTGTGGAATCAAGAGAAGTGTACTTGACTTGATATTTGCCTTTCTTGTCGGCCTTGAGTGCCAAGTCCTTCTTCTCTTCTTTCTTTGATGATGAGCCATCTTGAGGGGTGATCTTCATATACATCTCATGAGCATTGATCTTCCCCAATATTTAAGTGGGAGTTGCATTGAAGAGATCCCCTTGATGAAGCACGGTCATAATGTGACCATACTTGTCAATGGGAAGAGCATTGAGGATCCTCCTTGCAACTTCGGCGGGAGTGAGTTGGGTGAGCCCAAGTCCATTGACTTCCTCTACAATGATATTCAAGTGAGAATACATGTCATTAGCACTTTCATTAGAAAGCATCTTGAAAGAATTAAGCTTGTCCATCACAAGGTAATAGCGTTCCTCACGCTCACTCTTGGTTCCCTCATGGAGCGCACAAATATCCGACCATAGTGCATGGACGTTTTTGTGGTTTCTCACACGGTTGAACACCTCTTTGCTAAGGCCTCTAAAGATGATGTTGTGAGCCTTACCATTCCACTTTTCATGCTCTTCCTCAACGGGCTTGAGGGTTGCGCCGGCTTTGGGAGTGGAGTACCCTTATGTGGCGGCTTTGTGAACACCAAAGTCCACCGCCTCAAGGTATGCCTCCATACGAATTTTCCAATAAGGAAAATCGTTACCGTCAAAGACGGGAGGGGGACCATCATGACCGCCGGGCATCCTTCTCTTGGCGGTTAAGCCAAATTAGTGAGCACAAGGCTCCGATACCAATTGAAAGGATCGAGGATGCCCAACAGGGGGGGTGAAATAGGCAACTAATAAATTTTCGCAAAACAATTCAACCTATCGCCAAATTGCCCAATCTCACCCCACATGTGCTCTAGTGAGATTCTAAGCCTAAAACAAGTTGAGCAACCTAGAGCCAAGTCCCACACAAGAAATTATACTCTAGGAATGTAAAGAGCACAAAGTAATTGCGGGAATGTAAAAGAGAAAAAAAGACAAAGCTAATTTTTCCCGAGGTATCAGAGAGTCGGCACTCCCCACTAGTCCTCGTTGGAGCACCCACGCAAGGGTGTAGCTCCCCCTTGATCTTCGCAAAGACCAAGTGCTCTCTATGGGCTGATCCTTTGCCTCTCCGGCGCGGTGGATCGCCCACAACCGCTCACAAGCTTGGCTTGGGCCGCCCACAAGCTCTCCAAGCGGTCACCAAGCCTCCGATCGCCACCAAACCGTCTAGGTGATGCCAATCACCAAGAGTAACAAGCTCGAACTCTCACTTGACCCAAACAAGGCCAAAGAGATGGATGGATGCACACAAGTCACTCTTGATCAATTCTAGGGAAGAAGCTCACTTGAATTAGCAATTCACTCAACCTCCCTAGGGCTCTTGCAATCTCACAAGCTCTCAAGGTGTGTTCAGCTATTTGAAGTGGCAAGAGACCTCCCATGGATGAGCACAAGGAGTATAAATACCCCCACACAAGCCCATGGCCGTTAGGCACAATGCACTCTGTTTTCGGGTGCACCGGACGCTCTTAAGTTCACACCGGACGCGTCCGGTGGTTGTCCGGTGCCCCCTCCAATGGCTACTGTAGCTGCTATATTTTGAACACACCGGACGCTGGCATTGTCCGGTGGGGCTTCACCGGACGCGTCCGGTGCTCAAAATACCTCTCTGGACGGTCACCGGACGCTCCCGACTTTGTCCGGTGCAGCGTCCGGTGGTTGTCCTGTGCTAAGCCCTAACCCAGGGTATAGCACCGGATGACCGCACAGTAACCACTGCGCATCCGGTGGTTCCAACACAGCGTTCACTGCTCTCTGAGACTACACCGGACGCTTTGGCCCGCGTCCGGTGCAGCGTCCGGTGCAACTTTTTGGCCCAAAACTTCGCCGAATCGACAACTTTCCAAAATGAAGTTTGTTCCAAATAGTTCACCAGACCTTTCTGCACTCTTTAGACCTATGGTTTGACAAGTGTGCACCACACTACCATCTCCTAGCCAAGTCTAGGTCAAGCTACCCATTCAAACCCCCTTAATAGTACGACCAAAGTCAAAAACAAGACCTAAACTACTCCAACTGTCTCTCAGCTCCAAACGACACTTGGAACTAGCCTATATCCGTCTTGTCTTCGGTCTTTTGAAAACCGAATCGATTTCCATCGCTAGGGGCTTGAACCTACATGTTATTATGACCTAACCTCTAGGTTATCCTGCAAAACACACGTTAGTCATAATAACCACCTTGTTGTCATTAATCACCGAAACCACTAGGGCCTAAATGCTTCAATGTTGACACTAAAAGAACATAGTAAACCTTTTACACTAGGTGAGGAAGGACACGCAGGATCCCATAGGACAAGAACGGGCACATGCTCAATGATTGAAAATTTATTTTGTTATTACATCCGACTCACCTTTTTAACTACTCCTTTGGTCAAAAAGAATCCACATCCAATTTTTCCAATAAATCAAACGCCAAAGATAACCACCTACGGCGTACAATTAAAAGATGGAACTTAGGGCACTCCCAACCCAGACTCTACCCCGGTTTCCATCCCTATTAATTGTCCTGTCACGTAGGCATTTTGCTGATGTGACAAGCGATTTAATGAGGAGAGAGATAGAAACCAGGTGTAAGTTAGAAACCAGATCTACACGACAACCAAGACATGAAGAGACGTGATAAGTAGAGGTGTGATTGGACAAAATATTATTTTATAGAAACTATCCATCAAAAACATAGTTTTTATACGTAGTGTCTATATGTATAGAAAGTATACATGGTTAGGGGAGTGTCCTTAGATTAATGAAGGGCATTGTGGCCCTTTCTTTTTGGCACTGATCTGTTCTAAACTTTCTAGAAGTTGATTTAATCATTGACGGAGGGAGTATTTTTATGCTGAGCCAATTTAGTGATACAAGAGTTGATACTTCCTCCATTTCAAATCATAAGACGTTAACTTTTTTAGATGTATAGATTTTGCTATGTACTTAGATATATACTATATTTAGATACATAGTTAAATCAATGTATCTAGGAAACCAAAATATCTTCTAATTTAAAACAGTGAGGGTACTATTTTATATAACTAGTAAAATTTTAGTTTGTTTGACTTGTCGAAAAGTAAGATGTGTATTGTTTTTGGGATGGAGAAAATATTTAATTAGTATGCAACTAAAGCCAAGCATTGGAGAAGGTTGTAACTTTCATGTTTCATCAAAATATATATTGCTCATTCTAATGAGACACATCGTTATCCTAAAAGCTAAACACTAAACTATCGGCCACTCTCTATTTAGCGTTTAGACGGGTTAGACGACCGAATAGACGGTTTAAAACGATTGCACTGTAGCAGTAAATGTACATATAAAATTATATTTTTTCATACAAAATTCCACAACTTGATATAAACAATAAACGATTATGTATATGTACACATAGTCATATTGACATCATTTAGGTGGCACAAAAATTTTCGCACCACACGTGCAAGTCCAATTTCACCCACACAAAAAGTTTGTCTAACCCCTAAACTTTCATAGTTTATCGCCTAAACGGCCATTTAAACACATGTGTTGGCGTTTACACGTATTTCATTTAATGCCACCATTTAAACGTTTTTTTGTACTAGTTTGACCGTTTACATGGTTTAGCATTTAGTTCAGTGACTAGGACCTAAACGAAACCCAAACCCACTATTTAGTGTTTAAACGCTTGTAGACGGCCATTTAAACGTGTCTAGGCGAACAATAATGAGACATGTGAGGCACATCTCGTTTATACCAACATCTCTCAACCTAGTCCTCCATAATCGTTGATGGGTGTGATTATGAGCGCATACTATGTTTTAACAAAAATGATCAGCATCCAACGATTAAATACCTATGTAGGGCCTGCTTGGTTGGGTTCCAGTTCTTGCCCTACCAAAATCATGGCAAACCAAAATTTATAGTCATCAATTGGTTCATTGCTAAAGAATTGGCATACCAATATTTATGACCAAAGTTTGGCAAATCTCTAGAAACTTCTTCAATTGCAAGTAAGAGCAAAGTCTTTTCTAAAGTTATCATGGCACTCAACTAAATGAGCATCTCTACTTTTTGCCCCAACTTTGGTAGCCATGGTTTTGGCAAGCCTAAGTTTTGGCTTGCCATGGTTTTGGTTGGGCAAGAATTGGAACCCAACCAAGCAGGCTCGTAGTTCAGTAGTTGCAACTTTTTATGCCACCAAGATATGTAAGGGTCCGTTTGGATGTAGATATTGTAGGGTCTAGAATTGCATTGGGTTGAATACCAAAGCAGCCATGGTATTGAAATGGATACAATTCAAATATTGTTGTTTGGATGACCATTGAATTGTCCTTTGGAATCCTAGCAAGTAGCTCAAAATCTGTTTTCTGTATGGATGCAAAAAAGGGTGGAATTGAAACGGCAGCGACCCACCATGGCTCAAATCTGTGCAGATGGTCGGTGGTAGCGACGCACCATGGCTAGGGAGAAGAAGGGGTTGAAGAAGCAGCACAACGGCCTGCGCGTCATGCCGAGGAAGAAGCACACGGGGATGGCCTTCGCGCGCGTCGCATCGAGGAAGAAGAGAGGAGAACGCGGGGGGAAGAAGCGACGAAGCGGGGGCGGCCTCCTGCGTCAGGTGCGTCGGGGGACGAATGCCGCACAATAACAAGGGGTGGGGCTCGACATTGCAGATGCGGAATTAGTGCAGGCATATGCAATACCGATTGGTATTGGGCCTGAATTCCAGTTCTGAATTCTTAGCCATCCAAACACTGGAATTGACGACTTCACAATTCCAATTCCAAATCCTGAGGCCCAATATCTACATCCAAACGGGGTGTAAAGGTTTTAGATGACTGCTAATCAAGATTACTTTTCCAGTTCTTCACTGTCTACGATGAATAACTGACCTTGATGCATTCCTTTCATAAAAAAACCTCGATGCATTTCATTCTCTATATGAAAATCTTTTAAAACATATTTAGACACCAATTAGAATGCTTTGGGAATTTTTCAGTTTTTCTTGATATTTTACCATTTTACTAGAGCCAAAATAATTTTTTTTGCAAGGTTTACTTTCATGATATCTAAGTATTTTATTTGTGTTTTTAATATCCCAATCTGTCTTTATAATTTTATTATCGGTGTATTTATAAGTTTAGAGATTTTTTCTGTAGTTTAAATATCTCTTATTATGTATTTAGAGTTTTTTAACTAAAAAGAATAAATCTGTCTTGAAAACCACCTCTATCCAAGATAGGAAGATAATTTAAATGGTTTCGTAAATTGACATTGTAGAATGTTCGATTTTAGAGTTATAGACTGAAAGTCAAACAATACATATAATCTCTCCGTCCCTCATAAAAAAAATATATACAATTGTAGGTTTTAAACAAATTTATTCTTTTTTACATTTGACCAAATTTATAGAAAAAATATGAATATTTATGTCTCTGATTAGGTTCACTATAAACATATCTTCTATAGTTAATCTAGCGATGCTTTTTTACTATCATAGATAATAATAATTTTTTATATATGAAATTGCTTAACTTGTCATGCGAGAATTGTATAGTACGTATGTCCTTTTTTTTTGACAACTGCATATACTATATATTAAGCAGCCATTTTACAGAAAGGTCTCCTAAGGAAGACCAAATTACAACGAGGTCCTGCGACCGGATAAGAACAACTGCTGCATCTGAGGCGCTGATGACGACGAGTTTGTCGGCGAGGGGCCGTAGAGGCGTCGATGGCGCATACACCCGAATGGAAAGATCGCGCAAAGCGACGGTTGAAGGTGGGTCGATGGAGCCAGAGAGGAAGCGCGTGGCCGGCGACCGAAGGATGAGTTTGTTGCCGTCGCCGGTGGCCGAAGATGAAGCTCGAAGTCGAATCCCAGGTGGAGACGAAGTCGTCGAGCCAACGCCGAATGAAGAGCTGCCTGGTTGGAGTCTGGATCCGCAGGATCGATGGCTGCAAGGTAAAGGTGGAGGCGGAGGCGAGCTGTGGTGGATGCGGGTCGGAGAAGCACGGATCTTGGAGGCGACGTGAGGAAGGCGGGGAGGAGGCAGGGGAGGGGAGATCCGAGCTGCTGAGGAGCGGATTTATTTTATTTAGACATACCTTGGCTAGAGCCTCATCGCCGGCGACTGGAGTTGCTGTAGCAGCGATGACGACGACGGCCGAGAGCTCAAGCACTAGGGGAGAAACCATCTCGGGGCTCCTACAGTATATACAGGAGAGTGTGCCCCTTTCCCTACCTGGTGCGGTGAGCACGCCGGCGCCAGGAGGGAAGGGGCCAGCGGCAGCGAGTACAGGAGGAGGCGGCGAGATCTAGTGGTGACCGACGGGAGGGAGGAGGAAGAAAAGTTGAAGGCGCTACTACTCAGAGCAAGTAAGCGAGAGCTATTTGACCGTCTTCCACCATACATACTTGCCACTGCTGCCCGCGCTTCGCTGCGGGTGATGTGTTTGGTATTACGTTGCTAGAAAAGGTTGGTCCATTTCTTCTGTGAAACGCTGGAGTAATATGGCAAGAAAAGACAAAATATTTTTTTGTTACATTGTTGTGAAGGAGCCTCTGTGTTGGTCGTCGCTACATGGTATCACCTGCCACGTTAGCGAAGAAATGGTTGGTGGAGTTTATTGGGTCAAGCAACAAACACAATTCCTCTCAGATCTTAATCTTGGTGCAAAATAAGCTCGATTAAAAAGAATCTCATTCCGAGATTCGAGGCAAGAGTTAAGAAGAGGGAAACACGATTAAATTTCATGGATTTGAATTTTATTCCACTCTTCCTGATTTCAAGTTAACTCAGGGTTTATGGTAAGGTAGTGGGCGCATTACAAGGATGTACAATATTATTGATCCCATGAGAAAAGGGATTAGAGTAGCAAATATGGTGATCAAGAGCTCTTCTTCATATAAGCACATTTTGGGGTATCCACTTCTTGCTTCTGACGGTGTATGCCTAGCTTCCACTTGCCACTTTCTTCAGCAATCTTTAGCTTGTAGTATTCCCTCCTTGCTTCTTGAATTTTGGAAGTCAATCGGCACTTGAATATGGGCTTAGGTGGGTGATTAGCATCGAATGCGGGGTGTCTTGAGGCAGCAAGAGGCGTATTTATAGCTGATCATTGGCAGGGTCAGGGGATCGAGTGCGTGCCGCTGTTGGCGCCATTGAGCGGGAATCCGGGACAGGCACTGTGCGGCGCCGTGGAGGAACAGCAGCACCAGCTTTCGGCGGTGGAGATGACAGCACAAGCAGTGGTGGTGCGTGGTGTCGGGCATGCGATAGTGGTGCGCTGATGGGACAACGGCGCAGTGGAGAGGACAGCATCGAGGTACGAGAGAAGCACGAGTACGTGACCAAGGACCACATAACGTATCATTGCCTCCCGTGCTTCTCTCTTACCCACTATGCGGTCTATGTTGTTTCCTCCCATCGCTCCCCTTTTCTCGGCTCAAGTAAACCCTGTTGCTAGTCCCTACCTGTCGAATCACTCACATTTATTTGTTATGCTTTGGCTAATGGCTTTTATATGTGGTGTATTTGTTAAGAGATAAGTGTACGATGGTTTAGGTATATGGCCTTATTAATTTTACCTCATGCACGGCTAAATAGGCAAGGTAAACCTTAGAAATATGAAGTTGGAGGGCCAACATATAAAAGGAGAGGCGCACGGCACCGAAAGGAGAGGCACACTGCCACGGGCACGAGAACGCGATTGCAAGTAGGCCCTGGCACTGATGGCATTCACTGAGGACACATTGACACAGACGTGGCGTGCATAGAAGGGTCAACCCGATCATAGACATCAAGCCAGGCGTTCAATCAATCCAGACTTCGAGGGTTAACATTTTCTTTTCATCTTTCTCTTGCTTCAAAAACCATATACTCAGTCACTTTTCAAAGAGCACTAAAGTAGTACGACGATGAAACTTTTCCACATAGCCAAAACAAGGGATACAAAATACACATTCCAAATACCCATCTACGGGTACCAACATGCAGGCACTCGCTCCTCACACTTCTCGCCACATCACTTAGCTACTACAACTATGTGATCTCAACTACAGACAGAATAAAACGGAAGGATTACAACATTGGAGAAAAACAAAGAAAAGCACTACTAGGCCATGAATGCTGCTCCCATGGAGCAACTAATCCACCTCGTTGGACTAGACGGCTTCATTCCTAGATTCTTGTGGTTCTTCTGCTACACTGGACTGTGGATCTGCTTCTTCATTTGGCGGTGGCTGGGTAAGAGGAAGCAAGGGCTCTTCTTTTGATACCCACTGCAGCTATGCGATCTCAACTACAGACATAATAAAATGGAAGGATTACAACATTGGGAAAAGACAAAGAAAGGCACTACTAGGCCACGAATATAGCTCCCCTGGAGCAACTAATCCACCTCGTTGCACTAGACAGTTTCATTCCTAGACTGTTGTGGTTCATCTGCTACACTGGGCCATGGATCTGCTTCTTTATTTGGCGGTGGCTGTGTAAGAGGAAGTAAGGGATCTTCTTCTGATACCTCCGAAGGTGGAGGTGCTGGTGGCACTACCACACAGATTCTCCTCCTTTCAGATGGGTGGGCAGGAACTCCCTCCAAGACCCGGGGTTTCTGCCTTCCCACGGCAGAAGTCCTACGCTTAGCCCTTGTGATAAGATAGGCATCCTCCAGCTCTTCAGTATGCCTATCTTCAGCCCTCTTTAGGGCTTCCGCCATGGTAGTCTCATGACTTTTTGCAGCTGCAACAGCAACTTCCGCTTCACCAAGCTGCACCTGGAGCATCCTAGCGAAGATTTCAGCCTCCTCGGCCCTACGGAGGCACGCTCGTAGCTTTGTGGCTTGCCGATCATATTGCTCGTCCAGAGCAAGCAAATATGTAGTTAAATGCACCACAGTCGGGCTGTCCTCCTGTAGACCTTCCCCATGCAAAGCCTCCATGTGAGCCCTCCATACTTGTCGATTCTTGTCCAAAGGTGGAAAGAACCGCATGGGAGTGCGAGCAATGGGCTCTTCATAGATCCGGCAAAGGTGCTGCAGGGCTTTGCGAGCCACAACTTGGTAGGTATCAACGAAGCTAAACCCAGTTGCAGTCACACTCCAGCCTTCAGTGGCGTCTGAGAACTCCTCACTCTTCCCAATGTAGACGGTGACCTCACATCGCTCAGTACCATGCTTCATATACTCACGACCCTCATACTCGGGACGCTCTTTAACTCCAAGCTTTAGCAAGGTGGCATACAAAACCTTGGGAAAGCCCTTGATATTCAGGCAGTAGCTGCTAACCTAGGCTCCTGCCATCTTTGATGGATAGTGGATACAAGGTGAAGCGAGCGGGAAATTTGCTCAAGAGCAAATGCTATGTGAGCCAGAATGCATTGAGTTGTGGTATGAAGTGGCTACGTTTGCCCCTTTTAATGGCAGAATGGTCAATGGTTCTGGCGCAATCTACCAGCAATGCAACTTGCTTGGGAAAACAATAAAAGAATACAACAATATTCTTCAGGTGCACGAGGTGAACGACATCCGAGGCCATAAATACTAGTACGGCTGTAGGGCATACACCCGACAAAAACACAGGTGCGAGGCACGACTTGGGTAAATCACAGGGAACGTGATGCACATTTCCACATTATGACAATTCCACAGCATTGGATTCAACTGTTTATGCATGTATAGTTAGAGATATCCAAGTATGCCAAACACATTAATGGCGAGTGACCTAAACAACATGTGCGCTTATGCATGCACGGATGACTACATGTAAAGGTGTGCATGGAAAGGAAGAGGACATTATGTGTGTGCTCCTACACCTAATTTCGACAGACTTGCGCGTACCAACAATTAAAAAAATTTAAAAATATGTAGTATCATGCAGAATCTAAAATAAAACTGTTGTTTGATTAGTTGTGGAATACATGCCTGGTAAATTTATCTAGAGGGATGAATATTAGCACGATGACCTTGAAAGTAATGATTTGTCTTGGATTTACTACTAATATATTTTTATCAATTTGACTTATTGATAATAAATGTGTATTTGTACTATGATCACCTCCTTACAACAAAGTGGTGAACGGTGGCTTAGAAATTAGTGACATGACTGTTCGCAGTCTAGGTGGCTTGTACTACACACAGCTGATGTGCTTACATGCTACCCATTTAGAGGTATGAAGATATTCCTCAGTATATTTTGAGGTATGAAAATCAACGCAGCCAAGAAAACCAGGGGAAATGGCGCACATCATGACCTGGAAAGATCATTGGTTGATTTGGTCATTGCAAGCCTGTCTGGCCGAGAAATATCGCTGGAAAGGGACTACACGAGGCCATCACGTATATGCAGGAAAGGAAAGGGGAAATTATTTAATATATTTTGAAGAAGCATGACGGTTCACCTCATCAAGAGAAAATCAAGGGAAGCTACACGTATTGCCACGTGCTACATGATACGGCTCCTGGTTGCCGCCGAAGATAACCAAGGAAATCTCAACAAATTTGGCCAAATAAGCAAGTAGCAGCTGTAGGGCAATAGATTGGAATATTTGTAAGTTAGGCATCGGCATGCAGGTTTTGTTTGATAGAGAGTCCATCATGTACACGTCGCGTAGACGTACGTACGGATTGTAGGCCGGAGACTAGGCGCCCTTTACCTATATAAAAGGGACACGGCATATTGTAAAGGAATCAATCAATACAACCTTTCGGCTCCGGCCAAACCCTTAGGAGTAGGAGTAATGTAGTTTCTCGACGAGTTTCTTCGAACGGGCTGGGTGTCATCCGGTGGACGCAGGCTTGCTTGTAAGTACCGTCATGCCTCGCTAAGTTTTGTCTCTTTAATGTCATCCGGTAGACATGGGAGCACGGCAGATCAGGGTTAATTTTTGTTTGATATATGTTTAGTGTCATCCGGTGGACGCGTGCTTAGATCAAATAAGGGTTAGTTATCGATTCATGTTTGTTTTCCTGATTAATCTATGTTTAGCGTAATTTGGTGGACCAGAGCTTAGATTAAGCATGATCATGGGCATGGATTAGTTATCGGCTCTAACTAATTTGGCATCTTAGTTAGATTCATTAAGTTATCATGATGTTATTTATGCTTACTGTCGTTTATTTATATAACATCTCTTTGCCCGATCAAGATTGCATGATATTAGCCTATACGAAAACATTCATCCGTGTTTGATTCATGCTTGCACTCTGTCATGATGGTTGTTTTCTTGCTTTCATCAGCTAGTCCCTTGCAATCTTGTTCGTACGTGCTGTGGATGCTTGACAAGAGCCGATCTGAATGAACGCAAAGCCGCCGGCCTTCTAGACCAGCTCTGTATTCCTTTTAGATTTGCTTATGATTATTTTTGGGAATAAATCTAAACTGGTGTAAAGCCGCAGGCCTTCTAGACTAACTTCGCATCAGTATCAAGTTTATACCTGAAACTAATCACCGTTAAGTGTTGTGCCTCACGGACCCTGAATTGGCTGAAATAGCCGATACAGCCACGCTTTCACGAGCTATGCTAGCTTGTATTCACCGAATCGGCTAAATAGCCGATTTCGTTTTGTCTTGATAGTTAGACAGTCTGGACTGGATATCTTGACATGTTTACACTGATCGGTCGTAATTCAATTTGTTATAGCTTTTCATATCAGACTGTTTAATGTAAATTGTCATCTCTATTTGTGCATTTGAATCGATCATGTATCAATTTAATGCTTATTCTGTGAAAATCGATTCATGCATGCTGGAATCGACTTTTTAGTCGATCTCCACTCGTATCGGCTCTTAGAGCCATACATTCGGAACTGTCTGCCTACGCCGACACGTTCCGCCCTAAACTACTGATTATGTTTTTCTCCTTATCAATTGCAGGTCAAATTGACTGGCACGCTTGGATCCGGATTATTGAAGCTAGCTGGATCTGCCGGACCCTTGCTCCTATGGATCGTTCCGGGTTTACTAGTGTGTTGGTCGCAGAACCGGATTTTATATCAGCATACTTTTTGGCATGTCCGGTGGGACCGCTATCATTTGATCCGAAGTCAGAAGTCAATCAGAGTCATTTCAAACCAATCAACAGATCAGCTGAAGTCGGCCAAGGAGAGGAGTAGCAGCCCTTTACAATCGGCTCCAAGACCTTCCGTCATTGGCCGATCGAGAAGCAAGAAGGGAAGTTGGCTTATAGAAGATATATGCATCGGGCAAATTGATGTCATATATATGCCGATCGCTTCGTTGTGAGCCATGACCCCTTGAGGTTAAAAGTCTATCTAGAATTTTCAGATAGAGCCAACGAGTACATAAAAGATAGCTGATATCGGCGGATTGAAATTGTATCAGAGTATTTTATTGCATGAAGCCGATCGGCTAAAGACTTAAAGAAGCCAAAGATGTAGCGGGCACATTCCGTTGTCAGCTGCCAGGGTACAAGGAAAGATATAATAGGTAAAGGTTTTGGATTTGACATCCGTCAAACGGCAAGACTGAGATTCTAAGAATCGGCTATGGAGAAATATTTTGGAAAACATTATTATATTCCAAAATTGGAGCCGACATGCTAATACTGAAAGTATCGTATGGGCTTTGACTCACATGAAACAGGCCTGGTGGCCGACATTATTTGCTTGATCTGGTCACGAAGGTACAATATTTCAAGATAAAAAAATTGTTGTTTAATTCTCCTGGTCAAGGAAAAAGGAAGTGGTCTTCGTACTGGACTCAGGAAAATCTTGTACACCCTAGGCATGACCGAGAAAATAAGGATGAGCAATATTATATCTGGATTTCCTATTGGTTTTACCAATGAGCCGATTGCTTAACCGGGCAAGGGAGTCGAGAAATAAGGTTCCAGTGAAGCTGCTTAAGCATCGGCTGGGTCACAGATACAAGCTCTTTGTTGATTCATTTATTGCTATCTACATCATCCCAAGATCTTGCTAGGACCATCGGGCCGGCGACACATTTTTGCTCCTCAAGCCGATAAGAGCTGATCAATTTTCTTCTAGAGTAAAATCGGCTGGTACTTTTAAGATCGGCACCCAATCCGTATTGACATCGGCTAGAATATCTAAAGCGTGCAGCCGGATGCATACGGATGCACCCATTTTCAGGCATGGGTCTTGTACTCGTGCGAGGAAGATTGCAGCAAACCAAAAGATGAAAAGGAATCCAGATGCCACATGATTATTTGCTCACGTAAGAAGAATGGTGCGCCAATTGTTTGAAGAAATGAATACATCGATTGTGATTATTCGTACAGTACAAGCCGATTCTATTCTATCATTAATCGGCTAGACAAAGAGTAGTAGTGAGCCAACAGGTATTGGCTGATTCTTAGGCAGATGATGTTCTCAAGCAGGAAGCTGACGGACCAAACAATCGTGCTCATCCATGTTTATTCGAGAAGGGAGTCAAAGAAACCAGACACCTGGCCTAGGCGTTTCCGCAATTGGCCAATAGCCGATTACATGAAGCCTTCACGGATCCGCTGTTAAATGGGCTCAGAATCGGGTTTGACTACGTCACTGTGGAGCATTGCTGGAGCTGATGATAGAAGCCAATCAGGCAAATGGGCAACAATCGATTAAGGAGACAGCAGCCATGTGCATTTTGATTTACATCTCCGTGCTTTGCACGTATCTGTCGTGGGCTTTACACTGATTAATTGGCTAGAAAAATGAACGAGAGCATGAATGAGTTGACAAGATTTGGAAACTTGGTCTTCGGTATGAAGCTGGAAGCAGGGCAGCTTTCTACATCCGACTGGATACTATCAAGAGTCAACACCGACGCATTCAGTTGAGAGGATGGCGTCCCCTATTGCCAAATCTCACGACCTCATCGATAGCTCGCCGCTCACCGTCACTGCTCGGAGCCGGCGACCACGACGGATCGGAGGTCTAGAGAGCAGCAGTAACTCTGTTCAGATTCGTCCAACCACTGAGGGTGCCTGTTCTTGTGCCCATGTGCCTGGGACTCCTACTAGTAGCGACGCACAGCAGCAACACAGTAACAGGTTATGATCATCGGCTGATTGTATTTGCTCGTTCCAACTTCCAAGACTGACGCCCAATTCATGTTTACATCGGCTGAATATTTTTAATCACCCGTTCCAAAGCCGATGTTGATTGTAGTGGTGCTCGTCAGTGTTTTGAGATCGACGTCAAATTCATCAGCGAAGCTTTCAAGGCCGTTGCTAATTTAGGTGCTGCTTGAGCATGGCAAAATCAGTAGCGTGCAAGAACTTCCAAGGCAAGACTGCGAATATTCGAAGGGATCATATAGGAAGCTACCAGGTTAATATGACGGCCTTCAGTTTGGACGACATCAGTTAAGGCCCAACTACAACAAGAGAAGGGAGCACCCGAACGACAATAAGCTCTATGAGGGGAAGCCTATCTGGTGCTTCTTAAACGTCCCAGTAAAAAATGACACAGACTCCTGTTGAGACCCGTTTGATCAGTTTCCGCCGCAAGTATATGGACGTGGTAAGCAGGCAGCCTGTACGCAACGGCATCTTATGATGCCTTGAAGCGGCGGACGGAACATGACGCTTGAAGATCGGCTGTTGGAACATGACGCTTGAAGATCGGCTGTTGCAAAGAAAGATCGATTATTTGTGGCATTGTTTCAACAGCCGATGGGAATAAACCAGCCACCATTGATTTCTCCTGTGCCCCGAGTCAAAAGCCGAATAAAATATCTGTTTGTCCATTGTTGTGGCAACTACAGAAAGTGGATGACCGGCTCAGGAAGTTCGAATACAGCACAATATTATTTTTGACGGTCTCGTGGTGAAGTATCAGGGTTGATAGCTATCTTGAAGTATAATCGGCTGCTAATCCCAGCACAAGGGAAATCCAGGGGCATCACGTCAAGGCAGCAGACGAGGAATTCGAAAAAGAAGCTAGCAATCATGCATCGGCTTTGGAGCTAATCGCATTTTTGTTCATAAGAGGTTGCCAGTATGGGCGCATATACAATGTAATGAGCGATAGTCGATCAGTCAAGTGGGCAACAGCCGATCAGCTATGAAAGAGATGGAAAAAATTGGCTAATGGAGTAAAATAATCAACTGCTGGGCACTAGAGTATTCTTATTGCTGCTACCGGCATTGAAATCATGAAAGATAAGTGCTCGTTATGATTTTCAAGGGCCTGGATCTTCGTTGTTTGTTTCGATCGGCTATCGAACAGCCGATTCACCAAAATATTGAAGCTGATAATCATGCTTGTTAACTCGGCGGCCGATTATAATAGACTCGGGGGGCGGCTCCTGATCAGCAAAAATAGAAGTTCAATTTAATCGGCCCAAAAAGAAATTTTGTGGTAGCCCGCAGACTGACTGTTATCTTGGGCTGAAGAGCATGCTAGGACTAGTTGTGTACACACTGAGGATGAAAATATGTGGGATCTGTTCAGTTGTCAGTCCTTGGTATAATGGTCGATGCTCGAGTCTGTCGGGATACTCTTATAAAATGGATATCAGATATCAATGCATCGGTTATCTGTGCTTCAGAGGTTATTGTTGAATAAAAGGAAGGCACACATGTCAGTAAAAGCCGATAAGTCTTAGATGCATCACACTGAATGGAACTCCGATGTCTTACTCATGGGCCTTGTTAGCAACTACATCATACTGGTGATCAACTACTCTGTCGCTGCTGCAAGCGTCAGCTGCGATGGGCTGATAGCCATCACTGTGTGCAAGAATAGCCGATAAAATCGGCTAACTGCTTTCCGGATATTTAGGATTGATGGGCGACAGTCTCCTTATCAATGTTATGCAAATTCAAATAGTTATGTTACTAAGTCAGTGGAGCCGAGGTCACACCACCAATGATGATCACAAAGCTACAGTTATACCGTCGGACACCAACTTCGTTTATGACTTGCCGAATCAGTCGATTTATCCAGGACATGTTCACGCTTGGTGTGTCAGCATTGTTTCAGGATGGATAGTGCTCAGCCACCACGGTTTGCAAAGTATAGCCGATGAGTTCGATTATGAGTGCCGATCAAAATAAATATCGGCTAGGGACGTCATGTAAAGACCAGGATAGCCATAAAAGAAATGTTATGCAAGGGAGCGTATAATATTCCACCAGATCAGGAGTCTCCAAAAGATATGTTTTGGCAGGCTTGATGCCATGTGCTTATTATGTGCCAAAATAGGAAGCGTGAAGAGGAATCTGACACGGAAATAAGGAGAATGTCCAGCAATTTTTCTGCAACAATGCCGCAGCAGTGTACAAAGATGGGTTAAAGAGATGTTATACCACAGCTAACAAATGTCTCCTGTACAGCCGATCGCTCAACATGCAAATCATATCGGCGCATAGAAGCCAACAAGAGGAGCGGCACTGGGGCCGATTTCAAGGACCGATACGACTGCAGGCATGTAATAGCCGATCAAGCAAAGAGGTGACAGCTGTACATGTCATATTTGGATCAGCTAAATGGAGTAATTTCGTCATAACATCTCAGAGGACGTTCGGATGATGAAGAATAGAAGTGATTGTTCTAGAGAGTATCGGCTAATTAAGACTTCCTCTATTGGAAGGCCTCCATCCATCGGGCCATCAGATACATTCACCGAAAGAAAGAGAGATCATTGGCCCATCAGCACGTGCTGCTTAAGGCAAATTTATTCTAACCCAAGCACAAGGTGTTGACTTGTTATCGGCTCTTCGTGTAGATGACTAACAGCCGATAGTAAGAGAAGTCCGAGAACAACACTAATATTGGTTGATGGTCAATGAGAAAGGGTACAGATGTACAAGACAAGGTTACGTGTACATTGGTGTGCGATAGGATGGCCGATTGCAATTACACTCGGGGGGCCAGCTCCGAATCGGCTAAGGCAGAGATATACTATTTTGAGGAAGCAGCTCAGATAGACACGATACTGAAGAACAACGTGATTATTTGAATCTGGAGCTGGCTTGGGGAGGTCCTTATTTAAAAGCAAGAACCTCCTTATTGAAATAATTATTGGTTGCTCTGCTTTATGTTTTTCTGATGCCTAGTTTACAACTTATTATTCTCCGAGATTTTGGTTTGTTGCTAAGATTCTCATCCTAGAACTTGAAACTCAGTGGTTTGCAAATTCATGATTCTCGTCTAAGTTGTTGCAAGATATGATATGATACAATAGAATTTGCTATGATTTTGTTATGCGAGAAACTTGACAGCCGGAGATTTCATTTTTAAAATATATACAAAAATTTAAAAGTTTCTCGATGATGTGTCTATAATCACATTGAGCTTTGTCAAATTGCTGGGACCCGAGTAGAAAGGTTTTTTATGCACTCATGGTCAAGATCCACGTACACTCCACATGTGAATATGTTAACTCTTACACTAAGGGTTACGCAAAAGTATGCCATCCATTCACCGAATAAATTTGAAACTCCATCATTGAAGTTTTCCTTTGCTAAAGAGGAGGATATGGGCTATAAAAAAAATAGATACATATTTTGTTAAAAAAAGGGGTACAAAATGCCCACAAAGAAAAAGAGAGAGAAAACAAAGGGTACAAGATGCCTGCCTGAGCGAAAACAATGGGTATAAAGATGCCCGCCGGAGAGATAGCCCATATATTTCAATTAATGCAAAGGGAGAAAGTCATATGAAAGGAGTTTTAAAAAAAATAAACATTGAAAATTTCCCACACATGCACATCTTGATCTTAGTGTGTAACTTGCATTTTCCTGGATCCAATTATTTGACTTAGTAAAATTATGTGATGATTAAGAATATCATTTGAGGAGCTTACTTTTATTTATAAAATCTTAAAAACCTCCAGAAACAAAGATGATCAAAAAATAGGAGAATAGCAGTTCTATACAGTTGTTCTATCTTACAACCACCCAAGACTTGGGGAAGACAAAAGCACCACATGAATCGAGGAAAAGGGTGAGTGATTTGCTAACTCATTCAATTCGAGGAAGAATGTTTTGTTGTATGCATGGTACTATAGAGATATAATCGGCATTGTAGCAACTTTTAATTATTTTCGAGATGGCTGAAGTTGGAAAAAAAGGGGTTGATGATTATTTATGCGAATTCCAATTTGGCCCGAACAAGATCGAAGCAAAGTTCATCGGACCAAAATAGTTCGAAACATGAAATTTCATACTTCGAACTGGAGGCCTGTGTTTACACTAAAATTTGGTTTGAAGATACTCCTCAGTATATTTTGAGGTATGAAAATCAACGCAGCCAAGAAAACCAGGGAAAATGGCGCACATCATGACCTGGAAAGATCATTGGTTGATTTGGTCATTGCAAGCCTGTCTGGCCGAGAAATATCGCTGGAAAGGGACTACACGAGGCCATCACGTATATGCAGGAAAGGAAAGGGGAAATTATTTAATATATTTTGAAGAAGCATGACGGTTCACCTCATCAAGAGAAAATCAAGGGAAGCTACACGTATTGCCACGTGCTACATGATACGGCTCCTGGTTGCCGCCGAAGATAACCAAGGAAATCTCAACAAATTTGGCCAAATAAGCAAGTAGCAGCTGTAGGGCAATAGATTGGAATATTTGTAAGCTAGGCATCGGCATGCAGGTTTTGTTTGATAGAGAGTCCATCATGTACACGTCACGTAGACGTACGTACGGATTGTAGGCCGGAGACTAGGCGCCCTTTACCTATATAAAAGGGACACGGCATATTGTAAAGGAATCAATCAATACAACCTTTCGGCTCCGGCCAAACCCTTAGGAGTAGGAGTAATATAGTTTCTCGACGAGTTTCTTCGAACGGGCTGGGTGTCATCCGGTGGACGCAGGCTTGCTTGTAAGTACCGTCATGCCTCGCTAAGTTTTGTCTCTTTAATGTCATCCGGTAGACATGGGAGCACGGTAGATCAGGGTTAATTTTTGTTTGATATATGTTTAGTGTTATCCGATGGACGCGTGCTTAGATCAAATCATGTTTGTTTTCCTGATTAATCTATGTTTAGCGTAATTTGGTGGACCAGAGCTTAGATTAAGCATGATCATGGGCATGGATTAGTTATCGGCTCTAACTAATTTGGCATCTTAGTTAGATTCATTAAGTTATCAAGATGTTATTTATGCTTACTATCGTTTATTTATATAACATCTCTTTGCCCGATCAAGATTGCATGATATTAGCTTTAAATCTATACGAAAACATTCATCCATGTTTGATTCATGCTTGCACTCTATCATGATGGTTGTTTTCTTGCTTTCATCAGTTAGTCCCTTGCAATCTTGTTCCTACATGCTGTGGATGCATGACAAGAGCCGATCTGAATGAGCGCAGAGCTACCGGCCTTTTAGATCAGTTCTGTATTCCATTTAGATTTGCTTGTGATTATTTTTGGGAATAAATCTAAACTGATGCAAAGCCGCAGGCCTTCTAGACTAGCTTCGCATCAGTATCAGGTTTATACCTGAAACTAATCACTGTTAAGTGTTCTGCCTCACGAACCCTGAAATAGCCGATACAGCCACGTTTTCACGAGTTATGCTAGTTTGTATTCACCGAATCGGCTAAATAGCCGATTTTGTTTTGTCTTGACGGTTAGACAGTCTGTACTGGATATCTTGACATGTTTACACTGATCGGTCGTAATTCAATTTGTTATAACTTTTCATATCAGACTTTTTAATGTAAACTGTCATCTCTATTTGTACATTTGAATCGATCATGTATCAATTTAATGCTTATTCTGTGAAAATCAATTCATGCATGCTGAAATCGACTTTTTAGTTGATCTCCACTCGCATCGGCTCTCAAAGCTATACATTCGGAACTGTCTGGCTACGCCGACATGTTCCGCCCTAAACTACTGATTATCTTTTTCTTCTTCTCAATTGCAGGTCAAATTGACTGGCATGGTTGGATCCGGATTATTGAAGCTAGCTGGATCTGCCGGACCCTTGCTCCTGTGGATCGTTCCGGCTTCGCTAGTGTGTTAGGCGCAGAACCGGATTTTATGTCAACAGCTGGATAAAATCAAACCTCTCGTTCCATCAATAAAGGAAAACAAATGCAGGAACTGTTTGATCAAATCAGTCCAAGCCAAACCAACGCTATAGCAAATAACAACAACATTTATGGTGACAAATAAATTAAATCCAAACATTATATAACTACTCTAGATTTATTACGTGTCTCATAAATTATTGTTTGTATTTTAATTATATTGACAGATAGATGTTTAACTACTCAAGAAACCAAGAATTTTGCTTTTTTGCAAACGAGGGGAATATTTATAACCAGAATAAATCAAGCTATCAACAACATGCATGGTGGAAGCACACGTTTCTGGCGACGCGCACTGCTAGGACTTTATTTTATTTTATACAATCAGTGCACATATCCAAGCGACGCCATGGCAGTGAAACTGTCGCCGTGCATGGGTGGTTTTGATATGATATGACTCAGCCTATGCATTTAATATTTTCTTTTAGTACTGTAGGACATGTTTGTCACATGTGACTGACTGTCCAATGAGTCAAATCAAGCCACTTCATATGATGAAACACAAAGACAGGGATGATCAATAGAGATGAAAAATCCAAATGCCAAATATTCAATTATGTACTCCCTCCGTTTCTAAATAGATGTTGCTGGTCAAACTTTCTAACTTTGACTGAATTTATAGAAAATGCATGTAATATTTATATCTCCAAATAAATATATTATAAAGTATATTTAAACATCTATCTAATGATATTAATTATGTATTGTAAATATTAGTATTTTTGTATATATATTTAGTAGAAGGTAAAAAAATTGACTTCTTAGGAAGTGAGAATGACATCTATTTTGGGATGGAGCGGGTATATGTGTCGGTTACCAAAGTTAGAGGTACCCAACTTCGATGCAAAAACGCTTATTCCCAACATGGCCTGGCCCAAGTAAGGCCAGTGGAAGCCCACGAAGGCCGCGTCTACAGAAGCCCAAGTCTCCGACTCGCCCGAGTCTCCTCGGGAAGAGCTCGGGAGAGTTGCCCGAGCACCCGAGCCTCCTCGGGAGAGCTCGGGAGAGCGGCATCCTCGGCGCCCAAACCTCCGATTCGCCCGAGCCTCCCCGAGAGAGCTCGGGCGAGCGGCACCCACGGCGCCCAAATCTCCGACTCGCCCGAGTCTCCTCGGGTGAGCACGGGAGAGCGGCCCGAGCGCCCGAGCCTCCTCGGGAGAGCTCGGGAGAGCAGCACCCACGGCGCCCAAGTCTCCGACTCGCCCGAGTCTCCTCGGGAAGAGCTCGGGAGAGCGGCACCCACGGCGCCCAAGTCTCCGACTCGCCCGAGTCTCCTCGGGAAGAGCTCAGGATAGCGGCCCGATTCGCCCGAGCCTCCTCGGGAGAGCTCGGGAGAGCGGCGTCCACGGCGCCCAAACCTCCGATTCGCCCGAGCCTCCTCGGGAGAGCTCGGGAGAGCGGCCTCCTCGGCGCCCAAGTCTCCGATTCGCCCGAGCCTCCTCGGGAGAGCTCGGGAGAGTTCGCCCGAACCTCCTCGGGAGAGCTCGGGAGAGCGGCGTCCTCGGCGCCCAAACCTCCGATTCGCCCGAGCCTCCTCGGGAGAGCTCGGGAGAGCGGCCTCCTCGGCGCCCAAGTCTCCGATTCGCCCGAGCCTCCTCGGGAGAGCTCGGGAGAGCGGCCTCCTCGGCGCCCAAGTCTCCGATTCGCCCGACAGCCTCCTCGGGAGAGCCCGAGCCTCCTCGGGAGAGCTCGGGAGAGCGGCATCCTCGGCGCCCAAGTCTCCGATTCGTCCGACAGCCTCCTCGGGAGAGCTCGGGAGAGCGGCACCCTCGGCGCCCCAAGTCTCCGATTCGCCCGAGCTTCCCTATCCCCCTCGAGCGCAATCTCGCAAAGGCATCCAAGGCACAGGTGATGTCAGCGGAGCAATCTTGGACCACAAGAGATCACTCTGACCACTTTACAAGCACTCTCCCGTCAGGAGAGACTCTCGACGCGACTGTGCTTCGCACGCTCCTGACGGCCATACTCTCTCTGACCACTTTACAAGCACTGTCCCGTCAGGACAGACTCTCGACGCGACTGTGCTTCGCACGCTCCTGACGGCCATACTCTCTCTGACCACTTTACAAGCACTGTCCCGTCAGGACAGACTCTCGACGCGACTGTGCTTCGCACGCCCCTGACGGCCATACCACCTGTCCTCCACGGTATGGTCTACGGTGGGCCGTCCCGTTTTCCGCCGGGACCTATCAACTCCGACTGTGACAGTCCAAGCGCCTGACGACGGGCTACGCAAGAACGGGAAAGGCGCCTACTGCGCTGTCCACTCGAAAGGACGAGCACGCCTTCCATCCGGGCTCGCCTGACCCTCGGGAAGAGCTGTTCAAAGACCGGAAATATGACCAGGGGAGATATCCCCCGCTCAATCCCATCACGCCTTCATAGTCCCGAGCCTCGGGAGACCTAAGGTGACTCACCCTCTTGTCACATCGTACGGAAAGATAGCCGATAGGTGTGACCCTACAGCACGTCGTAATCCGACGACTGCTGCCGGCTTGGAACTCACCAAGGACGTGCGAACCACGACAGCCATGCCCCGGAGACGCGGAGAAAAGGCAGTAGCTGCATAGTCAAATGGGGAACAGCAACTCCTCACTGTAAAATACGTAGCTGCCCCTGCCTCTCCCTTGCGACTATAAAAGGGAGAGCAGAGGCCAGCTTTAGGAGGACGACGGAGAAGTTCTAAGTTCTCACCCACACAAACGTACCCATAGCAAACGACTTTAAACACTTAGACACACACAAGAGACCTGGGAGCGCCTCCCTCTCTCGCCTAGCTTGTAACCCCCTATTACAAGCACCCCGGTGCAAGGCAACACGACTCTCCTCTCCACTGGACGTAGGGCCTGCTTGGCCTGAACCAGTATAATCCCTGTGTTTCCCCTTGCACACCATCCGTCAACCGCAAAACACATATTTACTAGCCGGTGTTAGCCCCGCCAAAACTAGCACCGACAGTTGGCGCGCCAGGTAGGGGCCTTTTGCGTGTTGATCCCGGTTGCGGATGGCAGCCAACGTCCCTGCGCTTCCTGCTGGCGTGGTGCTCCGGTTCGGTAGCCTCGAGTTCGCGGCCACTGTCCTCGGCCTCGAGATGAACCTCCGCCCAACCTGAGCCCCGAGCCATCATCATCCTGACCCCAGCCCAGCAGGTGGCTGGGAAAGGGACCCCGGCGACACCTCCACCCATTTCAGGGAAACAGAGGGAACGCCACGCGCCGCTCCCGCCGAACTAGGCGGGGGAAGCGCATCCGCGTCAACCCGACCAATCCTGTGCCCCCCGCACGGGACACCTCCTCTACGATCATCACCAGCACAACGCTGGTAGCTCGAGCAGCTAAGTCACAGTTACCCTTAAGCTTCCAAGCTTTGTTCATATTTGTGGTCTCGGAATCGATAAATAAGCGTTCTTTAATTATCATGAATTTTGATATTTAAACTGAAACCTCCCTTACGTCCGAACCTCTCCAGCACTCTTGAAAAAATCCGTGAAACCCGAACAGGCAAGAGAACACCCTTAGGGCATGGCCGGCCGAGCCGCGAGACCGCCTACGCCTCCGGGCTACGGCATCTCCACTCACCACCCACCGTCCGACGGGTGACTTACGCTTCGAGGCAATTTCATGGAGTTTTTCAAGTACGGGACGAGGGGTGGATGCTTGGGGACCGACGATCTAATTTTCTCTGCGCCTTTTCGATCGCTTTTTCGAAAATTCTGCGCCGAACTCCTTTCTGCACTCTAGCAAAACTTGCAAGATCCAAAGAAGTAAAAGGACACTCTTAGGGCAGGGCTGGCCGAGCCGTGAGATCGCCTACGCCTCCGGGCTATGGTACCTCCACTCACCACCCTCCGCCCGAGGGTCAACTTGCGCTCCAGAAAGATTTCGCGAATTTTGCCTGAGTGCGAGAAGAGAGACGGGAGTTTGGGAAATTTAGTAAAAAACGATCTCACTCGAGCCTTCTGTGAGATACCTAGCTGTGTGCGCGACAAAGTGGGAACCCCTCGGGTCGGACTGGCACAGCTCTGGCTCTGTCTACACCACCGAGGCTACGGCATCCCTAAAAATGCTAAGTCCTCAACTTTCATCACAAAGGTTACTTTTTACAAGGGCACTATGGCCCGCTTCTTCTTCACGGCAGGTTCAGAGGAGGGAGCTCGACCTCGGCTTGGAAGAGACCCGCCATCACCACGCACGCAAACCGCCTCGACTGAGCCGAACCGTCGCGTCCGTCAGGCTTCGCGCCTCAAAAGGTGAGCCGAATCATTACAACCGCGCGCCTCGATTCCACCTACGTTTTCTCAACGAAGAAACCCCGGGCTCGGGCGCCCGTTACGTTCCCAGGGGATCGAAGACTGGCCCTCCGAGGCTCGAACAGTCGCCCCAGGGAAATCAAGTTAGGGACAGCTAGTGGATGGGTCACGAAAACGGCCAGTATCCCGACGCCCGGAACGTCACAAGGGACATCCCATGCTGTGTCCAAGTCCCAGTAGCGAGTCGGTTACGTGGAATCCCTCCGTGGGAGGCATCATGCCCTCGGGACCCATCGAAGGGACCCGACATCCACTAACTGACCCTCGGGAAATAATTGGAGTGTGCTCAGGCCACTAGCCGACCCTTAACGAATAGGGCACGGACCTCCACTTGGACCAACCTGTTTGTAGCTCACCGGAAATGCCGACTCGTGCCCCAGCGGGGAAGTCGAGCAGGACCAAACCTTCCTCTTCCTGAAAAAAGAGCGTGAAGGTCGAATTAAAAAAGACAGGGAAGAGCCCGATCGATCTCCGATACGAAAACGGAGGCTCGGAAACTTACCCTGCACCTCGGAAAGACCACCGAACGATCTCCCACATGGTGGGAGGCTCGGGGGCTCCGCTTCCAAGGAAACAACCCACCTAAATAAATCGAAAAACACCCGAGGACTAACAAACACGATTCTAAGCCTTTGAAGGGATATATCATCCCTCCAAAGCCTTGGGGGCTACACCCGGCGGGTGCGCTCGCGCGCACCCCCCGGAAAAAACAACCCACACTTTATCTTTTTTGACAGGAAGAACCAGCGTGAACCTGTGGAGGAGTGCCTTCACTCCGCCACAGGCTCGGGGGCTACTGTCGGGTACCAAAGTTAGGGGTACCCAACTTCGATGCAAAAACGCTCATTCCCAACATGGCCTGGCCCAAGTAAGGCCAGTGGAAGCCTACGAAGGCCGCGTCTACAGAGGCCCAAGTCTCCGACTCGCCCGAGTCTCCTCGGGAAGAGCTCGGGAGAGTTGCCCGAGCGCCCGAGCCTCCTCGGGAGAGCTCGGGAGAGCGGCATCCTCGGCGCCCAAACCTCCGATTCGCCCGAGCCTCCCCGGGAGAGCTCGGGCGAGCAGCACCCACGGCGCCCAAATCTCCGACTCGCCCGAGTCTCCTCGGGAGAGCACGGGAGAGCGGCCCGAGCGCCCGAGCCTCCTCGGGAGAGCTCGGGAGAGCGGCACCCACGACGCCCAAGTCTCCGACTCGCCCGAGTCTCCTCGGGAAGAGCTCGGGAGAGCGGCACCCACGGCGCCCAAGTCTCTGACTCGCCCGAGTCTCCTCGGGAAGAGCTCGGGAGAGCGGCCCGATTCGCCCGAGCCTCCTCGGGAGAGCTCGGGAGAGCGGCGTCCACGGCGCCCAAACCTCCGATTCGCCCGAGCCTCCTCGGGAGAGCTCGGGAGAGCGGCCTCCTCGGCGCCCAAGTCTCCGATTCGCCCGAGCCTCCTCGGGAGAGCTCGGGAGAGTTCGCCCGAACCTCCTCGGGAGAGCTCGGGAGAGCTCGGGAGAGCGGCGTCCTCGGCGCCCAAACCTCCGATTCGCCCGAGCCTCCTCGGAAGAGCTCGGGAGAGCGGCCTCCTCGGCGCCCAAGTCTCCGATTCGCTTGAGCCTCCTTGGGAGAGCTCGAGCCTCCTCGGGAGAGCTCGGGAGAGCGGCCTCCTCGGCGCCCAAGTCTCCGATTCGCCCGACAGCCTCCTCGGGAGAGCCCGAGCCTCCTCGGGAGAGCTCGGGAGAGTGGCATCCTCGGCGCCCAAGTCTCCGATTCGTCCGACAGCCTCCTCGGGAGAGCTCGGGAGAGCTCGGGAGAGCGGCACCCTCGGCGCCCCAAGTCTCCGATTCGCCCGAGCTTCCCTATCCCCCTCGAGCGCAATCTCGCAAAGGCATCCAAGGCACAGGTGATGTCAGCGGAGCAATCTTGGACCACAAGAGATCACTCTGACCACTTTACAAGCACTCTCCCGTCAGGAGAGACTCTTGACGCGACTGTGCTTCGCACGCTCCTGACGGCCATACTCTCTCTGACCACTTTACAAGCACTGTCCCGTCAGGACAGACTCTCGACGCGACTGTGCTTCGCACGCTCCTGACGGCCATACTCTCTCTGACCACTTTACAAGCACTGTCCCGTCAGGACAGACTCTCGACGCGACTGTGCTTCGCACGCCCCTGACGGCCATACCACCTGTCCTCCACGGTATGGTCTACGGTGGGCCGTCCCGTTTTCCGCCGGGACCTATCAACTCCGACTGTGACAGTCCAAGCGCCTGACGACGGGCTACGCAAGAACGGGAAAGGCGCCTACTGCGCTGTCCACTCGAAAGGACGAGCACGCCTTCCATCCGGGCTCGCCTGACCCTCGGGAAGAGCTGTTCAAAGATCGGAAATATGACCAGGGGAGATATCCCCCGCTCAATCCCATCACGCCTTCATAGTCCCGAGCCTCGGGAGACCTAAGGTGACTCACCCTCTTGTCACATCGTACGGAAAGATAGCCGATAGGTGTGACCCTACGGCACGTCGTAATCCGACGACTGCTGCCGGCTTGGAACTCACCAAGGACGTGCGAACCACGACAGCCATGCCCCGGAGACGCGGAGAAAAGGCAGTAGCTGCATAGTCAAACGGGGAACAGCAACTCCTCACTGTAAAATACGTAGCTGCCCCTGCCTCTCCCTTGCGACTATAAAAGGGAGAGCAGAGGCCAGCTTTAGGAGGACGACGGAGAAGTTCTAAGTTCTCACCCACACAAACGTACCCATAGCAAACGACTTTAAACACTTAGACACACACAAGAGACCTGGGAGCGCCTCCCTCTCTCGCCTAGCTTGTAACCCCCTACTACAAGCACCCCGGTGCAAGGCAACACGACTCTCCTCTCCACTGGACGTAGGGCCTGCTTGGCCTGAACCAGTATAATCCCTGTGTTCCCCCTTACACACCATCCGTAGCCTCAACCGCAAAACACATATTTACTAGCCGGTGTTAGCCCCGCCAAAACTAGCACCGACAATATGTTTGCAACAAGCATTTATTTTATTTTAGAAGAAACATCAGGAAATCGTCATTGTTCACTATGACGTCCTTGCTGTGCTACGCTGTGACTAAGCAGCCTAAGCATTTAATAGTGCCTCCATCCCAAAAAAGATGGTATTCAAGTGAAAACGTTTAGGTTTTGACCAAATATATATGAAAATATTGGTATCTATAACATATAATTAATTCATTAGATAGGTGGCTAAAAATATTTTCATAATAGATTATATTTATTTGTAGGTATAATGTTAAGGTTGAGAAAGTGTATGTGAAACATGTTGTTTCGTCACATTACGTCTGGCTCACTGTCCCATGGGTCAAATCAATTCACTTCATATGATGGAACATGCAGATAGAGAGAATTAATAAGTAGTACAGACAGAAAATCCAAACGAAAAGTTCAGTTCCATGTTTGCCACATGCGAGCTTTTTTAGAAATAGTAATCCGAAAGAGATTATACAAGTACTGTAAGCATTTGTGCCTCCATTAACTCTAATAATCTCTATTTGGGTACAAACTCCATTAACAATTATCTTATATATTATTTTAAATGCGTCAACTAACGATATCCTCTGTCGGCTCTAACAAGTAACTTCAAAATAGGTCTCGCATAAAACGCCAAACAGGGCGGCAATACAACAACGTACACTTAAAAGGCAGTAATGAACCCATGGCTTGTTCGACTGCCCCCCCTCCCCCAACCCCCCGCCGTTCATCTGTACCCATGGGACCCACAGTTCATGGAAAGTTCTCTATAAGAGGACACAAAGCTGGTGCTATCATAGGCATCCTACGCACAAGAAGGAAGCCATAGGGGGATGAGGTATGGCTGATGAAAAAATATGTCTGTCTCAGTTCCTACTTGGCATGCACTAAGCCACCGATAATAGGGTATCTCTGGGTCAGTCTAGGGAAGGATCTATAATTTGTATTTGATATGATATCTACATAGAACACCTATTAGTATTCACTTCTTGTATGACCTGAGCGAATTATTCGTAGGATTCTGGCATGCATAACCTGTTTAAATTTCTTCTAGTCACCTTCCAGGTGAGCTACATGGCAAAATTAACCGTCAACTGCTTGAGGAGCCTCGCATGGATTGTGCATCAGCTTGGGCTGGAAGAACCAAGAATAGCATGCAAGCAGAGGGAGGATATGAAGTTCTATGCTATCATAGAAGTCGACCTTCTTAATTGGGTCTCCATGGGATACCGGGGTCCACGAGAGTTTGCAGCCACTTCATCGATTTCTGCAAGGAGAGCCAGTAGAAAGGCTGCTCATAGTGTCATCACCATGGTAGAGAAATGTGGCCTCGTAAGAATAAACGATTTTAGCAAGAGGAAGCTAGATGTCTGGAAGAAGAGGGTGATGGTCGTTGCAAAAATATGTAAGGAAGTTGTCGAAGAAAGGGACGACCTTGAAAGGGCCTGCTCGCTACTACAAAGTAAACAAGGCAAGTTACTCGCAGAGAATGCTAGGCTAAAAGCTAAAATATCAAAGCTTGAGAGGAAGATGGGCCGCTACGAGGAAGGCAAATAGCCTAGCATGGATGTGTCCAGTGGAGGAGAAGCAGCTAAACTCAATAATGATGGAGCAGGAGACATGGAAGATTAATCAGGGCATCAAAAGATGGACAGACCATGTAGGACCATCTATTTAGTTACTGAATTTTGAATAGAGACAGCTCATACAATGTAGTGTCTGTAAGTTGTTTAATGTTTTGTATCTAGTCACGACGAATCGTGAATTATGTTCTGTATCGGTGTGTTGCTATTTAATAAAGAAATACCCACTATCACCTTCGATCGTGAAGGCTTTTTTTCTCATCTGCGGGACCACGGTAGTATTATTTCGACCAACAAACAAACAAAAACCAACAGATCATATGCCAGATTGAAATAACAGAACCATGGGAGCCACACGTGACAAAAAAAATGATGGAAACGTCCAAATCTCAGCCTCAAATCAACAAACCACAAGGGCAATTGGGCAAGTTTCTCTCTTTTCTCTTATAATTGCCCAAAAACAGAGAGCACCATTGGGTTAGCCTTAGCAGTAAAACAAACCACGCTAGGCCAGCCATGCCGGATCAGCACGACTCGCGCACGGCATCCTCACACATCAGCACGCGAGTGGCGGATCGGCGCGGCGTACATGAAACATCTCACATAGGGCGTCCCGGCCGGCGGCGGTTCCTGTAGGGCGGACCGGCGATGACGCGAGCCGGGCATTGTGGCGGCGACTCAGGGAGCAGGTGTTTGCAAAAATCCACGTTCCACAGACCACACTTTGCAAGTTCATGACGAGAGTACATGCTCAGCACAGCGTTATTGATTGTGCGTACATCTTGTATACTAAATTGGGTCTACCCAATAACAAAAGCGACATCTGATTGTGAACGATATGTTGCTGTCTACCTGCCTCTGTATATATTGTCCTAACTGATTTGTGAGCGCATGTGAGATGGTGCTAGAATTGTTGAGAGCATGAATAAAAAAAAATAATTGTTGAGAGCAACGCGAGTTAATCTTTTTTTTTACATTACCTATATCTCATGTGTTCCATCATATTCCGCCCGCACAAAAAACAGAAAACAAGGTTATGTGCATATCAAGCCTACCTGGGTCGAACTATGTTTACAAATCATATTAGCAATAACAACGGCTCTGTTCAGTAAACTGAAAGCTGATTTTCACTTACGTTGATTTTTGCTGATTTCCTGTGGGAGAAGCGACAGCGCCGACATATCCATGCATTGAATAAATTGCTATGGAAATGTACTCCCTCCGTCATAAAATAGATGTCATTATTATTTTTCGAGAAGTCAAAGTCTCCTGGTTTCTGACTAAATATATATACAAAAATATTAATATCTATAGTATATAATTAGTATCATCAAGTAGATCGTTAAATATACTTTCTAATAAATTTATTTGGAGGTATAAATAGTACACACATTTTCTACAAACTTAGTCAAAGTTAAAAAACGTGATCACATTTCACACATCTGAAGTCACATGGAATATCACATGATGTCAAATACCAAACACTTGGGACATAGAGATAACACACCTAAGAGCAACCCCAGAACATGAAACATCCTATGCCAGATACCGGTTAAGACGAGGACAATGGAGGAGCAACAAGAAAATGATTATCCAAAACATGGCGAATGACCAAAAGACCCAGAAACAAGTGGGGTCAAACTCGAACAATGGGGGTTCCATGGCAGAATCTGGCCAAGGAGATTTTGAACTTCTTTGATGGCAACCAGGTCTACATGCAACAGGGAGATATCTAGCTCTGACTCTAACTGCTACTTGCCTCTGCCTTGATTGCTCTTCGGGCTCCTCAGAGTTAGGGATGGGATGGAGAAGAGGTGGTAGAGCGACATCTTATAGCTAGGTGGGCGGGGGTGATGTAGCACACCGGGAAGTGGGGATGGAGGAGAAGAACATCATCGACCGGTACAACACAGGAGGCATGGCCATAGCACGCTTCTTGTGCGAGCTTAGAAGAGAAGAAGAGAAAAAAAGGAAATAGGATTCACTTAGTGAGGACGCGTGCGTAGAGCCACGCTCAAAAGAAAAAAAAGGGACGTATTACTAGGACGAGAATCGAGACCCAACACGGCATGAGGAAAGGGAGGGGGTGCCCGATACCTAACAACAAGGAGTGTGCGGCACACCACCGTGTCACGCGAGGGCGGGCATGGGGGCCCAGCACAGAAAATGGTCACTAGGCACACAGTGATCGGGACTCAGCATGCGGCGGAAAGTAAGTCAGACGTGCACTCCTGCGGACTTCGAGGACTAATTTGTTCCGTGTCATCTCTCTCTTCCTTCAAAAAGCATGCTGGTCGGTTACTTTTGAAAAAGCACTACTCCATCTACCGTTGTGGGATGAGAAACAAGAGCCGACATAGCACGAGAGGAAAAGGAGGGGCGCACGATGCCAAAGGACAAGGTGAGTGCGACACATCGCTGCGGCACGTGAGAGTGGGCACAGAGGCCTGGCACAGATGGCGTTCACTGGGCACACAAGACCGGAGGTCAGCGTGCGCAGAGGAGTCAAATTGGGCACAAGAACAACATCAAGTCAGGCGTGCACTCCTGCGGAATTCGAGGACTAATTTTTTTCTTTGTCATCTCTCTCTTCCTTCAAGTACCATGCTGGTCAGTTACTTTTGAAAGAGCACTACTCCATCTACCCGTTGTGGGACGAGAATTGACAGCCAACACAGCACGAGAGAAAAAAAGAGGTGCGCACGATGCCAAAGAACAAGGTGAATGTGGCACATGGCTGCGACACGCCAAAGCGGGCACGGGGGCCTGGCACAGACGGCGTTCACTGGGCACACTGTGACCGGGGCTCAGCGTGCGCAGAGGAGTCAGATTGATCACAGGAACAGCATCAAGTCAGGTGTGCACTCTTGCGGAATTCGAGGAACTAATTTTTCCTTTTCATCTCTCTCTTCATTGAAAAACGATGTTGGTCCGCCACTTTCAAAAGAGCACTAGTGCATCTAACCCTTGCAGAAAGGGAATCAAGAGCCGACACAATGTAGGGAAAAAGGAGGGACGCACGATGCCGATGGAAAAGTGAAGCGCGGGATGCCACCACGACACATGAGAGCTGGCACAGGGACCCGGCACAGATGGCGTTCACTGGGCACAGGGTGAAGGGACTCATCAACGTGAGCAGAGAAGTCAAATTTGTAAGAGGAACAACATCAAGTTAGACGTGCACCCCTGTGGACTTCGAGGACTATTTTTCCCTCGTCATCTCTCCGTTCCTTCAAAAGCCATGTTGCTCGTCACTTCTGAAAGAGCACTACTCCATCTACCCGTAGTGGATTTCCCGTCTGAACACAAGATTTTTTTACAATGATGATACAGTGATGTAACTTGGGAAGGGTGTTTGAGCAACAACCTCGGTACCCGCACGTGGCGAGCAGCATCAACATGTGGCATTTGTTCCTTGAGAGCCCTTGGTATTGCGGCGGCATCATAAGCTAATAGACCGCAAAATCAGAGGATCATTGCAAGGAAAGGTTCAGGCAGGAAAGGCGCATTACACAACAAGGAACAAGGAGGCCAAATCCAACAACAGTCTTAGTTTAAGGAGATTCAAGTGTTTAGCTAGGACATCCACAATTAGTCAAGGCAACTCTCTCATATTAGTAGGTGCTTGATAGTCATCATTGGTATGCAGATGCATTTACCATCCCAATAGATGGGTATTAGTTTTTCCAAATGGTAGCATCGGTAGCAGCCCTAATAACGGCCTAAGGGACCCACATAAATCGAATGGACTTAACACCCATGGATTTAGTTCTGATAATATCAATACATACTGAATAGTCATTAGTTAACTGTGGTCTCCTGCATTTTTTATATTAAATAGAACATAACACCAGGAGTGTTTCATCCAACTCCCTTAAAAAGAATATTGTCCCAGGATTTGAGGGTACAACTAGAAAGGGGGAACGCGATTACATTTCACATATCTGAAACCACGCAAAAGATTACATGAATTCGAATATAAAGTACATATCACTTAGGGATAACACATCTAAGCACAAACCAGAACAACCACTAGGCTAGCCATAAAGCGTCTAAAACGGGGACAATGGATGAGGAACACGAAGATGATCCTCCAGAACAAGGCGTATAACGACCAGATCCACAAACCCTTGAGGGTGAAATAGATCTCTGGAAATACTTCGATTAAATCTTCGCCAAGGTAGTCTTGAACTTCTTCGTCGGCAATCAAATCCATGAACAATAGCTAGAACTCGAAGCTCTGCCTCCAACTACTCCTTCTCTCTGACTAACTTGCTCCCTGAGCTTTTCAGATTTGGAGATGGGGATGGAGGAGAGGCGCGTAGAGTGGCATTTTAAAGCTGATGGTGAGTAGGCGTGGTGGTGTAGCACATCGGAAGGTAGAGGTGGCGTGAAAGGGAAATATTGGTGTGTCGCGAGGTGAGGGGAGCACCGGCCATGGTGCGTTCCTGTGCGAGATTGAGTGGAGAAAGGAAAAAGAAGAGAATGGGGTTCGCTCAGTGAGGGGGCATGCACGTGACGACATCCAAAAGAAGGAAGGAGAGGGGGTCGGTATGGGAACGAGGGCGAGGGTCGAGGGTAAACACAAAGCATACCAACACAAGGGGAATAAGCGGAACATAAAGGCACACTGAAACTCAACAACATAGAGGAATAGAAAGGTACATCTTCCAGGGAGAAACTAATCTACTTCATCAAGGCAGATAGCTTCACGGCTGTTTTCTTCAGATATCCTGGCAGGGTTGGGCTACGTGCAAAGAAGGGAAGACTCAACTTCGGAGGCCTCGACAGAGGTGGGTGATGATGCTAGGGTCGCTGCTATACCTCCCTGCCTTTCCCAGGGATAGATGGGTACCCTCTCCGGAATCGGGGGTCACGGTTCGTCTGAGTCAGACGTCCTTTGATGGTCTCGGGTGACGAGGTAGGCCGCTCTCAGCTGCTGCGTGCATGCCACAACGACATTTATTTTGAGACAGAGGGATTATACAATAATTAGTCGAGCTGGACGCACTAGTGCAGTGATCATTAGTAATCCTTATTTATGCCTGTATAGAATAGCAAGCGGGAGTAAATAATTTTGAGAGTGAAAGAGGACAATCTTTATGGGCTGCGGTGATTTGATCCATGAGAGGCTGATAGGGACCAGTGTCCAAATGTGACCAGACAGAATCTGCTTCACGCCATCAAAACAATAAATGGATCCTGCTTAGCCAAAGCTGGGATGATAGGCAGGTGCTAGACAAGAAAAGAAATGGCAAAATTTGTCCTATGCGGTGGCTGTAAATTTTTGATGGGTCATAGGAAGAGGGACGACCTTTCATTTGCTGCTGCCATATACAAGAAAACAAAAAGGGTAGTAATTATCAGCCATCCACTCTTGAGCCCCGCCCTGATGCACGCATAGTCTTTTCGAAGCACCAAGCAGCGATTAGCAGCAACCAAAGGCCCCAGCTTGCAACTTGCAAGCGCACCAGGCAGCACTGCAGCAGGCAGCATCTGCCTGCCCAAGGTGACAAGAAGTGTTTGAGCCATTGAGCGGAAGCCTACGACATGCAGTCGTCAAGCCGAGCCTTAGCCATTTGGATAGGATTAACGACACCATCATTGCGATAAACATATGGCCACCATGTTTTGACCGCAATAAATTATTCTAAAGGTTACGGGTAGTCAAAGATTGACGATTCCAAAAGTTACCCCAAACATGCTTTCGGACGGTATATATGTGGGTAGTATATATAGGAGCTGGTGATGGTAAATGTCCGTCGTTCCATATGAGTCCAGGACGTATCTGCATTTTAGGATTGTTGGGGCACCAAGCCACAGAGTAATGACTATTGCGTGACCCAGATAACATATTTTCCTTTCGGACTTAGTTGCATCGTTATTATTGATATCGGTCAATATAAACATACCATAAGTATCAGTGGCTTATCTCCAATGACAGAAGATATACCATAAATAGTACCGTGTAGTATATAAAGACATTAGCCGGCGCTCGATCTACTCGGAGTATTTATACACTTAACTACTCACCACTGCTAACATACTCACTCGTTTCAAAATAGATGTCATTCTCACTTCTCGAGAAGTCAAAGACTTTTACCCTTTGACCAAATATATATACATTAATATTAATATCTATAATACATAATTAGTATCATATAATTTCATAATATATTTATTTGGAGATATAAGTGTTGTATGCACTTTCTACGAACTCAGTCAAAGTTAAGAAAGTTTGACCAGCACGCATCCTATAGCGACATCTAATTTGGAACAGAGTACTACTATACTATATATAATTCCAGTGGCTAGCCACCAAAAGGTCCCCCTTAAATAAACCATCCCTGGACCTACCAGGCCACCACTTTCATGCACTCCACTATCCAGCTCCACGGAAGTAGCAGCCCAGCACATACCCTCACTATAACCCACGAACCTGCTTGTGCCTATACAAGTGAAAGCGAGGTGTAAAATGGGCATGCCATCGATGATTGCTCCTACTACTGCCCATTTTTAGCGGTGTACCATTCCGTCCAATAGAGCCTTGCCCTTGCCCATGGCTATACATGGGCGGTGGACTATTGGGAACTTTTGAAATTTGTCCCAACACATATTGGCCACCAAGGCGCTTCCTGACGCGCAGGTGGGTATCTGGATTTCACAAAACCTCCGGTTTGGTCCTCTCACAAATACTACTTGATGAGTCTGCCTCCCATCTAAAGAAGTGAAATTCCGTAAACGAACATCAACTGAGCCTGTCTTCTATCCAAAGAACCAAACCATAGCAATGCCACCCAGCACGTAGTGGGTACGCGAGCTGGTATATAATGTTCGGTAGTGTAGCCATAACAGCACTAAAAGACACGAAGTGGCAAGCGTATAGCCGTTCCACCCTCAGAGTGCTGCCGCCCATAATGGCTGCTACGCACATAAGCGCCGAGCGTATGGCAGCGTTGCTTGGCAACAAGTTTGGTCACCCTTGCCCAATTCATAGTGCAGTAGCAAAGAACAATCCATGCAGTTATTTCTGCATAGATTGTCGGGAACTAACTCAAGAGGCATTGTGCTCCCTGTGTCGAGAGAGAATCATCTATCTCATCGGATTTTACAGGTTCGCAAATTTTATCGCACCTACCAAAACTACAATGTTCTTATATTCACTCCCATCATTGTATGTAACACCTCGTAAATCATCACCTAGGTACGGAAATCATCCTATAAAGAAGTGGTACAGGTTCAAGATATGCTAGGGTTGATTGACATAATAGGAATACAGCAACATCCCGTCAACGGCTCTCAGGTCGTACATCTGAACAGGTGGCCCACCAATGGAGGGTGTGTGGTGGGATTCAAGCGCGGACGCACAATCTTTGAATGTGTGTCATGCAAAAGACGCCTAGTGGGTGCCGCCCAGTTCTGCTCAATCGAATGCAAGGTGAATACTATCGGTTTACCTTTTAATGCAGACTAAGACACTGCATAGTCGATAAAAAACCGATGAACCTCATAACTGTCTTTGATTCCCTGCATGCAGGTAGAAACAGAAGCACGTGGAACCCCGGACCCGATCCTACTCGAGATGACACGGAAGGGATCATCAAGCACCGTTCCTTATGCGACATGTACTTTGCTACTCGAGCCGTAGAGGAGGAGAAGATACCCATGGAATCCAAATGCTTTCTCAAGATGGGGAACGATGTACTCTCTAGATGGTCACCAAGGGAGCAAGACGCTACGCCGTCTTTGTGCCCAGTCAACAGGGAGGATGCATTGCCTAAGAGCCTACGTGATGCCACGCCGTCTATATGCTCACTCAGTAAGGAGGCTCCATTGCCCAAGCACCCACGTAAAGGGAGACCGTTACGGGCGCCATTCTACTGAGCCACTAACATCATCTAAGGAGGAGGGGCTTTCAATCGTAGAACTGTCTAGCTATAGCTCATTTCCTTCTGTCATATCTATAGTACATGTATAACTGTATCAGATAATCCGGCCCCTGTTCTCAACGAAGCTCAGGGCATAGTATATATTGCGGGCATGTAATCCTAGCGATGTGCCACCACGTTTTTGGGGCTTCGTCAGCCAATGTTTAGCCAATGTTATATATACATATATATGCTTTCGTTTCGCCACTGTGCCTTTACTCCTCGCATGGAGCCGCACAGTAAAATCACCACTGTGCCATCTGCTTTGAACTGCATGCACCATCACTCAACACGCTCCATCCTTTCAGCTGCGTGCATGCCTGCGCCGTCGCTACACTAGGCCCCGGCTGCATGCATCTACCGCATTTAAGGCTTCCCATGCATCCATAATTCCAGATAAGGATGGAAATATGGAAATGGATATTCGAATTATCCATATTCGTATTCGTTCAAATTATGTATATGGATATCCGTGTCCGTATCCGTTTTAAAATGGATGCCAAAGTGGATACATTCGTATTCGTATTTTCAGTGTTTTTCTCTATCCGATTCTATATCCATATTCGACAATATCCGGCAATATCCGTATCCGAATAGAAAATAAGGTATCATAAATCTATTTGAAAGTTCTCTCCATAATAAGTGGACAACTATTTAATTTTATTATTACTAATAATGCATATAACATATTCAATAGTATATATAAAAATAAATATAGTATTAATTGTAAATTATTAATGGTACATAAAGATTAATTAATTAATTTTAGCACTTTTATAATTTAGGTTAATCTAATATATTTGTTCTTTTACATTATTTAATCTTTTAGTTTATTTATTTATTGATATAAATTATTTTATATAGATTTAACATTTCATAACAAATATTTATATAAATATAATATCGACTGATTGGTATATTGCAATTATTAAATATATATTGATAACTATATTATTTTGTGTGCTATCCTTGTCTATGTTATATATATAAAAGCTTTGTCCCCACTTATGTGATAATTAAGTAATTCCAAAACTAATTATAAACTAAATGGCTATTTGTTTTCTACCATTTTTATTTGAATTTATCCACTTCATCTATTATTTTATTCAATATTACCCATTACAATTTAGTTTACTTTGCTCTTAGAGATTATTAGAAATGTACTTTCATTTAGTTCACTTTGGTTAACGATGTACTTAATAATAAAACTTTGTTCATCTATGTTAAATTTCATAATATACATTTTGAGTTGGATCGAGGAAATATCTGATTTCGGATCCGCATTCGAACCATCCGTTTTGTATTCGTATTCGCAGATATTTGAATCCGTATTTGTATTCGAATTAAAATGTGGTAAAAGATAACAACTGGATTCGATTCCTTGCGTATCCGATCCGTTTCCATCCTTAATTCCAGAGCAAACAGATAATGGAACCGAAATCGGAAGGTGCGTCCGTGCATGACTCAATTCAAAAAAGAACAAACGATGAGACAAAATAGGCAAAATAGCCATCTCGTCGCTAAACTATCGCTTGTGACTCACTTTGTACCTTCAACTTTTAAAACGTCCAGTTTAATCCTTAAACATTCCATTTACGAATCGATCCCGTCCACCCCCAGTAATTATTTGCCACGTGTCCAGGAGTGTATGCTACAAGTCGTTGCTGCCCCTCGCCCATCCTTAGTAGCCACCCAGCTTTAGCAGAAACAAAATCACGATAATCTGTCGCATACTCTATTTCCAAGAAAACACGCAATTCTACTACAGTAGTATGTTTTTATTGTATCAAGTTTGACTAATTCTAAATAATTATAATGTCAAATAAGTATATTACTTATAAAATGTATTTTTACAATAAATTAATTATAATGCAATAATATTAAACCTTTGATGTGACCTGATGTGACGATAAAGTTAGAATTTTGAAGGAAAACTAAAGATGGCCTACATTTTTGACATATACTCCCTCCATATAGTAAATAGAAGTCGTTTAGGACATGATTGCGCTTACCAAGGAGTAATTAATTAGGGAGCATTTTTCCCTGTCTGTCCTCATAAATAGGGTTCCGTGCGCATTTCTTCTGAGAAAGAGTCAAAGCCCGAGACGGCCATCGCAGCAATGCGTGAGGTCTCTCAACCCCGAGGTCCTGTGACTATTTTTTGCTGGTTGGCCAATCGCGAGCGCGGCTCTAATAACTCCGCGCTGCGAGAGCCCAAGCGCAAGGGGCAGCGGCGTCCACATCTGTGTTCAAATTGCAGAACGACATCGTTTTGCCAAATGGACTCTAACTCTAGAACGACTTCTATTTGCTATATGGAGGGAGTATAATAAATGCAAGTGTTCACAAACTAATAATTGTGTGATACAAAAGCATTAATATTATTACATTGAAAACTACATCTTTTCTTTGAATGCACCAGAGGTGCTGCTGATTTTTTCTGAGTTGCACTTGTGGCAGGATAGTTAGATAACCCAACATGTTCTTTCTGCTATGCAATATAGTCCAAGTTAGGGAAATAAGCAAGGAATGAATATAGTACAGTACTATCAAATATCGGAAGCCTGCACTTCCTTCTTGTAATTACACCGTCACCATCCTCATCATAAAATGCATCTGGGCGACTCGTAAAGGATGGAAAGAGGGGCAGCATGACTTTTGGCATGCACTCGTCGACACGTGGCGAATAATTACTGGGGATGGACGAGATCGATCCATAAATTGAATGTTTAAGGACTAAAGTGAATGTTTTCAAAGTTGAGGAACTAAACTGAGACTCGGACAATAGTTTAGGGACGAAGATGGCTATTTTGCCGACAAAATACTATGCATAGCCATATAAATTACCTGTTTGTAGGTGGTGGGCTATCTACGCAGTGAGTGTTTAAGGGTTCGGTGTTCACCGGAGGTGAGCTCCTTGAGTTCCAAGGTAAGTTTTCTCTATCTACTTATATGAAGTCTGAATACAAGTGCACACCACCAGTTGCATTTAAATGTCCACACGATATATTATTATGCCTAGATTTATTTAGACGCATAGATGACGGCATGCTGTATTTGGAGGAACCAGGATACCACCAAAAAGGTGTTCCTACAACACCTAAGATGCAAATCACAATCAAAATCAAGCAGGTAACAGACAGCAACGGATCGCTAAATGCATCGACACAAAGCGATGAACATGGCCGCACAAGCTATTTCGAAATACAATGTCTTACACGATAGTAACCATGGACGTACAAATTATTTCGAAGTACAATATCTTACACAATAGTCACACATACAACCTATTTCGAAGTAGAATATCCTACATGGTAGTAGCGATATGACACGATGCCAGACCAAGCATCAGGGAAATGGTCTACCACATATGCTACACTGCAATAGGTATACATACGTGAGACCTTTCTGAATACACTAATACAGTAGAGTCTAGAGTACATGTACCTTCAAGGAGCACAAATAATAAGGCTAACACAGACAACGGCACATATCGAATCATCATACAGGAAGCACTACTTATTACACCATGTGCATGTCATGCTGGTTATTAGGATGGCAGCACGGGGGCACACGGCAACCAGTCAACCACGAGTGGTCCTAACACGATGCGTCACGGCGCTAGGATGATGGGTCAACAGATGGAAGCTGACCTACTCGTTACTGGGACAAAAATATTATATTATTTAGTTGTTCAAGGTGCCCAGAGACCCAATATATATATAGTAGAAAGTAACGTACCTTGATTTCTCTTTCCTTGAAAACGATATTTCCTTCCGAGCAGACCTTGGTCTTTTGCCCAGGTGGTTCCTGTATCACATACATGTACCATCAGCAGGCTTCTTTCCATGATGACAATATAATTACATCGTACATTATGGAATCTACACCATGGGATTGGGTGCCATTTTAAAACAAAACACTATAAGTAGAACGCAACAGGTAAAAGTGATTATATCAAGATAACAGGTGCATACCCAGTATCCTCATGGGCACCAGAGGGGATCTCCTTTTCGTTCGCCAAGTTTTTGCCAACAGCAACTAGAACAGCTTCGGGAGGTGGAGTTGAGACAATTTCAACATCGGTAGGGATCTTAGCCAAACTGGAAGAGGAACCATCGTTTCCTTTAGCAGAGGCAGTATTTATGGCCTCAGTTGATGTGAATGGCAATCTGGTCATTAGCTTCTGCTGGGGAGGCAAATACCCTCCTAGCCAAGAAAGCCAGTTGCCCAATCCTAAATGTCTCCTCACTGACAACCACCTGGAACACGTAGCTCCGTCCAACAAGACCACGGAGTGGTGCGGGAAGCAGAATCTGATTAGGTGAGCTTTCTTCCACGAGGTCAGCAGCAGTGCATCAGACAACCTGCTCTGCTACACCACCAAAGAGAAATATCTTGACGCGGCCAGTACTATCCTCAATCACCACACTTAGCTTGTAGCTGTGTTTTCAAGAAGAACAGTTACTACGATCAGTTGACGGGATTGAATTATAGAAGAGAACCAATGGCAAGCAAGAGCTACCTGGGGATGACCGTTGGCTGCATATCATCACAGTTAGTACACTCGAAGCCATCAAAAGCTGCCTTCAGTCCTCTTTTGCATGTAGCGCATCCCTTGTACCACCATCCATTGGAAACGTCGACTTCCCGTATCCTTGCATCACAAGTAAACCGTATGTCCTAAAACACAAGAGGTTAAACTCCTTCACCTTACAAAAACATCTAGAAAGTCTAAGTCTATAGACAGGAAGTACATTATTCTCATGAGGATCCAATGAGAGGAGCTCCGCAACAGTCTTCCTATTAGAACCTGGTTCATCAATAGCACCGGCTTCAGATGCACCATGTCCTGGCAGGAGCACAGGAACGGAACCACTCCCCTGTAGACTGTGCACAGAAGAAACCATGTGAGGACAACCATAAAGGCATGTGAACAGATGGCCTAACACGAAAGAGGGTGCATAATAGGTTACCTAGCACGGAAGGCATTCACCTCAGGGATGTCAATGTTCATGTACCACTTTGTTGCATCACCACTCCCACATGTTGCAGCACCTAGGTTGGCATATAAACGGGCGTCTCAGGATGCATGAGGGGCGTATCATTTAGCATTGAGAAACATAACGCTGGCACTCACCCAGGTACTGTCTCACATGCATTCCAGCAAAAACGATTATGACTGGTTCATCGTTATCCGCAGTTTCAGCTAGGAACTCGTCCTCAAAGGTTGTGACGTACTCAGCCCACAAAGTTACTTACAAAAGCTTGTTACTACAGCACACCTAGAGTTAGCAACACAATAATAATCAGCAACAAATGTATGAATTCATATGGAAAACAACCTTAGATCGCATAGGTCAACCAATCGCCTTACAGTCATTCCATTCAGACCACTAGACTGCATAACTGGATGGATGACCGTAAGTTGACCAATAACATCTGTTGAAAAGTCCAATAACATAACACGATATCAATAATACATCAACAAAGAGGCTACCAAAACCTAGACCATGACGATCAACACGTACCTACTAAACCATGTTTTTCTCTTGCTCTGCGATCTAGGTCCTCAAAGTCAACAAAATTAAAAATATATAGCGAAAGATTGTTGGATAGCTCTGCAGGAACAACCTCTACAACAGTCCATGGCATAAAAAAGATTGTGTGTTTGCCGAGCACGGCATTGTACCTCCTTGCTTGTCTGCTAACTTGGAATTTTTTTATCATGTATGAATTCCCTTCCACTAGAGCATCGGCAAACCAAGAAGGAAAACAACATAGATACAGGTGTCAGGTAGGTACCTCTTCGTCAACCAGAGCAAGTTCCATGGCAGTAGCACCATTTCCCCCAAATGTCCTAGATAAGTGCCACATCCAAGCAACCCTAACCTTGATGCACCAATTGTGTCTTGTTGGATTAATATGGGATAGCAGGCTATACTCCACCATCTGCCAATAGGGGAGTACAGTAAGGGGACTAGGAATTAAATGGAGCAAAAAAAAAAAGGAAGGCATGGGTGAGATGGAAAATGCCATAGCAATTTGAACAAGTATGGAACACACAACAGCGAATAAAAGAGTACCATAGGGCTCGGAGGATTTCTCTATAGACAATGTTCTCAGTAATGCTGGAGCCTGTATCGCTGTCATCATCAATCAGAACCCTAAGTCCATCTCTGGATGTAACGCGTGATATAGCAACATAGAGTTGTCCATGGGAAAACACTGGACGTGGCAAGTACAGGCCAACACTATGCAAAGTCTGCCCCTGGCTCTTATTTATAGTCATTGCATAACACAATCACACTGCGAATTGACGTCTGCTAAGTACAAATGGCCATTTAGCGCTAGATACGTGCAAGGAAATGTGAGGAAGGAGGACCTTATCACCAATATGCGAACCAGTTATTATCTGAGCTTCCAACACACGATCCCCTAGCTGTGTTATTACGAGGCGTATGCCATTACAGAGGCTAGCACTCTGATTCAAATTATGCAGGAGCATTACTGGGCAACCAATCTTCAGAATAAGTTTATGGGGGGGAATGCCTTTGAATTGCATAGAATTTAGGAACTCAACGGGGTAAAGCAGGTCAAAGTTACCATGATTCTTTGACGAATCAACCAAACTATCTGAGCTGAGGTATATCTGTTCATGGCCTGGGACTAAGGTAAGCACGTGATTATTAATTTCATCAGTGGTGTCATTTTTTGGAGAAACAATAGCCCGTTCCCTCAGATATGCTGGGTTAGAGTATGAGGTCTCTAGGTTGGGGTAAGTAGATCTCACAATGTCATCAACAGCAGAACCAAACCTTGGAATCAGTATATCACGGGGTATCTCAACGAGGCCAGTATCTTCATCCTCACTATAGGCAGTGCCTTCTGCAGTACCATCACCAATGCTCAGCACCCAATCACTAAACGATTTAATCTGTTGAGTTGGTAACCCAGTATTCGCCATCCCAAGCAAACGCATATTGATTGTAAGCCTCATGATCCTAACATGTCCCCATAGGTAGGAGTTGGTAATGGATGCATCCACTGTATCTAATCTAGTACCACCCTCAACCACAGGCAGCACCTGGCAAAAATCTCCACCCAATAGCACGGTTTTCCCACCAAATACCCTCTGCGATTTGGAAGAGTCTATTTGACCAAGGATGTCATGCATGCTACGATCTAAGGATTCGAAACAATGGCGGTGAGTCATGGGGGCCTCATCCCATATAATCAAAGAGCTATGCACAATTAAGTCAGCAAGGAAAGACCCCCCTCTTAATATCACACATGGATGACTCATCAATAACTATAGGAATTTTAAAACGAGAATGTGCAGTGCGGCCTCCAGGGAGCAAGAGTGAAGCGACACCAGATGATGCTACAGCTAGAACGATAAGCTTTTCTGATCGCAAACACTAAATAAGCACGTTCCAAAGAAACGTCTTCCCAGTTCCACCATACCCATACACAAAGAAACAATGCCCCGAATTCTCATAGACTGACTATAGCACAACATCATATATACGTTTTTGTTCAGAGGTCAACTGGCTGGCAAGAGTATCATGCATGTCTCGAAGCTTGGCAGAGTCATAAGTCAGCTCTTCAGCTAGTAGCCTGTTTAGGTAATCCATGATCAGTCATTGACGCACCGTTTTTGACGAATAGGTTATCAAGCTCAATCAGGACATAGTTTTTGAGATGATGGTCAGGAATTTTGTAGAAAGGCAACTGCATCAACTTTTTTATTTTATACTCTATGTCATCAGTGAAATATGTGTAGAACTCATCGAACAGAGACACGGCATCGCAAACAGAGCAAAAAAGAATTATAGTAACTAAAAGTTGCCTCATCTGAGCAGCCGACCCCCATGAGGCTGCTTCTCTTAGAGCCTCACGCCACTCACTATCGTCGCCGAGGAGGCCCATAGCCTGGCAGGCATCCTTAAATGTAGGATACAATACACCACTTATCGTCCTGAGATCTTCATATGAAGTAGCGCCCCTGGCAACATTCAGAAGCATACGGAGGTAGTAAAGCTCACCACAGCTAGGGCTAATGTATATAGCTCTATCGATTTTTGTAGGTCCCTTGCGTGGGCACCATGCCTTATCCTTTTTATTCCAAACCCATTTCATGGGAAATTCTATGTATGTTAGTTCTCGTGCGCATGGAAACTTCCTGTTAGCAGAAAACCACTCAGTCAATGTTGTCCGCATGTGACGAGGGTCATCCACAATATCGGTCAATGGCTGCCTAGCTGGATACACGACAGTATTCATCCAAGGGAGATGCACAGCTAACCTCTCTACCGCAGGAGTTCTGTAGTGTATATCAAATTCAAAAATACGCCATATGGCCTCATGCGAAGATAGGTAACGGCAGTCAATGTATTCTCTAACCTCATCCATATCTCCAGACTGCCTGTGGACATCTAGGGACTCTAGTAGATCTGAATCTTGGCCAGCACTAATGGATGCACCATGTAAATCGCCATCGGGGACTTGGGTGCCAAATGAGTCAATCACCGCTCTAGCGCGATCTGGGCCTTTGGTAATATATTTGAACAGGTACTTTATGAGATGTATTTTATTGCACCACTCTACATTTATGTGCGCCACAAATCACTTTAAAAGTGACAAATTGTATGGAACAACCCATCTACTATCAAGTCTAACCCCGTGCCGCTCCACAAAGTGACCAATGTCGAGGCAACGCCTATACTGAACAAAGCCATCCTCACCGACAGATGTGTTTACGTGGTAGTCTTTGGGAAAGAACTTGGAGCATTTAGTATTTTTCATACATGGGCATTTTGGGTTAATCTCGCTGCAAGGACCATGCACCATAAACTCATCGACAAGGTTATAGCCGATAGGATCAGATAGTTTATCTGGTACTTCTGCACTTATGACTGAGTCAATAAAAGAGGGACGTGGGTCTCTAGTATCACCTTGAAGCCAAACCAAAATATGGACGTGGGGCAGACCGCGCTTCTGAAATTCAACAGTATAAAGCACTGAAACAGATTACGAACAATCATTAGTACCAAATGGCCATCGACATAATTATTCTTAGCGGGCCAATTAACAATCTGTGAAAAAATAGGGAGATATACCTGCCCGTATCTTCCCAAAATAAGTCCCTTTCTTCAGCTCAGAAACAAGTTCGTCGACCTTTAGCTTGAAGACTCGGCTAACTATGTCAGGTCTAGCGTCAGGCCTTTGTCCTGGAATAAATGCAAGAGCATCGGCTATTTCCTGCCACTTTGGATTACATGTAAAAGTAATAAACAGGTCCGGAGGTCCATAGAATCGACAGATGGCCATGGCATCCTGGTAGTTCTGGACCATGTATCTTTTACTTCCCGTAAAGCTAGCAGGCAAAATAACGCTTTTCCCAATACTATTTCCATCAACATCACCCTTATGTAGTGCATCATCAATTCCCTTGTACACCTCAGACCGCAGGTTTTTATTGTTTTTTACTATAAACCTGAGTCTATTTTGTTCTATTGAGGCAAAGGCATCGACAATGTACTGCTGAAACAACCTATCGCCACGTATCAGTGTTGTTGCCTTGCATCTACGCTGCTGTAACCGGAAAGCATAGTACTCAAGCATGGTAACCTCATCTCTAGTCCTAACTGGCAAGACTCCTAACCGGCTATATTTAATTCCTAGCTTGAATCCCTGCTCCCCATGAGGAAACAAAATTGGGTATTTGTAACAACCCTAAAAATCCACACAACCTAAAAATCCCAACCAAATAAAATTTTTCATTTATTTATTATGAAAACCCATTTTTCTTGTGCAAGCATATAGGTTTCATTATGAATTTGGTAAATAAAGGAGTATAGCTTGCATTTTAATTCCATTCACATAGAATAATAACTTATGCATCACATTTGGGATTTATTGCAATTTATGTTTGTGTTTACTCAATATTTAAAATGGGTAATATATGTATTTATACCCTTAAGTGAAAATAGAAAAAGAAAAAGAAAAAGAAGAAGAGAGAAAAAGGAAGAGCAGAAATCGGCCCAACACCGCGCGCACGCGCGATGCCGACCGCACGCGCGCGCGACCGTTTCATCCGCACCCACTGCCCCGTAGCCGCTGACCGCCCGGCCCCGCATGTCAGCCGCCTTCCCCTTCCACTGTTTCTCTTCCACACGAAGACGACGCCACCGGGTCACGCAAATGGCGTGACCGACAGCGCCACGCATGGCAGAGCCCTGACCCCGCTGTCCCCCTCCTGTCCCCTCCTTTCTTGGCCTCTAAGCGAACCCGCGCCCATCCAGAGCCCTAGATCCACTCGAGCCACGGCCCTTCGATCGGTCGAGCGCGATCAGGACCGTTCGCCATTGGAGCTGGCCAAGCTCGCCTATAAATTGGAGCTCACCCCGAAGCCCTACCCTCATTTCCCCTCGCCGCCACCGCGGCACAGACCGGCACACTGCACCACACCGAGAGAGAGAGAGCGTAGGAGAAGGGCGGAGCAGAGGAGGAGAAGCTGCCGGAGCGCCGCCACCGCGGAGCACGCCGGAGCCGGACACGGAGGAGAAGCCCGAGCTGCGGACGAGGAGCGGCACGGCACTGCGATCACTCTGCACGGCTCCAACTCGCCACTGCACCGCCATCCTAGCTTCACCGACACCACGGTGAGCCACCGCACGCCATATCCGAACCTCGCCCTGCTTTTGCCATGGCGTTCCACCCATGGGACGCGCAGGCACGAGCCTTTACCGGCTCAGGAAGATCACCTGCACCATGCACTCATGCGACCGGCCGAAACCCCCAGACTGCAAGCTTGCTAGAACGAGAACGCAGCACGACGCGTTCTCGGCGGAGCGCGCTCACCACCGACGCGTTCCGACGCCGAATCACCCGTTCCGAGCAATCCGACTAGCACCCGTATAGGTTAGAGCGTCGTGGAGCACCGCCACGACCCCTTGAGCTAGCTACGCGGATCTAAGCGCTAGAGGAAGCCTCGTCCGCCCTGCTCGAGTGCGCCGCGACCTCGCCGGAGCTCCGCCGCGAGCCGTCGCCAAAAGAAGTCCATGCCATGGCTAAAGATCGCCACTAGAGTGTTGTATGCTTCTCTGGCCTCACCAATTTGACAAGACCGTATTCGATTGAACCAAGACATGGTCGTAGCCGCGTTGCCGCCTTCCGCCGTCGTCGGCGACACGCCGCCGCCACAACCGAGCACCTTGGGAATCTCGGTAGCCAAAATTGGTAGTTGGTATACCATCGCCATAGACCCTGGAGGCGTATACATCTCCTAGAAGACCTCCTTAGCCCCGCCGGAACCTCACAGTCGCGGCGACATCGCCGCCGATGACTGGAGCATCTCAATACCGCGACCAGGAACAAAAACCGACCACCTCGGACAACCTTAGTTGCGGAAGATCGAACCTCCATATCCCGGAACACCGCGAGGTGCGTTCTCGGGGAAACGTGATCACCGCCGACACGTTCCGCCTCGCCAAAAATCCGTTCCGAGTACCTCCGGTCGCCTCGCGCTGCGGAGAAAGGCCGCCGAGGTTCGCCAAGTCTGCCTCGGCACCGCCGCTAGATAGCCGAGCCCCGAATCATGTCTGTCGCCTTGGCTACGTGCGCCTCCACCTCGTCGGAGAACCGCCGTATGCCGTACCACACCCGTTCGTGCCAAAACCGAACCCCGGCCACCACACCGCCGCCCGCCTCGCCGGAGAAGCGCCTGTGCCGTGGCCGAGCACCAAAAGGGACCCTGTTAGCCAAATTGGATCCCTTAGAAACGAATATTGGGGCCCGGAGGGGAGGAATTGCCTCGCTGTGAGCTGCAACGTAGCCTATCGGAGCTTTAGTCCTGCGGCAGCTCGCCGCCGACCGCCATGGCACGCCGAATGGTCGGCCAAGGTCACAAACCACCCCCCCCCACCTCTGAGAACCAGCCCCGACCTCTGAAGAGCGGCACCCTCGGAGCCCAAAATTCCGATTCGCCCGAGCCTCCCCGGAAGTGCTGGGAGAGCGGCACCCTCGGCGCCCAAATGTCCAATTCGCCCGAGCCTCCCCGAGAGAGCTCGGGAGAGAGGCACCCTCGGCGCCCAAATCTCCGATTTGCCCGAGCCTCCCCGGGAGAGCTCGGAAGAGCGGCACCCTCGGCGCCCCGAATCTTCGATTCGCCCGAGCTACGCCGAGCTCCGCCGAACTACGCCGAGCTACGCCGAGCTCGCCCGACCACTGCCGAGCTACGCCGATGCCCCCCGACCTCTGAGAACCACCCCCGACCACCGTCTAGCTCTCCCGACCACCGCCGAGCTACGCCGACGCCCCCCGACCAATGTCGAGCTCGCCCGACCAACCGCCGAGCCACGCCGACGCCGGCGACTCTCTGGGAACCAGCATCGAACACCTGGTGGGCGACCATCGGGTCTGTGTTCTGATGAGGCGCCACATGCCGCACTACTGGACCCGCGCGCCACGTGGACCAATCCCGAGCTGCCCCTGATTAATCGACCATTTTCCATTTTCAGAAAATAGGATAATCTTCGGACATTCATAACTTATTCATACGATGTCCAAAAATTGCGCACCATATATCAAAATTCTCAGAAAAATGAGATCTACAATCTAAGACTATGTTTGTGTGCATTTGGCTCTTTATTTTATTGGATTTTTCTGAAATACTCTATAGGAGTCGCTGACGCGACTATTTCGTGTTCGATTTCAGAGCCGGAGGAGGATCTGACTAAGGAAGACGACCACGAGTACTTTCAGGAGCTAGGAGACGACTACGAAGGTGCCACGTCCCACCAAATCCTTAGATCCTATTTACGCATTGCAAATGACATTGTTGCTATTGCTTTATGATTATGTATGGATTGGTTGCATGGTAGTATATTTGAATTCCCTGCCTTGATAAGACTATACCCTGCTATCCGCTGCTAGGTTAGCTGCTGCTTAATTTACTGTTACTCTTCCACTACTTACTACTTGTTATATGCTATGTGGTGGAATTGGGACGGTGTATAACTGATTATAACCACTGGGAGAGAGTGCTGCGTGCGTCTTGGGTGCGTGGTAAGGGTTGATGTCGATCAAGTGGGATGTGAGACAAGCCCATGGGGCAAGTCGTGCCGGGGGTGCAACCTGAGCATCCCCAAGTGAGATACCTGTGGCAGGTAAAGTTGTTGAGGAGGTTCCGGGTGGGATAGCCTTGGTGGTTTGAAGCCCGTGGACGGAGGTGCTGTGATGGCACGGGGAGAGTATCCCCTAAGTGAAGATGCCTGCTTGGTCAAACCTAGGACGGACTAGTTTCAGGTTCATGGGAATCTTTTTTCTACTCACTCGCTTCTGATGGGCGGGAGACGGCTGGACTACTTGGTAGGACGGTGCCACTACTGCTAGGTTGAGAGGTGATAAGGGTGGGCGGAGACGGTCGATGGGTTCCCGTTCCGTTCTAGATGCGCAGTACCACTGGATGGGCCCGGTACTGTGTCTCCCAGTCTCAGCATAATGGTGTAGGATCCGGAATATCCCAGGGCTGAGTGGTAAGGTGGCATCAACCTAGGCAAGCAAGCACCCGGAATTCTGCCTAGATGTTGCGCAACACCTATGATGGCTAATCTTGTGGGTAGTGAAACCTCTGCAGAGTGTATGGTTGATCGATCGATACATATGCCAACCTGTTGGCTATGGACTTTTCCTGTGAAGCTTCTACTAGTGTAGTGAGTGTTCTCTTCTCCCCCTGGATGACATTTTTCCGGCAGTGTACCCGTTGTGGTAGTGTGCCGCTGAGATAGGCCCGAGAGGGAGTTGGGCCTGTCGAATGAGAGCGAGGTGTGGGTAAGTGAGATGTGGTGATGGGAAAAGGGATGATGGTGTTAACTGGAGATAAAACTTGACTAATTAAACATTGATTACAACTGCATAGGAAACCTTAGCCTATAGGTCTGCTTGTATAGCCTTGCATCCACTTTCCACAAAGCAAATGCTGCATAGGTGGGCTTCGTGGCCAGTACAAATCGTACTGATAAATTTGCTGTCAGGTGACGAGAATGAGTACGACTTCGAGGAAGACGATGGCGAGGAATAGGGTCACGTGCTACACTCAAGTTGGCCGTGAAGGATGAATCGTTTCCCCATCTTCTAAAGCTTCTCTGATTGTTGATTCCGCCAGTGTGGCGATGTAATAAATATTTATGTAAGACTTAATTACCGTTGTATGGATCCTGGTGACAACTGAGATATGGGTAATTTCATGGATTGTCCCAAGCAATCTGTTGAATTACAATTCGAGCCTGTGGATTTCCCTTCGCGGAAATCGAGGTCGTTTCAGTATTGCAGCACCATATAATTGGCATGTAGGTTGCTAATTCTTCTAAGCCCACCTCCTCTATCCTGAATGATTACATCAGGGGTCTTCTTCTCTTCCGAGAAATCGTCCACTATTAAAGCAGCTATCTCTGATGTTGTTGGTGCGCTATACTGGGGTGCCACCCTGGATCTATCGTGCGACAGCCTAAGACGCAAAGGTAGACACTGCCCATGTCCCAAAAGGTCTCTAGCCGCCCTAAATGACTTGACCAGCCCGTTGAACTCATCAAACATTCTTACTAGGCCCTCCACAATTGTTTTGTCAACTTTGCTATCGCTATCACAATCTCTATCTCTATCAAAAATTGATATTCGATTCTGACTTCGTTTTCAGTATCATAAGTATACAACTGCGCGTAAACCGGAGGTCTACCCTCATCTGGCAGCAAAGACCCAATACGATGACGAACCTGGCCATTAATTTTGAATACATATGACCCAGGACCCCTGTTTAATTTTGTTGGAGCGGCAAGCTGACCTTACCTCCCCTGCAGCAAAGATGAAACCGAACACAACCCGCTTCACCTGGATACGTCCTTTTGACACATTCTTGATACCAGAACTGTGCTCCACAGTATTGGCACTCGTGCGCAGGAGGGCCATAGTATGAAGTTTGTCCTACAGATGACCCTGCAGGAGGGACAAGTAACCAGATTAATCACCTAGAATACCACTTGCTTACACCACCCCTCTAGCCCCAACATTACACTGACCTGGACTGCTTTGCTGCCCAACGCAGGGTCCTACGCAAGGAATAAATGTCAGATGTGAGCGACAGGTACATACTTAGACCCCTGGCTAAAGCGGGCTATTATTCTGAGTAAAGGGAAACAAACAGGGCACCTTTCTTCTTTGCCTCCCTTATGGTTCTACGAAGTGCATGTCGCTCACGTATCGTTAGTCCACCTACAGGCAGGCCTGGGAAAACAAACAACACCCATTATATGCAGTTATATGGTACCTAAATATGATATATATTTTTTCATATAATATGAGAGAGGCGGCATGACTCGCCTGACACTTCATCCAATGAGGACAAAAAGAGAGTTATATTTAGGCCATCAGAAAATAAACTACATTCATTAATCCCTTATCAGGAAACAAAATACAACACATGAACATACTTCACGCGGCATCTGATCATCTAGTATCAGAAACTAAACTGTTAAGATCAGCTACCACTTGATCGCCAGTCAAGCGAGACCAGGAACTGGGAGCAAAGCAGCACCGCACAATTTGGATGGCGGCGTCGCACCTGTATCGGGGGTGGAGTTCGCAGCAAGTATAACACGGAAACTAGACTGACAGGGCAAAGAGGCGATAGGTAGTTGCTGAGCAGAGATGACCTATCCAGAGGAGAGGGGCATACCAACGCATACCAAGAAGAGCGGCGACGGGGAAAACGGGAATACGGGAGGACGCCGCCACTGTAGAGGTGGATCTAGAGCGGCAAGGCGCCGGCCAAGGCCTGCGCGCCGTCTCGTCCGACCATGCCTTGGCCTTGTCGTGTGATGGGCCGCTACAACGGCGTCCGGCGGGCACATCTCACCGGGGATGCCGATGCTGCGACCGATCCCCTCCGAGAGGAATAAAAACATAGTCCGGAACAGACGGGCGGATGGATAAACGGCGTTCCAAGGAAGAAGGCGACCACAGTCCATTACCCAACCATAGAACGCGAGAAGGATAGTGCGCAGGCGCGGCCAAAGTCCACGTAGAGGTCCGCGGGGCGAGGCGCTTGACGGCGACGAGGAAGGGGGCGGGGTCGGGATGGATTTCGGGGAGACGGGGTGGATGAGGAACGGGAGGAGGAGGTGGAAGCTAGGAAGGAAGCGAGCACGACCGGAGTGTAGCGTGACGAGATGGATACGACGATAGCCCGCCGCGGCGGCTACGGCAGCCGTCGAATCTGAGGAGAAGCCAGAAGGCGATATTTTTTTCCTCGAACACAGACAAAAAAAATCCAACCATCAGCCAGTGTCGACCCTCTTGGTTCTCTCTCTCTCTCTCTAAAAAAGAGAGATAGAGAGGTTCCTCTTCGTCCTGGCCAGAGCACAACACGATAAGGTAATCATAGATTATCCTCAGGAGCATATACATATAATATATACCTCTTATATAAACAAACCCCACTAGTGAGTTCTCTTGATATGTAAGCTGTCTACATCAGCAATCCACTGAAACTTGCAATTAAAGTCAACATGCACATGTAATTATGATAGCTATTTCTTCATGTAACATTCATTAAGTTGTGGACTAATATCTTTTTAAATTATCTGGAATCGCCGCAGCAACGCGTGGCGTATTCTCCTAGTATATCTAACGTCAGAGTATAGCTCTAGATATACTAAGCATCAGCTCTTATTAAAATTCGGATACAAGATCATATTAGATTCGTTGTAGTAAGTAGTAACAATAAAAACTTTAAATTCCTGTTTTACTATAAAAAACCTGTGTCAGTTGATCCTCACCGAGGTGAAAATTAAGTGTGAAAATACTTTGTCAAAGTACTGTTTTTGGCATCAGAAACAATGAACAATAGCTTAGGTAAGTGACCTGGTGGTGACGCTACAGCGGCTCCCTTGCCACGTTGCCTCTTTCGAGACTGGCTAGAAGAAGGCAAGTTTTCCATGGGCCATGCCTAATTGTTTATACCTGCGCATATAAGATCGTAACTGGTATGTAAACAAATAAACACTTCGTTTAACATTATTTCATATTTGCTAAATCAAAGGTTATCTTTAGGGGTAATTTTTCTCTTCACATCTACTCTTCGCTTCACGTGCTAAAAGTCAAAAGATATGATCTAAAATACATTCTCAACAAAAAAATACCTACCCAGTTAAAATAAAATTATGATCTTATCATTTACACATGCAAACTGCGCACCATAATATATCAGAGAGCACAGGCAAAGGCAACAAGGGTACTCACAACAACCATATGTATTATTGTAGCTTGGAGAACAGCCTAGCGCTGGTCGGTATTCAATGGCGATTTGGTTGGCCGAGGTGGTGATGAACGATGGCCTAGCAGCCCTCTATAAATAGGAGGCACATGCACCGTAGCACACTTGTCTGAGCGCAGGTACAACAATTGGCTTATAGCCAAGCAAATGCTGATGTGGAGGAGAGAAAGAAGGAGAGAGACGAGAGGTTGGCTCCCATGCAACCACCAAGTTGGGTACGAAAGGATAGGCATAAGTGGGCCCAAATAGCAAGAGAAATAGGAGAGAGAAACTTTTTCAAGGTAATTTGGAGCCAACTATTGTATGACTTAGCTATTACAACCTGGCTTATAGCCAAGCAACTTGGCTCTATTATTGACCTTGCTCTGATAGAGATGTATGAATGCTCTGATTCTGTGACTATGGCTTCTGAAGGGCCTATATCAACATTTATTTGCTGGACCAACCTTGTCTCCCTTTCTACACTCCAGTAGGTGAAGCATGAGCTTGTAATGCATCAAATGGTCCATCGAAACACACGTGCTAGCTGAGTCCCAAAAGAGACAACGCTTATGAACTTTGGAATACCATGTCCCATGTTTTCTTTTATTGAAGTTTTATCTCCAAATAAATTATATAAGAGAAATTAATATTTATATCAATTTTAAATAACACACAACTAAATATTTTCTCGGAATAAGGAGCATCCACCTATTACCAACATTCGCAGCCTCCCTAGGTTCTTGATTTATGATTTATATACTGGCTAGATAGTCCGTAATAAATATATAAAATAAATAGATTACTTGTAAACCCCCTGATTCGATGATCACGGCTTGTGAAGGGCCATATCAATGTGAAGGGTCCATATCAATATTTATTTGCTAAGGGTGATTCCATGATCATGGATTGTGAAGGGCCAATATCATTTATTTGCTAAGGGTGATTCCATGATCATGGATTATGAAGGGTCCATATCAATATTTATTTGCTAAGGGACTTGTCTTCAATGCCAACATTTACCTGTAGAGGTGAAGCATGAGCTTCTGATGCATTATATGGGCTATCAAACATTGGTGAGTCTGTGTGGTTGCAAGCTATGAGTTTTCACTATCACCATGAGACATGCATGCAACGCATTAATGCAGTGAATGACAACTGATCACATGTGGATGCAAGTGGCCTGTACCACGGCAAAAAATAGACCTATCATATCTGATATTTAAACTTACGAATGGATAGATAGGTAGTAAGGTATACTCCCTCGTCCCAAAATAGATGTCGTTTTCGCTTCTCGAGAAAACTCTTGGACTAAATATGTTTTAAAAAATATTAACATTATAGTACGTAATTAGTATCATTGAAAAGATCTTTGAACCTAGTTTTTTAACAAATTTATTTGGAGATATAAAGATTGCACATATTTATTATAAATCGAGTCAAACTCGTGACATAAAAACACAAAACGATATCTAATTTGGGACAGGGGGAGTATCTAATTTTTAAACAATTTACAATAAAAAGTTTGTAAGTAAAAAAGATGGCACATCTGAAAGTGAAGAGCTTGATATATTTTGAGGCTAAGATATTTTTTATGCGTGAGCGTAAATGCGGGTTCAAAAGTAAAAACCTTGTTAAATTTTGAGCCTGAAATTAAAGACCAATAAGTACACCGTACATTAATAGACGACATGCATGATTGGCATGCACACCCATCATTTCGGATATTTAGCCACCCGGATAGATATACAGGCTATCAGTAAGGCATCTCTAATTATTAAATAATTTATAAGAAAAAAGTATATAAGTAAAAAAGATGACACATCTGAGAGCATAAGAGGTCTAAAAGTGAAAAGCTTATATTCTGAGGGTGAGATATATTTTGTGTGTGAGGGTAAATCTCGAGTTTAAAACTAAAAAGCTTGTTAATTTTTTTGCATGAGATCAAATGCCGATAAGTACACCATAAATTAATATAGCACATGCATGAAATCCATGCACGAGGCTTAGATATATTAGTGCATGAGAGTAAATGACGAGTTTAAAAGTAAAAAGCTTGTTAAAGTTTGAGCCTGAGATTAAATGCTGATAAGTACACTATAAATTCATAGATGACATGATGATTGGCATGCATGAGCTGAGCAAGTTGCAATCTGCATAAGTGTATAGATGCCTAGCGCATGGGTCAATAAGTTCACCATGAATTAATAGACGATACACATGATTGGTATGGATAAACTGAACAACCTGTATGAGTGCATGGATGCCTAGCACATGGATCAGCAAAAGCAGGATGAAACATATGACAGGCTGAGATGTCTATTCAGAGTTTAGTCTGGCAGACAATTAATGAATATACATCATTTGATACATGTCCATCAAACAGTCATAAAAATAAAGACTACGTGCACAGGTTAGGAGACCCCCTCGACGGCGCGGCCTACTTCTAATGTCCTTTCCGGCGGAGGGAGTAATTCTGAGGAGTCGAAGAAGGGGGGAACCTTCCCCCATAAAACATCGCTCCAACCATTCAGCCCACCAGCCCACGGCCCATAATCCGTACTCGTGAACCTCGTGCTCAGTCAGAGTCACTCCGCTGAGCTCAATCCTATCTCGGCGACTCGGCGTCGGAGCCCACGACCGCTTCCACCCCATTCCCCACCGCCCTCGACCCCGAATTCCCCAATCCCGGACGCGACCGCTGAACCCTAGCCTTCTCCGGCCATCTGCCGCCGGCCCCGGCGATCCCCCGGCATGGCCTCCCCCGAGGGCACCACGTGGGTCTTTGACTGTCCCCTCATGGACGACCTCGCGGTGGCCGCTGACTTCGCGGCAGCCCCCGCGGGGGGATTCTTCTGGGCGGCCCCGCCGTCGCTGCAGCCGCAGGTGGTACAGGCGCCGGTGCAGCCTGTCGTTGCCGCGTCGGCTCCCAACCCATGGTAATTGCCGGCGTACTGTCCCGATTTGGGCTCGGCTCGGCCGTGATGGATTTCGTGGGTTTTGGGTTACATTTGGTTCGGTCGGGTTCGTTACCAGGAAATGTGCAGATTCTTTATATGTTGTCCTAGTTTGTTATATGGATCATGTCTTAATTGGAGTTCGATGAAGCGGCTGAACGGTGGGATTTTGGACCGTGTTCTAGGAATCGTGTATGGGCAACAGAACAAAGTCGAACTAGTTACGTACATTACACGTGCCCTCTCTGTTTCCAAATTACTACATCAGCGTGGTCCTGTGGAAGTGTGGAAGGTGTGGGCTCTCTGTGTTTGAGGACTAAGGAAATGGTTCACACTGATGGGCCAGTGGACCTTTACTGTGGAAGTTACTGAAAGTAGCACGGTGGAAAGGACTGTTCACATCTTATTGTGTTCAGCAGGGTAGGTGAATATAGGTAGTGTTACGGCTCCTCATCTAGCCTAGATGATTGCCTTTGTGCACACTTTTTTGTCATCTGCACTCCATCCTGTCATGAAAAACATGTTGCTATTGAAAATATTTAGTCAAACCTTGGAAACTACAAACATTGGTAACAATTACATTATTTATTTGGAAACATGTAAGTTTTATGTGCAGTTTTTTATTCAAAATACTTGCAAAATCTCTTAAATTTGAAGAATTTAAGAGTTTATTGTATTATATGAAAAAATAGTGGTCAAAGATACGTATCGAAGATCACTCCAAGTCAAATGTGTCAAATATTCTTGACAGGAGAGTAGTTTGCAGAATCTGTTAGAAACCTACTGTCCCCATTGTGCAATAAACTTGTGGCTGCTCTTTTGTTGGACCTTTGTATGGGTAATTACTATCCTTGTTCACAGGGAAAAATAGATAATTTTTCTTTTTGGTCAATATATTCTGGATTGAAAGCATCCAATGCTCTCTTGGTTCATCCGACAGTCTGCAGAGAAGGATTTCAGACAGGGAATCTGCACTCAAGTTGTTGTAATTGCATCCTTCATGATCTGTGTGAAGAAGATTACCATATTGTGCTGGAGTTTTGACAGCTCTCAAGCTCTGTTTCTTCTGTGAACCGATGTTCTGTCTGATTGAGCTTGCTCTTTAGTACATACAAGCTCATCTTTTGGTGTTAAGTTGGAGAAATTTTGAGGTATTAGGTTGGCTGCTTAAACGGATGTATTGTGCGCTGTCGTTGGTAAATTATTCTTGTATTTTTTTTTTTCCACGGATATCTTGTTAGATGTAGTTTGTAGGGTTATGACTTGCAATTTGCTAAGTTAAAATGTGCCAAGTAGTGAATTTGATTTACCTAACTGCTTGCTTAAATATGTCGTTTACCAATTTTATTTTATTTTTGTGCTGCTTATTATGGTATTGTCTTGATATTTGGCATTCTAACATTTGCTTTTTATTTTAGCAGTGTCGAAATCAGCAGCTCTGTGGACTGTGGTCAGGGAAAAGAACAGCCAGCAAATAAACGGTTTGTATCTTTATTCTTTGCAGTTTGTAACGCATATTGCAGCCATACATTTTAAAGTTTCTATTATCACTGAATGTTTCATATTCCAGTCCTAGGTCAGAAAGTACTGCAGAACCAAGCACAAAAGCATCCAGGGAGAAGATTAGAAGGGACAAGTTGAACGAGAGGTATGTTCCCTGGCGAGACAATGATTGCATTTCAGTTCATAGTTTAATCTTCTTTTCTCGTCACATTATTGTATTTGTTAACTATACTTACAATACTCTTTTTGTTAGGTTCATGGAATTGGGTGCCATTTTGGAGCCAGGGAAAACTCCTAAAATGGACAAATCAGCTATATTGAATGATGCTATTCGTGTAGTAGGTGAATTGCGTAGCGAAGCAAAAAAGCTCAAGGATTCAAATGAGAGTCTACAAGAGAAGATTAAAGAGCTGAAGGTCTATACTATTTCGTATGGCCAAGTTATTAATGGTGCTGTTCATATGGGAGATGGCGCTCTTGTATTGTTTTGGAACTTCATACTGTTTCATTTTCTTGATTTATGATCCCCTTTCCCCGTTGGTTCTTTTTCTCATCTAGATTTAATTCATCCAGTTAAATAACAAGGGAAAAATAATTCTTTGTACGCCTGTTATTGTCCCTGCAGGTTGTGGTTTAACTTCTTTTGGGTTGCTTGCACTAGCAAGTTTATATCCACATTATGCATTTTTCTTAAATGGTTGAACCCTGCAGCTGAATATACAATATGGACAATTGTCTTTGCGATTCATAGGCTTGTAAACACATAAATTTTCTAATTCTTTACTCTATGTATACACTTCTTTGCTTGTATGTGTTCCATAAATTATCTAGAGGTTTATGATTCAGCATATTGTTTAGACGTTTACTGCAAAAGGTTTTGGCTTTTGATTTTGCTGGTTATTCATCAGAAAAACAATCTAACCCTGAAATATTTTGCTTTTGCAGGCCGAGAAGAATGAGCTGCGAGATGAGAAGCAGAGGCTGAAGGCCGAGAAGGATAGCCTGGAGCAGCAGATCAAGTTCCTGAATGCCCGCCCAAGCCTGGTACCACACCACCCGGTGATCCCAGCCTCTGCCTTCGCTGCTCCCCAGGGGCCGGCTGCTGCCGGTCACAAGCTGATGATGCCTGTGATTGGCTACCCTGGATTCCCGATGTGGCAGTTCATGCCACCTTCTGACGTTGACACCTCTGATGACCCCAAGTCTTGCCCTCCTGTGGCGTAAGCAAGCAAGCGAAATCCTGGTGGAATGAGGCGATGCTGCCCTCCATTGATTCAAATCTTGATCGGTCCGCAGTGTTGTTTGTTGGTGTAGTTGCCTTCAGAACTGAAGGGAAGGTTATGTGTCGGATGATGACATGGGGCGATCTAATGAGTGATGACCCCTTTGTATATATTATATATGGTATAAATAAATTCCGTGACCAGAAGCAAATGAGGATTAGTCGATTAGCTTATGTCTATTCTTGCCTGTTTGTCGTATTACCCACGACGTTGCTGTAGTTAGGTTATGGCTATGTTTCTTGGACCTGAGCTGGTACCGTTTCCTGATGTTGCTCTCATGTGAAAACTGATGGCGGGTGTTGTAGAAGTGGAAGCATCATGGATGCGCATTACAATGCTAGCTGTGCGCCTGTGCGTTTGGTATAACGTGGTCGCCTGTTAGCAAGACGTGCCCGCCATTAACCTCGTTCCTCTGCCTCAAATGATATGGGTACCCGTCTTCTTTCTACTTAAGAAATATCATTTGATTTTGTAAAGCCAAATTCATATTTCTGAACTGTATGGAAAACATTAGATCGTTTTCTTGTACATAGCAAGAAGATATATATCTGACTCGAATTCGAAAATACTGTAGTGTCTTGAAACAATGTGGTTCTGAAAATACTGGTGTTTTTTTGGTCGACCCAGAACCCAAAACCCAAAGATGTTATTGATTGGGTTTACCCATTGCGACTCACCTGCAATATGCACACGCTGTCACTGATGACATAACCAATGCCGAAATGCGTGCCTCAAAATGGGATTATAATAAGAAGTAAATGTCACAATTTACACCCATATACCAAATATAAATACACGACAAAAGTAAACAAGAAGAAGCAGAAATGAATATTAAAAGGTAAATACAACTTAGATACCGCGCGCGTGAGTAACTCAAAAACTACAACGTGCGTGCAAATACGCACATTGCTAGCTTAATCAGGCGACCAAGGCCACCAGAGCAGCCAACGCCAGCCCGGCCACCGCGGCCACGGGCTGGCCATACCGCGGCGGCGCGTCGCTCGGCGCGCCCGCCGGCGACTTCCCGGCAGCGCCGCCGTCCAGGGCCACCTTGTATCCCGCCGGCCCCGGCGCGTAGGCGTCGGCTGGAGGGGACTGGAGCGGAGCCTGCGCGGCGGCGGCGTCGTAGGGGACGGTGGTGATCATCACGTGCATGGTGCCGTTGAGGCAGTGGCGCGGGATGCCGCAGATGAAGTAGCGGGTGCCCGCGGCGGTGAGCTTGAAGGCGGTGTTGCCGCCGGAGTGCGTGGAGATGGGGCTGCCGGCGTTGCAGCTGGCGTAGTCCGCCGCCGTCACCTCCAGCACGTTGTGGTACGGCATGTACTTGAACGCTGCAAGATTAACGTATTAACATGTTGTTGCACACACCACATCATGACATCAGCCACAAGATGGGAACGAAGGAAATGGCACACAGATAAGTGAAGAGAGCTAGCATCGTAGTAGCACGCACTTATGGTGTCGCCGACCATGAACGTCTTGCCGGCGGTCCACTTGTCGTAGTCGATGTAAGTGTCCCACTGGTCGGAGCCGCCCACCGTGTACTCCTTCGCCGACGCCGTCGTTGCGGCCAACGCCGCCGCAACCGCCACTGCGGCGAGCAGTATTGTTCCGGAGATGATCTTCATGTTCCCCGTGGCCTTGAGTGGTCCTGGTCCACCAAATTGCTTCTGCGTTCGGGTCGGTATTTATGCCTTTTGGATCGCGTGCGCTGCGATATATTGCCAGAGAGAAGCTGATATAAGACTATATATATATACATACACGGGAGGCAGAGAACATGCAAGCAAAGAAATTCTCTTCTTTGCCAAACGGGGAGAAGTGTTTGTGGCCGACCACGACCATGCCCGTAGCAGGGAGAAGACAGACTAAGAATAAATCTGGTGGGTACACGCTCTGTTCAAATTTCAAATGAACTTTGGAACCGAAATGATTAACTGTACAATGCACCTGAGACGCTTATTGTCGGGCGTGAACCATCTTTGGGGCTGCAATGTCAATGCAAGACGCTATGTTTATGGTTTGACCTTTGGAGAACCACAAGTGGGAAATGTGGGATTCCGGTTCCCTCGCCTCGCCTTTGATTCGATGCACTACGTGAGCACGACTACACAGCTCCACACTGATTGGCATTGGTTCCTCCCGGGCCAGCAGATCGAGTAGAACTATAGGTCGAGGTTGTGCTTCGCATGATCCTCGAAGATTTTCTTACTATATGTCTAATTGTCTATATCTATTTTCAATCTGTTCAGCGCATCGGCATAATATGCATGGAATGCCCTGCAGGCCGACTTCAGCAACATCCCTCTCGTAGTGATCTTTCTTTTCGAGCGAATCGCTCGCGCTCATAATCTCCTGTGATAGGACCTCGAAGGCCCGAACTGACAGTCTGACACTCTGGAAAGGAGGCCGGTGTTTGTTCATCTTTGCTCTTCTAGAAGACAAGACCATTGAACTACTATTTACTAGTGTACATTTTCGAGCTGATTGCCACTACCACTTTGCAAAGCTGCTGTGATCCGATGAGCATGCATGAGAAGCTACCGTATGCAGATAAAGCCGTAGTCCTGCATCTGCTGCAGCCTGCAACTCTCGTTTAATTACCTCTGAATGATTTTGCTGCGCTGATGACTGAAGTAGAAGAGTGATGCATTCCTAGTCTGGAAGCTAGTGCAAGTAGAAGAGTGGCAGTAAGCAAGTGGGCCTCGAGTTGCCCGGGCCACTGCCGGACACCTTTGAAAGCAACCCATAGCCGTGGGCCGATGTGGGAGTAGCAACCGTGGCGTTCGGCCTTCGGCGGACAGGGCCGAAATTTCGCGGCGCGGGTCGGTGGCGTGATAGCGCTGGGCCGTTGCGTGACTCGTGCGGGTTGTGGGGATAGCAAAAACGTAAAAAACGATCCAGAAAACGTGACGTAATAAAAAAAATGATATTGTGTGAAACAAATAAGGCACCGGTATTAAGACATGCTGATATCGATCGGTAATGAACAATATAATATGGGACGGCCTACCTAGCAAACGGCTGTTTGAACCTTCCTAACATCCGGTTGTTTTCAACCACAAAAACAACCAGATTTGTAGCGACTAAAATCAGGTTGTTTTGAAACATTCCAACAACTGGATTTGCTGACCCTACGATCTAAATCTGATGGTCAAAAAAAGGACACTAAACCAAATGTTTAGAATAAAAATTTAAAAATGATAAAAATAGCTAATTATTAATAGGGCAAAACATCATATACAAAAATAAGACAAGAAATTACATTTACAAAAGAGGAGACTTCAAGGGACAAGACATTCAAGAAAATGTTTCTACCCATACCTTGACCAGCTTGCAAGCATGCCTTGCGAAGATAACCAGCTTGGCCTTGTATGTCTTAAGCTTGTGGACATTGGCCTGCAGTCCCTCAAGGGATTTGTTCTTGCGGCAGTGATCAATCAATAACAGCATAATTATAAGTAACGATCAATCAATAACAGCACAATTATAAGTAACGAGGATATCTTCAAGAGAAGACTTCAAGGTACAAGGCATTCAGAAAAATGTTTCTACCCATACCTTGACCTTGCAACACTAGATACACACACACACACTAGTTGGACATGCAGACAATGAAACACACACACACACACAAATAACTAATACACACAGATTGAGAAATAGAAAAGAAAAAAATTATAAGCCCGTACATGGCAAAGATAGTGTCGGGTACCAAAGTCAGTGGTACCCAACTTCGTTGCAAAAACGCTTATTCCCAACGCGGCCTGGCCCAAGTAAGGCAAGTGAAAGCCCACGAAGGCCGCACCCGAAGCCCACGAAGGCCGCGTCTACAGAGGCCCACGACGTCATTGCACCAATGACAGCCAACCCTCAGGAGAGCTGCACCCTCAGCGCCAATTCTCCGATTCGCCCGAGCCTCTCCGGGAGAGCTCGGGAGAGCGGCACCCTCGGCGCCAATTCTCCGATTCGCCCGAGCCTCCCCGGGAGAGCTCGGGAGAGCGGCGCCCTCGGCGCCCATTCTCCGATTCGCCCGAGCTTCCCCATCCCCCTTGAGCGCAATCTCACAAAGGCATCCAAGGCACAGGTGATGTCAGCGGAGCAATCTTGGACCACAAGAGATCTCTCTGACCACTTTACAAGCACTGTCCCGTCAGGCGAGACTCTCGACGCGACTGTGCTTCGCACGCCCCTGACGGCCATACCACCTGTCAAGATTTCCCTGGCAGCGGATTTGATAGGCCCACTACGGCCGTCCTCTCCACGGTATGGTCTACGGTGCGCCGCCCCGTTTTCCGCCAGGGTCTACCAACTACGACTGCGACAATCCGAGCGCCTGACGACAGGCTACGCAAGAACGGGAAAAGCGCCTACTGCACTGTCCACTCGAAAGGACGAGCACGCCTTCCATCCGGGCCTACCTAACCCTCGGGAAGTACTGTCCAAAGGCCGGAAATACGTCCGAGGGAAGATATCACCCTGCTCCATCCCATCACGCCTCCAGGAGTCCCGAGCCTCTGGAGACAACGCCCCGAGACGACTCGCCCTCTTGTGACATCGTGCGGAAGGACAGCCATCAGGTGTGACCCTACGGCATGCCGTAATCCGACGACTGTTGCCGCCTTGGAACTCACCAAGATCGTGCAAACCACTACGGCCATACCCCGGAGACGCGGAGAAAAGACCGTAGCTGACGATAGTCAAACGAGGAACAACAACTCCTCACTGTAACATACGTAGCATTGTAAGCGCTGCCCTTGCCTCTCCCTTGCGACTATAAAAGGGAGAGCAGAGGCCAGCTTTAGAGGGACGACGAAAGAAGTCCTAAGCTCTCACACACATACACACCAACAGCAAACGACTTGCATGCACTTAGACACTCACAAGAGACCTGAGAGCACTTTCCTCTCTCGTCTAGCTTGTAACCCCCTACTACAAGCACCCCGGTGCAAGGCAACACGACTCTCCTCTCCACTGGACGTAGGGCTTGCTTGGCCTGAACCAGTATAATCCCTGTGTTCCCCTTTGCACACCATCCGTAGCCTCAACCGCAAAACACATATTTACTAGCCGGTGTTAGCCCCGCTAAAACTAGCACCGACAGTTGGCGCGCCAGGTAGGGGCCTTTTGCGTGTTGACGTAGGTTTTGAATGGCAGCCAGCTCCACCACGCTTCCCGCTGGCACGGTACTCCGGTTCGGGACTCTCGAGTTCGTGGCCACTGGCCAAGGGCTCGAGATGAACCTGCGCCCGATCGGGCCCCGTGTCCTTGTCGTCCCAACTCCGGCCCAGCAGGCGGTCGGAGAAGGGACCCCCGCAATGCTTCCACCCACCTCAGAGGACTGGGGAAACGTTGCACGCCGCTCCCGGCGGATCAGGAGGAGGAGGCGCAGTAGCGCCAACCAGCCTCTCGCCGCGGGAGATGTAGCCAACCAGGCACCCCCAACTGGGGAAGTCAATACTGCACCAGCCGCTGTCCTGGGATCTCCGGCACTAGCGGCCACGTATCCGCTTACTGCCCGAAGGACGGGCAAGAGCGAAAACACAACGCCGGCCGAACTTTCTCTCCCCCCTCACTGGGGAAGGGGAACGGCGCCGTCGTCCCACTTTGGGCTCCAGACCGCCATGGACGCCCACGTTCGTGCAGTTCGTGCATTGTTGCACGAGCTGTCGGACACTCCAGTCCAGCGCCTCGAGCGCCTGGACAGCCTCGTGGGAGACCACGTGGCATCCTCACCGTCATCCCCTGGGTAAAGTGCCAGGACACATGGCGGTGGGGAAACAGATACCACCATCAACCTCACCCCTCGAGAACACTCGGAGGGGTGGGACCGTTATGGCTGGACCTCGTCGTCTCGTCGCAGCTACAGCGACGATGATGACGAGTTCTGGGCAAATGTGGACTTCGCCGCCCACACCGATGACTTGCGGGGAGAATGCAATGAGCGTAATCTCCAACTCGGACCAGTTCTACATCGACCCCGCACGGGAGTGCTACAACTTGATGCACCCTGATGAGGGGCGGGTGGAGGACGTCCACTCGGGATCGCAACCCCAGCACCAACAAGTCACGCCCCCTCCAGCGACCCCGCGGCCTACACAGTCAGCCCCGCCACTGGATCAAGGGGCAGGAACATCTCGCCCCGCACCTCAAACCCCGGAGCTAGAGCAGCTCCGGGAGCTTGAGGCGCGGATGGACGAGGACCGCTTGCGCCTCACCCAGCTGCGAGCTACGCTGGAGCGCGACGAGCGGTGGAGCGATGGAGGAGCAGCTCGGCGTCGAGCCCGAGATGTTCAGGCCTAAATCGTTGCTGACGACGGGGCCGAGACGCCGGGGGCCGCCCCCCGGGCAAGCCGAAAGCTCGCGGAGGCAGCGTGTCGCACCCAATTTTAAGGATAAAATTGAATGAACCAACTTATGTGCGCCCAGAGATCAATCACACACATAAGCGACAAATTACATAGTACCATCACAAGGTTTAATATATAATGAATAATATCACAGAGTCTTTACATTAATAACAGCGGAATAATATAGATAACTCTCTCGCAGAATCTCCATTCCACAGGGAATAGTTGACTGGTGAACACAATCCTAATAATCCTCAGAAGAATCCTCATAGTCATTGTTACCCATCCGGGATTTTTATCCAAATATGAAAAATAAAGCAAGCGTAAGTACATGTCGTACTCAACAAGAATAACATGGGTTTATGAGGCTCAAATAAGGCAAGACACAGGTTGACAGCGGTTGCTTTTAGTTGATCATATTTTAGCAATTGAGTAGCAGCAATAGAATATACCAAGGAACAAGATTTGCATGATCATATAAACATGATAATTAATATGGAATGAACATCAATAGAAACTTCAAATAAATCAATATTCAATTAGTTAAATTCCTGTAAGACGTCCAAGGCCGCTCGTGACCGTGAGCACGGCTGATATATCAGTTTTACACTCTGCAGAGGTTGCACACTTTCACCATGAGTCGTGATTCCCATGTGTCGGGGTTTGCAAGGCCCACACTACACTGCCAAGGTGCATAAAAGGGTTTCACTATGAAGTCTTTCAAAAGGCTCTCTAACAAGTTACCAATCAATCCGGGCGCAATGGCAAGGGGCGGTAGAGCCCTCCTTCCAAGTGGCACACACACGCAGCAGTACACACAAGGACAGGAGCCGCAAAACAACCAGCTCGGCAAGGAACCTTTCAAGATTAACAACATGATAGAAAGTAACTCCATACTTGACTAAAGCCAGAGCCATATAGCCCCCATGGTTGCGCTGTAAGTCCCGGTGTCATACTTACAGATAAGTCCTTAGTCCATGTTGCTAAAAAGCATCTTTTAACTTTTATTCCATAATCAATTATTCAAGTTCATAAGATCATGAACCATCAAAGCACTAGCATCACTACTCAAATGCAATCTCATAGGTAACAAGGATCAAGTGATCAAAAGCTAGGAATAAATACTAGGGTTGCCAAGGTAGACACATGCATCATGAATTTGGTGATTAAGGTGAATAGACAACAAGGATGGTCCATGCTATACTTGCCTTGATCAAAGTGCTCTGGAGAACTTGGATCCTCAACGTACTCTTGATCACCTACGCATTGCTCACCGTCTGAACTCGATCATAAAATCACCACACAATCATCGAGGCAATCATACACGAAGCAAACATGATCTATATTAGAAACAGTACACCAACAGTGGAAAAATAGATTGAAAAGTGTATAAAAATAATCTACGCGTCGCTACGATTCCAACGATATAAAGATCACGAAAATCGGAGTTCAAACGGAGAAGTTATGAAATAAACAAGTTTTACTTTAATAGATTAAATCTAATCTTGAATTTTAAAAGTTTAAAACATGAATAACAGTAGTATCATTAGATAGATTACGGAATTACGAATCTAACGAGACTTGAACGGATTAAATCGGAGCTAAAACGAATAAAATATGGCCGAAATAAACTGAGTGGCAAATCTGTAACTATTGAAAACGCCTTTTGAATTAAAACCGAGGAAATACGTTTTCTAAATAGGAAAGCGTAATCTGAGAAATACGCCAAAGGACCGCGGGTTAGAACATTAAAAACCTCAGGGGCTCTTTTGCAAAAGTGCCGGTCGAAAAGGTATCTCCCACTGTGAGCCGTTGGATCGGCCGTGGACGGCGCAGATAGCTCGGGAAAAGAGGGGCGGCTCTGGTCGCCGGAGTCGGGCGGCGCCCGGCCGATTCCTCGCCAGAAGATGGCCGGGGATGGCGTTTTCGGGGCTAGGAAGCTCGGCACACCTTGGGACCTGGTCGGGAAGCAAGAGGAGTTCAAGCCGAACCTATCTATGGTTTCGGTTGCCACAGAGGTAGCTCGGGGAGGATGCGGCGAGCTAGGTGGCGGAACTATGGTGGCGGCGAAGCTCGGCATCATGGCTGTAGTGCACAAAACCGAGGGAGAAGGGGTCGGGAAGGTTCCTGACCTTGCTGCGAAGCCTGGAGAACAACCAATTTCGACGGAGAAGTCTTCCCGAGGAGAAATCGACGGCGGTGGCGGAGCTCGGGGCGACGGCGGAGCTCGGGGCAGCGGCTAGGGCAAGATTGGAGGGCGTGGCTTGCTCGGGAACTTGTGGGGAGGGACGGCAGGGCTCGGCCGACCTATATAGGGGCGCGAGGGAGCGTACTTGGGACGGACTCGGCCGAAAAATCCGGCGGTTGCCTTCTGTTAGAGGCGGCGCTCGTGCTCCGCTCGGACTCCCACTGGAGGAAGGGGATGGCGCGGGGCAGCGGGCCCTACGCGTCAGCGGCAGAGGGAGGGGGTCGCGGCTTCCTTTTATGGGCCAGTGGAGGCATGCACGGGATGGACTCGGCCACGCCAAGAGAGGAGGCCGGGGTGGTTACGGCGCGGCCGTGTCCGCTTCGAACACGAGCAGGAGGAGGAAGATGACTTGTGGGCCCCGCGTGTCAGTCACAGACGGAGAGGGACGGCGCTGCGCGGCTAGCTCGCCAAGTTTGGGCCCTGGCCCAAACGGGAGAGAAAGGACGAGGAGGAGATGGGCTCCGAGCTGGGCTGCAGCGCGAAGGAGTTGGGCCTCGACTGGGCCGAAAGAGAGGAGGGGTGAGGTTTCTGTTTCCCTTTTTTTTCAACTCATTTTCAAATAGGTTTCCAAATACATTTGTATATTTTCAAATCTCAATAAAGTGCAAATCAAACAAAATATCTTTGAGCAGCATGGATGCAACAAATCATGTTTCTATGCCCAAGGGTTTATTTTAATTCACAAAAATATTATTCTATATATTAAATGCTCAATCAATTGCATAAATAAATCAAATTAAATTCCTATTTCAAAAATTGAAAATTTTCGGGTGTTACAATTCTACCCCCCTTAAAATTAATCTCGTCCTCGAGATTAGTTAGTACTTACTCAAAAATTTGAGGATATAACTTCCTTAATTCTTCCTCTCTTTCCCATGTTCCCTCATTTTCTCAAGACCAGTTCCACTGTACCTTGCACAACTTTATAATTTCACTTCTTCTGAATCGCTCTGTGGTTTCTAATATTTTAATTGGGTATTCCCCTCGAATCTGATTAACTGTCGCTGGTGGTGGTGGTTGCATTACTACATCAACACTGATTTTATCTCCTTTGGACGTAGTTAACACAACGACCTTTTCCTCACACTGAATAACTGCCTTGTGCTGCTTCATCCAATCCAGACCCAATATAACCTCTATTCCGGTTGTTCTTATTACCGTAGGGTTCACTTTAAAGCCTACCCCCATTAGAGCAATGCTAACCAAAGGACAATAATATTGAGCTTGCATAGCCCCACCGGGTGAATTTACCAATAATGGGTTTTGTAGGGCTAATAGTGGTATACCGTGTATCCTCACAAAACTTTGTGATATGAATGAATGCGAAGCACCGGAATCAAAAAGAACGGTAGCGGGGATGGAGTTGACGTTGAACGTACCCATCATAACCTCTGGTGCTTCCTGAGCTGTCTCCGCGGACACATGGTTCACACTTCCTTGATTAGATGATTGTTGATGTCTTCCCTTCTGGTTGCTACTCTGCGGAGTCTGCTGGTTCTGCTTCTTGGGACAGTGGTAAGAGAGATGTCCCGATTCTCCACAGGCAAAACACTTGATGGGAGTACCAAATGTAGTGGTCCTGTTGGGGGTCTTGCTAGGGGTAGCTTGCTGAGGAGGAGTCTTCTGCTGTTGCGGTGGAGACTGAGAACGAGGCTGGTTCTGATTGCGGTTCCATTGATTTGATGGCCCTTGGTGTCTCTGCTGGAAATTTCGTTGCTGGGCGTTGGGACGCGAACGGTTATTTCTTGTAAAGGTTTGTCCTTGCTTCTTTCTCTTGTTATCCGCCATCTCCTTGCGCTTGTTGTCGATCACTATAGCGCGATTCACCAGCTCTTGAAAATTGGGGTAGGTGGTTGTCATGAGTTGGAGTTGCAATCTATCATGAAGTCCCTTGAGGAAGAGACGTTGCTTGTCCTTGTCATTAGCAACATCATCGGAAGCATACCGCGACAATTGAACAAACTGATCACGGTACTCTGGCACCGACATTTGTTCTTGCTTCAAAGCTCTAAACTCTGCCAGCTTCAACTCTATCAAACCTTCAGGAATATGGTATGACCTGAAGTTCTCACAAAACTCTTGCCAGGTGATAGCAGGCGCATTATTGGGGCGACCATACTGGAATGCATCCCACCAGTCTTGAGCAGCTCCTTGCAACTGTCCAGATGCATACAACACCTTCTCTTCATCATTGCATTGCACAATGGTGAGTTGTCTCTCCACGGCGCGAAGCCAATCATCAGCATCCAATGGGTCGGCGACGTGGTTGAACACAGGTGGACGACCTTTCAAAAATTCTCCTCGCTTATCTCTAGCTTGAGGTTGAGCAGGTTGTGGTCCTCCAGCTGGTTGGTTTTGAATGAACTGCATCATTGTCTCCATCAGCTGCGTCTGGGACGCTATGAGATCTTGAATGCTAGGTTGTGGTGGTGGTGGTGGTGGATTAGGATTCCTCCTGTTACCGGCCATCTGTTTTTTCCTACATATAATTGAGTTTTAGAATTTTTCCACTATGCAAACACTTATAAACCATGAATCTGAATTTTCTGGGCGAGATCCGATAACAGCAGCATAGTAAACTGATTATATCTGGAGTTTCAGAAATCAAACAGAGACGTTCTCTATACCGTTGGAAAGCCTGAGAAATTATCTACGATCTTCATGTGGACCACTTTTCCAGATTCTGATGTTAGATTAACCAAAAACAGACAATAACAGAATCTGTCCGGTCTGCCATACTGCGCAGAATTCTCAAATTGCAACAACTGTATCTCCAAATCCATAATAGCTATTATTGTGATTGTTGAGGCCATGGAAAGGGATGGAAGTCTACTGTTCCCCTTAAAATTTTTATAATTTTTGGATTTATGAAATTAATTAAGAATAATTAACAAGATAGAGAGGTCTGAAAAACAGATTTTGAGAAAACCAAATTTATTCAACCTAATTATTTATTTAATTTTTTTACCCTTTAAATCTTTTAATTAAGAGATTTAGAGACATATGTATAATCCTAAGCACTCATTACAAAGAACCAAATCACACATAATTCATAAGCACAAAGCAACGAGCACATAAAATTCACACGCACACAAGACTCGACTCAACTTGACTCACATCTAAATCGTTCTATTATCTAATTGGACTCCTATCTTGATTCTTCTTATCGAGCTTGGGCATCTTTTCTTGATTCCTAAGTTCATCCTCACATTGACAGTCATGCTCGCGGCTTGGCTTCTCCAACACACTTGTGGGGTAGTTTGGCGATCATATCTCATCTTCTTAATTTTTGACCAAGACAGAGGTAGAATGAGAATGAAATTAAAATTTTCATAATAGAACAAGGTGAGAAAGCATGAAAGCATGATAGATCTTAAAATAAGAAGAGAAGCATCAAATTTTCATAATGGAATAAGGGTACGGGAAACATATAAAATAGCAATTATCAAGGTTAAGGTAGAAAGCATGAATAAGATGAGAAAAGCACATCCTAAAATGTCCACTCTATCTGGGCTTGCGTCCTACAGTCAACCTATGCTCCGATACCAATCTGTCGCACCCAATTTTAAGGATAAAATTGAATGAACCAACTTATGTGCGCCCAGAGATCAATCACACACATAAGCGATAAATTACATAGTACCATCACAAGGTTTAATATATAATGAATAATATCACAGAGTCTTTACATTAATAATAGCGGAATAATATAGATAACTCTCTCGCAGAATCTCCATTCCACAGGGAATAGTTGACTGGCGAACACAATCCTAATAATCCTCAGAAGAATCCTCATAGTCATCTGTTACCCATCCGGGATTTTTATCCAAATATGAAAAATAAAGCAAGCGTAAGTACATGTCATACTCAACAAGAATAACATGGGTTTATGAGGCTCAAATAAGGCAAGACACAGGTTGACAGCGGTTGCTTTTAGTTGATCATATTTTAGCAATTGAGTAGCAGCAATAGAATATACCAAGAAAAAAGATTTGCATGATCATATAAACATGATAATTAATATGGAATGAACATCAATAGAAACTTCAAATAAATCAATATTCAATTAGTTAAATTCCTGTAAGACAACAAGGCCGCTCGTGACCGTGAGCACGGCTGATATATCAGTTTTACACTCTGCAGAGGTTGCACACTTTCACCATGAGTCGTGATTCCCATGTGTCGGGGTTTGCAAGGCCTACACTACACTGCCAAGGTGCATAACAGGGTCTCACTATGAAGTCTTTCAAAAGGCTCTCTAACAAGTTACCAATCAATCCGGGCGCAATGGCAAGGGGCGGTAGAGCCCTCCTTCCAAGTGGCACACACACGCAGCAGTACACACAAGGACAGGAGCCGCAAAACAACCAGCTCGGCAAGGAACCTTTCAAGATTAACAACATGATAGAAAGTAACTCCATACTTGACTAAAGCCAGAGCCATATAGCCCCCATGGTTGCGCTGTAAGTCCCGGTGTCATACTTACAGATAAGTCCTTAGTCCATGTTGCTAAAAAGCATCTTTTAACTTTTATTCCATAATCAATTATTCAAGTTCATAAGATCATGACCCATCAAAGCACTAGCATCACTACTCAAATGCAATCTCATAGGTAACAAGGATCAAGTGATCAAAAGCTAGGAATAAATACTAGGGTTGCCAAGGTAGACACATGCATCATGAATTTGGTGATTAAGGTGAATAGGCAACAAGGATGGTCCATGCTATACTTGCCTTGATCAAAGTGCTCTGGAGAACTTGGATCCTCAACGTACTCTTGATCACCTACGTATTGCTCACCGTCTGAACTCGATCATAAAATCACCACACAATCATCGAGGCAATCATACACGAAGCAAACATGATCTATATTAGAAATAGTACACCAACAGTAGAAAAACAGATTGAAAAGTGTATAAAAATAATCTACGCGTCGCAACGATTCCAACGATATAAAGATCACGAAAATCGGAGTTCAAACGGAGAAGTTATGAAATAAACAAGTTTTACTTTAATAGATTAAATTAATCTCGAATTTTAAAAGTTCAAAACATGAATAACAGTAGTATCATTAGATAGATTACGGAATTACGAATCTAACGAGACTTGAACGGATCAAATCGGAGCTAAAACGAATAAAATATGGCCGAAATAAACTGAGTGGCAAATCTGTAAATATTGAAAACGCCTTTTGAATTAAAACCGAGGAAATACGTTTTCTAAATAGGAAAGCGTAATCTGAGAAATACGCCAAAGGACCGCGGGTTAGAACATTAAAAAGCTCAGGGGCTCTTTTGCAAAAGTGCCGGTCGAAAAGATATCTCCCACTGTGAGCCGTTGGATCGGCCGTGGACGGCGCAGATAGCTCGGGAAAAGAGGGGCGGCTCTAGTCGCCGGAGTCGGGCGGCGCCCGGCCGATTCCTCGCCGGAAGATGGCCGGGGATGGCGTTTTCGGGGCTAGGAAGCTCGGCACACCTCGGGACCTGGTCGGGAAGCAAGAGGAGTTCAAGCCGAACCTATCTATGGTTTCGGTTGCCACAGAGGTAGCTCGGGGAGGATGCGGTGAGCTAGGTGGCGGAACTATGGTGGCGGCGAAGCTCGGCATCATGGCTGTAGTGCACAAAACCGAGGGAGAAGGGGTCGGGAAGGTTCCTGACCTTGCTGCGAAGCCTGGAGAACAACCAATTTCGACGGAGAAGTCTTTCCGAGGAGAAATCGACGGCGGTGGCGGAGCTCGGGGCGACGGCGGAGTTCGGGGCGGCGGCTAGGGCAAGATTGGAGGGCGTGGCTTGCTCGGGAACTTGTGGGGAGGGACGGCAGGGCTCGGCCGACCTATATAGGGGCGCGAGGGAGCGTACTTGGGACGGACTCGGCCGAAAAATCCGGCGGTTGCCTTCTGTTAGAGGCGGCGCTCGTGCTCCGCTCGGACTCCGACTGGAGGAAGGGGATGGCGCGGGGCAGCGGGCCCTACGCGTCAGCGGCAGAGGGAGGGGGTCGCGGCTTCCTTTTATGGGCCAGTGGAGGCATGCACGGGATGGACTCGGCCACGCCAAGAGAGGAGGCCGGGGTGGTTACGGCGCGGCCGTGTCCGCTTCGAACACGAGCAGGAGGAGGAAGATGACTTGTGGGCCCCGCGTGTCAGTCACAGACGGAGAGGGACGGCGCTGCGCGGCTGGCTCGCCAAGTTTGGGCCCTGGCCCAAGCGAGAGAGAAAGGAGGAGGAGGAGATGGGCTCCGAGCTGGGCTGCAACGCGAAGGAGTTGGGCCTCGACTGGGCCGAAAGAGAGGAGGGGTGAGGTTTCTGTTTCCCTTTTTTTTCAACTCATTTTCAAATAGGTTTCCATATACATTTGTATATTTTCAAATCTCAATAAAGTGCAAATCAAACAAAATATCTTTGAGCAGCATGGATGCAACAAATCATGTTTCTATGCCCAAGGGTTTATTTTAATTCACAGAAATATTATTCTATATATTAAATGCTCAATCAATTGCATAAATAAATCAAATTAAATTCCTATTTCAAAAATTGAAAATTTCCGAGTGTTACACAGCGATGCTGCTCCAGAGCATACCTGAGCCCTCCACCGAGGAGGCACGACAGCTCAGGAATCAACTCAAGGACCTCCTGGAGGATGCAGCCGTCCTCCAAGCGGAAAGCTTAGCGTCGCGACACCGTGGCGCTGAAAGTCACCAGCGTGGTGGCATAGCACGCCACGAGCGCGAAGCCTCGGTTCGACCCGAGGCTCCAAGGGCCCCGCCAGTCTACCATTGGCTTGGCAAGGACGTTGACGTCCGAGCCATTCTGCAAGCCCGCGGTCGGCGAAAGACTGACGGAGCCGCGTGCGGCTACAGCGTCCATCGGGGCGGGCGCTACGACTCGGATGAGGATCGTGAACCCTCACCCGAGCCCTCGGGATTTCGCGTCTTCAGCGAGGCCATCCGAAGGGCCAAGTTCCTGCCCCGGTTCCGACAGGCAGCCAACATAACCAAATACTCGGGAGAAGCGAACCCCGTGCTTTGGTTAGCGGATTACCGTCTTGCGTGCCAGCGGCGAGCAGGATGACCTTATTACTATCCGCAACCTCCCCCTGTTCCTCACCGACTCTGCAAGAGCTTGGCTGGAACACCTTCCCCCACGGATGATCTTTGACTGGAGCGATCTGGTCAAGATCTTCGTAGGGAACTTCCAGGGCACGTACGTGCGCCCTGGTAATTCCTGGGACCTCGGCAGCTGCAAGCAGAAACCGGGCGAGTCCCTCCCGGACTACATCCGGCACTTCTCCAAGCAGTACAACGAGCTATTCCAGGTCGCCGACTCTGACGTCGTCGGAGCATTCGCTGCAGGAACTTCCTGCAAAGAGCTAGTTCACGAGCTAGGGCATCTGACGCCAACCAGCGTCGCCGAGCTCATGAAGATAGCAACTAGGTTCGCCTCGGGGACGAGGCGGTAGGAGCCCTCTTCTCCGACCCTAAGGGCAAACAGAAGGAGGAGGCCCCCGAGGGCACCTATTCCCGAGGCCCGAACAACAAGAAGAAGAAGGGGAAGGGGAAGGCCCCACTCCGCGATGACTCCCTCGTGGCGGCCACCGAGCCCAAGAGGGAACGACCCCCTCGAGGCCGCTTCGATGACATGCTCAACAAGCCATGTCCTTATCACCAGGGCCCAGTGCATCACACACTCAAGCAGTGTGTGATGCTCAAAAAGCACTACAGCCGGCAGGCGTTCAAGGACGACGCCGGCAAGAAGCCCGCTAGGGATCAGGAGGACAAGGGCGGGAAGGACGATGAGTTCCCGCCCATCGACAAATGCCTCATGATCTTCGGCGGGCCCCGGACCGCCCCTACGCCGCGGCAGCGAAAGCGCGAGCGCAGGGAGGTCTACTCCGTCGGACCAGCGACACCACGCTTCCTCGACTGGTCCCACGACGCTATCACCTTCAGCCGGGACGACCACCCGGACTACGTCCCATCACCGGGACGCTACCCACTCGTTGTCGACCTCGTCGTCGGCAACACGAGGTTCTCCAAAGTCCTCATGGACGGAGGCAGCGGCCTCAACATTCTTTACGCTGAGACCCTCGACTTGATGGGGATCAGTCGCTCGCTCCTCCAGGCCACGACATCCCCGTTCCACGGGATAGTGCCCGGAAAGAGCGTGCAACCCCTCGAGTAGATCGATCTGCTCGTTTACTTCAGGACTCCTGACAACTTCAGGAAGGAGGTCCTGACATTTGAAGTGGTAGGCTTCCACGGCACCTACCACGCCATCCTCGGGAGGCCATGCTATGCCAAGTTCATGGCAGTCCCGAACTACACCTACCTCAAGCTCAAGATGCCAGGGCCAAAAGGGGTGATTACCATCGGCGCCTCCTACCAGCACGCGTACCAGTGCGACATCGAGTGCTGCGAGTACGCCGGCGTGCTGATGGAGTCAGAGGCCCTCATGACCGACCTCGAAAGGTTGGAAAGGGAGGTCCCCGACCCCAAGAAGGCCACGGGCACCTTCGAGCCCGCTGAGGGGGTGAAGGAGGTGCTCCTCGACCCGAGCTCCCCCAACGGCAAGGTGCTGAAGATCAGCACCACCCTCGACCCGAAATAGGAGGTTGTGCTTGTCGACTTCCTCCGCAAGCACGCTGACGTGTTTGCATGGATTCCCTCAGATATGCCAGGCATCCCGAGGGAGGTCGCCGAGCACTCCTTGGACATCCGGGCCGGGTCCAAGCCGGTGAAGCAGCGCCTGCGCCGATTCGACGAGGAGAAGCGCCGGGCCATCGGGGAGGAGGTGCAGAAGCTTTTGGCGGCCGGGTTCATCAAGGAGGTCTTCCATCTAGAATGGTTAGCAAATCCTGTTTTGGTTAAAAAGAAAAATAGAAAATGGAGAATGTGTGTCGATTACACCAGTTTAAATAAAGCTTGTCCTAAGTATCCATTTCCATTACCACGCATTGACCAAATAGTTGATTCTACTGCTGGCTGTGAACGACTTTGCTTTCTTGATGCTTATTCCGGTTACCATCAGATCCGCATGAAAGAGTCCGATGAATTAGCGACCTCTTTCATTACTCCTTTCGGCACATATTGTTACGTACCCATGCCATTTGGCCTCAAAAACGCGGGCGCAACTTACCAGCGTTGCATGCTCAAAGTTTTTGGGGACCTCATTGGGCGAACCGTTGAGGCTTACGTAGACGATATAGTGATAAAATCTAGGAAGGCGAGTGATTTAGTAGCCGACCTAGAAAAGGCTTTCGACTGCCTTAAAAAGAAAAACATAAAGCTAAACCCCGAGAAGTGCGTTTTCGTGGTCCCACGGGGCATACTCCTCGGGTTCATCGTTTCCGAGCGTGGCATCGAAGCCAACCCGGAAAAGATATCGGCCATCACGCAGATGGGTCCGATCCGGAACCTCAAGGGTGTGCAGAAGCTCATGGGGTGTCTCGTGGCCTTGAGTTGGTTCATCTCAAGGCTCGGCGAAAAGGGACTTCCCTTGTATCGGTTGCTAAAGAAAAACGAGCACTTCACCTAGACCGCCGAGGCCCAGGAAGCCCTCGAAAGGCTTAAGGCTCTACTTTCAAAAGCACCGGTTCTTGTGCCTCCCACGAAAGACGAGAGTCTCTTACTGTATATCGCTGCTACTAACCAGGTTGTGAGTGCAACGATCGTCGTAGAGCGGCAAGAAGGACACGCCTTACCGGTGCAGCGGCCGGTCTACTTCATCAGTGAAGTCTTGTCCGAAACCAAGACGCGCTGCCCTCAGATCCAGAAGCTAGTGTACACGATCGTCCTTGCTCGACGCAAGTTGCGGCACTACTTCGAATCCCATCCCATGACTGTGGTGTCGTCCTTCCCCCTCGGGGAGGTGATCCAAAATCGAGAAACGACTGGGAGGATCGCTAAGTGGGGCATCGAGCTCATGGGTGATGGCATCACCTACGCGCCACGCAAAGCCATTAAGTCCCAGGTGCTTGCCGACTTCGTAGCAGAGTGGACCGAGACACAGCTACCACCACTCCCGACCCAAGAAGAATATTGGGTCATGTCCTTCGACAGGTCGATGATGAAGACTGGTGCTGGCGCAGGCATCGTCTTCATCTCACCCCTCGGGGTCCAGCTCAAGTACCTACTGCGGCTACAATGCACGGCTTCCAACAACGTGGCCTAATACGAGGCTCTGGTCAACGATCTCCACATCGCCATCGAGCTCGGGATCCGACGCCTCGAGGTCCGAGGCGACTCCTAGCTCGTCGTGGATCAGGTCATGAAGGAGTCGACGTGCCAGAACCCCAGAATGGCCACCTACCGCAAGCTGGTGCGGTTGCTCGAGGAGAAATTCGACGGCCTCGAGCTCAACCACATCACGCGTCGGTACAACGAAGAGGCCGATGAGTTGGCGAAAATCGCATCCGAAAGGGCCACGGTCCCGACGGGCGTATTCGCCAATGACCTCCACAAGCCCTCGGTCAATGCCGATCCCTCGGGGGCTGAGGGGAAGAAGAAGACCCCCGAGCCCCCGGGAGAACCCAACCGTCTCCAAGCCACGCAAGCCCCTCGGGGGCTGCCGACCCTTCCAACAAAGGGGAGTCACCCGAGACCTTGGCTGAGGACGGCGACGAAGCCGAGGCAATGGAGATCGAAGCCGAGATGGACGACGACGAACCGGACTGGCGCGAGCCGCGGGTCAGCTGGCTCGTCCGAGGCGTTTTGCCCTCGGACAAGACCAGAGCGCGACAACTGGCACGCAAAGCCAAGTCTTTCGCGATGATCGACGGCAGCCTCTACCGACGGAGTCCCTCGGGCGTGCTTCAGCGCAGTATTCCTTTCAGTCGGGGCAAACGCCTGCTTGAAGAGATACACGCCGGAGCCTGCGGTCACCACGCAGTGCCGAGAACCCTAGTCGGTAACGCCTTTCGACAAGGCTTCTACTGGCCAACCGCCGTGGTCGATGCTACTGAGGTGGTACACTCCTGCGAGGCGTGCCAATACTACGCTCGGCAGACTCACCTGCCGGCTCACGCCCTCCAGACGATCCCACTCACTTGGTCGTTCGCTGTATGGGGACTGGACCTTGTCGGGCCCCTCCAGAAGGCGCCCGGGGGCTTCACCCACTTGCTTGTCGCCATCGACAAGTTCTCGAAGTGGATCGAGGCTCGGCCGATCGCCAAAATCAACTCGGCACAAGCGGTGCTATTCTTCACCGACATCGTCCACCGGTTCGCTGTCCCGAACTCCATCATCACCGACAACGGCACGCAGTTCACCGGAAAGAAATTTCTGGCCTTCTGCGACGAGTACCACATACGTGTGGACTGGGCAGCCGTCGCCCACCCGAGAACAATCGGCCAGGTAGAACGTGCCAACGGCATGATTCTCCAAGGCCTTAAGCCGAGGATATTCAACCGATTGAATAAATTCGGCAAGAGGTGGCTGACGGAGCTCCCGGCAGTGATATGGAGTCTAAGGACTACGCCAAGCCGAGCCACGGGCTTCACACCCTTCTTCATGGTGTACGGTGCAGAGGCCGTCCTCCCCACGGATCTGGAGTACGGCGCCCTGAGGGTCCGAGCCTACGATGAGCAGGGCAATCAAACGTCCCGCGAAGACGCACTGGACCAAGTCGACGAAGCCCGGGACATAGCCCTGTTGCACTCGGCCAAGTACCAGCAATCCCTACGCAAGTACCATGCTCGGCACGTCCGAGGCCGAACTTTCAGCGTAGGCAATTTGGTGCAAAGGCTCAGGCAGGACAACAAAGGGCGCTACAAGCTCACTCCACCGTGGGAAGGACCGTTCATCGTCACCGAGGTGCTACGCCCTGGCACATACAACCTCGCGAACGAAAAGGGCGAGGTCTACAGCAATGCTTAGAACATCGAACAGCTACGTCGCTTCTATCCTTAAGATTCCGAGCATTGTAATATTCTGAAAATCTTGAAATCAATGAAAAGACCGGACTTCTACTCTTTTTACATGATTTTTAGATTTTCAATCCGAGCCCACACTCGGGAGTGAAATGACCCCATATTTCACCGCACAGTAAAAGCGAGGCTCGGCCCAACCTACGGAAAGGCCGACCCTCCCTCGGGGGCTAGGACGGGGGCAAACCCCGGACTTTCCCGTGGTTCAACAATCTTGGAAACACAAAAATTTCAAAACTTATCGAATTCGTTTCTCCCTAAAACACGCTTCCCTCCGAAAATCAAGCATGAACTTATAGAATTCGGAAGAGTGAGGGAAGTCCCAGAGAACAGAGCCGGCCGAGTCGAGGAGACCGCTTACGCTCTAGGGCCACAGCATCTCCCCTCGCCACTCCACGTTCGAAGGCTAACCCGCACTCGGAAGAAAACCTATAAGATCTATGCTCGGCCAAGGGAGGAAGCTCGGGAGGAAACGCCTAAGCCTTTTTTCTAAGGATTCTTTCTGCAAAAGTTCCTAGGACGTCGGCTGCGACTATGCCGCTAAAGCTACGACACCCGAAAAGCGTCCCCTGAGGCTCGATGGCCCGGGCACAGGATCGGCAAGAAAAAACGCCTAAGGAAAAAAAAGCACGAAACAAAGCGAAACAAACATTCAGCAAATATTTACATAAATATTGAGGTCACGAAGGGCCATATTGTTTGTTTCCTCTCAAGCCACTTACGAAAGTTTACTTTTTACAAGGGCACTATGGCCCGCTTCTTCTTCATGGCAGGTTCAGGGGAGGGAGCTCGACCTCGGCTTGGAAAAGGCCCGCCAGCGCTTCTCCTAGCTCCTTCATCGAATCCTCCAGCGCCAGGATCTCGGCATCGTCGGCTTCAAGGAAGCCCTCGCTGACAGGGCCGGCGTCAAAATTCCCGTAGTGGGACTTCATGACCGCCAGTGTCTTTTGGACACCCGTCAGAAGGGCCTCCTTGATCCGGCCGCTCATGCTGCCGTGGAGTGCCTCCAGTCGGCTCCGGAGCGACATCCCCGAGGGTTCTCCACTGGTGCCGACGGAGTCTCACAGTGCCCGCGCGACCTTCTGCAGGTCCAGGTGTTCGGCCACCTCGCCGTCGTAAGACACCTGCAGAACTGTGGGAGCAAAGCACAGAGATGAGTAAAAATACAGCGAGCAACCGAGACGACCAGAATGGAAAAAATACAACGCTACGCTTACGGTTAGCCTCTTCCCGAGCCTTCTGTGCCTCCATCCCGGCCAAGTCCGCCGCGCCAAGCGCCAGGCGCAACGCCTCCCGAGTCTCATCCAGGTCGAGAGCCAAGGCCTCGGCGGCCGAAATCTTCTCGGCGGTGAGCTCTCGGGCGGCGTCGCGCTCCCTCGTCATCGCGGCCAGAGCGCTCTACAACTCCTGCACTCGCGTCGCCGAGGCAGCGGCTCGGCCCTGCGCCTCCGCGACCTCCCCTTTCAGGATAGTGTTGTCGACACTAACTTCGGCAAGCTTGGAGGTCGCGGTGGCGAGCTCGCCCTGGGCGCAGGCAAGGGCTTTCCCCTTAAGGACGAGCTGCTTCCAGAGCCCGAGCCCGCCACGAAGGAAGCGGAACTTGTCCCGGGAGATGTGCATGAGGTCCTGGAAAAAAGGAAGAGGCGGAAATGGTAAGAACGATGCTCATATGCAGGAAAAGTTTACGAGACACAGGGATTTACCTGAAGTTGGGCCGGGAGGTCCTTCCCGAGGACGTCGGCGATCGCGCGGAGCCCCGTCGCCGAGCTAAACCCGAGCTCCTGAACGGCGTCCCACTTAGGGGCCTCGAGGTCATCCCGGAGTGAGAAGACAGGCGGCGCCTGAGGGTCCGTGCGGTCCGCCCACTCGATCCGGGAGGCGGTTAGCTCCCGAGGCTGAGGCTCCCTCAAGGCCAGCGCCCAGGGGCCTTCCTCACGGGCGGGGGGAGCTCCTGCGCTAACGTCCACGGCCGATGACCCCATGGCAGCAGGCTCCGCAAGGGCGGCATCGGCTGGCGCTCCCGAGGTGACTTCGGAACCAACGATCGAGGCCTCAGAAGCCCGCGCTGGCTCCATCTCCAGGTCGATCACGGGCACGACGACGGCAGCCGTCGCCGAGATAGCCTCCCCCAAGGGAGGAGCCTCGGACGCCACGGGCGGACCCGTGGGGGGACAGACTTCCTCGCCCGCCGACCGGGCACTCCCCCCGGACGTGTCATGGCCTCGCACCTTCAGAACCTTCAGGTGCGACACCAGGAGGTCCGCCCCCGAGCGTTTCCTGAAGCAGAGAAGGAAGAAAGGAACGCTCATGAAAGGATCCCCACTAGAAGGAATTACAGGTAAAGATACTTACCTCGTCTTCGGAATCTCCCTCTTCTTCTTCGCAGCGCCCACGCTCGGCGAGACGACGGATGGAGCGGGCTGCGCTGGCGGTCGAGGAGTGGGCGCCAACCCGGCGTCCGGGCCAGCGCCACCCAGTGACGAGGGCTCTGCTTGGGCGCCGGGGGTCGTCCCGACGTCACCGCCCCTCGTCGGGGAAGCTTGAGCCCGGGAGGGCCCCAGCTCAAGCGCCGGCGTCTTGGCGCCGGTGGGCTCCAGCTCCGGCGGCGTCTTCCCAGCACTCCCCCCGCCTTCGGTCGCCGCGCTGACCAACGACGCGTCGGAGGGGAGGGTCCGCCGAAACAGGGGACTCTCGGTCCCCCTGCTGGAACCTCGGGGCATCTCGGGCGCCGGGCCTGAGCCCGTTCCCGGCCCCTCCGGCCGAGCCACGCCGCTGATGGCGGACGGAGCCCCGCCTCCTGATGTCGCCCTGCCAGGAGCCGCGTCCTTGGACGCGGTCTCCGGCAGGTTTGCCCGCGGGTTCGGATCACGAACCCCGGTACTTCCGCCGGCAGACGCTGACAGCGGAACCTTTCCAGGCTCGTCAGCGCCCACCGCGGGCTGTGTGGCCGCAAGCGGCCGGTCAAATTCCATCAAATCAAAGATGGAAAAATCATATTCTTCTTCGTCATCGTCGTCGCCGTCATCATCGGTGGGGGTATCCACCTCAGGCTCCCCGGCCTCCCTCAGGCGGCGGCGGCACTGGGAGGACTCCTCCACCTTCCACGCCCTCTTCTGCTTCCGGACGGTCACCTTGTCCTTCCTCGCCTTCTCCTCCGTGGCCCGGAGGCGGTTCTGGATTCGCCGCTCTTTGTCCTCTGGGACGGGCGGAAGGGAAGCCTTCCCGGTCCTCGAAAGGCCCTACGAAGAACGAAAAAGAAAGGTTAGGAGGAAGATGGGGAAACCAGCGGCCTGATCAAACAAACGACACTTACCAACGCTGGGAAGCCCGCGCAGGGACGCATAGGCACCCGGTTCACCTCCTCCCAGGTGGGATAACCCCCTACCATGTAGCCGACGAGGCGCATGACCTCCGCCTCGCCAAGGTCACAGGCCAGCATCGCCGTGCCCTCCTGCTGCGACCCGGTTACCATTTGATGGAGCGCTAGGCGGCGCTCCATCAGAGGTAGCACCGTCCGCATATGGAAGTTCCCCGCCACGCCGACCCCTGTAAGGCCCCTATTGTTCAACTCCTTGAGCGCGTCGATGTACACGTCTAGGTGCTTTGACTCCTTCGACGGGCACCCCCACTCCCATTGGGGAAGGGGAGCTATGAGCGCTCTTCCCGTGAACTTGGGGAAGAGACCCCGTCGTTACGAAGGTAGAACCAGCCACTGTGCCACCCCTTGTTGGAGGAAGGGGCCATACAGGGGATGTACGACGAAGAGCGGATCACGAGGCCGCACCCGCCCGCGCGCTGGATCTCCCGCGGCTTCTTCGCGCCGACCCACTTGGTGTACCAGTCGACGCGGGAAATGCGGCGCCGCAGTTTCCAGTGCGGGGGCACCCCGAAGTAGCTTTCACACAGGGCGGCGAAAATCGACGCCTGTGTGATGGAATTCGGGGTGAGGTTGTGGAGCTCCAGCCCGTTCTCGAAGAGGATGGCCCGGCAGAAGCGGCTCGGCGGCGAGCCGAGTCCACGCTCGTGGTAAGCAACGAAGCTCACCACGTACCCCTCGCCGGGGTTCGGCTCCTCGTGGTCGCGCGGCGGCACGGCCCACTCCGGGTGCTGCGCGTCGGTACGAGGACGCAGCAGCCCCAGAGTGACGAGGCGCTCCAGCTGCGCCTCCGTCACAGTGCTCCTCGCCCACGGCTCCAGCCTGAGAACGTCGGCGGCCGCCGCGGCAGCGTCGGTGGCGGCGACATCGGCGGCGGCGTCGACAGCGGCGGAGGAGGAATCCATGGCAAGCGAAGGGGGGAAGGGCTGCGGGAAGAACGACGGCCGCGGCAACAATCTCTCTCGAGCAGTCAACGAAGGCGAAAGAGCAGGCGACGAAGGTAAGAAAGCGAACGGTCGTGCGAGCGAATGGCTAGTGTAGAAAGAAAAAACCGTAAGTTTTTCTTATAAACACCGCCGGCGGATCGTGGGTGGATACGGAAGATCCGCCGCATTAACTACGCGGGGCCCGCCACGATCCCCACACCGCCGCCATCGCCGCGCACGCAAACCGCCTCGACTGATCCGAACCGTCGCGTCCGTCAGGCGTCGTGCCTCAAAAGGTGAGCCGAATCATTACAACTGCGCACCTCGATTCCGCCAACGTTTTCTCCTTCCCAACGAAGGAACCCCGGGCTCGGGCGCCCGTTACGTTCCCAGGGGATCGAAGATTGGCCCTCCGTGGCTCGAACAGTCGCCCTAGGGAAACCGAGTTATGGAAAGCTAGTGGATGGGTCACGAAAACGGCCAGTATCCCGACGCCCGAAACGTCACAAGGGACATCCCATGCTGTGTACCAAGTCCCAGTAGCGTGTCGGCTACGTGGAATCCCTCCGTGGGAGGCATCAGGCCATCGGGACCCATCGAAGGGACCCGATATCCACTAACTGACCCTCGGGAAACATTTGGAGTGTGCTCAGGCCGCTAGCCGACCCCTAACGAACAGGGCACGGACTTTCACTTGGACCAACCCGTTTGTAGTTCATCGGAAATGCCGACTCGTGCCCCTGCGGGGAAGTCGAGCAGGACCAAGCCTTCCTCTTCTCGGAAAAAAAAGCGTGAAGGTCGAATTAAAAAAGACAGGGAAGAACCCGACCGATCTCCGATACGAAAACGGAGGCTCGGGAACTTGCCCTGCACCTTGGAAAGACCATCGAATGACCTCCCAACACGATGAGAGGCTCGGGGGCTCCGCTTCCAAGGAAACAACCCTCCTAAATAAATCGAAAAATACCCGAGGACTAACAAACACGATTCTAAGCCTTTGAAGGGATATATCATCCCTTCAAAGCCTCGGGGGCTACACCCGGCGGGTGCGCTCGCGCGCACCTGCCGGAAAAAATAACCCATACTTTATCTTTTTGATAGGAAGAACCAGCGTGAACCTGTGGAGGAGTGCCTTCACTCCGCCACAGGCTCGGGGGCTACTGTCGGGTACCAAAGTTAGGGGTACCCAACTTCGATGCAAAAACGCTCATTCCCAACGCGGCCTGGCCCAAGTAAGGCCAGTAGAAGCCCACGAAGGCCGCGCCCGAAACCCACGAAGGCCGCGTCTACAGAGGCCCACGACGTCATTGCACCAATGACAGCCAACCCTCGGGAGAGCGGCACCCTCAGCGCTAATTCTCCGATTCGCCCGAGCCTCCCCGGGAGAGCTCGGGAGAGCGGCACCCTCAGCGCCAATTCTCCGATTCGCCCGAGCCTCCTCAGGAGAGCTCGGGAGAGCGGCGCCCTCGGCGCCCATTCTCCGATTCGCCCGAGCCTCCCCGGAAGAGCTTGGGAGAGCGGCACCCTCGGCGCCAAATCTCCGATTCGCCCGAGCCTCCCCATGAGAGCTCGGGAGAGCGGCGCCCTCGGCGCCCATTCTCCGATTCGCCCGAGCTTCCCCATCCCCCTCGAGCACAATCTCACAAAGGCATCCAAGGCACAGGTGATGTCAGCGGAGCAATCTTGGACCACAAGAGATCTCTCTGACCACTTTACAAGCACTGTCCTGTCAGGCGAGACTCTCGACACGACTGTGCTTCGCACGCCCCTGACGGCCATACCACCTGTCAGGATTTCCCTGGCAGCGGATTTGATAGGCCCACTACGGCCGTCCTCTCCACGGTATGGTCTACGGTGCGCCGCCCCTTTTTCCGCCGGGGTCTACCAAGTACGACTGCGACAATCCGAGCACCTGACGACGGGCTACGCAAGAACGGGAAAAGCGCCTACTGCACTGTCCACTCGAAAGGACGAGCACGCCTTCCATCCGGGCCCACCTAACCCTCGGGAAGTACTGTCCAAAGGCCGGAAATACGCCCGAGGGGAGATATCACCCTGCTCCATCCCATCACGCCTCCAGGAGTCCCGAGCCTCGGGAGACAACACCCCGAGACGACTCGCCCTCTTGTCACATCGTGCGGAAGGACAGCCATCAGGTGTGACCCTACGGCATGCCGTAATCCGACGACTGTTGCCGCCTTGGAACTCACCAAGATCATGCGAACCACTACAGCCATACCCCGGAGACGCGGAGAAAAGACCGTAGCTGACGATAGTCAAACGAGGAACAACAACTCCTCACTGTAACATACGTAGCATTGTAAGTGCTGCCCTTGCCTCTCCCTTGCGACTATAAAAGGGAGAGCAGAGGCCAGCTCTAGAGGGACGACGAAAGAAGTCCTAAGCTCTCACACACATACACACCAACAGCAAACAACTTGCATACACTTAGACACTCACAAGAGACTTGGGAGCACTTCCCTCTCTCGCCTAGCTTGTAACCCCCTACTATAAGCACCTCGGTGCAAGGCAACACGACTCTCCTCTCCACTGAACGTAAGGCTTGCTTGGTCTGAACCAGTATAATCCCTGTGTTCCCTTTTGCACACCATCCGTAGCCTCAACCGCAAAACACATATTTACTAGCCGGTGTTAGTCCCGCTAAAACTAGCACCGACAGATAGACTAAAAAATAGAAAAGAAAAAATTATAAGCATGTACATGGCAAAAACAGAGAGCAGCAGGTTTTTGTACTACAAACATGCTCCTCTGTCAAAAAATAACTGTTATTTTTGCTTTCCGAGAAAATTCGTTGATTAAATATATTTTAAGAACTATTAATATTTATATAACATAATCTTTGAATCTAATTTTTTTAACAAATTTATTCGGAGATAGAAAGATTACACGTATTTTTCACAAATCGAATCAAACTTGTGACACGAAAATCCAGAACAACTAATATTCTGGGACGGAGTAGTAACAGCCTAACAGTGAAATGGAAAGAAAACACACTATGTGTCTGTTTAGTTAGGTGAAAAGAGGGTAAAAAGTGTACTGTAATACTTTTGTTTGTATTTGACAACTTTTGTCCAACCATGGTTTAAGTAGACTTAAAAGATTCAGCCAGGTAAAAAGTATAAATATGTAACAACTGTTACTTTATTTAATGGTTTATGCAGGCGTAAAGGATAATCGATGTGACGGGGAAATAGAAAAAAATTTTATGAAGTAAACAGGGCCTGTTACATCAGCTATGTGTTTTCTCAGCAGCAGTACACCTGGAAGTCGCCGCCAGCAAGGACGGCTCACTGCCGCCCTCGCCTCGAATGGCCTCGCGACATCTAGAAGGAAGAACACGGAAGGGCGCGGAAATAAACGAGACATCAGCCGTGCGTCCAAAAAAAATCGCATGCGCAACGGGATCCTCGTGTCGGTCAGCCACAACCCACAACCACATGATCGGACGCACCAAACACAAACTGAAGACTGGTCAGATGGCTGCAGAACCGGTTACTGACACAAATAAAAACAACCGGGCACCCATTAGCATTTCTCTATAATATCGCTGGGAATTTCCGGTGAATTACTAAAATAGCAGAAACAACCATGATCATTTTAAAAATTGGATTTCTATTTGAATTTGAATTTCCTACGGATGTCCAAAACAAGCCTCACAAACATACGTTCCGACGTACGCGCGGGAGTCCAAACTCCAAAGCCCTCCTCCACTCCAACTCGTGTGCGGGGTTATTCATTATTGTTTGTGGGGCTGGGACGTGCTGCGTTCAAGTGGCCTGGTCTGGGCCAAAACTTCGGTCTAGATGTCCGGCCGAAAATATGCGATGTGCACAACGCGAAAGACCCCCCATGGGCCATGGATGAGAGAGCGAGCGAGAGAGAGGGAGAGCAATGGCCAGTGGCCGACTGCCTGCACTGCATGACCATCCTCACCATGGCAAGTTGGCAACAGGGCGGCCTACCCGCCAATCCGCCATGGTGACAGTGACAGGTTCATCTCCCTGATGCTCTGGTTGCTAGCATCCGAATTCGCAGCAGGGCAGATCCCGAAAGCCACCGCGCGTCGCCTTCTGTTGGACCACCGGTTCGTCATCTTCGTGTTCAGCGGTGGGCTCTGTACAGTACAGGATTCATAGCGACACGACTCGGCACACTTGAGTCGGTTGAGGTATGAGCTAATGTGGATGTGGACGTTATTTTCTTCATGTCACTCTGTCAGTGTGTACTACTAGCAGCTGGGACTCGGAGCGACCTGACCTCTTTCTATACTCTGTGCACTGAAGAAAACCAAACCACCAGCAGCGCCGTTGTCTTCAGTTCCCGCAAGCTATCCTTCTACTACTACTTTTTTTTTGCCGCGCCATCATGTTCCAGCCAGCGCCTAACTTCTTATCAGCCTCACTCGAGAATCCATCAAAATATTAACAAGTTGAAACACGTGGTCTGCTCTGGTTTCTGCGAAACTGATGGCCAAGTAACTTGCATATGCAGTCCAGGTGCAGCTCCTCCCGGTCATCTTTTGGGATTTGCCGCTGGCTCATGGTGTTCCAAAGGGAAAACATCGATAGGCAGGTCACCATCAACATCAAGTTGCCAACCCACCTGCAATCAACAATCATATCCATGTCCTCCTACTGTGGCTACTGCCATTGACCATCGCAATACGTCGCGCTGGTGCGTCGTCCTCTTGCGTTGCATCGATTGATCTCCTCTCTGCCAGGTTCCTCTCTTCGCGTGCGCCATGCACGACCGCGTCGTTCGCAATCGCCTCACCACAGTCCTGCTAGCAGCGGCGCTGCTCGCGTCGTCGGCCGCCGCGCAGCCGTGGCGGAGCTGCGACGGCGCCAGCGGCAGCTACGCGGCCGGCAGCGCCTACGCCAACGACACCCAGCAGCTCATCTACGGCCTCCAGACGAACGCGTCCGCCACGCCCGCCTACTTCGCGTCGGGCTCCGTCGGCGCTGGCGCCGCAGCCGTCTACGGGCTCATGCTCTGCCGCGGCGACGTCAGCACCAGCGACTGCTTCGACTGCGGCACCCGCGCGTGGCAGGACGTGCAGCCGCTCTGCAACCGCACCCGGGACGCCGCGCTCGCCTACGACCAGTGCTACGTCCGCGTCGCCGCCGCCGACTTCCTCGCCTCGCCCGGCAACACCGGCATCGTGGCCGTCGTCGGCGCCGCCACCGTCCCCGGCGGCGTCGATGTCGCGGCCTACGACGCGGCGCTCAGGCGGCTGCTCAACGCCACCGCGCAGTACGCGGTCGACAGCTCGCCGGCCCCGTCGTCGTCGCCGAGGCTGCTGTACTTCGCGACGGGGCAGCTCGTGGGGCTCGACCCGCGGGTACCCAACATCTGGTCCCTGGCGCAGTGCGCGGCGGACCTGTCGCCGGCGCAGTGCCGGAGGTGCCTGGAGGACCTGATGACGCTGTGGTGGAACGGGAGTGGGTTCAAGCCCGACGGGGCAGGCGCCATGTTCGCCGGCTCGCGGTGCAACCTCAAGTCTAATCTCGGGGACAAGTTCTACACCGGCAGCCCGATGGTGAAGCTGCAGATGAACGCCCAAATGGTCGTTCCAGCGGCAGCGCCAGGTGAGCGCCGCTTATTCTATTTCGTTTGATTAGTAACACGGTGGGTACGTGTTGACAACCAAATTTAGCTTCTTTGTATAGTTTATAAGCTTGATTAGGCACAATATGGATTTGATTAGGTTGTAACTATATGGATTCGATCTTTTTACATGCAAATATTAGTGAAATGGTCCGTGCAATGCCCGGCTACCATGCTTTTTCAACTATAGTACACCTTAACGTAGTATATTGTTATACCTCTTCATGCTCATTTCATTCACGTGACGTATTATTCAACTTGTTGCTTTCATTACTGTGGGTATGGAAGTAGATATATGTTTCAACATTAGCAACTTGCAAGCTATGCCTTGCCCTCCTTCTCATATACAGTCGTAGCCTATATTTCTTTTGCAATATTCAATTTTTATATCGTGCTCACTGATTGATGGTTTCATTGTTATTTCTTATCACTGCTAGAGGCTATGGTGCTAGTGCCACCGTTAATTATGTAATCCTAGATTACATTTTTTTTTGTTTCAATAACACTACGGCCTTGATTGACTTGAGGAAGTAGGGTTTTTTTTTTTTTGTGTGTTCTCACTTAAGTGTCCTGATAAATTTGCAGTGCTCTTGCCGTTGCCAAAACTTTCTCCTCTTGATAATTTTCCTACCTATTTTTTTTTAAATCCTAGTATTTATCTTGTAAAGGATAAAATGCAAACTCTGTTGATCACTATTGTGAAAACAACTAGTATTAGCTCCATTGTTCTGTATAGATTCCTTCACACTTTAGGAGACAATATCGAGCTCCATTGAACTGAGTTTCTTTATGGGAAAATCATAGGTAAAAATAATTCAGCAGGGAAGCTTCTTGGAATCATATTGCCAATAGTTTTTCTTGTTGTAGTAACTGCTACAGCCCTCTTTGTTTGTCAAAAGAGAAGATCTCGAGGAATAAATCTACCCCATGGAAGTAAGTCCTATATATAGCTTGGTATGAATCTACAAAAAAGCATCTATATTTTGCACCGACAAATGAAATGATGCAAATTTACCAGCTCATACCGTTGAGGATTTTGGAAGCATCAAGTCAACATTATTATCATTGTCATCACTACAAGTTGCAACAAATAACTTTGATGAAAGCAATAAACTTGGTGAAGGGGGATTCGGTGTAGTTTATAAGGTATGATGACACCCTTTCAATACTAGCTCATGTACCAAGTTTTAGCAAGCTTTTATGTAAACGAATATGCATGATTACTGAACAACATACATCAGTTGGTTTATACAAAGGATTGTTAGAGTATGACTATAAAGAATCAACTTAGAACTCAAGTTCGTCAAAAAATAATTATATTCAATTATTGTGTACTGTCAAACATGAAGCTTTTAGATCTTTTTAACATTTATATTGTATCATTTAATCAACTTCATGGAAGATAATAAAATTTTTACAGGGAGATCTTTCCGGACAGGAAGTGGCTGTGAAGAGGATGTCAAAGGGTTCGGGTCAGGGGCTAGAAGAACTAAAAAACGAGCTAGTTCTGGTCGCCAAACTTCACCACAAGAACCTCGTTCGTCTAGAAGGTTTCTGCTTAGAAGAGGGAGAAAGATTGCTTGTCTATGAGTACATGCCCAACAAAAGCCTCGATACCATTCTTTTTGGTACTAAAACTAATCTTCACAAAAGAATTTTAAAACTTTTAGCATCTCTAGTTTTGCTATAATATCAAAATTTTGATTGTTTGTTAGACCCCGAGGAAAAAATACGACTAGATTGGAGGAAACGGTTCAACATAATAGAAGGAGTTGCTAGAGGATTACAATATCTCCATGAGGAATCTCAAAAGAAGATAATCCATCGTGACATGAAAGCGAGCAATGTTTTGTTGGATGAAGACATGAACCCTAAGATTGGAGACTTTGGCCTTGCCAGACTCTTTGGGCAAGATCAAACTCGAGATGTCACAAAACACATTGTCGGGACATTGTAATCAATCTTTATTGTCTAGTAGCTATTATATCAATATCCCATTTAGGCATATAATTCCCTCTAACTAACCATGTTGCTAATAATTCTTCTCCCTGCAGTGGCTACATGCCTCCTGAGTATGTGATGCGTGGACAGTTTTCCACAAAATCAGACGTGTTCAGTTTTGGGATCCTTGTTATAGAGATTGTAACAGGGCAGAGAAATACTGGGCATTACTTCTACGATGAGCAAAATGAAGATATTATAGGCCTCGTGAGTAGTTTCCAAAAACACATTACATATGCTACCTCTAATAGCACTTACATATTGCTAGATTATATTGTTTCTCAGTGTGGACCTCTATGCAACCGATGCTAGGTATGGAGGCACTGGACCGAGGGAACAATTGCGGAGATGATAGATGATTCTCTGGGGAGAAACTACTCAGAGACCGAGGTGCTAAAGTGTGTTAACATTGGTTTGTTGTGCCTTCAACAGAGTCCCATGGATCGACCTACGATGTCCGATGTCATGGTGATGCTCAATGGTGATGATACTAGTTCTTTACCACCTGCTGCGAGACCCACATTTTTCTTGGATAGAAGCACAGGTTACTCCTGTAATTCATGTACCATTACGCATCTATCTGCCCGGTAGCACATTGTTACATGTTTGCTTCTTGATGTATAGTAGTTTAGATCAACTAGTTCGATTCATCACAAAGTGTGATTTGTAGTTACCATTTGTAATTGTGTCTTTTTCCCCTAAAAAGTTTGGCCGTTCTAACACCAGTCTCACACAGATCTTTCTCAGCCATCCAATCTCTTTTCAATCGATGTCTATATATCTTCCTTTATCAAAGCAAAGTAAAAGGCAGTAGGCATCATCCGATCCAAATAGGGAAATCATAACCATGCTTACAATATGTGATCCTAGATTATTCTTTCTCACATCTTCCCACAAGGCTATTCTTTCAATCAATACCTTTCTCCTCGACCATCGCACATCCTGACCCCCAACAGTGAATTCATATCTTTTAGCTCCTTTCATGTTATTATTACATGGATTAAACATGCAAAAAGGATATTGAAAGCAATCCACGCGGGGGAATTGCATCTCCAAATAAAAGGAAAAACAGAAACCAAAAAGATCTGGCTTGACCATGCGGGGGATCGGAATAGGCGCGATTCCGGGGGCAACGCTGTGGCCTGTGTGTGAGCATCCAATTTCCAAACACAAGCCAGTGCAGTCTGCAGTGTGCGGCGACCAGCAGCCTGTCTGCGCGTCAATAGGTGTGTGAGCAACCAATTTCCAAACACAAGCCAGTGCAGTCTGCAGTGTGCTGCGACCAGCAGCCTGTCTGCGCGTCAATAACAAGTACTCTCTCCGTCCGAAGGGAATATGCAATTCTCACGTCTGGTGGAGTCGATTATTTTAAACTTCGACTAAAATTATATGAAAAAATACTAACTTTTATGAGACAAAATAAGTATTGTTAGATTGGTTATGCAATATATTTTCATAACAAATTTATTTCGAGATATAAATACTAATATTTTTTGCTATAAACTTGTTAAAATTGACACAGTTTAACTGACACGTTTCTAATAGTTGCATATTCAAGTACACAGAGGGAATATGTGTAGTGTGCAGATAACACAAAACAAAGAGATGTGGAAGTCGTAGCAAGTGCTAGAATGTAGTACAAGAATGACTACGTGCTTTACGAGGACTTTCTCTGTCCCAAAATAAATGTTATTTTTAGTTTTCTTGCCATTTATATTTCTAAATAATTTTGTTAAAAAACTAGATTTAAAGATTTTTCTAATAATACTAATTACTTAGTATAAATATTAATATATTTTAATATACAAGTGCCGGCAATGTTTTTTCGAAAGCAAAACAACATTTACTCCTTCCGTTCTAAAAGAAGTGTCATTTTAAAATTTTGACAATTCTTTTTTATCATTCATCTTATTTAAAAAAATTTGAAAAAATAATTATTTTATTATAAAATGATTAATTATTCGAAGTAAGTTAATCTTGATTTATTTATTTTTATATTTTTACAAATTTTTTAAATAAAACGATTGATCAAACGTGGATTTCAGAAAGTTAAAAATAATATTTATTTTAGGAGGAGAGTGTATTTTGGAACGGAGGGATTGTACGGGTGTACTACTACAGGCTAGCAGTTGTTGCTACGACCTGACTGACCTCTCTTTGTTTTGTGCGACCTGCAGCAAGTCTCCGCGACCCAAGAAACCACCAGTCGCGCGGCTGTCTTGTCTTCGCCCTTTTTTAGCCCCATTTGGCACTGCTTTACCTCAGCAGTGATGCTATTATTTTTTTTCAGTTTCATGAACAGCTCTATAACTGAAGGTAAAACCGTTTTAATAAATCATTTGATAAAACGGTTTTACATGCAAAATTTCTTAAAATATACTTTTACAAAATCACATATATGACCTATCAAAACCAGATAAAGTTACTATTTTTAATTTCACTCTTCATATCTAATCTATAAAAGCACGATTTAAGGGGCTCCTGAGATGAAACCGTTTGGTGCTCCAAACGACTCCAAAAGCCGATCAAGATGACCATCGGAAGGTATTGTTACTGTAGCCTTTGCAGCTAGAGTTAGGCTATCTGCACCGCATACTTCATCGCATCCGCTACGCGATACTCTAGTACCAAAATTGCTGCAGCGCCATACACCATGTGGTACGCGACGGTCACACATACTTTCGGGTATCAAAGTTTGGGATACCCAACTTCAATGCAAAAACGATCATTCCAAACGCGACCCGGCCCAAGTAAGGCCAGTAGAAGCCCACGAAAGCCGCGCCCGAAGCCCACGAAGGCCGCGTCTACGGAAGGCCCACGACGTCATTGCACCAATGACAGCCAACTTTCGGGAGAGCGGCACCCTCAGCACCAATTCTCCGATTCGCCTGAGCCTCCTCGGGACCCTCGAGCGCAATCTCACAAAGGCATTCAAAGCACAGGTGATGTCAGCGGAGCAATCTTGGACCACAAGAGACCTCTCTGACCACTTTACAAGCACTGTCCCGTCAGGCGAGATTCTCGACGCAACTGTGCTTCGCACGCCCCTGACGGCCATACCACCTGTCAGGATTTCCCTGGCAGTGGATTTGATAGGCCCACTACGGCCGTCCTCTCCACGGCATGGTCTACGGTGCGCCGCCCCGTTTTTCGCCGGGGTCTACCAACTACGATTGCGACAATCCGAACGCCTAACGACGGGCTACGCAAGAACGGGAAAAGCGCCTACTGCACTGTCCACTCGAAAGGACGAGCACGCCTTCCATCCGGGCCCACCTAACCCTCGGGAAGTACTGTCCAAAGGCCGAAAATACGCCCGAGGGGAGATATCACCCTGCTCCATCCCATCACGCCTCCAGGAGTCCCGAGCCTCGGGAGACAACGCCCCGAGACGACTCGCCCTCTTGTCACATCGTGCGGAAGGACAGCCATCAAGTGTGACCCTACGGCATGCCGTAACCGACGACTGTTGCTGCCTCGGAACTCACCAAGATCGTGCGAACCACTACGGCCATAACCCGGAGACGCGGAGAAAAGACCGTAGCTGACGATAGTCAAACGAGGAACAACAACTCCTCACTGTAACATACGTAGCATTGTAAGCGCTGCCCTTGCCTCTCCCTTGCGACTATAAAAGGGAGAGCAGAGGCCAGCTTTAGGGATCCCGGAAGAAGTCCTAAGCTCTCACTCACGCATACACACCAACAGCAAACGACTTGCATACACTAAGACACTCACAAGAGACCTGAAAGCACTTCCCTCTCTCGCCTAGCTTGTAACCCCCTACTACAAGCACCCCGGTGCAAGGCAACACGACTCTCCTCTCCATTAGACGTAGGGCTAGCTTGGCCTGAACCAGTATAATCCCTGTGTTCCCCTTTGCACACCATCCGTAACCTCAACCGCAAAACACATATTTACTAGCTGGTGTTAGCCCCGGTAAAGCTAGCACCGACAGTTGGCGCGTCAGGTAGGGGCCTTTTGCGTGTTGCTCCCGGTTGCGGATGGCAGCCAACGTCCCTGCGCTTCCTGCTGGCGCGGCGCTCCGGTTCGGGAGCCTCGAGTTCGCGGCCACTGGCCACGGCCTCGAGATGAACCTCCGCCCAACTTGAGCCCCGGGCCATCATCATCCTGACCCCTGCCCAACAGGTGGCTGGGAAAGGGACCCTGGCGACACCTCCACCCGTTTCAGGGAAACGGAGGGAACGCCGCGCGCCGTTCCCGCCGAACTAGGCGGGGGAAGCGCATCCGCGTCAACCCGACCAGTCCGGTGCCCCCCGCGCGGGACACCACCTCTACGATCGTCACCAGCGCAATGCTGGTAGCTCGAGCAGCTAAGTCACAATTACCCTTAAGCTTCCAGGTTTTGTTCATATTTGTGGTCTCGGAATCGATAAATAAGCGTTCTTTAATTATCACAAATTTTGAGATTTAAACTTAAACCTCCCTTGCGTCCGAACCTCTTCAGCACTCTTGAAAAAATCCGTGAAACCCGAACAGGCAAGAGAACACCCTTAGGGCATGGCCGGCCGAGCCACGAGACCGCCTACGCCTCCGAGCTACGGCACCTCCACTCACCACCCATCGCCCGACGGGTGACTTACGCTTCGAGGCAGTTTCATGGAATTTTTCAAGTACGGGACGAGGGGTGGACGCTTGGGGACTGACGATCTAATTTTCTCTGCGCCTTTTCGATCGCTTTTTCGAAAATTCCGCACCAAACTCCTTTCTACACTCTAGCAAAACTTGCGAAATCCAAAGAAGTAAAAGGACACTCTTAGGGCTGGGCTGGCCGAGCCGTGAGATCGCCTACGTCTCCGGGCTACGGCACCTCCACTCACCACCCTCTGCCTGAGGGTCGACTTGCGCTCCAGAAAGATTTCGCGAATTTTGCATAAGTGCGAGAAGAGAGACGGGCGTTTGGGAAATTTAGTAAAAAAACGATCTGACTCGAGCCTTCTCTAAGATACCTAGCTGTGTGCGCGACAAAGTGGGAACCCCTCGGGTCGGACTGGCACAGCTCTGGCTCTGCCTACGCCACCGAGGCTACGGCATCCTAAAAATGCTAAGTCCTCAACTTTCATCACAAAGTCAAATATTTACATGGGCACTCGGCCAAGACTTATTGTTCACAGGACGACAGAGGACTTTAGGTCACAAGCTCACACCACGTGGGAAGAAGCCATTCATCGTCGCCGAGGTGCTACACCCCGGCGCATACAAGCTCGTGAACGAGGAGGGCAAGGTCTACAGCAACGTTTGGAACATCGAACAGCTACGTCGCTTCTATCTTTAAGATTCCGAACATTGTACTATTTTGAAAATCTTGAAATCAATAAAAAAACCCGACTTCTCTTTTTACATGATTTTAGATTTTCAATCCGAGCCTACACTCGGGAGTGAAATGACCCTTTATTTCACAGCGCAGTAAAAGCGAGGCTCGGCCTAACCTACGGAAAGGCCGACCCTCCCTCGGGGGCTAGGACGGGGGGAACCCCCGGACTTTTCCGAGATTCAACAATTTTGGAAACGCAAAAATTTCAAAACTCGTCGAATTCGTTTCTCCCTAAAACACGCTTTCCTCCGGAAATCCAGCATGAACTTATAGAATTCGGAAGAGTGAGGGAAGTCCTAGATAACAGAGCCGGCCGGGTCGAGGAGACCGCTTGCGCTCCAGGGCCACAGCATCTCCCCTCACCACTCCGCGTTCGAAGGCTAACCCGCACTCGGAAGAAAACCTATAAGATCTACGCTCGGCCAAGGGAGGAGGCTCGAGAGGAAACGCCTAAGCCTTTTTTCTAAGGATTCTTTCTGTCAAAGTTCCTAAGACATCGGCTGCGTCTATGCCGCTAAAGCTACGACACTCGAAAAGCGTCCCCCGAGGCTCGATGGCCCGGGCACAGGATCGGCAAGAAAAAACGCCTAAGAAAAAAGCACGAAACAAAGCGAAACAAACATTCAGCAAATATTTACATAAATTTTGAGGCCACGAAGGGCCATATTGTTTGTTTCCTCTCAAGCCACTCACGAAAGGTTACTTTTTACAAGGGCACTATGGCTCGCTTCTTCTTCACGGCAGGTTCAGGGGAGGGAGCTCGACCTCGGCTTGGAAGAGGCCCGACAGCGCTTCTCCTGGCTCCTTCATCGAATCCTCCAGCGCCAGGAGCTCGGCGTCGTCGGCTTCAAAGAAACCCTTGCTGACAGGGCCGGCGTCAAAATTCCCGTAGTAGGACTTCACGACTGCCAGTGTCTTTTGGATACCCGTCAGAAGGGCCTCCTTGATCTGGTCGCTCATGCTGCCGTGGAGTGCCTTCAGTCAGCTCCGGAGCGACATCCCCGAGGGTTCTCTACCGATGCCGACGGAGTCACATAGTGCCCACGCGACCTTCTGCAGGTGCAGGTGTTCGGCCAACTCGTCGTCGTAAGCTGCCTGCAGAACTGTGGGAGCAAAGCACGGAGATGAGTAAAAATACAGCGAGCAACCGAGACGAGCAGAATGAAAAAAATACAACGCTGCGCTTACGGTTAGCCTCTTCCCGAGCCTTCTGTGCCTCCTTCCCGGCCAAGTCCGCCGCGCCGAGCGCCAGTCGCAACGCCTCCCGAGTCTCATCCAGGTCGAGAGCCAAGGCCTCGGCGGCCGAAATCTTCTCGGCGGTGAGCTCTCGGGCGGCGTCGCGCTCCCTCGTCATCGCGGCCAGGGCGCTCTCCAACTCCTGCACTCGCGTCACCGAGGTAGCGGCTCGGCCCTGCGCCTCCGCGACCTCCCCCTTCAGGATAGTGTCATCGACACTTACTTCGGCAAGCTTGGAGGTCGCGGCGGCGAGCTCGCCCTGGGCGCGGGCAAGGGCTTTCCCCTTGAGATCAAGCTGCTTCCAGAGCCCGAGCCCGCCACGAAGGAAGCGGGACTTGTCCCGAGAGGTGTGCATGAGGTCCTGGAAAGAAGAAAGAAGCGAAAACGGTAAGAACGATGCTCATATGCAGGAAAAGTTTACAAGACACAGGGATTTACCTGAAGCTGGGCCGAGAGGTCCTTCTCGAGGACGTCGGCGATCGCGCGGAGCCCCGCCGCCGAGCTAAACCCGAGCTCCTGAACGGCGTCCCACTTGGGGGCCTCGAGGTTGTCCCGGAGCGAGAAGACGGGCGGCGCCTGACGGCCATACCATCTGTCAGGATTTCCCTGGCAGCGGATTTGATAGGCCCACTACGGCCGTCCTCTCCACGGTATGGTCTACGGTGCACCGTCCCGTTTTCCGCCGGGGTCTACCAACTACGACTGCGACAATCCGAGCGCCTGACGATGGGCTACGCAAGAACGGGAAAAACGCCTACTGCACTGTCCACTCGAAAGGACGAGCATGCCTTCCATCCGGGCTCACCTAACCCTCGGGCAGTACTGTCCAAAGGCTGGAAATACGACCGAGGGGAGATATCACCCTACTCCATCCCATCACGCCTCCAGGAGTCCCAAGCCTCCGGAGACAATGCCCCGAGACGACTCGCCCTCTTGTCACATCGTGTGGAAGGACAGCCATCAAGTGTGACCCTACGGCATGCCGTAATCCGACGACTGTTGCTGCCTCGGAACTCACCAAGATCGTGCGAACCACTACGGCCATAACCCGGAGACGCGGAGAAAAGACCGTAGCTGACGATAGTCAAACGAGGAACAACAACTCCTCACTGTAACATACGTAGCATTGTAAGCGCTGCCCTTGCCTCTCCCTTGCGACTATAAAAGGGAGAGCAGAGGACAGCTTTAGGGACCCCGGAAGAAGTCCTAAGCTCTCACTCACGCATACACACCAACAGCAAACGACTTGCATATACTAAGACACTCACAAGAGACCTGAGAGCACTTCCCTCTCTCGCCTAGCTTGTAACCCCCTACTACAAGCACCCCGGTGCAAGGCAACACGACTCTCCTCTCCACTAGACGTAGGGCTTGCTTGGCCTGAACCAGTATAATCCCTGTGTTCCCCTTTGCACACCATCTGTAACCTCAACCGCAAAACACATATTTACTAGCTGGTGTTAGCCCCGCTAAAGCTAGCACCGACACATACCCTATTCTACGCGCGTTCCCGGCCGTCCTCTATGCGCACGCGTGGCCCCATCTCAGCTCGTAGCAGAGGGAAGCGAGAGGGAGAGGAGGGAGTTGTCAGAGAGCAGAGCAGCGGGCCCCACTCTTTCATTAGCTAAAAAATGTTTTAACTCACAAACCGAAAACTCAAATTAAATTTCGATTATACCACTAAATTCGTTACAATAAATCCTTCAAAATAAGATCTCACATGGATATACTCCCTCCGTCCCAGAATACTTGTCGTGCTGGGATCGGACACGACTACCAAGGGCCCTGTTAAAAGACCTGCATGCCCCTATGGAGCGCCCAGTCCTCTGTCCCCATCCCCTTCAGAACCGGATGCGAAAGAAATTATTTTTTTTATGCGAGAGCAGGCCGGCCTACTAGTACATTGCCGCCGCCGCCGTTGCGCCGATGGCGGCCTCCGGCCCGCCACTCGAAAACTGCCTCCGCCGCCGCCTCGGCGAGCACGACGAGAAGAAGCTCGCCGTCACCGGCGGAAGCCCTCCGGCTGCGGCTCCTCCGCTCTGCGAACACGACGAGATCGAGCGGCGTAGTTGGAGACGACGGGGGGCGGCGGAGGAGGCGAAGAGAGGGGGTGTCGCCGCACCTCCCCGCTGTGCTGGCGAGCCTGCTGGAGCTCCACCCAGATCGGCACCCACTCCGCAGTTGCTGCCGTCACCTCCATCTCCAACCTCGATGGCGCTACTTCGGCCAAGTACGGCGGCGGAACCAGGCTGGGCGGACGGGGAAACGGCGGCGCCGCCCAGCGCCAGCCATGCTCAGCGCTGCAGTGATAGGGTGGCGGAGGTCGGCCTCGACGGTGTCGCGTGGAGGAGGGGCCGCGCTCCCAGCTCCCGTGGTTTGGCGCAGGATGCAGGGGCGAGGCGTTGTCGGAGGAGGCATGTGTCGTGCACCGGCGAGCCTTGGCGGCGTCGCACGGTGTAGTAGCCCCCGTTCCCTGCTCTCCCTGACCCTGAAGAGATAGGGTTCGCTGTTCGTGTGTGGTGTGGTGCGGTGCGGTGCGGTAGGGTAGGGCCGGAAGTGGATGGATGCGCTAAAGCTTCCGTTCTTTTATTCATATTTCTTTGGACGACAACGAATTGACTGATGGGAACGGACTGCTGTACTTCCTCCGTCTCACAAATAAACGCAAATCTTTAACTTTTACTATTCTTCTTTAATTATTCGTCTTATTTAAATTTTTTATATAAATAATAAATTAAATAAACTATTATGAAAATATCTCGAACAATAAAATAAATCATAACAAAACGAATAATATTTATTAAAATTTTTTGAATAAGACGAACGGTCAAACAGAAATAGTAAAAGTCAAAGAATTACGTTTACTCATGAGACGGAGGGAGTACTCACCTACGCGGTCTAGGGTGCCAGGGCTAAAACGATATTCATTTTGAATCTTCTTCTCGATGCTAGAAGATCAAGTATTCTAGGACGGAGAAAATATTTAGATAAAATTTATTTATAGATATGTGAATCTTACTGTAGACAGAGAACGATATAGAGGATGGATGAATATAAAAAAAATAATATAAAAGAAAGAATCTCAATAACCAAGATAGATAGGCTTATGCTGCTGCCTCTGCATGAAGGATCGAGAGTGCCACTGGTATCGAGCCTTGATGAAGATGGAAGTGCGTGCTAATGGGTTGCCATTGCCAAGAGCGAGGTTCTGATGATCACAGAGCGACGGAGACCTGACGAGGCGCACATGACATGCTGCCGGCTGGCCCCTTGCAGTGCCGTGTGCGTCGACAGGCACGACGACCACGATGGGCATGATTTTTTTTATTACCTCAACCTTTGAATATAGTATACTCTCTCCGTCCTCAAAAGGATGCAATTCTTTGACTTCTCACCGTTCGTCTTATTCAAAAATTTATAATAAATATTATTTATTTTGTTATGACTTATTTTATTGTTAGATATATTTTCATAATAATTTATTTAATTTATTATTTATATAAAAAAATTAAATAAGACGAATGGTCAAAGAGAAATCGTAGAAATCAAAGAATTGCGTTCTTTTGCGGACGGAGGTAGTACCACACATCACATGTACACACGCTACCCACTTACACCCTTAGTGCGAAAGCTAAGGCTTTGTTTCCTGAAGCTGAAAAGCTAAACTGATTTTGACTAAAACTGATTTATTATGAGAGAAAATACTGTTACAGAAGTAAGAAATAAGTGCTATTTAGCTGAAGCGAATAGAGCCTAAATCTACAATCTACTCCGTGTATTGAAGGCTAAGAGAGCATGATCCATAAGTATAATAGTGGTGGCACATCCGTGTGAAGCAACTAAAATTTATTAAAGAGAACTAAAGGACATGTTTAGTTGCTAAAAAGTGAGGCAAATAGTCACTGTAGCGATCTAAAAATCTTTTCCAATAAATATTCAATCATGACTCAAACACACTTCAAAGATTCATAAAAAAAATTAGATAAAAACTAAAAATATACGATAGCTACTATTTTGTTTAACGTGGCAGAAAAGATTCTCATTTTTTTAACTAGACAGGCCTAAATCCCGATGAGCACCAGCGCACGAACGCTGGTGGGCAGGCAGCAGGCTGCACATTGCAAGTCGTTGCCATCCGAGCTAAAGCTCGGTCTCCGAGGGGCATGATTGATTCCAGTCGACTCTGATCGGTCTGCCGCGTCGTCCATGAGCTGATGAGCACCCAGCACACATGCGGACCAGCACCATTGACTGACCGGTCTGCCGCGTCGTCCATGACACATGGGTGATGGACCCGTGACCCGTCTGCTGTACGAGGAGCAGTGGAATGTAGTACGAGGAGTAGATGCAATTCATTGCCCCTCTCCTTCCGTCCAAAAAAAATATTATTTTAGACTTTCAAATCATCATATTTAACCATTTTTTTATTCAAAATTTTTGTGTCAATGTTATCTATTTTGTTATGACTTATTTTGTTATTAGAAATACTTTAATAATAATTTATTTATTTTATAATATGTATAAAATTTTTAAATAAAATGAATAGTCAAATACGATGTTCTGAAAGTCTAAAACGATATTTTTTTTTTAAGATGGAGAAAGTAGTCCTAGCAGTCACGATGTAGATTTCAGTGGGTCGATCCATCGACCCACTACCCAAAATATACAGTATGGTGTAAATACCCAGCAGCTTGGCCCATCGAATATTTGGTTCCAGTTGGTGTCGAGCACGTTGGGTTACCCATAACCTAATAGCCATCTTCTGCGGCGGACGACGGCTCACTGGCTCAGGACAGCAATGCGGTGAGGCTCCTGCCATTTGCGTGTGCGCGTACGCGATCAACAGCTGCAGCGCTCTCAGCCACTGCCCGTCGTGGCGCTTTGGTGTTCCGAGGTGGAACTGAAACTAATTTAAAAAGTGGGTTGGGTTGATCCAAAACAAAAAAAAATTATTAGGTACAATAGGTTAGTGTTTGGGCCAACCAACTCTGACCCACTTGCATTCTTACCTAGCAGTCCACCTAGGAGTATTGGTGTGCCTCGGCACTTGGCAGGCAGAGCTGCAAGTTGCGTTCCGTTCAGTTCCGGGGTATTATTTACTTCCGATCCATCTCCAAAACGAAAAACTAAAAATTATTTGGTACCCCATGGGAATATTTTTTTACCCCTCTTATCTAGGTATAGCTGTAGCATCTGTTCATATACAGACACACACTAACACCACACACGCACACCCTACGCACTCTCTACGTATACAAATAGATTCTACAACTACACATAGATACGAAGATCATGTCCTTGAAGAGATCACCGAAACCATCCTGCCTTCGTAGGCGACGGGCACGCCGCTATCCCAATGTGTTTTCACGCGAGAGAGGGTGCACCTGAAAATAGGGAAAACCCCGATGGGAATCGAGGGTCGAGCGGTGATCAAACCCACGACAAGCAGCTTCCACACCTAGAGCGCTGCCACTTGAGCTAAAGCTCCATCCCCATGCGGGGGAATAGAGGGACGCGATTCTACTGCCACACAGAAGGGGAAGAAACGCGGTAGCCTGTGAGCCCCGTTTAGAAGCCAAAATTTTTGGGCAAAATTCCGTCACATCAATTTTACGGTACATACATAGAGCACTAATAGATGAAATTTTTGTATGTTTACACAGTTTATCTGTAAATCGCGAGACGAATCTTTTGAATCTACTTGAGTCATGATTGAACACTTATTATAAAAAATTTCTCACTATTACAGTGTCAAAATTCTAAAACTTTACTCTCTCCGTCTCAAAATAGGTGTTGTTTCTAAATTTTTAGAATCGACGTTTGACCGTTCGTTTTGTTCAAAAAATTTATAAAAATATAAAAATAAATAAATCAAGATTAAAGTACTACTAATAATGAATCATTTCATAATAAAATAATTAAATTTTTTTACAACATTTTTAAATAAGACGAATGATTAAAAGAAGGTAGACAGAATTCTAAAACAGCACTTATTTTGGGACGGAGGGAGTACGCATCTAAACAATTTGTTCAATGCAGCGTACTCCCTCCGTCTTAAAATAACTTACTTTGTTAACTTTTGGACTTCACGTTTAACTGTTCGTCTTATTTAAATTTTTTGTCTAAATATTATTTATTTTTTTATAACTTAATCTATCATTAGAGATACTTTATTAATGATTTACTTATTTTATCATTTGCTTAAATTTTTTTAATAAGACGAACAGTCAAATATGGAATCTAAAAGTCAAAGATAAATTATATTGAGACGGAGGGAGTCCCTGTCGTGTTCGCAGTCGCAGGTGCCCGAGGTCGCGTCTCGGGAATGCATGCGCGCCAGGATCCGGTACCCACTGACGCCAGCTGAAGGGAGGTGACGATTCGACGACTTTGAGGCCTGCTGAGGGTGTGGATTCGACAATCTACGGTAGCAATGCATCCCACAAGTAAAGCATCCCTTTGATCACGGAGGCGATCCTCTTCCCGACCCCAGTCTAGATCACCATCACCGGTGATCTGAACCAGCAACGCCGACGGCCACCCCGGCCCCGGCACCCACGCCCCGCCCTCGACCCCCTGTCGACGGCGGCCACCGCAAATCGACGGTTAGCCGTTCCGGCGCCGTCGACCACAGACTACTACCGCTAGGGTTTTTGAGCGTCGCTTAGGTCCTATGTCGGGTTTTCTTTTGTGACTGCTTCGGAATTCCACGCAGTTCACGCTGTTCGTGCCCTCCGATCTGCTACTATGGCGGCAGCAGGAGGTAGCTCCAAGGGAATAGGTGAGGAGGTGCCAAACCCTAATGTTACGGACCTCCTGAGACGTCTGAATCTCACAGAAGAGGAGGAAGCTGTGGCTGACTTCTTGGATGATGAGGAGGAAGAAGGTCTTCATCCGGTGGAATGGGCGATCGTGGGCAAAGTGCTCTCCCCGACGCCGATCCACGTGAACACAGTGCGCTCAGCAATGAGGCCGGCATGGGGGAACCCGGTCGGATTGAAACTGAGGGCGATCGGGGAAAAGGCTGATAATTTGTTTGTCGCAGAATTCGGTAGCAGCGATGATATGGATCGAGTCCTGGTTGGCTCGCCTTGGATGGTGGGCAGATATGCAGTCGTTCTGCAGAAGTATGATGAAAGGCTGAGTGCATCTGAAATTGTCTTTGATCGGTTGGAGCTGTGGGTTCGTATCTTGGACCTGCCTCTCGGTTGGATGAACCATACAAGAGGTTTTCGAGCAATGGGACTACTTGGACGCGTGATAAAGATGGATGTGGATACGGATGGTAAAGCGTGTGGTGCATTTTTGCGCGCACGTGTAGCTATTGAAATCGATAAGCCACTCCGGAGGGGTGTACTCCTTCGGATGAGTAAATCTGAGGATCCGAGATGGTTCCAGGTTCAGTATGAGAAATTGCCTTTCTTTTGTTTCGTCTGTGGAATCATTGGGCATTCGGAGTTAGAATGCAATCATCCGGTTGCCAGGGATCAAAGTGGCAGACTTCCCTATGACGTCCAACTTCGAGCATCGGAGGAACGCCGGAGGCGCCTTCAGTCTTTTGCTGGGGCAGCAGCTGAATCTTTCGGTAGTGGTGATTCATCGGCATCTAGACCCCCCCAGAAGACAGACTAGCAAGTCAAGTGACGGTCGATCCTCGGGGAGCAGGCAGGGCTCACAACTCTCCCCTGAGATAGTGGGGGAGTCGGATGAACAAGAGGCAATCTCCCCTCTCAAGCAGCATGAGGATCCTCCCCCTGTGCCGATTACCACTGAAGGAGTGAGTGCAAGCCGGCGTCTGAATCTGTAGGAACAATCCCCCCAGAATCGGGAACCACGGAAAAGGAAGTCAAAAATTCCTAACCTGAACCCGCAAACTCCTGATCTGAACTTACCGGTGGAGACTACAAATGCTATTGTCCCCACTGGATTAGTTCATTCTCGAATGAACCAGCTCGATGGCCACACAGAAAGCACTGGTGAAAGTATGGTAGAGAGGCTTAAGAAACAGAAGCGAAGTAACACCCAAAATGCAAGATCGGCGGCGGCTGTGTGCAACAGCCCCCGCCGGGCACAATGAAAATCATGAGTTTGAACTGCTGGGGTTTGGGGCAGCCCGAGGCAGTTCAAGAAGTACGTAGCCTCATTCAGCTACACCGTCCTACACTGGTGTTTCTTTCGAAGACACGCTGCTTTGATGATTCTGTGGATCGGCTGAGAAGAGAATTCGGACTTCCTTCGGGACTAGGTGTCGGGAGCTTCGGTAGAGGGGGTGGTCTGGCACTGCTGTGGACGAATGAAGGCTGTGTTCGGTGAAGCTGAAGTGCTGTAGATAAGCGCTGAAGTGCTGTAGAAGTGCTGAAATCTTGTGAGAGAAAAATACTGCTGAAGTGCTGAAAAATAAGCGCTTATAAGCGCTTATAAGCGCTTATTCCCTCAACCGAACGCAGCCGAAGTCTGTGTGAAGTTGGTGAGTTATGATAAGCTGCACATGGACGTTATGATCGTGGACCAAGAATCAGGGTCAGAAATCTGGCGGCTTACGGGTTTTTATGGTGAATCGAGAAGAGAACGCAGATACAGGAGCTGGGAATTGCTGCATTACCTCGCGGCCCAAAGCCCAGCGCCTTGGATTTGCGTTGGAGACTTTAATGAAGTCCTACAGGCGAATGAACAGTTTGGGGGAGTAACACGTCCAGAAAGCCAAATGGATGGCTTCAGGGATGCAGTGGCTGCCTGTGGTTTTGTAGACTTGGGCTTCATAGGATTACCTTATACTTGGGATAATCGCCAACAGGGGGCTCAAAATATTAAAGTACGGCTGGACCGTGCTTTTGCCAATGATGATTTCCTGAATGTGTTTGGTGACACCAAGGTGTGGCACGTGCAAACAACTGAATCCGACCATTGTTGTCTTATCGTTGAATGCAATCGGGGGATGATGCCTCGACGGGGGAATAAGAAAAGGTTCAGATATGAAAACATGTGGAGGCGTGATCCATCGTACGGCCGGTTGGTTGAAGACGTCTGGAGGGATACCTCGGCCGTCCACAATATGGGCCAATTGCAGTCTATGCTGAACAGGATGCAGTCCTCATTCCAACAATGGGACAGGTCTGTATTTGGTTCAGTTAAAGCCAATCTGGCACGTCTAAGGCGGGAACTAGAGGATATTCGAAGGCATTCCATTCATACAGGCCCATCTAGACGGGAGCGGCGAGTTATGGCTAATATTGCAGAATTGCTTGCGAGAGAGGAAATCATGGAGAAACAAAGATCAAGGATTTCATGGCTCAAGGATGGTGACCGGAACACCAAATTCTTCCATGCAAAGGCAAAAGAGAGGGCGAAATGTAACAAGATTACAGGATTGTGGTCATCGGATGGCGTCCTGGTCACTCTGACCAGAAGGATTTAGAAGATCTTGCAAATGATTTTTACAGGAACCTCTTTACTGCTCAGCCGATGCTTGATGTGGATGGGATACTGGCACACGTCCCGGCCAAAGTTGATGATGGTATGAATGACGCTTTGGACAAACCATTCACAGCTGAGGAGGTAAAATCGGCTCTGTTTAGGATGGGACCAAACAAAGCGCCGGGCCTGACGGTTTCACAGCCGGTTTCTTTCAGGCTCACTGGGAGACAGTAGGAGCAAGTGTCACTAATGCAGTTCTGAATTTTCTGAATAGGGGCTCTTTGCCGGAGGGGGTCAACCACACGACGATAGTGCTGATTCCGAAGGTTAAGAACCCACAGGATTTGAAGAACTTTAGACCCATTTCTCTGTGTAATGTTATTTACAAGATCTGTTCAAAAGTTCTTGCAAACAGGCTAAGGATTGTGCTGGATGAGATTATCTCGGTGGAACAAAGTGCATTCGTGCCCGGGCGACTAATCACGGACAATGTCCTTGTCGCCTATGAATGCATTCACTATCTCAAGCGAAAGAAAGGAAAGAAGGGGGCTCGTGCTGTCAAACTCGACTTGGCAAAGGCCTACGATCGTGTCGAGTGGCCGTATCTACAAGGAATTATGCTATGACTCGGTTTTTCAGAAAATTTTGTGGAGACAGTGATGAGGTGTGTCACTTCAATCTCCTTCTCGGTGCGAGTGAATGGCAACCTTTCTGAGCACTTAAATCCAACCAGAGGCATCAGGCAAGGTGATCCCATTTCCCCGTACCTATTTTTGTTGTGCTCCGAGGGCCTCTCCTGTCTGCTGAAGTCGACTGGTCCAGTGCACCTTTCAAGGGGCGTTCGTGTTGGTGTTCATGCCCCTTGGGTGTCGCATTTACTTTTCGCGGATGATTGTATAGTATTCTCAGAAGCTTCGCGGATAGGGGCAAACCGGCTTCAGCAGGTACTGGACACTTACGGCAAGGGCTCGGGACAGTTGGTCAACAAGGAGAAATCGGCTACATTTTTTAGCTCCAACTGTCCGGACGAGGAAAAGCTGGAGGTTAAAATAGTTCTGCAAATTGAAAAGGAGGCTCTGGCAGAGAAATATTTGGGACTCCCAACAGCGCTTGGGAGGTCAACCAAGGAAGCTTTCGAATATATGCCAACACAAGTGAAGAAATTGATTGGGGCGTGGAGTGGAAAACAAGCAAGTTGTGCAGGGAGGGAAGTACTCATCAAATCGGTGGCCCAAGCAGTTCCAACCTACCCAATGAGCTGTTTTTTAATACCTAAAGATACCTGCAGGAAGATGAAATCAGCGATCTCAAACTATTGGTGGGGTAGCGCTGCTGACAGCAGGCGGATCCACTGGCAAAAATGGGAGCTGCTGACCAAACCAAAGAATGATGGAGGGATGGGCTTCCGGGATTTGAGGCTATTCAATCTGGCCATGCTAGGCAAACAGGGATGGCGGCTGATCGACAACCCGAATTCGCTCTGTGCAAGGGTGTTGAAAGGCCGCTATTACCATGATACAGACTTCCTGTCGGCAACTAGGAAGCATCGGGCTAGCCAGACATGGCGAGCGATACTTGCTGGTAGAGAAGTTCTGCTCAAAGGGCTTATAAGAAGGATCGGTGATGGACAGAGCACAAACATATGGCACGATCGATGGATCCCAAATCATTTTGGAGGGTCGCCACTAGTTGTGTCGGACGAACAACAGTTAACGTCGGTCTCTGAACTGTTAACCCCAAGTGGAGGATGGAATGAGAATGTAGTAAGGCAAACTTTTGCTGATATTGATGCTCAAGCTATCCTTTGCACGCCGATTGGGGGAAGCGGACTTGACATTTGGAGTTGGGAACTTGAGAAACATGGCACATACTCTGTCCGTTCAGCGTACAGATGGCTGTATAGTGAGCAGTACCGCCAGATCTCCCGGCCAAAAGCTTCGACATCAGGTGATATCACTTGGAAACGCATCTGGCGTATTTGTGTACCTCCGAAAGTCAGAGTCTTTTGGTGGCGGGTTGTTAATGGGTTTCTGCCTACAAAGGGAGTCTTGTTTAAAAGGCATATTGAGGCGCTACCAAACTGTGATGTTTGTGGAGCTGATGATGAATCAATCAGACATGTCCTGTTGGAGTGCACTGTGGCCCGTCGGTTCTGGGAACAGGTTCGTGAAATAACAGGCTTCAAGCTGCCAAAGCTACTTCCCCAAACCTGGGCAAGGGATTTAATTGACCCAAATTGCTGTCAGGAGAAACAGGCAGCAGTATTTTTATGTGGAATGTGGTCTCTCTGGATGTCCAGGAATGATCGGAGGCATGGGGAATCAGAAATCCCAATGAAGCAAGCTGTGCAATGGGCAATTGATGTAGCCTTTGATCTCTGGCAGATTTCCCATCCGGTGAGGGAGAAAGATGTAGGTGCATCGGCAACCCATTGGAAGAAACCTCCGCAAGGGTGGGTGAAATGCAATGTTGATGCATCCTTCCTGATCGGAGAACGAAGAGGAGCAACTGCTGCTGTTCTACGTGATCATGAAGGACGAGTTCGGGGAGGACGAGCACAGTGGTATGACCACTGCCTGAGTGCTCTTGCTACGGAGGCTTCAGCTTGCCGTGACGGTCTACAGTTCGCTATTGATCAAGGCGTGCAGCGGCTACAACTGGAAACGGACTGTCAGACGCTGGTCAATCTCTGAAAGCACCCAACTCGCCATAAATCAGAAGTAGGCCCACTGCTGAAGCAAATGGAAGAGTTAAGCCGGAGCTTTGCTGATTTTTCCTTTATTTTCTCAAGTAGAACTTGTAATAAGTTAGCTCATGAATGTGCCAAGAGGGTATCCCATGTGAATCCGGTGGATGAGTGGCTAGTATCACCACCGGACCTAGAGGGTATCATTGGGCCAGACTGTAACCATGTTCATGACGTTTAAGTAAAGCTCCGGCAACTTCCTAAAAAAAAAGGGGTGTGGATTCGACAGACCAGCAGTTGCTACGACTTGACCTGGGTGTGGACTCGACAGACTAGCAGTTGCCACTACTTGACCTTGTTTTGTGCGACGTGCCTGCACAGTCTCCCGAGCGCGACCGAAGAAACCACCACCCGCGCCGCTGTCTTCTCTTCCCGCAAGTTTTAAGGCTGTGTTTAGTTCGTACCGTAATAGTTTCGTTTGTGTTTGATAATTTTTATTTAAGTATAGATTAATTAGATTTAAAAGATTCATCTCGATATGTATAAATAAACTGTCTAATTAGTTATTTTTTATCTATATTTAATGCTCTATACATGCGTCTGAAGATTCGATGTGACGGGGAATTTGGAAAAAATTTGGGAACTAAACAGGGCCATAGTGTCCATGATAGACGGCTCTGGCTTTGTTTAGGCCCCGTTTAGGAGCCAAAAATTTTGAAATTTGAACATTATAGCAGTGGAAAATATTCTCTAATAAGTGTCTAATCATGGTCTAAATAGGCTCAAAAGATTTGTCTCGTGGGTTTTACGTAAACTATGCAAACATAAAAAAAAATTTATCTGCATGTATCTCAAAATTAATGCGATTTTTTTGTTTGGAATCTGGAAGGGCCTTGGTCCATGTCTCGAGTGACCAGAGGAGCTGCACTGCACTGCAAGCATCCACTTGAAGCTAGCTGCTCCTAATTAAGGCCCTGTTTAGATTCTTTCTAAATTCCAACTTTTTCGTCACATCGTGTTATATCGTGTCACATTGTATGTTTGTACGTTTGTATATAGTATTAAATGTAGATAAAAAAATTAATTACACAGTCTATATGTAAAAAGCGAGACGAATATTTTAACTCTACTTAGATAATGACCGGACACTTACCATAAAAGTTACCTTGTGTGCTACAGTAAAAATTCCTGCTGGAGACCCACCCAGCGGCCAGCTATCATATACTACTACGGCCTCTGGCTACCGGCATCGTTGATGATGGTGCATCCTCTTGCTCTCTGAGCTCCTCTCCGTGCCAAGTTGCTAACTGCCAAGTTTCTCTGCATCCATCGGTTCAGCTCACTGATTCTCCCTCGTGGCTCCTCCCTCCGCGTGCGCCATGCACGACCACACCGCCGTCCTGCTAGCAGCAGCGCTGCTCGCGTCAGCCGTCACGCTCACGCTCCTCCCCTCCGCCGCCGCGCAGCAGTGGGTGGCCCCGTGGCCGACGTGCGACGACTCCACCGGCAACTACTCGGCCGGCGGTGCCTACGCCAGCAACATCAAGCAGCTCATCCTCAGCCTCCGGACGAACGCGTCCCACACGCCGGCGCTCTTCGCGACGGGCTCCGCAGGCGCGGGCACGGCCGACGCCGTCTACGGCCTCCTGCTCTGCCGCGGCGACATCAGCGCCACCGACTGCTTCGACTGCGGCAGAAACGCTGGCCAGGACGTGTACCGGGTGTGCAACGGCACCCGGGACGCCGCGCTCGTGTACAACCAGTGCTACGTCCGCCTTGCCCCCACGGACTTCCTCGCCTCCTCCAACAACACCGGCATGGTGGGCCTCATCGCCTACACCGTCCCCGCGGGCGTCGACGACGTTGCCGCCTACGACGGCGCCGTCGACAGGCTGCTCAACGCCACCGTGCGGTACGCGGTGGACAGCGGCTCCGCCCCGTCGTCGTCGTCTCCGAGGAAGTACTTCGCCACGGGGCAGATGGTGGGCCTGGACCCGCAGCTGCAGCTCCCGGACGGCATCTGGTCCATGGCGCAGTGCGCGGGGGACATCTCGCCGGTGCAGTGCCGGAGCTGCCTGGACGACCTGTCGGCGCAGTGGTGGGTCGAATTCGACCGCAGGCAGGTGGGCGCCAGGCTCGATGGTTCGCGCTGCAATCTGAGGATCGAAGGGGCAAACTTCTACACCGGCAGCACGATGGTGAAGCTGCAGATGAACGGCGAGGTGGCCGCTCCAGCGCCGGCGCCTTCCACGGATGTTGTACCGGGCACCACCGGAGGCGAGTGCCTAATTGCTTATCTAGATTAACTCGATTACTTAATTCTCACTTGACGCACACCGGACACTCGGCAAAATAATAAATTATCACTATAATTAGAAATATATGAGATATTTAATTTAGTATATATACTTTTGACAGATTTCTATATGTGTACTATAGAATTTAAGTTGCAACCGTCACTTTAACAATTTTGTAAATAAAATCTGACAGATTTAACCATATAAAATTTATTGAGAGATAACTAGACAATCCCTATAAAATAAATATAAGTAACCCTTAATTCTACATTCAAATTATCCACCTTTATCATTATAAAATATAATTCAAAATGACCCTCATAAATTTATATCTAAATTACCTACCTCTTTCATTATAAAAAGAAAATTCAAAATAACTACCTAAAATTTGTATCTAAGGAGACAATTCAAAATAATCCCTGATATTTTTACAAACTACCCTTGGTATCTTTTACAATGGTAGAAGTGAGTAATTTAGATACAAATTTAGAGTGTTATTTTAAACATCTTTCATAACTACAGACATGGATGCAAATTTAGTTGTTACTTTAAGTATTTTTCATGGTTGGATAAATTTGAATATAACCAAACTGATCCAATGACTATTATTTGTTACGATGATTTGAGTGTACAAATTAAAAGTCATATGTTTCTGATTATTGTCAGTATTTCTAGAATGTATTTTTTTCCTAAGGTTATCATGACATAACATGAAGGCACCGTTGGGGCATATAATTAGTAATAGTAAGATTGAACAATATCATCACAATGGTGAGCAAGATACAGGGAAGCTGACACATCGGTTGCTAGACAAACCTGAATTGAAATTTTCTTTTTGGCAAAATCACAGGTAGAAAAAACTCAGTTGGCAATCGTCTCGGAATTATATTGCCAATAGTATTTGTTGCTGTAATAGCTGTCATAACCCTCTGCATATGGATTCTTTGTAAGAAGAGAACATCTCAAGAAACACATCTTCCCCATCGACGTAAGTTCCTTTGTATAGTTTGGTATCAAGCTATTATAACTTCTGGTCTGTAAACGCTCAAAAACTGAACCGGTGCAAATTTACTAGCTTATATGGCCGAGGACATTGAAAGTATCAAGTCGATATTGTTATCGTTGTCATCACTACAAATAGCAACAAATAACTTTGATGAAAGCAACAAACTAGGTGAAGGGGGATTTGGTGCAGTTTACAAGGTATGATGATACCCTCTCCATTAAGTTTTTTTTGAAAGTTTATTTCAAAATTTATAAGAATTTATGTGATTATTGTTCAACACGTGCATGATATAGTTGGTTCATACCAGATTGTCAAAGTATAAAGTATACAAATATCATGAACTTGTTCTCATATTTTTTTAACAAAGTTTCAACTCTTATGACTTATAATACTTTCAGTCTTTTGGAACATTCCATCATTTTATATTATATTCATCTAATTAACTAATGGCGATAATAAAAACTATGTAGGGATATCTTTCCGGACGGGAAGTGGCTGTGAAGAGGTTGCCAAAGGGTTTAGATCAAGGGCTAGAAGAAATAAAAAACGAGCTTGCTTTGGTGGCCAAACTTCATCACAAGAACCTTGTCCGATTGGAGGGTTTCTGCTTAGAAGAGGGAGAGAGGTTGATCGTGTATGAGTACATGGCCAACAATAGCCTTGACAATATTCTTTTTGGTACTATAAATAATCTTCATAAAGAATATACGCACATTGTTAACATTTCTGTACTCGTAGTAAGCTTAAAACTTGGTTATCATTTAGATCATGAGCAGAAAAGACGAATAGATTGGAGGAAACGATTCAACATAATAGAAGGAGTTGCACGTGGACTGCAATATCTTCATGAAGACTCTCAGATGAAAATAGTTCACCGTGACATGAAAGCGAGCAACATTTTATTGGATTCAAATATGAACCCTAAGATTGGTGACTTTGGACTAGCCAGGCTCTTTGGGCAAGATCAGACTCGAGGCATCACAAACCACATCATCGGAACATTGTAACCAATCATTGTCATCTAGCAGTTAGTTATTCAATGTTTGATTTATATACATAATGCCCTCTATTAACCATGTTGCTAATTCTTGTTGCAGTGGCTACATGTCTCCCGAATACATGATGCGTGGACAATACTCCACAAAATCAGATGTATTTAGTTTCGGCGTCCTTGTTATAGAGATTGTAACAGGACAAAAAAACACAGGGTATTACTTCGATGAGCAAAATGAGGATATTATAAGCACTGTGAGTATTTTCCCATACACACACTGTCCTACCTCTAAGACTACTTATAACTCATGGAATCAATGCTAGGTATGGAAGCACTGGTCCGAGGGAACGCTTGCAGAGATTATAGATGATTCTCTAGGGAGAAACTACTTAGAGGCTGAGGTGCTAAAATGCGTTAACATTGGCCTACGGTGTCTTCAGCAGAGTCCCATGGATCGACCTACGATGTCAGATGTCATGGTGATGCTCAATGATGATGATACTAGTTCTCTACCTTCTGCTGCAAGACCAACTTTTTTCTTGGATGCAAGCTCAGGTTACTCTTACACTTTGGGCACTATTTCACATCCTTCTGTGAGGTAGTGTAGGTTGAGGCCTAATGCACACCTATATATGAATGTCGACATATGGTTGCTCTTATTGTTCCTTGTTGTATATTAGTTGAAAGAAACATGGAATTCACCATGAAGTGTAGTAATTTTTGCTCACTATTGGTTTCTTACTAAGTTCTCAAAATATAAAGTTTCTCTTAGAAGACGCCCTGCAAGCTTTCATAAAGTATCTGTCGGTGCTAATTTTGGCGAGGCTAACACCGGCTAGTAAATATGTGTTTTGCGGTTGAGGCTACGGATGGTGTGCAAAGGGGGAACACAGGGATTATATTAGTTCAGGCCGAGCAAGCCCTACGTCCAGTGGAGAGGAGAGTCGTGTTGCCTTGCACCGGGGTGCTTGTAGTAGGGGGTTACAAGCTAGTCGAGAGAGGGAAGTGCTCCCAGGTCTCTTGTGAGTGTCTAAGTGTTTACAAGTCGTTTGCTGTGGGTGAGAACTTGGAACTTCTCCGTCCGTTCGTTCTTTTGTCTTTTGTCGTCCTTCTAAAGCCGGTCTCTGCTCTCCCCTTTATAGCCGCAAGGGAGAGGCCAAGGCGGCTACGACGCTAACTATTAAAATAGTGAGGAGTTGCCGTTCCCCGTTTGACTAGCTGCTGCCTTTTCTCCGTGTCTCCGGGGTATGGGTATGGCTATCTTGGTTCGCGAGTTCCAAGGTAGAAATAGTCGTCTGACTACGTCATGTCGTCAGCTCTCTGGGTCTTCTGGATATGGCCGTCGTGGTCCGCACGACTTTGGTGAGTTCACACCTACCGGCTATCCTTCCGTACGATGTGACAAGAGGGTGAGTCACCTTGGGTCGTTGTTTCCCGAGGCTCGGGATCCTGAAGGCGTGCTCGTCCTTTCATGTGGACGGCGCAGTGGGCGTCTTTCCCGAAACGGGGCGGCGCACCGTAGACCATACCGTGGAGGACGGTCGTAGTGGGCCATCAAATCTGCTGCCAGGGAAATCCCGACAGGTGGTATGGCCGTCAGGGGCGTGCGAAGCACAGTCGCGTCGAGAGTCTCGCCTGACGGGACAGTGCTTGTAAAGTGGTCAGAGAGATTTCTTGTGTCCAAGATTGCTCTGCTGACATCACCCGTGCCTTGGATGCCTTTGCGAGATTGCGCTTGAGGGGGATAGGGAAGCGCCGAGGATGCCGCTCTCCCGAGCTCTCCCGAGGAGGCTCGGGCGAGGCTCGGGCGAATCGGAGATTTGGGCGCCGAGGACGCCGCCTCCCGAGCTCTCCCGAGGAGAGGATGCCGCTCTCCCGAGCTCTCCCGAGGAGGCTCGGGCGAGTAGGAGACTTTGGCGCCGTGGATGCCGCTCTCCCGAGCTCTCCCGAGGAGGCTCGGGCGAGGCTCGGGCGAATCGGAGACTTGGGCGCCGAGGACGCCGCCTCCCGAGCTCTCCCGAGGAGAGGATGCCGCTCTCCCGAGCTCTCCCGAGGAGGCTCGGGCGAATCGGAGACTGGGGCGCCGAGGAGTGCTGTCCCGAGGAGGCTCGGGCGAATCGGAGACTTGGGCGCCGTGGAGGCCGCTCTCCCGAGCTCTCCCGAGGAGGCTCGGGCGAGGCTCGGGCGAATCGGAGACTTGGGCGCCCAGGATGCCGCTCTCCCGAGCTCTCCAGAGGAGGCTCGGGCGAATCGGAGACTTGGGCGCCGAGGATGCCGCCTCCCGAGCTCTCCTGAGGAGAGGATGCCGCTCTCCCGAGGAGGCTCGGGCGAATGGGAGACTTGGGCGCCGAGGAGTGCTGTCCCGAGGAGGCTCGGGCGAATCGGAGACTTGGGCGCCGAGGACGCCGCTCTCCCGAGCTCTCCCGAGGAGGCTCGGCCGAATCGGAGACTTAGGCGCCCAGGAGGCCGCTCTCCCGAGCTCTCCAGAGGAGGCTGTCATTAGTGGAATGATGTCGTGGGCCTCTGTAGACGCGGCCTTCGTGGGTTTCTACTGGCCTTACTTGGGCCAGACCAAGTTGGGAATGAGCGTTTTTGCATCGAAGTTGGGTACCCCTAACTTTGGTAACCGACAGTATCAAAATGCTTAATCATTGGAAAAGGTTGGGCTCACTATATATAACCTTCTCATGAACTATTTTCAGTGGCTGCTTGAGTGACTATTTGAGAAATTAGGCGCTCCAAAATGAATGAAAAGGTGATGAGAAAGATCCTCATCATTGAGCACATGTGTATTGAACTGACATCGCTAGTAAGAAACCTCAAACCTAAGCTTTGCCAATCACCAGAAGAAGAGATCGGATGGGAAGAGACCTAAGCATTTTTTTTGTTTTCTCAACAATTAGGACGCAGGTACGCTAAACCTTGGCAGCGAAGCAAAACCTGAATAAACACTTTTGTTTGCTTTCTTGTGTTTGAATTATTTTAATCTTGCGATGTTAAATTTTCGGTCCTAACCTGGCTAATTGGGTGTGAGCTTCTAGTTGTAGGTGATTGGACAAAAGGGTTAGAAATGTAACACCTCAGGTGTTAGCCACAGTTTAGGCAGTTCAAATATTTAATTCAAAATTCCCAAAATATAATATGAAAGGATAACATCCTCTTCAAAATCCTAAGTTGGTATGTAGTAATAGAAAGTGGATATCTAAGATTAAAGGTTGTGGGTTCGAGTTCTATGAAATGCTTACATGATTTAATAGAAAACGTCTGTCTCTAAAAATACTCCCTATATTAGTGTATCCTCCCTATCTTTGTGGTGTGCGGTGGCCCGTGGCCGTGCATTTCTTTCCATCGACATGCGATTGGTCGAATCCTTTTACAACATTCGTACATACCCGGTATTGTTTTCCCAACCGGTTTTCACGATTTAAATTTTGATTGTTATCCGAACACATTCTCTTCTTCGTTAGTGTGATAATGGATGGCATGAGAGGAAGAAAGATAAAACCGCCTAAGAAATTACACCAACGAATCTAAAGATAGATGCATTTGTAAACCTAAATTTCATCACTCGTTGGTCAATGTTTAATTTCACATGAGGTGATATGATGGCAACGTAGCACGGTTGCCTTCAAATATTTCTCCCATTTCTGAAGCTGCAAGTGATGGGCCGGCCTGCGGGTGCGCGATATATAGGGGGCCACAACCCAGGCCGAAGCCGAAGTGGGCTGGACGGGAACGGGACGGGGTTCACTCACGTGAAAGTTGGTTGGGCAGGGTCCAGGTGTGATTTCTGAAGTAAGGTCCTGTTTAGATTCGCTGTAAATTGCAATTGTAACTAGTCACATTAACGTTGTGGCACAAACATGGAGCATTAAATGTAGACGAAATGTTTGCATATTTGTACCTTTTGTATGTACATTATGAGATAAATCTTTTAAATCTACCTGAGTCATGATTGGACAAAAGTTATCAAATACAAACGAATATAATACAGTGCAGAATTGCAACTACAACTGGAATCTAAACACAGCCTTACTCATACGTGGCCCTATTGAGGCTGTCCCTGTACGTGGGCTTGGCTTCATCAGAGCATGGCTAATAAGGGCACTCTTAATGCAGACTTCACTATAGTTTTTATGAATATTTAATACCTTCGTATTTATTGATTTTTGCTGATGTGATACTGTATATTTATTAAAGAAAGAGAGAAGAAACACGAGAAACCGAGTCTTAGACTCGACGTCTACTCTTGCGTCGATGCGGAAGAAACGACGCTAGTCCGCGCTGGGGAAGACAGCGGTAGTTTCCATCCAGCCTCCCAGATCCCATGTGCCTCCCTCTCCGTTGCTGCTGGCTGGACGTATGCCTCACCATGGGTGGCCACTCGACGACGTGGAGGTCCGGCCGTGACCGCTCGACGCTCGCCTCCATGCACGGTGTAGCTCGACGCCGGCCACGGAAGCCAGCCGGAGTTCGCGCACCGCCATGGAGGTTCCGACTCTGCTCGCACGGCCGCTAGCAGGGCCGCCGCGCCGACGTTGGCCGGAGCTCGCGCAGAAGCTGTCCGGAGTTCGCGCGCCGCCATGGAGAGTGCCAACTCGCTCGCATGGCCGCTGGCAGGGCCGCCGCGGACTCACGCAGACGCTGACTGGAGCTCGCGCAGCCGCCGCGGATAGGGCTGCCTCGCTCGCGTGGCCGGCGTGGACTCGCGCCGAAGCTGGCCGGAGCTCGCGCGGTCGCCTCGTTTGCCCGGCCGCTAGCATGGAGCTCACATCGGCGAGATCTTGAGGAACTGCATCCTGTAGATGTATTGCTCCATGCCGACGTACGTGAGCCCAGCCGCCTGCAGAGCTCGCCGCGCCCTTCTAGCGCCGCCGAGCTCGCCCATACACGCGAACGCCGCCCAGCGGATCCTGCTGCAAGCTCGTTGAGCTAGCTCCTGGCCACGATAGAGGTGCTCGTTGTTGTGCTGTATCTCTGCACACACCAAGAAGACTAACCAAAAAACAGGACCAGATGACTGACGCTTGTTTATCGGGTGAGCGTGGAGGAAGAAAGCTGGAGCAAAAGATCTAGGCAAGAAAGCTGATAAATTATTGGAAGACCCCAGGGTAGAACAGTTGCATTGGGAGGATGGTTTTTTCATACTGAGTCCTAAGCTATAGAAACTACGTGCTAATTTCTGCATTGTGAGTGCCCTAAGCCAGCCGGTAGGCTAAATTTGCCATGTCACTTACAGCCTTAATAAAGTCAGCTGGTATAGTGGGGTGACTGAAAGACACTGTAATATACTCGCTCCGTCCCAAAATAGATATCGCTATGGGATGCGTGCTGATCAAACTTTCTCAACTTTGACTACGTTTATAGAAAATACGTACAACATTTATATCTTCAAATAAATATATTATGAAAGTATATTCAAAGATCTATCTGATGATACTAAATATATGTTATAAATATTAATACTTTTGTATATATATTTGGTCAAAGACAAGAAATCTTTGACTTCTCAGGAAGTGAGAATGACATTTATTTTGGGACGGAGGGAGTATATACAAGCATTTAATAGCTACAGTGCATGTTACCAGTGGGTTGGCTAGGAGAAAGAAAACGTCCAGTACGGACTTGCTGCCAGCTGAAAGCAGGCGATTGCTTTCTCGATTTGTGCATGCAGCTCAGCGTTTTACTTGTCGCTTGCTCCATTCTCTTTCTTGGATTCTCACCCCTCCACCTCAGCTTCTAGTGAGGTGGAACACCATTTCGCCGGCTGACTGACTGTGCCTTAGGCCCTGTTTAATTGGCAAAAATTTGCAGATTTGCTGTCACATCGATTGTCCTTTACGCATGTATGAAACATTAAATGAAGTGGCAGCTGTTGCATGTTTGTACCTTTTACCTGCCTTTCTCGAGACGAATCTTTCGAGTCTACTTGACCATGATAGGACACTTAGGGCAGTCCCAATGATAATTAATAAATAGTTTCTATCTCTATTAAATGACTTATCACGTAGTTAAAATGCTAACATGGCAACTCAATTAACAATTAATGAGGAAAGAGAGAGAAACCGTTTCTAGGACAAGGAACGTTGTCGACGCTTGAAACGAGGTACATGGACACGACCGAAAGGCCGTTGGGAAGACTCGAGTAGCGTCTAGCGCATTGATGGCGGAACCTGTGCTCGGCCGGACCTCCGCTGGCCGCGCGCCCGCGCCCGCGAGCTCGCCGGTCGTCGCGTGCCCACACCCATGAGCTCGCCGGCCGCCGCGAGCCCGCGCCCACGCCCGCTCCGACGACCTCGTCGACCGTCGCATGCCCGCTCCCACGACCTCGCCGGCCGCCGCGCGCCTGCGCCATGAGCTCGCCGGCCTCCCGCGCCTGCGCCCGCGCGCTCGCCCGCGCCCTGAGCTCGCCGGCCTCCCCGCGCCTGCGCCCACGCGCACCGAACGCCGCACCAGCGCCCGCGCGCTCGCCGGCCGCCGTGCCCGCGGCTGCACGTCCGAGCTCGCGCGCTCGCCGGCCGCCGTGCCCGCGGCCGCGCGTCCGAGCTCGTGCGCTCGCCGGCCGCCGCGCGCCTGCCCGGAGCCTGCTCGCTAGCCGCTCGCCCGCCGGAGAACCTCGGATGCCGCACGCCCGCGCTGGCTCGCCGCGCCCCGCTCCTCTGTGCCGGCTCACGCGGGCTGACGCGACTGGTCACGCCTGCGCGCCTGCTTTGCCTCTGCCCGCCCCGGTCATGCTCGCCGGAACTGCGCGCGCCCGCCGGAGTCGTGCTCGCGGTCACGTTCGCCGGCCACCGCCGCACGCGCTCTGCGCTCCCTGCCCGTGCTTGTCTGGCCCCGCGCTGCCGCACGCATCTGCTCCGCTTTGCCTGCGCTCGCGTTTGGAGGTAGTAGAGAGAGAAACGGAGGGAAATAAATGAAATTTATTAGGTGAAGAAACTTTCACTGTGTGAGTCGGTTTCTATCTCAGATTTTTCTGACGTGGTACTCTTGGATTTCGCATATGGTTTCTACTATAGGAACTGCCCTTATTGAAGAAGATTCTCTGGCCGGTACAGTAACTTTTTTAGGTTACTTTTCGCCAACTAAACAAGGGCGTGGATTCATGACATACTTTATTACGTAGGCCTCGCACCTGCACTAGCTCGTGGAAGATGGCGAGTGGTACTAGTACGGTGCGGTAGTGCGCGCCACACCGCCTCGCTTCTGCATCGGGCACTTTTACCCGTGCTAAACGCAAAAAGTCCGGCTGTCCGACCAGGTCGGACAGGAACCGCCGTCCGACCACCCCCCGCGCATGCACTGTTCCTCTTCCCCGACACGCCCGCGCCCGCCAGCGTCCATGCCCACGCCCACGCAGGTAGGCCTCCTCCTCCTCCAACTCCGGCGGCGCCCGAGCTCGCCCGCCTCCGCGCCCGACGTCGCCCCCTCTCTCCGGCAGCTTCTCCGGTGGGTATAGAAGGAAGGGAGCCCGGGGAGAAAGGTAGGCCAGGCGGTGGGGATGGAGGCGGGCGGTTTAGGGGCCTGACGGCGGTGGAGGCGGCCGGGAAGGTGGGGGCGGGGAAGCTCCGGCCATGGCGGCGGCGGGCGGAGCTCAGGCGACAGGCAACGATGGCGACAGGATTAAGGGCGGGGAGGGGAAGATGGGGGGCACCGCGGCGTGGGCGGTGGGCGGCGGTGTGGGCGAGATCGCGAGCAAGAAGATGAACAGGAGGAGAGGCGGCGGCAGCGCGACGCGCTCTTCTCCCCTGGTCGGATAGGCGACCAGGGCGGACGCTAGCACGCCCCTAAAAAGTCAGCCAGCAGCCAATCACTTGCACCGCTGTGCATGCAGCGCCTGGACCTTGCCTATAAATTCCTAGCCTTTGGTTGATGTATCATCGTCGTCACGCATAGAGCTGGGACTCACTTCTTCGGAGCGGCATTGCCGCTACTCCTCCTCCTCCTCTGTGCAGCAGAGGCCGGCGAGGTGGGCTTGATGAACTACGGGAGTGTAGCTGCTCAAGCAGAACGGCATCACCACCATGGTGCGCCACTACGATGACGCCAACCCCGGCCCAAGGTGCTGACGTCGCTTGCCAACACGGGCATCAAGGAGATGGCGATGCTGCCCAACGAGGAACTGGCCGCCGCGGCCTCCGTCCTACGCGCTCCAGTGCGCGCGGAGCAACGTGGCGCGGCGTTCTACCCCGCCACGCGCATCCACGGCGTCGCCGTGGGCAACTCCAGGCCGGACCTCAACGCGGACCTCGTCCGTCCAGGCCATGGCCAACGTGCACGACGTGCTGGCGCAGCTGGGGGCAGGCGCCCACGCTGCGCCGGTCGCCTTCTTGACGGTCACCACGGCAAGACGGTTTGGCTGGAGCGACAGTGGGATGCCGCTGGCTTCAGGGCAATTGCGCCGTTGCTTCAGCTTTCCCAGTCGCAGGTGCCGCTGTAGTCGCTAATTGTTCGCAATGTAAACACCTAGCGCTTGACTTTGACTTTGCCTTTTCTGTTTCTGTTGCTTCCCAGGCATCTCGTCCGGGTTTATTATGTGAACTCTAAGTCTCTCCTTCTTAAGAAATACATATGAAGGCGTGTTCTAGAAAAAAAAAAAGAAGCAAAGGCGGGGTGCTGGCAGTGGCTGCGCGAAGGCGAGCTGGTGTGTGGCGAACACGGCAGTCGGTGACGCGCGGCAGGCGGCCCTGGACTAGGCGTGCGGACACGGTGCGGACTGCGGCGCCATCCAGCCCGGCGCGACACCAATGCTGCCCACGCCTCGTACGCGTTCAATTCAACGACTACTACCAACGCAAGGGCTGGGCAAACGGGACGTGCGACTTCGCCGGCGCTGCTTCCGTTGTCTACCAGGAACCAGCCGGTTAGTGCCACATATATTTGCACATGATGTCGTCGTTATTTTGGGTTAGAAGAAAAACGTGGTCGCTTTTTCAGAAGGAAAAAAAGAGAGAAATGCTAACTAGTGCCCGGTTATTTTTGTTTGTGCGAGTAACCGGTTCTGTAGCCGTTCGATCTGTGTTCAGTTTTGTGTTTGGTGCGTCTGATATTGTGGCTGGCCAACATGCAGGCCCTGCTGCTCAGTCGATTTTTTTGGGACGCACGGCCGATGTCTTATTCATTCCGCCCCTTTTCATTTCTACTGGTCCATGTGTTGGTACGGGACTTTTGTACTAAAAGCACGATAAGATAGTAATACTATAAAATTAAATACTGACGTTAACATGACATTTAATCCAAAAATACAAAGTTTATGAAATAAAGGTCGAAGGCTCACAAACTCTATTGTATAGATCATTCCGTGATACGGCTAGATAATGATTTATATCGGTAGGAAAAAAATCTTGGATATCTATTTCTTTTGTGCGCCAATAAATTCACAGTATGATATTCATTTCATTTGTAGGCAATCATTAATTTGCATGGGTTTTCAGTTCACATCAATCTTTTCCCATTTGTATCATTCCATGTGCTGGTGGTACAACAATTTTCTCTGAGCTTCTATCATGCACTCATGTTGTTTCACTCCTTTCTGGTAGCTTTGCCAATCTACAAGAAATCAAAATTAGAAAAACAAAACACACCCATCGACGCTACCTGAAGACCCGTTATTCACTAACAATGTGGCATGCCTTTGTTGCGACTTGCGAGGGGTCCTTGTCCTCAAACAGATAGAAAAAACTTGAAATGAACAACTTAGCCCAAACATGGGATCAAATAACCACGATTTCTATCAATTATTATGCCACTGTACACATCTACATTAGAGTGGTCAGAGATCATGATCAAGTAAACAGTCCGTGCACAAGATCAGTTTCTTGGTCTAATGTCCTTCAGCACACAAATCTGCTCCTCCCTTGTCATAGTGTGCAATCAGTTTCATAGTGAATTGTGGCTACATCAATGTTTACTTGCTCAAGAATTTCGAGCATTAGTGATCATCTAGCATCTACATCTAAAAAGACCTTGTATACTATCCCTATTGATGCAAAGACCAAGCAGATTGCTCCAAGACCATCAAAAAAATCTGTGTCCAATAACATCAAATCATCATAGTTCACAAAGTTGGTTAGAATATAAATCAAGCCAATGAACTAAAAAGTAAAAGGATCTCCAAAAATGGCAGTCAAACCCCAATTTGATCAGAAAGCATCAGTAGTAGCGTCATCATCTGGCAAAACAGAGGTAGTGGCACACAGAGGAAAACCCGTATTGCTGCTAGGGCGGTCTGCAGCAGTGCGGTAGCCACATGATGGACAATCAAAGCTGTAGTAGTCAGCACCAACAGAGAAGTCAGAGATCAGAACCTTGCATTTCAGAAAAAAGCTCATTTAAAAAGAAATCTATATGGCCAAAAAAATTCGATACAAACTGAATATATGCATGTCAAAGCTAAATTTTCAGTGACTGAACAATTCAGATATAGGGAGGAAGAGTCAAAAATAATCTAGGGACTGAACCATATGCATGTGAAAACTAAATTTCCAGTGACTGAACAGTGTGCATACAAGTAATTTCTTCAGGAAGCCCTGTTCATCATCTGCAAACATAGGCGGAGCTCCCCATGCGGCAGGGTGGGGCAGCTGCCCCACCTATCACCGGCGGGAAGCCCCTACTAGCCTCCATTCTTTCTCAGGCCTCAGGTCATCAGCCATCGAGCGAGACTGGGAGAGTCGTTATGAGCGACGTCCGGCCAGCGGCTCGCCTGGGAGAGGATGCGACGCGAGCATATGCCAATGGCCCAAATAGGAGGGAGCCCATCACTCTATCAGCCCAGCAAAGTAAATCATGTATCCACAGCATCTGGAATCACCGCTCACCGGCCATCGGCCCTATAGCTCTCGTCTGTCGACTCTCGACACTCAATCATCCTTCGTCGCCAGCACGACGCTCAGGCGCAAGGCCTGCTGCTAGCTGCCGGCCACCGGCGTCCCTTGCTGGCAGCTTGCCGCTGTTGACCGAGGAGGACTAAGCATGATTAGTACTTTATTCTTTATATCTTTATTATTAACATAGTATAGTCCAGTGTCCAACGATATGTCTCCACGTTGCTGTGTGCTGCTTTAATTGTAATTGTATTATCACATATAATGATATAATCATAGTTTACACACTAACTAATTTGTTCTTCAAGTTTATATGACTTTTAGATCTTTTTTTATAGTTGGATTTTATACTCTTATATTAAGGTGCTATTGACTTCTATATTCTAATAAAAAAAACCATTTTCAATCAAACTTTACCATATATTATATATTCATGCGTGTCCAACACCATTAAAAAAATTATGTTCTTAGTCTGCCCCACCTAAATTTCCATCTCAGCTCCGCCACTGTCAGCAAACACAGAGACCTTAGAAATTCATATCTGATCTTCACGAATAATTCCAACAAAACCAGCCTTGCAAGAATTTTACCAATGCGGATGACACATAGATGAAATATATTTTTTTACTGCCATGACTGCATCCGACCACATAATATGAAACCCCTCTTTTCAGATAAGGATGCCATTGTCAGTGTGATATTTTGTTACTAAACAACAGAAGACACCATCAGGCAGGACCAAGCTGTTGCCACAAAGCACATATTGCAAAACCACACAAACAATTTCACTGATGGATATCACATTAATCTTGATCCCTGACCAAAAGAATACCTATGAACTCTGCAAGTTGGGCCTATCACATGCCTCTTGGAAAATTCATGAGAAGTTAGACAGAAGTTAACAAAGGTGACATTTCACAAGAACATGAATCACAAAGACAGCTGCATGACTACATGCATGAATAGCTGGTCTCTGCTCTACATTCATGGTCTGATAGCATAAAACAAACTACAAGAAAGTGATTAAGCGATTGAGAAGCTTTGTGCAATTGCATAGGTGCAAAAAATGTTCAGGATCCAATTCAGAGGACAGAACAGAGGCCCCTGGCAACCTAAGTCAGTACTGGTCGGACCCCGACACCTGGGCGCCTTCCTCGCGAGGCTGCGCCCTCCATGGCCGCCCACGCCAAATCTCAATTAAATGCACAAACACCCAACTGCGTACTGAAAAGAAGGCCAAGAGCACAACAAAAACTAAATGAACAAACAATTTTAATTGTAGTGGCCATATATAGCTAGCCAGAATAATTTGAGAGCCTGCAAAGAAGACATGGAAGCCTTGAATGAGCAAAAGTTGCAAAAATATAAATGTCATGACAGTTGATATATATATACATATACTTGCGCGGTTACTTTAATCTAGATCCTGCATCCGTCTCAGTGCAACAACAAAATAATGAAATACTGCTCACTTTCTTCAAATTACTTTTACTCCCTATTTATCCAACATTGATTCAATCAATTCACCGACGAAAAATAGATACAATTTATCCACTAATAAAATGACCAACAATTGTAGTTCTTCAGCAGTAAATTTTTCTCTACTGTTTAAGTTTTGTGTCAGCAAAAAAAGAACTCTTCATGTCAGCAAGAAAACCTCCAAAAGAAATACAAGTATATGAGATATTGAGATCGATAATGGACCAACGGATCTCGGGAGGTCCAAAGGAAAAATATTACAACATGCAGAAACTGATGAGAATTTAAGTTTGGATTGCGAGACACATACTTTCTATTTTGTTGCACATTACATGCTTTCCTCTCATCGGGTGGACATGCTGGTACTCCCATCTACATAAACCTGCACAACAAAATCAGGCTCGATGGTGCCTGCAGGGATCTGTGGGATCTAAGTTGTTGTGCAGGCCTCCAGCTAAGGGGAGCAGCGTACTCTCAGATTAGGAAGCATTGGAAGCAAGCAAGAAGAATGAGGCGGCGGCGGCGCAAAGCAGCAACATCGTGGGGGAGGGAGTGATCTTGGAGACGGACCTGGGACTCGTCTTCACGGATCGGTGGCCTGCTTGCCCGCCTCGACGTCGACGTCGACGTCCTCGTCCGCCTCTACGCCTTTTTCCAGCATCCATGACTCCACCTCGCCCATCGTACGTGCGGTGAGGGACGGGCTTGGCGGAGGCCGCCGCGGTGCCCTGGGGCGTCGCGGCTGCGGTCAGAGGAGGAGGCCGGTGCTGGGGACGCACAACCGGGAGGAGCGATGACGAGGGCGGTTGGGGAGGAGACCGGTGATGGATACAGTCGCACGGCGAGGGGGTGGGCGGTTACGGGAAGTAGCCGGGAGGGGAAATTAGCTCGTCGTATTATGAGCCGGAGTGGGAGGGCGGCGGACGGGGTGGAGGACGGCTCGGCGGCGGATGGTGCTGGTCGCAGGGGAGGGCGCGGCGGCGTTGGTCGGGGAGCGGGCGCGGGGGTGCAGGGTTGGTGGGTGCGGCGGACGGGGTGGAGGACGGCTCGGCGGCGGATGGCGCCGGTCGCAGGGGAGGGCGCGGCGGCGTTGGTCGGGGAGCGGGCGCTGGGGTTGCGGGGTTGGTGGGTGCGGCGGACGGGGTGGAGGACGGCTCGGCCGAGGATGGCGCCGGTCTCAGGGGAGGGCGTGGCGGCCTTGGTCGGGGGTAGCTCGAGTTGGCAATGAGGTGGTCGTCGTGCGGGTGGAGAGAGGGGCGTGCTACGGTTGCACGCGAGAGAGCCGGCAGAGAGAGGGAGTGCGGCGTTTGCGCGTGCGCCGGGTCATCGCGAGCGAAAGCGATGACCGCCGGGTTTTTTAGTTGTAGACACAGAGAAGAGATAGGGATTCTTCGTCTTCCTTGCAAACGTCTCGAGGGGCGGTGAGCCGTCGCTACTGGCGGCGGCGACTCCCCGCGATTTTTCCCCCAAATCGATTGAGCCACATGGATCCATCAGCGTCGTCACCACCTTCCGCGTCGATCGATTCGATCGCCGCGGGCCTCGATTGCCTTTCTCAGAGGATGGCGGAGTTGAGGCACTACAGTGAGGAGAAGCTGGGCTCGATGGGTCGCGCCCCATCTCGCCTGACCTCGCCGTCCGCGACTTCGGCCCCCGGCGACGACGGTCACGACAACAGCTGCGCCACCCACGCCTGCAGCGCCCTCGGCCGCGTCCACAGCTTCCACGACTGCGAGCCACACGACATCCGCTGCTTTCAAGTCGGCTTCTATCATCAGCAGTTCAAGGGAGGTTTCTGTCGTGTTGGCGATTAGCTGTTTTTCTCGCTGATGTGATTTTTTTGGGTGGTTTCTCTCAGCGTCGACTCGCTGTGCAACCGTCTTCCGTCTAGGCCTCTTTGCATAATCCCCGAGTGGGTCATCCTCGAGTGGAAACTTTTACGGTTTGTTGAGCTAAGTTATTCCTTGTGCAACTCGTATTTTTTTTTGGTATGACTCAGTGTGGATCTGTGTTGCTTTTGGTGCCTTTTTATGGTTAGCAATTTCTATTTCAGTTAGCAATTTTAGTTTGCAATTTCAGTATGCAGTTGCAGTATGCAATTTCAGTTAGCATTTGCACTTAGCAAGCATAATTGTTTCATGTATTTTACTGCATATTTAAGTGGCTTCTCACATTTGAAGTGCCAAACATTGTCATCCTATTATGAACAATGTCATGCTTTGAAAAAAAAAAAAAAAAACCCTGATGTTGTTGTTCAGTTACTGGATGCTTCTACTGTAGCTCAGCTACTGGTTTGCAAGACTAAAGATCCTGGACTGTTATTCACACTTTGTATTCAGAGTTTCAGTATATGCAACTGAAAATGCATTTAGGTAAATTGCTTTGTGTATTTTTCCTGAAGTTGTTATTTCACTCATCTCCATGAACATGCCTCCTATTTCAAATATGCTTGAACAACACTGATAGTATGAAGATATCCCTTTTATGAACAACACTGATAGTGCAAGTTCCCCTTGACGGCCCAGGCTTTTTTGTCAGCTATGATCATTGCTCTCTGATTCTATCTGTAGTGTGAAAACCTACTGCTCTTTGTATTTGCCATGTACATGCTGCTCCTGAGAAAACACATAGCTGCTGCTGCTCCTGAGAAAACACATAACTGCTGTATGTGTTAGTGTGTTTCTTTTCCATTTCACTGTCAGTCTGCTCTCTGTATTTGCCATGTGCAGGCTTATAATTTTTTTCTTTTCTATTTCTCAGTCTGTCTGTATTAGTTGTCTCTCTCTCTCTATGTGTGTGTGTGTCTGTGTGTGTGGGTGGGTGGTTGCACACTCAATATGTTTGTTTCCCATCTCTTAGCATGTCATTGTAATCGTTATTTTTTGCAGCAAAATATTATGCCATAGTAGCTTGTGCTTGGAAGACATGCTCAGGCCTATTATATTATTTGAACTTGAAGAATCATCTTTTGATTTTTGACTCCTCTGATTCATTTTTTTTTTGTTAGTGTTCTCTAAGATTAGTTCCTTTGAGTTTTAGTTTAAATACTGTTTGTAGTTTCTATTTCTCCAGTTTAGTTTCTGCATGATCTTCTTAGATCAGCTTAGCACCATATTGTTTTGTCTCTGTGTTCACTCTTTTAGTTTAGTTTCATTGTTCTATGTCCAACTAGTATGTTTGTGTGTGTGTGTTTTTTTCTGTCTATCTCTGTGTGTGTGAGTGTGTCTGTGTTTGTGTGGGTGGTTGTGTGGTTGGGTTTGTATGTGTGTGGGTGGGTGGGTGTGTTGTCTGTCAGTGTGTGTGCGCGCGTGTGCGCATGTGCGTGTGCGTGTGGGTGTGGGCGTGTTTCTGTCTAGCGTGTGTGTGTGCGCGCGCGCGCTTGCGTGCATGCATGCGTGGGGCGTGGACGTGGGCATGTTTCTGTCTATTTCTGTGTGTGTCAGTGTGTGTGGTGTTGATGATTAGAGTCATCTTATTGATTGCAGGCTGCGGACATTCCAAAGAAGGTTGTCCTAATTATTGGCATCTCTTAAAGACGTCTCCTCTTGAAGACATTCTGGTTACTTATAATTGTGCTGTTATTGATTGATTTAGTTATGGATCTTCTGGAAATGATGAGCTCAATGATATTTAGTGTTCTCAACTACCTTATGTGGAAGATGATTCATTTCAATCTCTGTCTAAATCTTAGTTTGTTTGACAAGTATGTGGCCCCTTTGTAACTCTATTTTGTTTCCTTTTTGTTTAACTCCTATTTTTCTTCAATTAATTTATTTTTGTGAATGCAGGATCATTCTTCTAATGACAATTCAAGTTTTGACCAGCTTTTGTATGATAAGTTTTTGAAAGATGTAAGTTTTTTTATTTTCTCTTATTATGTTTTTTTTCCTGTTGTTACATGTATCTGCATTCTTGTAATTGTTTTTTAATAACATTTCGACATCAGAAGATGAAGAAAATGAAGTGGAGGCTTAAAATGGCTTTGAGGCATAAGGTTACTATATTTACAGTAATCAGTTTAGTATTTCGTTGATATGTTGATGTAATTTCTTGATAATTTCACTGTAATGTGTACTCCAAAAATATTTCATGTAAGTTTCTTTCCTCAGCTTATATGTGATGTCCATTTCTGATGGACTAATGCCAATTCGGCTAAGATAAGCTTTGATTCCTTAGTTTTTATCTTGTACTGCACAATTATAAGTGATTTATTCAGTTCTTTGAAGATTGATTGTCTTTTTTTTCAGTTTCTAGTGGGTTAGAAGAATGTCTTGTGTTTCATTGTGTATTCGAGTCACATTTTGAATTCAGGTAGGTTCTTGTTATAGTTGTTTTTGTTTTTTTTGTTTTACTGGTGGAATGAGATCACAATTAGAATGAAATGGTTGTGTTTATATTATTATTTTTAAGAATTTACAATCTTATATTACTATATTTATAATGGTTAGTTCATTTTAAATTATTGGTTTATGGTTGTAAGTTTTTGTTCTTTGTAAATGTAATTTTTTGTTTTATTTTTGTATCTGATGTTTTGCCCTATTGATAAATAGTTATTTTTATCTTTTTAAAATTTTTATTCTGAACATTTGCTTTGGCGTCCTTTTTTGGACCATCAGATTTAGATCTTAGGGTCAGCAAATTCAGTTGTTGGAATGTTTTAAAACAACCTGATTTTAGTCCCTACAAATCTGGTTGTTTTTGTGGTTGAAAACAACCGGATGTTTGGAAGGCTCAACATAGCCGTTTGCAGGGTAGACAGTCTCAAAAAAGGACAAACAAGAAGAAGAAGAAGAAACACACACGGACACGTACGGAAGAGGTGTCCAATCTGGGAACGTGATCCTCTGCGGTCACTCCAGTCGACTGCTGTCTATCTGAGCCGTCTATTTAAGATCAAACGATGACTCTACTAGTGATTTGCGCCATGCGCGCGAGCCAGGGCCGCAGCTATAAAAAATGAATAATAGAATAATGTTGATACAAACTTAATATATTACAGGAGGTATTTGTTTTCACCCCTCATACCACAGTTAGCACAACAACACAGCAACAGATGTGCTGAATTTCTAAAATAGCTGCGAACACTAGTACACTAACATCATTTTACATGAAAGTCTTGGGATATAAAACTTCATGGTTTAACCAAAAATCACAAAAAAAACATAGCTGATGGAAGACAAGCTGCTTTTGATCAATTTGGATCAAACAAGAGGCCATCTTTCTGTTCAACCGATACCCCACTGTATTCTCCCGTAGTTCATTGGTTTCCAAATCAACAACCTAAACACTCTTCTACACATGATTGCTGGCAACCGCACTTACATAAGGAAAACCATGAAGAAATCAGGATATTATTAGCAAAATATTGGCGGGAAAAGGATTTCATAGAGATATGAGCATACACATCGCCTATCCTATATTATGAAACTACAACTATATAATCAAGAACGACTCTTACAGTCATTTAATTAAGAGACCTTGCACCATGACGGGAAGCACCAAATCGATGACATAAAACTAAAATGTTGTTCTCTATAATAAATCCTGATCAGCTAGAGGAGATGCTTCTTTTTGGTCATGTCATGCCCCAAGAGATGACAGGATCTGGTTAAAAAATTAGGCTTTGCTCCTAAAAAAGGCAGCAGCTGTTCTTTTATTCAAATAAAAAAGAACACCAATCAATTAGCCCTGATGAATTATACCAAAATTATATGCATGGAACCGCTTTAAATAAAAGGCGCCTAATAAAATAATGCAATAAGAAAATGCAGGTACGTTCCTAAAAAAAAGACACTCAAGGCGAGCAACAAATCAATCTGTTTGTTAGATAAAAAAAAATATTGTCACGACATCTGTATCCGTAGAAAATGCTTTTTTCTTTAGTTCATCTTTTTTACCAAAGCTGAAATGATTGTTTGTTTGTTCAGATTTTGGCTTCTTTTCATCCATAGAACAATATTTTTTTCACAACAAATCAGCATCAACTGAAATCGGCACTCATCTAGAGAATGATTCCTTGTTGTTTACCTCCCATTAGTTGATAACCGGCTTGAGATCTTTAACAAAGATTTCCCTGTGCATGAGCCCCTTATCGGTCCATCTTCATAAAAATAACTTTCATTGAAAGAAGCGCACATCGGTACAAAAGACTTGGATATGGTGAGTGAAACCCCTAGTTTGGTTTTGATAATTAATGACACCCAAAGAACTAACCTACTTACTAAGTGATGGCTAAGTGTAGGTGGTCCTAACCATGGTGTGTGGAGCCTAAGAGGTGATGATGATGATCAAGAGGGCTCAACCATGGATCAAGTGAAGATGATCTAGGTGAAAGAAAAGGACTTAAAAATTTGGAAAGAAAAGCTTGAAGGCAAAACTATAAATCAATAGGCTTTTCTTTCGGTGATCAAGACACCAAGTGGGTGTGATCACATTTAGGATAGATAGCCGACTATCAAGGGGAGAAAAACAAATTCAAATCAGTTATCAAGTGCTCTAAAATTGCATTGCATTGACATTCACACTTAGAATTCTAGATCACACTAACCAGCCTCTCAAATTGTTTTGAAAAAACAGCTAACACACGTGCCTTATTGGTTTGAAACACTTGGGTGTTAGCACTTGAGAGAATGGGCTAGAAACTAGACTTGAAAGAGTGCTTACAGCTGCACCGGACGCTGAACCGGACACTGGCTGAGCGTCCGGTGACTAGCCCTAACTGTGTAGCAAAGGTGCAGTGCACACCAGATGCTGGGCTGTTTTCTCCAATGCGTCCGGTGGTGTTTTTCGGGCGTTCGGTGATAGTTCGTGGAAATTGACTATGTATGAGCACCGGACGCCGAGCTTGTCTGGTGACTGGTCGGCGGACGCGTCCGGTGCGACTTGGAGCTCTCGGGTTGCTCTCTGGTCGCGCGCCGGACATGGACGGCGGAGCGTTCGACGTGACGTCTCCGCGTCCGGGTGTGAACTTAGCGTTTTCAATGGCTGTCTTGACCGGCTCGTGTTTGAACCAAGCGCGACGTGGCACTGATCTGTGCACCGGACGACACCATCGGACACGAGCGTCCGGTGGCCCCGCATCCGGTGCCCCCTGAAAAAAGCAACGGGAAATTCTGTGTGAGGGGAGTATAAGTAGTGCTTGGACTGGCTTGGGGACTATCTCTTGCGCATTTTGATCTTTCCTAATCTCTTGTGAGCTAAGCCTAAGCCCTACACACATCTCACACACTTTGACTCAAATATTTGTGAGATAGTGTTGATCCAAGTGCTTGATTGCTTGAGTGTTGCATCCTAGTGCACTTAGTGGTGTTTTGCTTCGTTTTTCTCATTCTCTTGGGGCTTTGCCGAGTCTCTAGACGGCTGTGCAAGTAAGGAGGAGGTGTAAACTTGATTGGTGATTGTTCAAGGCTACACCGGCTTGTTTGTGAGGGGTTCTTGCGGTTATTCCCTGGCGGAGTGCCAATACTGACTTTAGTGGATTGCTCGTGGTGAGAAGCCACTTCTCTTGTGTTGGTGATCGGCTCCCGGTGAGGGATTGGCGTGTGATGGCTAGCTCGTAACCCACCAAGGAAGACCGGTGCCATAACGAGGAGTAGCGTGATGGCAATCACGTGAACCTCGGTAAAAAATCGAGTGTGCTTCTCTACTCCACCATCGAGTAGATTTCTTGGTTGATCACTTGGTTCTCTTATTGATTGACTTCACCCGGTGATTGGATCAACCCCTACTCTCCTCGGTGGTATAGTTTCTTCGATTCCTATCTCTTGCGTTCTTTTACTTATTTAGGTACTCTCTCTCTAGGATCGAAGTGAGAGCTTCTCGGCGCTTGAGTGCATAGACTTGTGTAGCATATTGTGATAGGTGGCTTGCTTAGGATAGCCTAGAGCTAGTGCTTAGCGTCGCTTTGTTAAATTCTAACTTGTGGTATAGTGCTTTGTAGAAATTTTTTATAAGTTATTCACCCCCTAGCCTATCGGGACCTTTCAGCGAGGCAACTAATGTTGGTTATCATTCCAAAACGAAATGACTAATAGGTTTTCCCAACTTTTATCTCAAAAACAAGATTTTAATATGTTTAATACAAACAGAACTACATGTTTAAGATTTTAGAGAATAAAACATAATAAGGACTCCATATGACCTTTTTTTTCCAAATTCATGGGTAGTTGGTAACCTTAGCTATTGCAGCTTCGTAATTAAAAAATAAAAATCAAAGCATCAACGAACACATCAATGAATAAAAAAACAGTTTATTGTCCCAAACATGGCAAAGAGCCAAATTCTTGGTATATGCAGATAAGGTTGCAAATGGAATTGTTCAAAAGAAGGCCTGCTTGCATTTGTTGGAATCACTGTGTAGGAACAAAAAAAAACAGCCAGGCTCCAGGATACACCCCAAAATTTCATTCCCTTAAGACTGAAATAATTTTGGAGATTTTAGACACAAACCTGGAATCATTTCTATGTGGGCAGGAGCATCAGCAGCAACATGGGCATTATGGTTCTTTCGTGCTGCAGGCACAGACCTGAGTCGAGACATGACGCAGGACTGCCAGAAAAATGTTAATATTAGTGTTTATACACTATTCTACAACAAATAAATTAAAATCCAACAAAATTGTATTCAGTACGATAACCACTGGAAATGCAAAAGCTATGAACTAAATATGACCCATCTTGCAAATCGGCAGCTAGGAGAATAGACTTGTGATGGAGTTAATTGGCATTTTTAACATATCGCAATGGAGAAAAATATACTACAAAGCATATAAGACTGGTGTGCTTATGACATTGAACAGCCTGAAAATGGTTTGGCCAACAGGCAACTCATGTAAAAAGATACATGGATGAGCTCACAGAAAGAAGAAACAATGCTACTTCACATAAAAGCCTAGAGGTAGTTAACATGAGATCATATGTTCCAAAGGTAGTCAACATGAGATCAGCTCATCAACTGTGTTAGAAAATACCCCATGATTCTCTTTGTTTTCATTACATAAAGCAAAGATGAGATCAGTTCGCTAGATGTGCCAAGAAGAATACCCTCAAAATGAAACATCAATGGTTCGTCCTAAGGTACTGTTTGTTTTTAATTTTCATTACATAGTTTGTCTTTTTTTTTTCACTACAAAAAGCAAACCAGTTGCACAATATGGTTCATAAAATATCCTCCGTAGATAAACAGAATCTTCTCATGCAATGCAACTTACATGAAACACCACGATGACCATAAAGGAAATTGCCTGTCAAGAAAAATTGTCTCAACAGAGATCGTTTCTAGTTTCACACATACAGCTTCTTTCGAGTTTCTGTAAAGGACAGGAACAAATATGCTTAGGTTAGCATCGAAGTGATAATCAGATTAGCATAGGCATGGAGAAATCATGGTTACAAAATCCTAGTAGGTATTATGTCAAGCTGTAAAATAGACAGTAAGACTATAATGTATTGTATTGTATTGTAAAGATAAATCTGAAATAAGCATATACTGTAAAGATAATATAATGAGGGGCCTTAATTCTGAAATAAGCCTGTGCAATTGCCATCCTATATTTAATCCTTTGCATTCTGTCAGCAATCACAAGAATAATTAGAAAAGAATGGTCAGTGCATGCAACTCAATAATATGCATGCACGGAGGCAGAGAACATGCAAGCAAAGAAATTTCCCTTCTTTGCCAAACGGGGAGAAGTGTTTGTGGCCGACCACGACCATGCCCATAGCAGGAGAAGACAGACTACTAGTTGGAGAATCTGGTGGGTATATGCTCAGTTCAAGAGCCTTTCAAATGAATTTTGGAACCGAAATGATTAACTGTACAATGCACCTGAGACGTTTATTGTCGGGCGTGAACCATATTTGGGGAGGGGGGGGGGGGGGGGGGGGGGGGGTAGGCTGCAAGGTCAATGCAAGATGGTATGTTTATGGTTTGACCTTTGGAGAACCACAAGTGGGAATGTGGGATTCCGGTTCCCCGCCTCGCCTTTGATTCGATGCACTACGTGAGCACGACTACACAGGTCCACTGATTGGCATTGATTTCTCTTCCTCCCGGGCCAGCAGATCGTACGCGTGGAACTCTAGATCGAGATTGTGCTTCGCATGATCCTCGAAGATTTTCATACTATATGTCTAATTGTCTATATTTATTTTCAATCTGTTCAGCGCATAATGCATGGAATGCCCTGCAGGCCGACTTCAGCATCATCAATTCATCATTCGTAGTGATCTTCTTTTCGAGCAAATCGCTCGCGCTCATAATCTGTGGTAGGCCCTCGAAGGCTCGAACTGACAGTCTGACACTTTGGAGAGGAGGCCGGTGTTTGTTCGTCTTTGTTCTTCTAGAAGACTAGGACCATTGATTTACTAGTGTACATTTTCGAGCTGATTGCCACTACCACTTTGCAAAGTTGCTGTGATTCGATGAACATACATACGAAGCTACCGTGTGCAGATAAAGTCGTCGTCCTGCCTCTGCTGTAGCCTGCAACTCTCTTTTAATTACCTCCGAGTGGTTTTGCTGCACTGATGACTGAAGTAGAAGAGTGATGCATACCCGCATTCCTAGTCCCTGGGAGGTGGGAGCTAGTGGAAGTAGAAGAGTGGCAATAAGCAAGTGGGCCTCGAGTTGCCCGGGCCACTGCCGGACACATCTGCAAGCAACCCATAGACGTTCGGCCTTCGGCGGCCAGGTCGATTTCGCGGCGCGGGTCGGTGGCGTGACAGCGCTGGGCCGTTGCGTGACTCGTGCGGGCTCTGGGGATAACAGAAACGTCAAAAACGATCTAGAAAAACTTAGTTTTTTTTTTTGCTTTCATTCAATTTTTTTTCATGTGACGAAATAAAAAAAATGATACTGTTTATGTTTCCACAGAAAAATCCACATAGGCAGAGGAGGATCTCTCTGTGCGAAATAAAAATGTGTGGACATGCCAGTGTACTAAAATACACAAAATAAAAAGACAAGGGGAACGATATCTTTATTCATATTTAATGAAAATACAAATAAGGTTCCCTAGTACATGTGCGCGCTATGGGTAGCCTATTGGCGGCGATTTGACTTAGGCGATTATAGTCTTCGTGGTTTCTGGGGCCTCGGAAAGCTCCCAGTTAATTACCCCAGCGAGCTAGCTCACAGAGTACCTCCGATTCTGCTGTCGTGGTCGTCGTCTTCAATCTTCGCTTCACGTCTTCATGCATGTGTGTTGGTGTAGATATGGGTGGCGTCGGCGTGTTCATGGCCTCATCGGTCCATTAGCCGGTACAACGGAGCCGGAAAATCGGCTACACCCGCCTGTGTCGTTCGCCTCGTCGGTGTCGAACGACGCGTGGTGTTGTCGTAGTCACACTTGGATGGTTGGTGTAGATGGAATTGTTTCGGACTTCTTCGACAGTGTCGTTAAGGTACACCGGAGCCTTCCGGTGTAAAACCCGTGTCACTTGACGAAGAAGTTTATTAACCCGACAACCACTATGTCATTGTATATCATGGTGCGAGCCTGTCAGATTGAAGGGTTTCACAACATTGGCGCTATCCGCACTGGTGCGCCAACACTGCTCCCGAAGGTGTGGTTTATCAACCTGACGACCACTATGTTGTTGTGTGCCGTGGTGCGAGCCTGTCAGGTTGAAGGGTTTCACAACACTGGAGCTATCCGCACTGGTGCGCCAACATTGCACCCGAAGTAGTGAAGCGATGGACCTGCAACACTACTTAAAGAAAATTGGCTTGTCTATAGATGATAGACATAGCTAGGGTAATGTGATGATAATATATATAGCCAAAAACCGTTTAGAATAAGAGAACGATGTTTTTATTATTTTTAAAAATGTTGGCTCTTCCATCAGCGTTAGCTATACGAGCAGCTTAAGATAGGACAGCCAGGGGCATTACCATTAGGCGTCGTTGCATGACCATGGCACATGACTCCCACGATTTTGCCTTGTTGCGTGTGTTTGAGTTTGTAGACTTCTGCTTTGGTGTCTCCACTGGGGTGATGTGAATTCTTGCATGAGACTCCCTTGCATTGAGATGAACCACAGCCCACTCGCACTCTCTAACATGAAGGCGTAGGTATGGCCAAGTTGGTGTTGTGTTGTAGGTCGGCTAACGAATTCGCCATCATTTTTGCCGAGGATATGGTGAATGACTACCTCTGCCTCCCACCTGATGTTGAGCTTGATTGAGCTCATTTGGCAGGTACTCCGTCACTTCTTTGGAGACCCTTTTTCTTTTCTGCTTTTGTTTTGAAACTTACTTCAGCATACTAGGAACTTAGAGGGTAGCCATCCACCTTTGTATTGCTAGGTAGATCCTCGCTGGCGCTGTGTTTTTTTCTGGTCCCTTGTTGTTACCTTCCAGGGTGGCAAGTGGCTGCACACTTAATGCAACTTGTGTTGCACCACATAGCCCTTTTCTTATTCTTCTTCTATAGTCTTCCCTGAAGTGTGTGTCGCCTCATGTTGGGAAGCGCAAGTAGTGTGGTCACCTCGCTGTTTAGGAGTGACCCAAATCATCTTCCCACTGTCCCCAGCGGTAACACGTTCGGTGTCTGTCGTGTGCTCCGTGAAATGGCAGCTCGTCACGAGTTCCATGTGCCAGGTTGTTGCCCCTGGCCCTTCTGGAAAAGTCTCAAGCTAGCCGAATCCATCACTGCAGCTAGAACCTGGTAGGGAGAGCCTTTTGTGTTTTTGTTTTCTTTCCATTAAGAGGTGGCCAAATGAGGGAAATGGAGAAAAAATGCAATAAAAATAAAAATAAATCAAGAACCTCCCATCGATGTGGAGCATGAGCTGACGAAGTTGGAGGCGATGATGTTGACCATGACATTGATGCTTGTGGAGGCGCACTATTGCTCCTAGTGCTGCCGTTGTTGCAAGTCACACCAAAAATGACATTGGCATGGGAATGAGCCAGGAGGCATGACACCGCCCCTTGGGTTTGTCGATGTAGACCAAGGCGTCTTTGCGGTTAGTGGTGTAGAGGACTGGGTCGGTATGGTATTGCTCCCAGCGACCCAGCATTGCCAATGTGGAAAGTGTTGTGGTAAGACCATCGGTGCCTCATGCACATAACCGGGGAGGTGATACTGCCCCCATTGTTGTTGATGTAGAAGAGCCAACTGGAGATTCTTGGTGTCGCGGGAACCGGGTAGGTGTGATGTTGCCCCCGGTGTTGTCGGAGACGACGCCGGAAGACCATCAGCGTCGCGCAAAATGGGGGAGTGTGATGCCACCCCCGTGTGTTGGTGGTATAGACGACGATGATGCCGGAAGGACGTCGACGCCGTAGGACATCGGGGGCTGTGGTGCTGCCCCCAATGTGTTGTTGATGTAGAAGATAACACCAGAAGATGACTGGCGTTGTATATCGCCTGGGAGTTGTGGTACTGCCTCCAGTGTGGTTGATGTTGAATGCGATGTCGGATGAATGTTGGCGCTGCAAGACACCTGGGAGAGCTGTGGTGCTGCCCCCCAGCATGTTGTTGATGTAGAAGATAACACCGGAAGATTGTCAGCGACGTAGGAAACCGGGGAGAGCTTTGTTGCTGCCCCAGCATGTTGATGTAAAAGGCACCACTGGAAGAACATCGGTGCCGTAGGACACCGGGGAGCTATGGTGCTGTCCTCGGTGTCGTCTCTGGCAACGGCCATGGCTATAGGTTGGCGAAGTCTAGACATGGCGGCCAGCTCATGGCGCCAGTGGAGCATCGACATGTCCCTCATCAATGCCTTCTCATGGAGTCAAGAGAGTTGAGGGTAGCTTGATATAAGTGCAGCAACGCAGCAGGCTCGCTACATCTACTCCTCTTCCAGGGTGCATCCAGTAGCCTCCTGCCTAGTGTTCTAATTGCCGGGCCAGGTTCCGTATGAAGTGAATCAGCGAGGTGCACGTGCTTAACATGCGGGTCATTTGCGCACGTACGTGCAGCAACCGCTTGCTTGTGCCTTGCTAATTAGCTTCCCAGCGGCCATACACATACATGTGTGTGCACGTACATCTGTACACGCAACCATGCATGCATGCATATGTGCACACATGAGCTGCTAGCACGCCTCCTCTGTAGTGATGGACTCGTGGTGGGTACGGTGCTGGACACGCGCTTCGGCCTTCAGACAGTGGGCGGCGTCAACCGGCTCGCTCGTGCTAGAGACCGCGCAGCTTCTTTGCGGATCGCGGCTTGGCATACTTGGTGTGGTGCAGCTCGGCATCATGGTTGACAAAGTCGCCATCCTGCCGGTATTGTTTCTTCCATACTCCGCTTGGGCACGTTGCTTGCACCACGAAGACACGTTGGGCAGTGGCCAGCAGACTCGATGGTGTCTAGCTTGGCGCCATTGGCTCGGGATCAGAGATGACGAAGTCGCCGTCCCATGTGGGGCTCGCATCCCGCTTGCGTCGTTGGGCATGTCAGGCGCTCTGAATGGAGTCCACTTCGGTGTCGTTGACTTCACACCAAAGTTGAAGCCACCTACCAATGGGGTCCATACCTCACCGGGACACCTCGGGCTGTCTGGATAGAGGCTCGATGCAAGCGTCAAGGTGCGTCGTTGTACCGGCTTGATGCAGATGCCCCCAGCGACTAATAAGGGGCTTAATTGTGAAGTCCCCCGCAGGGGCTTCTCAATGCTCGCACCCATCAAGAGCCGGAGTGGATGTGTGCATCTCAGCTCGTTCGTGACCTCGTTACCTCAAACGATCGCACCCGATATCGAGTGATGCCCTCCATTTACATGTTGGTCACCAACATGTGTCCCTCGAACGGTTGCTCCTCGCAGCGCTCTATCTCCATCCAGTGGACGACAGACATCATATTACCGCCAACAGACGAGAGTTGCAGCTGTTTTTGAAGGAGACGAACATGGAGCGTTCGAGGCAGGCACGTGTGTCCGTTTGTCCTCCGTCCTTTACTTCCTAATTTCACGCGGCTTCGTGTGGTGGCGGCTGCCTCGTGCGCCTTGGGCCCCTGGACAGAGTGGCAGACCGATGTGTGGCGCATGTCGACGTTGTTCCTCGAGACGATGAGGGTAGTCACAGGGCTGGCATTAATTCCTTGCTTCGACGAGGCTACTCATTTGGCGCAGCAAATGGCGTAGCCAATCACCTCATCTCCATGTTGTTGGTGCTGATGGCCATGGATGCCGCACCAAAGCGGCATGATCCGCCTCACCAGTCGGGTAGCAAACTCATATTACGGATGCTACGCCATACACCTTCACCGGCCGCCCGATATTCGTCCTAGCTTGGTGTCGTTGGTTGTTGGTGAAGTCGTTGTTCCGTGGATTGGGACGCGTTCCCTGTACCGGCAAGCTCGCGTCGGGTGGCCTCAATGGATTCGCTCGGGGCCTTTGGAGTTGTCGGAGCTTCGTCAACATAGCTAGCTTCCAGGAAAGTAATTGCAGATAGACCCTCGCGTCACCTAATTACAGGGCTACTATATATAGCAGCCAGCAGTGTGAAGGTTGTGGACTCGTGGTTGGGGCAAGCCGTTGTCGTATGAGTATACGCCTCAAATGCATGCATGGCTAAACAGGTATCGCTTTTGCCAGCGTGACGGAACTGAGCATGAGAACGCCCCCTGTTACTGGGCGATGGGCGTGTCGCTCCAGCAGGGAAAGTTCGGCGCGCGATGTTGAACTACATCGTTTCGCCGGTGCCTCCGTGCTTCTTAGTGCCTGGGTTGGCGCATAGTGCCTGTACCAAATGGCCAAGTTTAGGCTGACGTTGTCGATGTAGTCACCGTCCCATATGGGGTCTACATCTTGTGCATAACTGATGTTGGCGCTGTGTTGTGCCCTATGGACACGTTAGGCGCTCTCAATGGAGTCCACCTCGGTGTCATTGTCTTGGCATGAAAGTTGGTGAAGCTGCCATCCCAGAAGGTCTATACCACCACCGAGACACCTCGGGCAGCCTAGCTAGATGGAGGCTCGATGGGTGCACCAACGTAGGTCCTTGTGTCATTGAGTCGGCTTGATATGGGCCTGCCCCCAATGACTAGTAGGGGCTCAGTGCCATGAGTCAGCTCCTCTCAAACCGTTGGTGTAGATCCAATGGTGTTGACACTGTGCTGGCTGTGGCATGGAGCTCGCTGTGACGGCTTCTGCTTGCTGCGCCAAAGGGATGTGGAGGCAATCCTTGTCATGTTTGCCTCTATGTGGCAAGCAAGATCAGCCCAAGTATGGACAGAGCTTTAGCCTTGTCGATGATGTGGCGCCCCGATGCCAACTATGTCATCCCTAATAGGGCTCCATCAATCACGGGAAAGATAAGGGTCGCCGCTTCATGCCGCCTCCAACCTTACCGAAGCGATGCATCTATCTTTAACCCTGCGTAAGACACCAGAAAAAATTAAAGTGGCCCAAAACTAGGACCACCATTGGGCTATCATTAGGAGCCATAAACCAAGAATGGCATCCAAAATAGCGCCATCGTGACCACCACATATGCTGGAGAAGACATGAGCCTGAAGTCGATGACCATGTTGCGCAGCAAAGATGAGAGGAGAACCAGGTCCCACCGGGCGTGCCAATTTGTTTCCACAGAAAAATCCACATAGGCAGAGGAGGATCTTTCTGTGCGAAATAAAAAATAAATGTGCGGGCGTGCCAGTGTACTAAAGTACACAAAATAAATAAGAGGAACACACTTATTCATATTTAAGGAAAATACAAATACATGTCCTCTAGTACATGTGTGCGCTCCATAGTCTACTGGCGGCCATCTAACTTGGCGATGTGGTCTTCATGATTCATGGGGCCTCGAAAAGCTCCCAATTAATTACTCATTGTGACATAGCTCACAGAGTACCTCCGATTAAGCTGCTGTGGTCGTCATCTCCATGCATGTGTGCTGGCATAGAGCTGGGTGGCGTCGGCATGTTCATGGCGTTGTTGGTCCATGAGCCGGTATAACATGGCTAGAAAAAGGAGCCATGCCGCCTGCGTCTTTCGCCTCATCGGTGTCGAACGACACATGGTATTGTAGTGGTAGTAGCACTTGCATGGTTGGTGTAGATCGGATTGATTTGGACTTCCTCCACAACGTCGTCGTGGTACGCCGTGGAGCTTGGTCGTAGAAGTAGTCGAAGTAAAAGGCCTCCTCAGCTGCCAGTGTCGTCAATATCGGGCGGTGCGTAGTGGTGGTAGTAGATGAAGTAGGCAAACGTGGCTCGAGTGTCCGGATTACTTCACCTGATAAAAAAAAGATAATAAAATTATACAAATTTAATTTAGGGCTAGAGAACGACAGCCGAGCTCCCATGGTTTGATGTGCATGTAGTTTATTTTGTTAGCTTGCGTGTCAGTACGCGCAAACACACGTGCTCCTGCATGCATGCGTCATCGCCGACGTCTCGAGGTGCTCCAGCCAGGGTTTTTTTTACCGACCGGTAGCCGGTAACCGCCGGCCGACGGTATCGGTATACCGGTCCGGTTTAACCGGTTACCGGTAGAAACCGGTCGAATTCAAATTTTGAATTTAAACCCCAGTTCAATCGGTTCCGGACCGGTATACCGGCCGGTTTGACCGGTTACCGGCCGGTTTGAGCGGTTTACCGACCGGTTTAGTGGTTTAGGGTTTAGGGTTTAGGGTTTGGTGGTAACCGGTCGCATTTTCAAATTTCAGATTTATTTTTTTAAAAAAAAATGCTGAAAAAATTTCTAAAAATAGTTAATGATTTATAGAATCCAATGATGTCAAAGTTTTTCAAATTTGAGTGCGTTTAGTATATTTTTCGACCTTCATGATTTAATGGGCCTTAACGGGCCGGCCAGGGTTTTTTATACCGACCGAAATCCGGTTACCGCCGGCCGGCGGTAACGGTCAGGGTTTTTTTTACCGACCGGTAGCCGGTAACCGCTGGCCGGCGGTATCGGTATACCGGTCCGGTTTGACCGGTTACCGGTAGAAACCGGTCGAATTCAAATTTTGAATTTGAACCCCAGTTCAATCGGTTCCGGACCGGTATACCGGCCGGTTTGAGCGGTTTACCGACCGGTTTGGTGGTTTAGGGTTTAGGGCATTTTCAAATTTCAGATTTATTTTTTTAAAAAAAATGCTGAAAAAATTTCTAAAAATAGTTAATGATTTATAGAATCCAATGATGTCAAAGTTTTTCAAATTTGAGTGCGTTTAATATATTTTTCGACCTTCATGATTTAATGGGCCTTAACGGGCCGGCCAGGGTTTTTTATACCGACCGAAATCCGGTTACCGCCGGCCGGCGGTAACGGTCAGGGTTTTTTTTACCGACCGGTAGCCGGTAACCGCCGGCCGGCGGTATCGGTATACCGGTCCGGTTTGACCGGTTACCGGTAGAAACCGGTCGAATTCAAATTTTGAATTTGAACCCCAGTTCAATCGGTTCCGGACCGGTATACCGGCCGGTTTGACCGGTTACCGCCCGGTTTGAGCGGTTTACCGACCGGTTTGGTGGTTTAGGGTTTAGGGTTTAGGGTTTGGTGGTAACCGGTCGCATTTTCAAATTTCAGATTTATTTTTTTAAAAAAAATGCTGAAAAAATTTCTAAAAATAGTTAATGATTTATAGAATCCAATGATGTCAAAGTTTTTCAAATTTGAGTGCGTTTAGTATATTTTTCGACCTTCATGATTTAATGAGCCTTAATAGGCCGGCCAGGGTTTTTTATACCGACTGAAATCCGGTTACCGCCGGCCGGCGGTAACGGTATACCGGTCGGTATAAACGGTAACCGGCCGGAAACCGGCCGAATTCGAAATCGAATTCAAACTCACAGCTCAATCGGTTTTAGACGGGTATACCGGCCGGTATGACCGGTATAAACGTTAACCGGTCAAAACCAGCTGATTTTCTTTTTTTTTAATGCAGAAAACAAATTTTTTTTGAATGGCCTTTGCACATAATGAGGTATAAACACCATACATTTCAGGGATAAATAGTGCCGTAGCAATACATAGGGCATACACATACTTGTATTGTATCAATACATAAGGCACATCAAAGTCATCAATACATAGTATCATATAAATAGCATATTCTTAGTCTCATACACGAACAAATGTGATAGTCATCGGCATAGGCATAATCAACGTTGTATGAAGTATGGAAAGGCCCCCATGCTGCAAGACATCTGATATTCGGCGGTGGACATCAAAGCGATACCTCGCAGTCTAAGCAACTCGGAATTAAAATCATTCCAAGATTGGGCCGTCCATGCCGCTGTTGTCTCCCATTCTTGAACTAACATAGCGTAAAAATGGGGGTCTTCCCATTCATACACCCATCTGGTCGCAGGTTGCGTGGTAATGTCAGGAATGTGATAGTTATAGCTTGCCTGGGAGGTATCACTGTACGAGGAAGAAGAATGCTGCGGAGTGTCGTAGTCTGTAGGTGCATAAACAGTCCTCTGCGACTCCGGTTGTCCATGGTCGCGGTCCTGAGTAGCATGCGTGAACTGGGTCTCGCCTGCAAAAAACCATTATTAGTAGTTTAGAAGTCATACACAGAAACAATTGTGCGTACGTAGGTGCAATGGATACACAGAAACCGTCACTGTCGTCATCAGAACCGTCATCAGTTGAGCTGCTATCCTGAGACTCCTTATACGGTGGACTACGCTGAGCCTCATCTTCAGTTTCAGTGTCACTGATCACTTGCTTTTTCTTTCCGCGTTGACGCTTGGGGTCACCCTTCTTAGGCGGCATCTGCATCTTCCTTTTCCCGAGGTGACTATCACCCACATGTCTACGGGCCCAATCACTGATGGAATCATCTCCCGTGGCCTGACGTAGATCTTGGGCGTCTATGTGGTCACTACGAGCACAAACAAATAAATCACATAAATAAAATGGACATACATAATATGAAAGCCAGACAGAGACACACATTATACCTGACAATATGTGATGGCATAGGGGCGTCTACTTCGTCATCATCCTCATCAAGAACTGGTGCCTGGTTTGATCTACCATACTCCATCCATTGCCTAACTGGATTGTTCGAGTCATAGAATGAGACTTCGGCGAACTTGTCAATGAAATCTTCGTCATCATGCAGTGGCGGTCCAGAGATATCCGCTAGTCGCAGCCGAAGATTGTAGTTGACATACACAAGCTTGTTTAGTTTTTTGTGGGACAACCGATTGCGAACCTTCGTATGAAGCAAGGCAAAAGTACTCCAATTCCGCTCGCATCCACTGGAGGAGATACATTGTGCAACAAGCCGCAAAGCAAGACGCTGCAAATTTGGAGTTTGACTACCAAATATCATCCACCAGGTCGCTGCAAGTGTAACACATTATGTTAGATATATATTCCACGAGAGCAAAGCATCAAGGGTAGAGAAGTGCTCTTAGACTCTTACATGGGCTAGTTCTTGGATCCGCTGCCATTTTCATAGCGAGTTCGGAGCCAAACTCACCAAGCTTCTGTCAAAAAATCTCTGCCTCTTGTAAAGCCTGCATGGCGCTCTGCAAATCCGTCATGCGCGAAAATGTATCTTTCAGACCATTAAACATTGTTGGAGTTGGATCCATGTTATATGCGTACTTTGGATTTAGGACAGCACCTGCAACACATGACAAATGCCAAACAAGGGAACGGTAAGTATTCATTTCATGGAGCTTGCTAAGTAAATATAATTCATGATCGTACCTGAACCCACATACGTGTCAATGTACACGTCAGTAATCCTGTTGTCCATAATCTATCGATACTCATTCCATGTCTGCTTATTTCTTCCAAAGACAGACTCCATCTCCATTTTGCAAGTCTGGTAGGCATACACTACATCACACATGTTAGGCTGCTTGTCTTGATCAGCGAAGCGGAGGAACTTATAAATTGGTTGAACTGTTTTGATGATGTATTCCAGTCCCTCCCACCACTGGATACTTGATAACCTTGAATGAGCAAAGCGACCGTCTTCACATTTTATCCACTTGCTTTGCAGAAATTCAGGAGAAGACATCCACTGCATGAACTTGTCACGTTTCCGGTGAAAGCTCTCTAGGAACATGTAGTTGGTCCCAAATCTAGTAACATTCCACTTGACCAACTCACCACCGATTGCCTTCCTCATCATTGCATTCAATTGAGCATGGTTGTGCAAAAAGGTTGAGATTCGCTTGCATGTTGCGATTGTACCTGCATGTTCGGGCCTTTCACCAATATCCTTCAACATCAAGTTGATGGTGTGTGCAAGGCATGGCGTCCAAACAATATGAGCATAATGGTTCCCCAGTATCTTGCAAGCTTTTTTGTAGTTGGCGCCATTGTCGGTCACCACATGTACGACATGCTCGGCGCCAATCTCTTCAACAACCTTACGAATTTCCTGAAAAATAACCACAACAGTTTTTACAAATGTGACGTAAATCACAATATTATAAATAGTATGAACCTAACAACATGTTCAGAAGCTACCTGGTATAAATAATTGGCATCTTGACTTCGCCCAGTTGCATTAACAGATTTATGAAACCATGTGACCCCATTGCAATAAATCAGGAAGTTGATGACACTCATTCTAGTGGGGCCAGTCCAAGAATCAAACATCAACGTCACGCCAAAGTTGGTCCATTCCTTCTGAAACTTTGCGTACCTAGCCTTCAAGTCTTTCTCGTTCTCATCTAGGTACTTGCCATCGATATCCCTTCCAGTAGGTGACACAATGCCTTCACCTGTAAGCAGAAGCCATTCGTGAGAATACATAAAGATAGAAACGTCAAAATTGAGAGAGATGACTCTGAAAGTTGTACTAACCCCACTTTTGTGTCTCTCTCACCGCACTTATGAAGTACGGATTATCGGCCTGTCGTCCTGGGATTCCTGCAACATGGAAAAACTTTCCCCAAGCTTTCCCAATAGCTTCCTTTGCATTCTTCCCCTTCTGCGTCCAAGACCCTGTATCAATCCTTGGTTGGACCATTCCTCTCCTCCTACCGGCTGCCAAATTGTAGTCCTGCAGAACCACAGGAGTCTCCCTCTGTGATCCTGCTCTTCGAAACATCCTTTGCAAAGGATTCCCACCCTGTGAACCACTACCCCCTCCACGGTCGTAATTACCTCCTCTCTGTTGCACCCCCTGCTCGTACTCATATTCTGCTCTCGACTGATTAAGTGCTTGCTGGAGCTGCTTCTCATATTCATCATCACCAAGTGGATGGTTACCCTCCGCTGCAGCCTTCTCTCTTGCCAACTTTTGTCGAGACCGGTCAGAAGTTGCCTTTTTAGTTCTATCAAGATCCCGTTGAAAGTACTCACGCACATCATCTGGCACGCTTCTGCAATGCACCACCTGCGACCCGCGACCGGCTAAATGTTCTTTGAATCTTTGCACCACCACCTCCTTTCATCGTATGACAGTAGTTGCACCTCCACCCAGGAGAAAGGTTTTCACCATGCTCCCATACAATGTCTTTTCCTCTGCTTGACATTGTGCACCTGCATGAATAGACAACACAAACTAATCAATTACATAGATTAAATCTACGTAAATAAGTGGCTAAGTCACAACCTTCCACCTAAATAAAATTTACCTAAACAATATAAACCTAAAATATACATCAGTATATACCTAAAATATACATCAATATTAGCACACCTACAACCTAAAATATACATCAAACCTAAAATCCTAAACCAAATCCTAAACATAACCCTAACTAATAACCTAAACACACCATAAATCCTACTAAAATCCTAAATCAAATTACCACTGCGCCCTAGATCAATAGATAACTACTTCCTATTCCAAATCCTAAAGCTAATCCTACTAAAAATGCTCAAGAAAAAAAAGAAACAACCTTACCTGCCGAAACCGGCGAAACCGCGCGGTTACCGGTTGAAACCGGCCGAGAAACCGGTGCAACCGCCCGGTACCCGGCGGATCCGCGCGCGCGTCGGTATCCCGGTCTTACCGACCGGTATACCGGTCCTACCGGCCGGTAAGAAAGCGGCGGCGAGCGGACAAGCGGGGAGGCGGCGGTTTCGGCTGCTGCGGCGCGGAGGGGGGAAATGGGGGTGGCTCTGCCCCCGTGACCCAGGGTGCCGTTTTGTGCCCGTTCGGACCTAATGGGCCTAACGGGCCTTAACGGGCCTTTTTTTTTACTTCGGGACTTCGAAAAAAATTCTAAATGTAGTCAAATTTGAAAAATTTTGACACCATTGGAATCTATAAATCATGAAGTATTTTTAGGAATTTTTTACCATTTTTTCCTCCGATTTTAAATTTGAAATTTCGGTTTTTTCAAACCGGCCGGTACCGATACCGGTCCGGACCGGTATGACCGGTAACCGGCCGGTTACCACGGTATTCCGTCGGTAAATATAACCCTGGTTTGGCCTCCCGTCCCACATCTTCTTGCACGTAGATGAAACCCGCATGGATGACATGCATGTACGTGCATGCATACGCACGTACGCGTTGGCTTTGCTTGCTTCTTCCTTGACGTAGATGATACGTGAACTTGTGCTTCTTGTAGTGGATGCACACTTCAGGTTGTTGTCCGGCTGCCGCGTTCTTAGCTCGGCCTCTCGCTCTGCGACGTCGTGGGCACGTCCAAATCTGGCAAAGTCGAAGCCCGCTGGCTATGCTCCGTCTTCTTGTGACGCGACGATTCTCGCAGTCTTGCGCCGTCTTGATCATTCGACTGTCGCATCATCCACCTATCGATCGGTCGCGACGCAGCCATGCTCCATGGACGTGAGGAATCTCACAGTCCGACACTGCCTTGATCGTCCTGCTGGCCATACGCACGCGCCGCCGGGAGTTCATTGGCACGCACGAGTTATCCAGCGCTGGCTTAGCTTGCGTACTTATCTCCACGTGATAGTTATCCTTCGTGTGGCCATGAGCTCTAGGATATTCCGGGGCCAACTGATCGAGTCGTGCCAGGCTGCACCGTCCTGCTGGTGTACTTTTTTTAATATATATACACGACATATACCGGCGTACGTACACATCCTACGGCCGGTTCGGTCTGTTTATTAGCTTGTTAGCTTCTTTTTGCTTACGTGTCTATGACAAACGCATATGTACCTTCATATGCATTTTTTTATACGCTTAGTGGTACACAGCAATAAATGTATATACATGGATTTTACTATGACAAAAATCCATCGAACAGTTTAGAAATAAAATAAGGCACGGATACTAAGACATGCTGATATAGATCGGTAATGAACAATGCCTAGCACAAAAAGTTATACAAAACCGTACTAAAAACGGTGAGCCAAGTCCTTAAAATGTTTTATTGCCCATACAAGTTCACACACATAAACTCATACCCAGGTTGTGAAAGGTCTTTAGCCAGTGGTTACAAGAGTTTTAGTAGCATGTAAGAACATAAAAACAATATAATATCGCTTGGGATTTCTAGCCTAAACGGTGCATTACTAAAATAGCAGAAACCATGATCATTTTAAAATTTGGGTTTCCATTTGAATTTAAATTTCCTATAGATGTCCAAAACAAGCCCCATAAACATACGTTCCAACTCCTACTCTCATTGCCGGAATCTAGCTGAGCTTTGCCGAGTGCCATCCTCGGTAAAACTCACTCGACCTAAATTTTGACGGCAAACAATCTTTGCCGAGTGCACTTGGCAAAGTCCTAATGGCCGGCGGCAGTGGCTAATGGCCATCGACCGTGCCGGTAATGTGACAACGGTTTACCAAGTGTTTACTGTTTTGCCGAATGCTGTGTTGCTGTTTGCCAAGTGTTTTATTTATTGCACTCGGCAAAACGCTTATTTACCGAGCCTGTTTATTTCGTCGAGTGTTTTTCTGATGATACTCGATAAAGATATGCCGTTTGCCGAGTGCCCCATAAAATGTACTCCACAGACTATTTGACACTCGGCAATTCCGGTAGTGTCTCCTACGCGCGGGAGTCCAAAGCCCTCCTCCACTCCAAACTCCAACGCGTGTGCGGGATTATTGTTTGTGGGGTTGGGACGTGCTGCGTTCAAGTGGCCTGGACTGGGCCAAAACTTCGGCCTAGATGTCCGGCCGAAAAATATGCGATGTGCACAACGCGAAAGGCCCCATGGATGAGAGAGCGAGCGACAGAGAGAGGGAAAGCAATGGCCGGTTCCGACTGCCTGCACTGCATGACCACCCTCGCCGAGTCGCCATGTCAAGTTGGCAACAGGGCGCCCTACCCGCCATGGTGACAGTGACAGGTTCACCTCTCCCGATGCTCAGGATGCTAGCCTGCTACTACAATGGAAGATAGCTCCCGGCCGGCCCCCCGCGCGCTCCCCAAGTGGCGGAAGAGAGACGACGACGCTACTGCGTGCTGCCGCCAGCCAACAAAGGGCGAAGAGAAGACGACGACGGCGTGTACTAGCACTAGCATCCGAATACACCGCCTTCGCGTAGGGCAGGGCAGATCCCAAAAGCCACCGGTGTCCGCCGCGCGTCGCCTTCTGTTGGACCACCGGTTCGTCGTCTCGTCTCGTGTTCAGCCGCGGTGAGCTCTGTACTGTACAGGATTCATGGCGACGACTCGGCACGCTTGAGTCGGTTGAGGTATGAGCTCATGAGTACTATGTGTCTACGTTATTTTCCGAGCAAAATGCATGGACGGTCTTCTAACTTAGCTCGAGGTGTCATCTAAATCCCTCAACTTTCAAACTCATATCTATGGGTCTTGACAGAAAGTGTCATTTAGATCCCAAACTTTCAAAGTGAACACCACGGGGCCCTAAACACAGAGGATGTCATCCAAGTCTCAAACACTGTGGCTAATACGGCACATAATTTTAAAAAAGAAAATTCTAATTTCGGATACTGTAGCCACAATTCGTAGAATATTCTAAAAAATATATCTTTTTATATGATCTCGGATGAAGATGAGTTATATAAAAAAAATTGTAGCACTCGACGAGATCTACAACTTTTCAGTTTTGAGTTTTTTAATTTAAGGCAATTAAGACACTCAAAAAATTTAAACAAAATTTTCAACAGAATACTATTCGCGTACAAGCGCTTGTTGCCTTTGAAAAATAATAATTTTCTTATATGTTATCAAATGAAAGTATCTTCATTTGACAGAATATAACTTTCGAGTAGAAAGTATCTTCATTTGATAGAATATAAGAAAAATATTATTTTTCGAAGGTGACAAGCGCTCGTACGTGAATAATATACTGCTAAAAATTTTATTTAAATTGTTTGAGCATCTTAATGACCTTAAATTAAAAAAATTTAAAACTAAAAAGTTGTAGATCTCGTCGAAAACTACAATTTTTGTATATAACTCATCTTCATTCGAGATCGTATGAAAAAGATATATTTTTTAGAATATTCTACGAATTGTAGCTACAGTATCCATAATTAGAATTTCTTCTTTAAAAATTATGTGCCAAATTAGCCACAGTGTTTAGGACCTGGATGACACCCTCTATCAAGTTTAGGGATCTGTGATGTTCATTTTGAAAGTTTAAGATTTAAATAACATTTTTTACCAAATTTAGAGACTCATAAATATGAGTTTGAAAGTTGAAGGATTTAGATGACACCTTCAGCCAAGTCGAAAGACCGCTCATGCATTTTGCTCTTATTTTCCTTCTATGTCACTATGTGTGTACTCGCAGCTGGGACTCGGATCGGCCTGACCTCTATTATATTTAGGGCATGTTTAGATTCATCCGTTTCGCATAACGAGTTACTGTAGCAACATGCGAATTTTTGCGATAAGTGTCTAATCATGTTCAAAGTAGATTTAAAAGATTCGTCTCATAACATTTTGTGAAACTGTCAAATTAATTTTAGTTTTCAGCAACATTTAATGCTCCATGCATGTATCTAAAATTGATGTGACGGAACTTTTTGCGTTTTATGGTAAATCTAAACAAGACCTTATATTCTGTGCACTGAAGAAAAGTAGAAAACCACCAGCAGCACCGCTGTCTTCAGAGCATCTCTATCAGGCTACCTAAACCCACTACTTATCTCCAATTTAGCTAGTGAAGGCTAAAAAATGTAGTTCAACAGACTACCTAAATGACTACCAAATTTATTGGCCCAACAAATTTTCCTCCCTCCTACCTATTCCTATGGGCCAACAAGTGACTACCTAAATTTTTCCTTCGTACTTTCTCTCCTACGTGCGTTCTCTGTGCCTGGTTCATTCCCCGCCGCCGCACCATGCCCTGCCGCTGGCCACCCTACCGGTGACCCTCCCCTGCGGTGCGAGCAGCGCGTTGTCCCCTACGGGCTGCCCTCTGTCCCCTGCGCTCCTCCCGCCATGGCGGCCTCCCCCCGACAAGGTGCCCATCCCCGGCATGGCCTGGGCGCGTGGTGCCCAGCTCCGGCGTCGAGCGGCGCATAGCTGCTCTGACGCGGACCGCTCTCCATGGCTGCGCCCCTCCCCTGTGCGTCTCCTCGTCGGCGCCAGGTAGCCAAGGCCTCCATCGCGGCGGCTTTCCTCGGCTGTGGGCCTCTCTCGCCGGTGGTTCTTCCCGGCCATGGGCCTCCTTGCCAACGGCTCTCCCGGCCACATACACATCCCCTGCGGATGGACCTCGCCGGCGGCGCACCAGGCCCTCCCCGCGGTGTCCCTTGGATGAGTGGAGGAGATGACAAATGGGTCCCACACGTCATTAACTGTTAAACTGAATTTGAGTGCCATGGTTTAGGTAGTACTGCTCGAGACAACCGTAAAATATAGGTAGTATCAGAATAGTGGCTATCTAAGGGGGTGTTTAGATCCCCTTCCAAATTCCAAAACTTCTATCACATCAATTTTGTGGCACATGCATAGAGCACTAAATTTAGACAAAATTTTTGCATGTTTGCACAGTTTGCCTGTAAAACACGTGACAAATCTTTTGAGTCTATTTAGACCATGATTAGACACTTATTGAAAAAGATTTCTTACTATTACACTGTCAAAATTTCAAAACTTTACGAATCTAAACACTCCCTAAATAGAGAAATAGGTAGTCTATTTCAAGTAGTTCTGCTGGCGATGCTCTCGGTTCCGGCAAGCTATCCTTCTACTACTTTTTTGCCGCGCCATCATGTTCCAGGCTTTGCTTTTTGTTTAATCCCATCCAGCGCCTAGCTTCTTATCGGCCTCACTCGAGAATCCATCAAAATATTACTCCCTCCATCCGAAAAAAATATAATTCTAATACAGTGTTATGATTTTATATCTTAAGTTTGATAAATTATAGACAAAAAAGTATCAATATTTATGATATCAAATAAATACCGTTAGATTAATTATAAAATATATTTTTATAATAAATTAATTTAGAGTCATAAAAATAAATAGTATTCACTAAAAATTTGGTTAAACATGAACTTACTTTTGATGGCACCTTACAAGTTGAAACACGTGGTCTGGTCTGGTCTGGTCTGGTCTGGGTGCAGCACCGGTACTTTTGTTCCAGGCACTTCAGTTTTGCATTCTTTTACCCAAAAGACGTCAAAACATTCGAAAAAAATCATATAACTGAGGAGAATGTTATACTCATTCTATATAATTTTAGTACAAACAATCACTTAACTCACGCCATTACTTGCTCCAACTTGATCAACACGATCCAACTAAACAACTCAACTAGCAACTAGCGAGAATAATAGAAGCACGGCAAAACGACCCAAACAGCACACCTAGAAGCACCACGAGGCTAGAATACGAGGAGCAACCATGGAGCTAGAAAGTCTAGCCATGCCCTCAAGGAGGGAACGATGCAAAATGCGGACAAGGTAGTCCGCCATGAGAAGGTTTTCACCCGGATCATCTAGCACGGTAGGAGAAGAGGTAGGAAGGGATGCCTCCAAGGAAGAAACAATGCCCGTGGACATCGTCGTCCAAACTTTCACCCTCACCTCAACTACCTCCACACCATCGTCACCGGAGACCCAAACTCCGCATGGATGGCAGAGTGCGGCAAAGATTCGAAACCCAGCCCGAAAAAGAGAGAAGGCAGCTAACGGGAAGAAGAGAGCCGGGATAAGAAGAAACCCAGTCTAACTACCACCAATGTCCTGCCCCCCTCCATCTATCGCCGCGTGGAGAACCCACTAATGCTCCGATTTCTGTGGTGTGAGCGCAAGGGGGAGAGTCAGAACACGTGCAGCAGCTGCCCCGGTCAGGACGTCAGGTTTCTGAGGAACTGGGCAACCAACTTGCAGCTCCTCTTTCCGTCACCTTTCGGTTTATTTGCCTTTTGGAATTCGCCGTTCCATCGTCCTAACATCCCAAGAGAGTACGTCCGCAAGACTTACCACCACCCGGCTGGCTGCTGTCATATACCAGCACACGCTACGACCGGTGCCATTGCCATGCGTGCATCGCTAATGCTGCACGCATCCTCTCTGAGTTCATCTCCGTGCCAAGTTGCCAAGTTTCTCTGCATCCATCGATTCAGCTCACCGATCGATTCTCCCTCCTGCTCTGACTGTGGGTCTGTGCTCCTCCCTTCGCGTGCGCCATGCACGGACACTGCCGCACCCTTCGCGCCCCAGCCCTGCTAGCAGCAGCAGTAGCGCTGCTCGCGTCAGCCGCCACGCTCACGCTCCTCCCCTCCGCTGCCGCGCAGCTGTGGGCGGGCCCGTGGCCGACGTGCGACCCCGCCACCGGCAACTACTCGGTCGGCAGCGCCTACGCCAATAACATCCCGCAGCTCATCTACAACCTCCAGTCCACTGCGTCCGGCACGCCGGCGCTCTTCGCGGCGGGCTCCGCCGGCGCGGGCACGGCCGATGCCGTCTACGGCCTCATGCTCTGCCGCGGCGACATCAGCGCCACCGACTGCTTCGACTGCGGCAGGAACGCCGGCCAGGACGTGTACCCGGTCTGCAACGGCACCCGGGGCGCCGCGCTCGTCTACAACGAGTGCTACGTCCGCCTCGCCCCCACGGACTTCCTCGCCTCCGCCAACAACACCGGCATGGTGGGCCTCATCGGCCCCACCCTCCCCGCGGGCGTCAACGACGTCTCCGCCTACGACGCCGCCGTCGACAGGCTGCTAAACGCCACCGTGCGGTACGCGGTGGACAGCGGCTCCGCCCCGTCGTCGTCGTCTCCGAGGAAGTACCTCGCCACCGGGCAGATGGTGGGGCTCGACCCGCAGATGAAGCTCCCGGACGGCATCTGGTCCATGGCGCAGTGCGCGGGGAACATATCGCCGGTGCAGTGCCGGAGCTGCCTGGACGAGCTGTCGGCGCAGTGGTGGGTCGAATTCGACCGCAACCAGGTGGGCGCCAGGCTCGACGGTTCGCACTGCAACCTGAGGATCGAAGGGGCAAACTTCTACACCGGCAGCACGATGGTGAAGCTGCAGATGAACGGCGAGCTGGCCGCTCCAGCGCCGGCGCCTTCCACGGATGTTGTACCGGGCACCACCGGAGGTGAGTGCTTAATTGCTACGATTAGAGCTTGTTTGGGTACTGCTCATGCACTCCAATTCACGTGTGTTGGATGGTTTGGTGCCTACATAAACGGAGGTCGATATACCAGAAGTCCCTTTCGCGGTCGTCCGCGCGATTCAATGGCAGCAAACGACGCACAGCTGCGCGGAGACCGTCTCATTTTTTTTCCGTAGGCGTTGCTTTTTTTTTTTCAGTTTACCGTGACTCGTGAGTGCATCACCAAACCTGAACAGCGGTACGCTGATGTCAATGCTAGCATAAGCGAAAAAATACGAAACATTTATTTCAAAATGGTATAACTCCTAAAGGGTATATCTATTTTTAATTTCATTTGCGCCAATGTGTTCCCAGCAAAGATATGAACAAAACTAGATCCCAATTATATATATTTGGATGAATTTTTTTAATAACGATTTATGTTTATTAACTTAGAACATATAACTATGTATACAACTTGTATTTGACAACTTCTGTGTATAAGTTGGAATTTATAGTTTTTGCGTTTCTAAGTTTTAGCATAGTTATAAGTTAATTTATTCTTTTTATTTAATAACCCTTGTATTTATAAGTTTTGGTATAAGTTAATTTATTCACGAGGAATATATTGGGGCAGACGGAATTGAAAATAGATAAACAGTTCAAAAGTTATATCAATTACAAATAAATATTTTGCTTTTTGTTAGTTTACATCATGTGACGTCACTGGAAATTGGGAAACGCGCCGGTTGCAGCGAGAGCAGCTAGGCGCATATGACTTGTCCAGACATGGATATAGGTGGAAATATATTTTTGCTAAAAAAACCATGGTCGGAATATTAATCGCCCGATTCCAAATGTTTCCCTATTTAAATAGTCAGCCTGGTCGATATACAGACATCTAAACAAGGCCTGAATGTGCTTTGACATCTTATTATCTTATTGTATATATTGCTAATTAGTAGTACCTTCGTGTTCTGAAGTCTAAACTATTAGACATGGTGGATTTTTTAGGCTTTCTTTGGCACGGTTTTTCACCAAGAGTTTCATAACTGTCTTTTTTTTTTGGCTAAACATCTACTTTTTAAAAACAACTTCAAGGTGGATCTCTTTTTTCTTTGCTGTCACAGAGAAATGGAGAGAGATGAAGCAGAGAAAAGTAGCTTTTCACAATTATCTTTCTCATTTCTCTCTCAACCAAACATAAAGCAGTTGGTAAGTTATTTTGCAAATAGTTTTTTTTTAAATAGCTCAAATTTGCCGAGAAAGCGGCTCATGAAGCTATATTCCAAAAAATTCAACTTTAATGATGAATCTGAGCTGTGCCGAACGAAGTCTAGATATATTTAAACTTTTTACACATCTCGATATGAATTATGCTACTTACATATTTAAAATTGTTGGCCGCATACATCCTCTATTGTAGAGGCCGGGACCTTTTTCATTTACTTAATCAAAATAAGATCCATTTATCTTAGAAAACATATTTAAAATTATATATCTATAAAAGCTAGAGCATCTTACAATTTAAAACAGGAGTAGTAATTAGTGGCTTCAACATAGCCTACACATTAATTCTCGGTAGAATCGTTAAAAAATATATAAAATCTCATAATAATTAGAAACGGATGGTATTTAATTTGATACACACATCATCAATAATAGCCATTGATCTATTATATCAATAATAACCTGAGACCTTGGTCCTCACGCATAACTGCTCTAACCACTCTACCTCTAATTATTTATATAGTATACTTATTCCAATAGTATTCACTTTTTAGAAATTCAAAATGAATATTTAGGACCCTAAACTGTTTCAGATGAAAGTCATAAACTACAAATTTGTTGTTCTAATCTAGTACTTCAACTTTAATTTTGGTCAAAATCACTTGACAAATTTGATTTCAAATAGTCAAAATTTCAGCTATACTTTTGGGACCTCAAATGAGTTCAAATGAAAAGCTCATCAACTGCAAGGTTATAGTTCTCATCGAGATCTACAACTTTGATTTCTATCCATTTTTCATCATAGGTCATTTTCATCAAAATTTTCAAACTTCATATACAAATTTGAAATCATAATGATTTTTAATGAAAAGTTGTTAACTACAAAGTTCCAACTTTGGTTTTGGTCTTTTTTTCATTTGAGGTCGTTTGCACAATTTGAAAAAATATTGAATTTTAAAATTTGAGCGCTTGAAACAAAATTCTGATATCGTAAATGATTTACAATAGAAATGCCATCAACTACACAATTATAGATCTCAACAAAATATACAACTTTGTTTTGATCCGACTTTATTTGAAAAACTTATAAATTTAATTATGTTGTAGCATGATTATCACGGTCGTATAATACAACAAACTAGCAGTGAAAAACATCTTTACCGTCGATTCATTGGCCAAGGCTGGCTGTGACGAGGAGCATACCATCATATCCAGTTGGTGGTGCAAACCGTTTGTGATGATGGACTATCACCACTGCTTGGTAATGTGAAGCAATGGTTATAGTTATCAACCAAGATGTTCTTACAAAGCGGCGGTGATACTCTCATCACCGCTGGTTTTAATAAAATCGGCGGTGATAGAGGTGTTTGTGATAGATCCTGGATGTAGTAGTGTGTTGGTAGTTTAGATAGGAAAAATATATCTTGTAAGGGATCAATGGAAATTTAGGTACAAATTTAAGGTGTTATTTTAAATATCTTTCACAATAACAGATGTGGGTGCTTTAGATGCAATTTTTTTACTTTTTGTATTTTTTTATAATTACATATGTTGGCATTTTTAATACAATAAAATACATCCAAATGGCTATTGTTGGCGATGATGATTATAATACAAATTAAATGTAAGATTTTTTTTTATTATTGTGAGCAATTCTAGGATTTATATTTTTCTGTAGCGCATCTCATGATGAGTAACCAGGCTCCTTGGGGCCCATAATTAGTAGTAGGAATATTGAACAACATCATCACAATGGTGAGCTAAGACAAAAGGAAGTTCACACCTCAATTGCCAGACAAACTTGAATTGACTTTTATTTTTGGTAAAATTCACAGGTAAAAATAATTCAGTTGGCAGGCTTCTTGGGATTATATTGCCAATATTGTTTGTTGCTATAGCCCTCTGGATATGGATTGTTTGTAATAAGAGAACATCTCAAGGAACAAAACTTTCCCACGAAAGTAAGTCCTTTGTATAGTTTGGTATCAACCTATATAATACCTTTTGGTCCTTAAGCACTCAGAACTAAACTGGCGCAGATTTTCTAGCTTATATGGCCGAGGACTTCAAAGGCATCAAACCAATATTGTTACCACTATCATCACTACAAGTAGCAACAAATAACTTTGATGAAAAGCAATAAGGGGGATTTGGTGCAGTTTACAAGGTATGATGGCACCCTCTTCATTTATAGTTCCTTTGCAAGTTCATAGCAAGATTTATGTAAAAGAGTCTATGTGATTGCTGTACAATGTACATGAGATAGTTGGTTCATATAATACTAGATTTTCAATATATAAAGTAAACATAAATTGTGGACTTTATTATACTCATGTTTATTTTAAACAAATTTATACTTAATTATTATGAACTTACAATACTAGAAGCTTTTGGAACATTTCATCATTTTATATTCTATTCATTTAATGAGCCCATGAAGATAATAATTCTATGCAGGGAGATCTTTCCAGCCGGAAAGTGGCTGTGAAGAGGCTGCGAAAAGGTTCAGACCAAGGGCTAGAAGAACTAAAAAATGAGCTAGTTTTGATGGCCAAACTTCATCATAAGAACCTTGTTCGATTGGAAGGTTTTTGCTTACAAGAGGGAGAAAGGTTGCTCGTCTATGAGTACATGCCCAACAAAAGCCTCGAGAATATTCTTTTTGGTGTTGAAAAATAATCTTACATGAAATAATAGACATGCTTTGTTAACATTTTTGTACTTGTATTAACCTTGAAACTTGGTTGTCATTTAGATCATGAGGAGAAAATACGACTAGATTGGAGGAAGCGATTTAACATAATTGAAGGAGTTGCTCGTGGATTGCAATATCTTCATGAAGACTGTCAGAATAAGATAGTCCACCGTGACTTGAAAGCAAGCAATGTTTTGTTAGATGAAGACATGAGCCCTAAGATTGGTGACTTTGGCCTAGCCAGGTTGTTTGGGCAAGACCAGACACGAGACATCACAAACCACATCGCTGGGACATTGTAATCGATCTTTTTCATCTAGTAGCTGGTCAATCGTTCAATGTTTGATTTGAATACATTATCCTTCTAATTGACCGTGTTGCTAATTGTTCTTGCTGCAGTGGCTACATGTCTCCTGAGTACGTGATGCGTGGACAGTTTTCCCCAAAATCAGATGTTTTCAGTTTTGGGATCCTTATTATAGAGATTGTAACAGGGCGGAGAAACACCGGGCATTACTTCTATGATGAGCAAAATGAAGATATTATAAGCCTTGTGAGAACTTGCCAACATACACACTATACATCCTACCTATAATAGTACTTGCATGTTGCTAGATTGTATTGTTTCTCATTGTGAACCCATGAAACTGATGCTAGGTATGGAGACACTGGACTGAGGGAACAATTGCAGATATGGTTGATAACTCTCTGGGAAGGAATTGCTCAGAGACTGAGGTGTTAAAATGTGTTAATATTGGTTTGTTGTGCCTTCAACAGAATCCCATGGACCGACCTACGATGTTTGATGTCATGGTAATGCTCAATGTGGTTGATACTAGTTCTCTACAGCCTGGTACGAGACCCACATTTTTTGTGGATAGAAGCACATGTTACTCCTATAATTTATGTACTATTACGGATGTGTCTGCTAGATAGCACCTATATTTGTGCATAATTGCACATTGTTAATTGTTTGCTTCTTGATGTATAGTAGTTCAGATCGACTAGTTCAATTCATCACAAAGTTTTATTTGTAGTTACCGACTGTAATTGTGGTTACTAAACAGTTTGGTCATTCTCACTAGTATAAAGAGCCTCAATACAGGCGGTTGATAACCATTTCTATAGGCGTTTCCCAGCGCCGACTGCGCGGGAGGCCCGTAGAAATGGGAGCCCAGCACAGACGGTTCCTTGTGAACCGCCTGTGAAAATGTATTTCTACAGGTGGTTCACTTAAGGAACCGCCTGCGTAATTGAGCCATTTACACAGGCGGTTCCCGCCTGTAGAAATGTATTTCCACAGGGTATAATTATAAATAATTTTTATATTATTAAATATTACATATATATTGATATTGAGACTACTATATTGGAAGGTGTTCAGACATATTTACATGAACAATTTAAATATTTCATACATACATTTATATACATCATTGTTTCGTGCTCACGAACATATAGTTATAATTTATAAAGAGTATATACATCACACATTGTATGACTTAAAGTTTCTCCCTGTGCTCTAATAACCTGTCCTAGTAAGATTTAGGCCACTAATCTCTGTTAGCTCCTAGAACTCTGGCTTGGATAATTGGCTTTCACGGTCATGATATTTCTCTTCGCGTGGAATGACATATTTCAAGAGGAATGCGCACACGTCCTCAACTATGTTGTATATAGTCTTTTCGGTGACCCGCTCCGCCTTGGTTTCCTTAAATTGCTGCGAAGGAAGTTTATTAACATCATCATATACTTAAAATTTGCACCTTCAATGTCAGAACTACATACATGACTATTACTTATATTAATTACCACGTGCCATTTCGTGCTCCATGACGAACGCTTCCATCTGAGAATATGCCTCCTGAGTATATTTGAACATTGTCACTCGTATGGACGTTATATATGCATCGAAATCATGTAATTGCATACAAACATGAAATCATGGATCTGATATTTACCTCATCATATTGAGGAATGTAATTAGGGTCACGTCCTAAATCACGGCGAGCCTTCCTCGCTTCTTGAGGCTCCATGTCGTCGCTAACTCCTGTTTCGTACGACGGAGTGGATTCCCCCTCTTCGCCCGTTTCGTGGGTCACTTGACCTTGCTTCACCGTGGGGTGGGACCCTGGGCCTTGTTCCGTGTGTTCGGATCCTTCTGTTTGGCCATTACGCGGAGAGGCCATCGTGAAAATCTTAAAGTCCTAAATTAAGAGAGGCGTACACGAGAAACATTAATATATTAAACTGGAGTATCACTTATGTGCATGAAAAGAAATAAAAAGAAATAATAATATTCTCTAAATTTTTCCTTATTTTTTATTTTTCTGAATTTTATACTCCAAGAATCATGACTAACTGAAATAAAGGCGCTCGTCAACCGAATCATGAGGGCTTAAGTCACAAAGTTAAGTAAAGCACGAAGACCATAGTCTACATTGTACACGAGCAGGCCGAAAACATTACTACCCAGCAAACATAATTAGGGATCAAAGCATTAAACATATACATATATAAAAATATAAAATAAAATTCCTTTCCTTTTGGTGGAAAAAACTTGGCCTCATATATAACAAATTTTTTTACACATACATATAGACATATACATATATAAAAAGAAATAATAATTAATAAAATTGGCCTCATATATAACAAAAATCCATATACATATATATATATATACATATACATATAGACATATATACATATATAAATATATAAAAAGAGATAATATACAAGTCCATTTATTTTTTTTAAAATTATTGGCATTGTTGGGCTGACTGGTGGGGCCCACCAGTCAGCCCCTTACCCTAGCTCCAGCCGGGCAGTGCCGCACCGCCGCCGCGCCGAGCAGCCGCCGCCCCAGCCGCCGCCGCAGCCATACTGCCGCAGCCGCCGCCGCCGCATGCCGCCATGAGCCGCCGGCCGCGCCGCCGCACTCGCATGTGCCGCCGGGCCATGAGCCGCAGCCGCAAGCCGCCGGTGGAGAAGAAACGAGAAGAGGACGAGAGGTGAGAAGAGACAGGAGGAGGAAGGAGAAGAGACCTCACCGGCGGTGGACGCGACAGCGGCTGCGACGGAGGACCACGGCGGACGCGGCGGCGGACCGGCCGTGGCGTATAGGGGCCGTGCCGAGGATGGTGCTGCGGCTCGTTGACGACGACGGCGAGCGCAGCGCGGAGGACACCGACGAGGACACCGGCGAGCGCAGCGGCGGCGGCGTGGAGAAATTGGGCAGCCTGACGGCGTCGATTCGAATGAATAGGGCACCAAGACTTAGAAAAATTTAGGGGCGGTCGCTAGGGCAACTTATAGCCACGCCTTTCTACAGGCGGTTGGTATTGACCGCCGCCTGTAGAAAGCGTTTGTACAGGCGGTTGTCATTGACCGCCGCTTGCACAAATGTGTTTGTACAGGCGGTTGGTATTGACAACCGCATGTACAAACGCTTTATACAGGCGGTTGTCAATACCAACCGCCTGTAAAAATGTTTTTCCAATTTTATTTATGTTTTATTTAGATATATTTTCCATAGTGTTTAATTTAAAAGTTTCAAAAATTCATATCTCAAGAAATATTGGTCTAAAATTAGTGAAAAAACTTTTGTAGTGTTTCTCATGAGTAGATCTACATGTTAAAAATATGAAATGCCATGTTTGAGATACTTTTATATGTAGCTTCATTTAAAATGATTTAAATTGAATATATGTCTCATATCTTGTTTAATACATAAATAATTCTAGAAATATCAGAAAAATGTGAATCCAATTTATCTAGCTTTATTGTACTGTTTACATGGTGTGAAAAATATATTGCTTGATGCAATTCGTAGTAACCACACAAAGCTGAAAAACCATGTGTTTGGTCATGGTTCGGTAGTAGGACTCTTCTACGTTTGTGAAGCATGCACACTATGCCTATCTTCAAATGACTTTAAATTTTTTTTGCAAGTACCTACACCATAATGATGGCTCCACAAAAGATGTCAGGATTTTTTGGCCATGCAACCTATTATTACTTTTTTCTCCGTGCTAAATGAGGGAAAGTATATAGACTCAGTACCATCCACCTCCATGCATACAAAGCATAATAATTTAGCAGCATTTATATTACATTGTAGAAACAGATAGAAGAATACTTAACATAGAAGGATTACAAGGCAAATGTCAAATATAATCTAGGCAGCTACTATTCTTCCTTGGCCATCTTAGCGCACCCAGGGCAATGAACTCGGTGGAATGCTTCGCTCAACATTCCTTATCTTTGATGGATGGTCGTCTACAAAGAGAGACATGTCGCTGAACTCGTTAAATTCATCCAGGTCAGATACACCATCAACTCCTATTACTTGTTGCTTTCCAGGGAAAACTACATGTTTTGGCTTATCGGTACTTTTCTTCTTATCATTAGGAGACAGCATCTGTTCAGCATAGAAGACCTGTGCAGCACGGTTCGCCATTATCCACGGATCATCTTTGTAGCCTACCTTACTTAGATCAAGAACTCTGAACCTGTAGTTGTCCACTGTGACATGTTTGTCTTCAACCCATTGACATCGAAAAACAGGGATCTGAAATGTACCATAGTCTAGTTCCCATATGTCATCAACAAAGCCAAAGTATGTAGTTTCCTCACCAGTTTTAGAGTCTAAGGCGTCGCATCGAACACCACTGTTTTGTGCCATACTCTTTTGGTCCTTGGACTTGGTACAGAACATGAAGCCACTAATATCATAGGTTTGCCATGTCGTGACTTGGCGTGATGGTCCAGATGCCAACACCTTGATGGTACGTTCCTCAAGTGTTTCCCCATCTGGAATGTCATGCTCTCTTAGCCATGAGGTGAACCGAATCTTGTGTTCCTTCATTAACCATTCGTCCGTGCACCCATGATTATGTTCGCGAAGCTCATCAATGTGTTGCTCGATCAAAGGCTCTATTATTGAGAGCTGATGTAGGACGCTGTGATGTGCCTCGAGGACTGTATTGTAATCTTGAGGGACGCATGATTTCTTTCCCATCCTCCTTCTTCCATTTAGCCTACCCTCGTGTCGTGACGGAGGCAAACCTATTGCAACCTGGTCTTTTAGGACCCTGTTACAGAATGGACCACTGGATTCAATGGCCTCTTCTGTTAAGTACCCCTCTACCATGGACGCCTCAGGACGAGCACGAGTTGATACATAGCCATTCAATATTGACATGAAACGCTCATACGTCCACATCTCATGCAAGTACATAGGACCCAGTGCCTCTATTTGTGGAACCAAGTGCACCACAAGGTGAACCATCATATCAAAGAATGCTGGTGGGAAACACATCTCAAATTGTGACAATGTCTCCGCTGCGAATTCCTGGAGAGATGCCAACTCATCACGGTCAATCACCTTCTGTGAGATCCTGTTGAAGAAGTAGCACAACCGTGTGACTGCAACCTTTATCCACACCGGGTCTATAGACCTGATGGCAATAGGGAGGAAAGTAGTCAACATGACATGACAATCATGTGAGTTATAGTTGGTGAGTGTAAGGTCTTTCATTGACACAATACTCCGTATGCTAGAGCAGAATCCAGATGGGACTTTCAAATTCTTCAACCACTCACAAATCGCATGTTTCTCATCATCGGTGAGGTTGTAGCTTGCTGCAGGGAGGAGGTACTTCCCATTTTCTAGCCTAATAGGATGAAGTTCTTTTTTTATGCCTAACTGTACCATGTCCATGCGTGAATTTAGTCCTTCCTTTGTCTTGCCCTTCATGCCCAGCAAAGTGCCAATTAGGCTTTCAAACACGTTCTTCTGAACGTGCATACCATCGATTGCGTGGCGTATGTCTAACTCTGGCCAGTATGACAAATACTCAAAGAAAATAGACTTCTCCTTGAATGTAGCCCCTGGAGTTGGTTTGGCAGCCTTTCTTGGCTTTCCGTCTTTTGTCTTCTTTCCGAAAACAAATTTGAGTTTGCTGACTATCTCGAAAACTCTTTTGCCTTTACTGTTACCTGATGGAGCAGTAGAGTGTAGTTCAACATTATTGTCAAAGTTCTTATCCATCTTTTTCTGGCGGTACCTATGTCCTTTTGATAAGTAGCGTCTGTGTCTCATGTACACTATCTTTTTAGATGCAGTAAGGAACACGTGAGCGGTGCCATCTATGTATACCACACAACCAAGTTTTCTCTTGAACTGCCCTGATAATGTGAAGAGAGCAGGGTAGTCGTTGATCGTAACAAAGATAATTGCTCTCAGCGTGAATGATTCTTTGCGGTATTCGTCCCATATTTTTACACCTGTTTCCCACAATATCTTTATGTCCTTCATTAAGGGCTCCAAGAAAACATCCATGTCAACTCTAGGCTGTGTAGGACCAGAGATAAGGATGGTTAGAGTGAGGTACTTTCTCTTCTGCATCAACCATGGTGGAAGGTTGTAGATGGTGAGGATCACCGGCCATGTGCTGTGCTTGCTGCTCCTCTCAGCAAATGGATTCATTCCATCAGTACTAAGTGCGAACCTAACATTTCTTGGTTCCTTTGCAAAGTCCTTGTGGTTTTCATTAAAATCTTTCCACTGCTGCCCATCGGCTGGGTGCCGAAGCTTCCCATCATCTTTGTGCTCATCAGAAGCATGCCAACTCATAAGTTGGGAATCCTCTGGGTTAGCGAACAAACACCTCAATTGATCGACCACAGGAAGGTACCACATCACCAAAGCAGGAATCTTTTTCTGTGCATAATAGTCTACTTTTTTTTAGTGGGTTTTGAACCACTATTTTGGGTCTTCTTTCGTTTCTTTCCTTTACACATGGAGGCGGCACACTCTTGCTCTCTGTAGTCTTTATTTGTCTTGTACCTACTTGCACCACACTTTGGATAGCTATCCAAGTCCTTATAATCATCACCTCGATATAGGATACAGTGATTTCTACACGCGTGGATCTTTTCAACACCCATCGTTAGTGGACTGATTAGCTTCTTTGCATAGTACGTGTTAGCAGGCATTTTGTTCTCCTTTGGAAGCATGACTGCGATAATGCTCAAGAATGCATCGAAGCCACATCACAAAGACCATATCTAGCTTTGCACACCAACAACTTTAGCACAGACCGCAGCGTCGTGAACTCTTTGGTGCAACCATTAGATTCATTGTACAAAGGCTCTGCTGCTGCCTTCATCAAGGCCTCCATACCTTTCATGAAGAATATTGATGGATCTTCCGCATGACGACGCAACATTGCCTCTAGGAAATCTGCATCTTCCGCCGCCATATTAGCTCTAAACCCTTCATTTTGTCCAGCGAAACCTTGGTCAGGATCAGGAATATTTGGCACAACATGTTCGACGCCTGGTTGTTGGGTCTCGTTTACGAACTCAAACCCGTCTGGTTGTTCGGCGTCGATGTTCGCAGGGTTCCCAGTTGCATAAGGTGCAGAGCTACCTTCTCCATGCTTTGTCCAAATCAAGTAATCCTTCATAAATCCTCGGCAGACCAGATGAGAAAGGATTTGTTGAGTGTCATCAAATACAACAACATTTCTGTAGTCCATGCATGGACAGTGTATGTGCGTCTTCTTTGTTCTCCAAGCATGGGTCTTAGTGGCATTAATAAACGTATGAACCTCAGGTACATACGATGGATCTAGTCTTGATAAATTATACATCCAGAATGACATCTCCATCACAACCTACAATAAAATACATTGATTAACAAAAAAACATTAATTACTATGGGATATAGCTAGAGATTATATATATTAGCTAGGATTATAATATGATAATTAAAAGAAACTAAAAAACACAGAATTCATGAAAAACAGATAAAGGGTATAGGGACATGAGCTAACCTTTTTTTAGCAACTTCCTCCCAAGAAATGAAGATCAAAATCTCTCCCCTTGTATTTTGACCTCCAAAATCTCCTCCAATGGAAAGTGGCTGCGAACTACATAATTAATAAACCTAAATAAGCAACCTCATTTAATAAACCTAAATAAGCAACCTTATTTAATAAACCTAAATAAGCAACCTCATTTAATAAACCTAAATAAAAAAACCTAAATAGCATTAAAAACTAAAGTTGCATAATTAATAAAACTAAATAGCTTAATTAAAAACACATAATTCATGAATCATAGATACTTGTGGATAAACTAAATTGAGAAAAATAAAGTACCATAAACAAAAAAAACTTACATTTCTCTCTCTACATAAATACACAAGAACACACCATGGATGGAATCTTGCATAAAAGGCCAAATTGAGAGGCAAACATGAAAAGAGAGAGAGGAGAGACATTATCTAACCATCATAAGCAACCTCATTAGAAGAAATAAAGACAAAGCATACAATGGCCTCTTTCTCTCTCACTAATGGTGAAACCCTAGATCCAAAGTAGGCTCAAATTGGGCAAGAATGAGCAAATTGAGGCAATAGGGATATGAGCTAACCTTTTTTAGCAATCTCCTTTGAAGAAATGAAGATCAAAACCTCTCCCCTTGTATTCTGTCAAATCTGGACCCCCAAAATCGCCTCTAATGGAAAGTAGCTGCGAGATACAGTCGGCTCGGGGAGGAAGAAGGTGTATTTATACTGAATAAATCACAGGCGGTTAGTTAAGACAACCGCCTGCAGAAATGAGTTTCTGCAGGCGGTTCTTTGTCTGACATCGTCCTTTTTGTACCACAGGCGCGTGATAACTAAAACCGCCTGTGGTATAAAAAGGGAGCGCCTGCAATGGCCTCTTTTCTACTAGTATCTAATACACTAGTCTCACATAGATCTTTTTCAGTCATCCATTCTTTTCAATCTAATGGCTATCTTCCTTTATCAAAGCAAAGTAGAAGGCAGTAGGCACATCATCCAAGGGGGAAATCGTAAGCGTGCTTACAAATATATATTTGACCCCAGATTATTCTCTCTCACGTCTTCCCGCAACGCTATTCTTTCTCAATCGATACCTTTGTTATTACATGGATTAAACATGCAAAATGCATATTGCAAGCAATCCATAGTTCATCGTTTTTGCTATCAGTACTAGTTTATTTAAATGTGATTAATATGAAACTCAAAGAATGGAGCAACTGAATTTTGTCTAGTTTATAGAACCAACCATCCAGTCAAGCAACAGGAGGGAGATGATTCCTATCGTAGTATGCTGGACATGTGGAAACTTAGCGAACTTATCCCCTATGCAAGGGGTAAAGTTCAGGTCTATATAATCAAGAAAGAGAGCACATCGTTGTAATAATTGATTTGAAAATAGTAAAGAATAACTCCACAAGTCCATATACATTTTGTGTCACTGTATCCCTCGTGATTAGAGAGGGAGTCCATTCTGTGTTGTTTCAGAATATCAGAGATGGAATAGTTTATACTGGAGACCAAGTACACTATAGAGAGGAAGTGATATTAAAGTACACATAGATCTTTTCAATATGATGACCATTTTGTTCTTTTTATTCCGAAATGGATGGACAAATCTTGTCAAGTTTCCCATATGTTTGCTGGTCGCATGTTTGCAGTTTTTGTTTGTATGTTTGCCATCACAAGTTTGTGAGTTTCCTTTTAGGTAATTTTACACCTGCCACCATGGTTGTCCGGTTGCTATCATTGCTTCATTCATCATATTTGTTTGCATGGTATGGTAGTTCTATAATAAGAAGCTGAACATGTGTTGTGAAACTAGATCTTTTGACTGCTATCCATTCTCAGATACTCTATAACAAGCTCACTAACTTCATGGTAAGTGCTGCTTGGCTCTCGTAACACAACACATCCTTTGTATGTCGTTCTAGTGTCTACGTGTGTTGCAAAATCACATAAATGGTACGACTGGTACCCAAAAAAGCGCGCACGCGCGCGCACACACAGGATTTGATTTTGACCAAATGGCCAAGCGGTTCCATATTTGCTCGTATCAGGCTCTCTTTAGATCCACATCCAAATTTCAAAAGTTTCATCACAACAATGTTTGGACATATGCATAGAGTATTAAATGTTAATAAAAATAGAAACTAATTTGACAACTTCGTAAAAAGTTGCGAGACGAATCGTTTGAGTCTAATTAAGTTATAATTAGACACTTATTGCAAAAGTTAGTACGTTGCTGTAGTAAAATTTTTTGTAAAATATTGAATCTAAACATCCCTTAGTCTCAGTCTCAGTCAACGGTGGCATTGGAAGTTGAGTTCTGGGTGAAAGGTCCTAAATAGCTAGAGGGGAATGAATAGCCTATAAAAATTTTACAAACAAAAATTAAGACAAGCGGTTAGTAAATTAAAAGGTGAAGCAAATTTTACGATAGCCTACAGAAAGAGTTGCAAGCCACTCAACCATTCTAAGCTATTGTCTCTAAATTCACACACAAGAAGCTAAGTCACTACTTTACTCTACTCCTAGCTAAGCAACTATAAAAGAGAGCTACACAAAAATAAGTACAAGATAGTAAGGAGTAGATGAGTGATTTTTTTTATACCATCGGTGAACAGAAGATAAATACCAATGCAATCAATCACAATAAACACGAGTGATCCTCGGTAGAGGGGTGATACAAGATTTTTTAACGAGATTCACTTGCTTGCTGGCACGGTACTCCTTGTTGTAGCGATACATCCACTTGAAGGTTCACGTGCTAATTGGCATCACACGACAAACCCTTCTCAACGGTGCCGCACAACTAGCATAAGATGGGGATCCACAAGCTACGCACAATCCACTAGAGTACAATTACGATCTCCCGTGGGGAAGGCTCAAGAACCCCTTACACTTTCACCGATCGGTGGCAGAGACAATGGCCAACTCTCCTCAATGATCCTCGCAGCTCCAAACCATCTAGGAGTCGGCAAACTCCAAAAGTAACAAGAGAATCCACTGCAAAATCCAATCACCAAGTTCCTTTAGATGAATACACTCATGCAATACAATTGATGCTCTCCAATCTCACCAAATTAATGTTGCAATCAAGTAGGATGTGTGAGAGAGGAGTGAAGAGGCTCACTAGCTTATAGAGTGAATGAAAATGGCCAAGAGAGGGAGCACAAGCCAGCCCCTCCACCTTAAATAGCCCCTACTCCAAAAACCTAACGTTACATAGTTTAAAGGAGCACCAGACGCTCAAACAATAGCACAGGACGTGGAACGCTCAACGTCTGGTGTATCACCCGCAGACATGTGTACCAGCCGTTTGAACCTGTCAGATTCGCGTGTTCACACCGGATGAGCGTACGCCAGTGTCCGGTGCAGTTCCAGAGAGTACTTTTGCTCACCGGACGCGTCCGGTGCAGGGTCACCGGACGCTCCTCAGCGTTCACCGCTCCAACAGCTACCAGCTGCGTGCTCAGTCAGTTGCACCGGACACGTGAATAGTGTTCACGGCGCGTCCGGTGATAAAATTTCCGTGTCCGGTGAAAAACTTCACCGAACAGACCTGAGAACACGGGGTTCACACCGGACGCGTCTGGTGCTACCCTACCGGACACTCTCAGCGTCTGGTGCACACATTTTAGTACTTTTCAACTAGAGTTAGCCACCGAACAATTTGGCAATCGTTTGGTGCACTTTTCTATAAAGAGATATCATTGAAAAGCGCTGAATCAAACTTCACCCTGTTTTCAAAAGCGCTAACACTCCAAACTATCTCAGCACCTTAGAGCACGTGTGTTAGCATTTTCCAAAGTGTTTTTCACAGGTTTTGTTATTGTCACTAGCACCTACATGCATATGCAACAAGTATGAGCATCTAGTGGCACTTTGACAACCGCATTTCATGAACGAGTTCTCCCTTCTTAATAGTACTGCTATCTATCCTAAATGTGATCACTCTCTCTATAGATCTTGATCACCAAAAGCAAAAGAGTTCCTATTGATTATACCTTTGCCTTGAACTCCTAGCTTTCCTCCATCTTTCTTCTCTTCTCTTGATGAAGCTTGTGGACACCTTATGATGATGGACTTATACCATTTGCATGGGTGCTATCATTAGGGCTTTCTCCTTTTGTTGATGGACTTACACCATTTGCATGGACGCCATCAAGGCGCTACACTTGTGGCCTCCACCGACCCGGTCTTTTGCTCCATCTTGATGTTTGCTAATTATTCTCATGAAACACTTAGAGCGAATATTAGCAAACTAGGTTTCATCAATTATCAAAATCAAACATCGGCTTTTAATCTCCTCTTTTTGGTTATTGATGACAACATTCACAAAGATATGAATTGAAATCAAATTTGCACTTTGGTAGTATTAGCTCCCCCACATATGATTCCTTGTGTTTGGTACAATTTTTCACATATGAATGGATTTGAAAGTTTGGGTGAGCTACTACTACTAAATGATGCTAAAGGTTTATAGAATGGACCTTTTAAGCGCGATACCATTGGAGTTGCGGAAATATACCATCCTTAGCACCATTGTTCACTAGCCATGCATTACAAATTCAAAATACCTTGTGAGATCAACATTTAGGCAAGAGAGATACTTTGTAAGAAAAGTAAGTCCTATGCATGTTAGTTTGTCAAACACCATTCAAATCCTAGTTCTAAGCATTACAACAATTAAGCAGGTATAGGAATTGAAGTTTTGACAATGCAACAAATCATATGTTAATGCAAACACAAAATGCAACAACTTATTCGTGCTCCCCCTACTTGTGTGCTTTCAAATTTTTAATTGACCCCTTTTCATTCTTATCTTTGTGACTTTCTTCTCCCCCTTTGCCATCAAGGTGTCAAATTATGGGAAGAATCAAGTCAATTAATGGGGTTTAGTTCATTTTCACTTTTGTTCAGTATAGATCACTGGCTTAGAATATGTAACTATGTTTGATCCAAGGACAAGCTTCTTCACACCTCACTAGTAGGGTTATCTTGACCATGTTAAGTTACACATCATGAGCTCATGTTCTAGATTCAACACTAGGTTTGCAAGCCCATCAATATGTCATAGGCTACCACTAGGTCATTCAAGCACATAAAATAATAGTGGTACCATATATACATAAAAAACATTTGATTTTCATGTATGAGCCTATAAAGATGCATTTCATGTCTATATGCACTAAACAAGTCCTTATCAAAGTAGGAATGCCGTGTCAACCAATTTTACCTTGGCTTAGTTGAAGGAGAGGCAAGTCACATCATGTGGGATGCTTTTCACTTCATGTTGGAGAAGTCTAGTATGTTTAGCTCACGTCTCAACTTGCAAAATCTTGACTCATCAAGTGGCTTGGTAAAGATATCCACTAATTGATCTTCGGTGCCAACACTTTTAATTGCAATGTTCTCTTTGATTTGGTGATCTCTAATGAAATAATTTCTTATATCAATGTGCTTTGTTCTTGAATGTTGCACGGGTTGTTGGTTAGCTTGATAGCACTCTCATTGTCACATAGCAAAGGCACTTTCTTGTATTTCAATCCAAAGTCATTCAAAGTGGCCTTCATCCAAAGGAGTTGTGTACAACAACTACTGGCACTAATATACTCCGCTTCGGCCATTGAGAGAGTAACAATATTTTGCTTCTTTGATGACCATATAACAAGTGACCTTCCTAGCAATTGACATGTTCCACTTGTGCTCTTTCTATCAACCTTGCAACCGGCATAGTCGGAGTTCGAATATCTAATAAGCTCAAAGTTGGGCCCCTTAGGATACAACAACCCAACATCTTGTGTGTCCTTCAAATACCTCAATATTCTCTTTGCGGCTTTCAAATGGCTTTCTCTTGGTGAGGCTTGAAATCTTGCACACATGCACAGACTAAACATGACATCCGGTCGAGATGCGGTCACATAAAAGAGACTTTCAATCATAAATCTATATAGCTTTTGATCTACCATTTTGCCACTATCATCCAAATCCAAATGACCATTGGTAGCCATGGGTGTACTCATAGGTTTTGCAAATTCCAATCCAAACTTCTTCACCATGTCCCTTATATACTTGCCTTGACTCACAAATGTTCCATTCTTCATTTGCTTTACTTGAAGATCAAGGAAGTAGCTAAGTTCACTGATCATGGACATCTCAAACTCACTTGCCATCATATTGCCAAAATATTCACAAAAATCTTGATTCGTTGATCTAAAAATGATATCATCCACATATATTTGCAACACAAACAAATCATTGCCAAGCTTTTTAGTGAAGAGAGTAGTACCAACCTTTCCCATTTTGAACCCTTTAGAGAGCAAGAAATCTCTTAATCTCACATACCATGCTCTAGGTGCCTGCTTCAAACCATACAATGCCTTCCTTAGCTTGTACACATGGTTAGGCTTCTTCACATCTTCAAAACCGGGAGGTTATTCCACATATACCAACTTGTTGATGTATCCATTGAGAAATGCACTCTTGACATCCATTTGATATAACTTGATGTTGTGGGCACAAGCATAGGCTAATAATATTCTAATTGCCTCCAATCTAGCATCTGGTGCATAGGTTTCTCCAAAATCAAGCCCTTCTATTTGAGTATAACCTTGTGCAACTATCCTTATTCCTTATCACTATTCCATCTTGATCTTGTTTATTTCTAAAAACCCATTTGGTTTCAATCATATTATGTTTCTTTGGTCTTTCCACTAGCTCCTAAACTTAATTTCTTATGAAATTGTTGAGCTCTTCATGCATGGCATTAACCCAATCAACCTCTTGTAATGCTTACTCAATCTTGGTTGGCTCTATGGATGATACAAATGAGAAATGCTCACAAATTTGAGGTAGGCTTGCTCTTGTTTGAACTCCACTTTGAATACCACCAATGATTTGATCCAAAGGATGATCCCTTGCAATAGAGACTGGTTGGAGAATAGAAACTTGATCATTGGATTGAGATGAACTATCTTGTTGATCTTGCACTTGAGATTGATCTTGTGAGACACTTGCACTAGCTTCATTATCAACTTGTACACTAGTATGAATAGCACCATCATCTTCATCATCATTTACTTGCCTCAGCCTAATATCACCAATATCCATATCTTTCATTGCATTTGCCAAGTCATTGCCTCTCACATCATTAAGATTTTCAACTTCATCTTGAGAGCCTTGGGTTTCATCAAATTCAACATCATACACCTCCTCAATATGCTTTGCTTGTGGTCGAATAGCCAAGTAAGAAACATTCATCACATTTCTTTGCAAATTTGCTAAGTCTTGTGCCTTTCTTGATAATATAGCTTTTGCAACCAAAAATTCAAAAATATGCAATGTTGGTCTCTCTACTATTCAATAGCTCATATGGGGTCTTTGCAAACATACCATGATAATATAACCGGTTGATGTAGTAGCATGCGGTGTTGGTAGCCTCGGCCCACAAATAATGACTAACATTGTATTCACTTACCATTGATCTTGTCATATCAATCAAAGTTCTATTCTTTCTTTCAACAATGTCATTTGATTGTGGTGTATACTTGGGTGAGAATTGATGTCCAATGCCATACTCATCACACAACTCATCAATCTTAGTATTCTTAAATTCACTACCATTGTCACTTCTCACTTTCTTTATGGTTATTTTAAACTCAATTTGGCTTCTCTTGACAAAAGACTTGAATAGGTTATAAACTTTACTCTTGTCAATTAGAAAGAATACCCATGTGTATCTAGTATAGTCATCCACAATCACAAATCCATACTTGTTTCCACCAATGCTTGTATATGTGGTTGGCCCAAACAAGTCCATGTGTAAGAGCTCAAATGCTTTACTAGTACTCATCATGTTCTTCTTAGGATGTGTATTTCTAACTTGTTTGCCGGCTTGTCATTAGCTACAAAGCTTACCTTTCTCAAAAGTTACATCTTTCAAGCCTCTAACTAGATCATGCTTCACTAGTTTGTTCAATTGTTTTATTCCAACATGACCAAGCCTTCTATGTCATAACCAACCCAAGCTTGATTTTGAGATCAAACAAGTTGACAATTGAGTTTCACTAGCATTGAAATCCACTAGGTATAGATTGTCATATCTAAAGCCTTTGAATATCAAATTTGAGCGATCAACACTAACAATTTCCACATCATCAACCCTAAATATGCACTTGAAACAATGATCACATAATTGTGCAACCGAGAGCAAAATGAAGTTAAGCTTTCAACTAGCAATACATTGGAGATGGACATGCCATTGGATATTGCAATCTTACCAAGTCGTTTCACTTTCCCTTTCTTGTTATCACCAAATGTAATTGCATCATAGTCACTATTTGCACTTGTGTTGAGAGAACCAAACATACTAGAATCACTGGTCATACGTTGTGTGCATCCACTATCAATCACCCAATGCCTACCTCCGGCTTTGTAATTGACCTACAAAAAGAGATCAATTCTTTTTAGGTACCCAATGTTGATTGGGTCCTTGGAGGTTAGTGACTAAGTTTTTTGGTACCTAAATGGCCTTCTTCTTTGGACCCAACATGGATGTACCAAAAAACTTAACCTTCACACCATTTGTGATGAGCTTGTTGGTCCCGATCTTCACGGCGTAGGATCTTGATCTTGATAACTTGCTGAAAATCAGTGGGATAACTTGCTGCAAGCAGCGATAACTAGTGCAACCTGACGACATGCACAAGGAGCCAACCACCATCTCTAAATGGCAGCTTGAACCAAGGATTCACCCAACCACACTCTCAAAGAAACCAACCTACACAACCTGAAATCAATGGACCAGAAGCATGGATTGGGTGCCGATGACGCGGCCGCTTCTGTAATCTGCACGAAGGAAAACACAAGAGCAAAGGGATAGAGATCTCTCTCAATATTTGTTATTACACAGCTGAACAAAAGGGTCTGTATTCAAATTATCAAAAGTTCTCTAATGGTTAAAAGTATATGGATATTTATACTACCCTCCTATGTAGGTATGAAAATAAGATGGAAATGAAAAGACTAAGAATGTGAAAAGGCTTCCACGAAATGGTTTCCTGCAGTGTGCTCGCGTGATTGTTGGCCTCCAGAGTAGTCTCCACTAATCTGGTAATAACTCTTTATTGGAAAGTCCAAATGACAAACGGTCTATTGAGTATGAAAGTAGACTCGACATGCTTTCCAACCATGTATGCCACGCACTATGAAAAATTGTATATTGTTACGGTTTTGCACGTCAACTTGAGCATCATGCTGACTATTGAGATTCTGTACAGTCTTGACTAATCTGAGCATAACGCTTGACTGCTACGTCCAATTGATGTGGGACTGGTTGTATTGTAAAGTATACTTCACTATCTTTCCAACAAGTCCTCATGGACCTCTAAAGCTTCAAGGAATCAAAAGTTATGACAACTTCTTTAACGGGTTTGAACTAATCTGAACTGGTTCGAGCTGGTCCAAACTGGTCCGTTTTTCACTGGAGTGCTTCGATCATCATGGTTCGATTCAGCTTCCTCTTTGTGTATATACCTAAGTACAATCAATGTTGGATACTTGGGTAGTATAAAATTCTTAGAAGTGTTGAAATTAAAATTAGTTAAGAACGAATTCACCTGCTCTTGTAGTTTCTTGGCACGGCTTCTTGTAATTGGACCATGATTTGTGTCTTTCTTGTTGGATGGTGAGCTATTGATTCTTGAGCTAGCATGTACCGTTGAGATGTCCTCATCATCCTCCCCCTCTTGAAAAGGAGTCGTCCTCGACTCTGACTCTTCTAATCCAAAGAACGGTGTCAAGTCAGCAACATTGAACGAGTTGCTAACACCATAATCCACAGGGAGATCAATATTGTAGGCATTAGCATTGATCTTGGACAGCACTCTGAATGGACCATATCCTCATGGCATCAACATGGATTTACGCTTATCTAGAAAGCGGTCTTTGCGAAGATGTACCCAAACCAAATCTCCAGGTTCAAATGTCACCTTCTTGCGATGCTTGTTTGCCTATTCAGCATAGTACTTGGACCTTTTCTCAATTGCTTCTTTGGTCTTCTCATGAATCTTCTTGACATAAGATGCACGCTTGGAGGCTTCCATGTTACTCCTTTCCTGCAATGGTAGAGGTAGCAAATCGATTGGAGCAAGTGGTTTGAATCCATATACAACTTTAAAAGGACACATACGTGTGGCAAGAACTCATTCCCAATCCTTCAAGTTCTTCTTTATCAAGGCTCGCAGCAACATAGAGAGTGTTCTATTCACAACTTCAGTTTGCCCATCCGTTTGAGGGTGGCAAGTGGTGGAAAACAGCACCTTGTATCGACTTTTGCCCACAACGTGTTCCAAAAGTAGCTAAGAAACTTGGTGTCACGGTCTAAAACAATAATCTTGGGCATGCCATGTAATCTCACAATTTTCCTGAAAAATAGAGAGGCTATGTGGGAAGCATCATCACTTTTATGACATGGTATAAAATGTGCCATTTTACAGAATCGATCAACAACAACAAAAATCGAATCCCTCCCCCTCTTTGTCCTTGGTAAACCCAAAATAAAATCCATACTAATATCTTTCCAAGGAGCACTAGGAATAGCTAAGGGAGTATATAAGCCATGGGGTTTCAGTTTTGACTTAGCTTTGTGACAGGCGATGCATTTTTGCACAAGTCTTTCAACATCATTTCTCATCTTTGGCCAATAGAAATGATCAGCCAGCATCTCATAGGTCTTTCTCCATCCAAAGTGACCCATCAATCCTTCTGCATGTGTCTGAAAGCCCATGTTTGGTTTTGATAATTGATGAAACCTAGTTTGCTAATGTTTGCTATAAGTATTTCATGAGATTGATTAGCAAACACCAAGATGAAGCAAGGTGAAGGTCACAAGTGAACAGCATTAACAGCGTCCATGCAAATGGTGTAAGTTCATCATTAAAAGATGTCCATAAGCTTCATCAAGAGATGAGAAGGAAGATGGAGAAAAGTTAAGAGCTCAAGGAAAAGGTATAACCAATAGGAGCTCTTTTGCTTTTGATAATCAAGACTTTATAGAGAGAGTGATCACATTTAGGATAGATAGTCGTACTATCAAGAGGAGAGAAATCGTTCGTGAAATACGGTTATCAAAGTGCCACTAGATGTTCATATTCATTGGATACACATTTAGATGCTAGTGACACTAACAAACCCTTTGAAAAATACTTTGAAAAGGCTAACACACGTACACAAGTTAGTGAAATACTTGGTGTTAGCACTTGGGAACAAAGGGCGAAAAGGTAGAGTGTAAACCTGAGAAAACAGAGCGTCAGACGCTAACTGTGGCGTAGCGTCAGACCATTAGCCAGAATCTGACGGCTATCCCTCTCTTGCTTAGTTTCGGAGCGTCGGACGCGAAGAAAACGAGCGTCGAACTAATACTCCTCAGTCCAACGGTGCAGCGCGGCAGCAGAGCAATGACCGAGTGACACATGGCGAGCTAAGAGGCATCGAACGCTAGCGTTTTGTCCGATGGTGGGCGTCGGACAGCGTCCGAGCATTTCTGGACCTCTCTGGTCAGAATCACGAGCGTCGGACACTGGAAACGTTTAGTCCGATGGTTGGTGCGTCCGACGATGTGCTGTTGGCGCGAACTGCTAGCCGTTGAGATCCAACGTTCGATTTCAAACGGTTACTGACACATGGCGATCATCGAGAGCATCGGACCGGAGTCTTTGGTCCGACGGTGGCGCGCGTGGGCGTCCGACGATCCCGTCCGACGCCACGAAGAGAGGCTCAAGGGCTATGTGTTTGTGAGGGGAGTATTTATAGTCGGTTTGCTGGTTTGCGCTCTCCCTCTTGGCCACTTTCAACACTTCTACTAACTAGTAAGCCTCTCCACTCCTCTCTCACACCTTCCACTTGATTGAGATCATCATTTGGTGAGATTGGAGGGCCTCAAGTGCATCGCATGAGTGTGTTCATCTAGAGGCATTTGGTGATTGTTTTTCACAGTGGATTCTCTTGTTACTCTTGGAGTTTGCCAACTCCTAGATGGCTTGGAGCTGCGTGGATCATTGAGGGGAGTTGGTGATTGTCTCCGCCTCCAATCAGTGATGTTGTAAGGGGTTCTTGAGCCTTTCCCGCGGGAGATTGCAATTGGCTACTATAGTGGATTATGCGTAGCTTGTGGATCCCTATCTTGTGTTGGTTGTGCGGCACCCTTGAGAAGGGTTTGACGTGTGATGCCAATTAGCGCATGAACCTCCAAGTGGGTGTATCGCTACAACGAGGACGTAGCTTGCCGGCAAGCAAGTGAACCTCGGTAAAAATCATTGTGTCAACTGAAAAGTCCCTTGTTTGGTTTTGGCAATTGATGAAACCTAGTTACTAACCTAAGTACTAAGTGTGTGTAGTCTAAAAGAGGTTAGTGATGAGGAGGAAGATGACATGAGCTAAAGAGAACATCAAGTCTTCAAAAGGTGAAAGCAAAGGATCAAAGAGCTAGAGGCAAAGGTATAAGTTAGGGCTCTTTGGTTTGGTGATCAAGGCACTTAGTGAGTGCGATCACATTTAGGATAGTTGACCGGACTATTAAAAGGAGAATTATTTCGTGAATCCGATCGGCAGGTGCTCTAGGTGCGTATTACTTGCATACACTTGATCTAACCTAGAGTGACTAACTCTGCCTTGCAAATGCGCTTAAAACTTGCTAGCACACGGGCCTAAAAGTGTGAAAACACTCTTTTGTTAGCATCTAAAAGTAAGGTAGTTGAAGAGAGAGTGAAAACAGCTCTTAGAGGAGCACCGGACGCTGGCTGCGTCCGGTGGGTGCTCACCGGACGCGTCCGGTGTGCATTTGACCTCTCTGGAACCTCTCTGGAGTTGCACCGGACGCTGGAACAGTAACTCCAGAGCGTCCTGTGATGTTTTTCGTGCGTCCAGTGTTGGAACTTGGACTCTGACTCAGTATGAACACCAGACACTGTGGGCATCCGGTGCCCCTGCGGCAGACGCGTCCGGTGCCTATCCGAGCTCTCTGGATGCTCTCTGTTGTTGCACCGGACAACCACCGGACAACCATCGGACACTGGCTTGGAGCGTCCTGTGTGTTGGCACGCAGCGAGAAGTTCAAACGGCTAGTACATGTGTCAGCGGGCGATACACCGGACAACCACCGGACGCGTCCAGTGTGAACCTAAGCAGCGTCCGGTGTGCCCGATTTCAGTGAGAAACGGCTAGATCTTTAAGCACGCTTTTAAATAGGAGTGTGGCTGGATTGGGGTACATCACTTGTGTATTTTGATCTTCCTGAGCCTCTTGTGAGCCTAGCACACTCCCTCCAACTCTCTCCCTTTGATTCAACTTGAGTTTTTGATTGAGAGAGAGTGGATCAAGTGTAGTGATCATCTTCTTACATCCTAGTGCACTGGGTGGCTTGGTGGCGGAGTAATTCTTGTTACTCTTGGTGATTGCCGTCACCTAGCCGGTTTGGAGGTGGAGAAGGTGTGGAGAAGCTTAGTGATTGTGCTTGCTTACACCGGTGATTGTGAGGGTTCATGCCTACCTTGAGCGGAGAACTCAAAGGTAACTTAGTGAATTGCTCGTGTCATTGAGTTACTTCCTTCGTGGTAGGTCCTTGTGGCGCCTTGTGTAGGCTCGGTGTGTGATACCGATTAGCCACCGGACCACCGGTTGAAGTCGACACAATGGGGACGTAGCGTGCCGGCAAGCACGTGAACCCCGGGGATAAATCTTGGTGTTCATCTTGATATCCTCACCATCAAGTGAGTGATTTGTTGATTATCCCGGTGATTGGCGTCATCACAAGGCAAAGGTATAACTACCAAAGCTTCTCTCTTTGTACTTTGTGTAGTTGCCTAGGTTTTGCTAGCTAGCTTGGTAGGTGGCTTGCTTAGCTTAGTTGTTGCTTTAGTATTGCAATTATAGCCATTTGTTGTACTAATCACCTTGATATAGTACTTTGTAGAATTTTAATTTAGGCTATTCACTGTTGACAGTAGTTATACCATGTTTTTACCCCATCAAAACCATCAACAAGACATTCTTTCTAGAAGGAAACCACCAAACACATAGTGACTTAGGTACAAATAACTTGGTTCCACATGTACTTGTCATTATTTGGTTGCAGGCACTCAGAACAGGTACTTTTCAGTGTCCGAAAGCTCTATATGAAGGTTGGGCAACCTACCAAGTATGGCCAAATGACAAACCAACTTCACATTCAACAATATCACAGCTTCTGGAGATGGTGTGCAAAATATGGGCACAATGAGTGGTTCGGCCGAACCACCCAAAGGCAAGTTAGCACCACCATTGTGCTTAGAATTGCATGGAGAAGACATCTGTAAAAGATGGGCCTTCGATTTCACCAAAGGTGGTTCGGCCGAACCACACTTAGTGGGCCCCAAAGTAACCAACACCTGGGATGGACTCTATGACATGTGGGCACACTCACCCATGGTCCTACCTATAAAAGGGGGGTCGCCCGAACCACTAAGTGTGGCCTCCCGGGCCTACTTTCTCTCCACCGATTTGGTATGTTTTCTAGAAGACCAGACTGGGCCCACAGGTCAGTGGGTGGGTCGGCCGAACCCCTCAAGGTGTCCATCCAAGGCGGTTGGCACTCCACCGACTGCCTGCACGCTTCCCACGTGATGGTTGATCCAAGGCGTGCATCCAAAGGCGGTTTGGAGGTCGGTTTATCCAAGGGTGGAGGTGGAGAGGCACAAGGATCGCTGACGTGGCGATGGAGTAGCCCCTACTCCACTTCCCCCTATAAATACCCCCATAGGCCTTCATTTAAGAGCATGATTCAAAGGAGAAAACACTATGTAGTAGCTTAGTTCTGCTATAGTGCTGTGCTAGTTGGGAGAGAGTGAGGGAAGTCTTCAGGAGAAAGCCCCAGGCCTGTCGGGAATCTTCTCCAAGGTGTACCTCAGCGGATGCGAATCTTCAAGTAAGTTTTACATTTGAGTCCCTCTAAGTATTTGATATTCTGGTTCTGGTATTTTAAGTATATACTGTCTTTACCCGTACATTGCTTTACTTAGTAAAGTGCTCTAGTCTCTCATGAAGGTTAGAGTAGTAAGTGTAGTGTAGATGTGGTGTCTAGACTATATCTTGCCAGTGTAGGCCGCTTGTCGCACGGATTGTTTGTGGTAGCCAGCAAGTGGTGACAGTCTTGTCTGGTCTTCGTATTCCACCACGTGTGTAAGACAAGTTATTAAAACGGCAAGGCATCAAGACAATAGTACAGCCACCTCGGGTAGGGGTTTTGTCTCCTATTGTTTCGCCTGTCGCCTCTTGTGAAGGGAGGAGCTAACTAAGCTCTTTATACTTAGAACACCAAAACCAAATATCTTTTGCTACATAGGAACCTCTCTACCTAGCTATCATAGATCCTTTTTCTTATCACTGGACGGCCTTGAACCTAGTTAGAACACTTCACGTTCCACGTGGAAAATACGATACCTGGAATACTCTCGGTGAAGGCTACATTGACTACCATACGCTTGCGGTATATCCGTTTGCCACTTCTGGTGTCAACATTCACCCCCCTCTAGCCAACTCGGACCTTTCATCAACTCTCTTGCCGAGGATTTCATTTGTGTCGATTGATTGGTTTATCTACTCTTCACCGGTGGTATAAAATTCACTCTATCTCTTTTACATTATTGCACTTACTCTTGTTTAGCTCTCTAGTGCAGTTGTTCACCTAAGAGTGAAGTAAAGTAGTGACTTAGCTTCTTGTGTGTGAACTTAGAGACAATAGCCTAGAACAGTTAGGTGGCTTGCGTTTTTAGTAGGCTAGCGCAAAACTTGTTTTGCCGTTTAATTATCTAACCTCTTTGTCTATGTGTTGTTTGTAGAAGTTTTTATAGGCTATTCACCCCCTCTAGCCATTTAGGACCATTCAATGTCTCCTGCAGGAACAAGAGTCTAAGAGAGCAACAATAGTTATGAACAACAATCCATCATGTATATGATATTTTTCCCGGCCTTTTCAAGTGGTACATTTTGCATAAGGCTCTGAAAAATTAGGATCAGTGGAGTACAATTGATTTAAGAAAACATTTTTACGGGATAAAGCATCAGGAACAATGTTTTCCTTACCCTTCTTGTATTTCACAACATATGGGAAAGTTTCAATGAATTCAACCCATTTAGCATGTCTACGGTTCAGTTTTGATTGGCCCTTTAAATATTTCAAAGCCTCATGGTCTGAATGAATAACAAATTCTTTTGGCCATAAGTAATATTGCCAAGTCTCAAGTGTTCTTACCAATGCATACAACTCCTTGTCGTACACCGAGTAGTTCAGTTGTGCTCCTCCCACTTCTCACTAAAATATGCCACAGGCTGTCCATTTTGAATGAGAACACCTCCAATCCCAATCCCACTTGCATCACATTCAACCTCAAAGGTTTTGGTGAAATCTAGCAACACAAGCAAGGGGGCTTCAGATAAACTTTTCTTCAATTCTTGGAAAGCTTTTTCTTATGGCTCACCCCATTGGAAGGCAACACCTTTTTTTTTAACTCGTTCAACGGAGCAGCTATGGTGCTGAAATCTCTGACAAATCTCCTGTAAAAACCAGCAAGTCCATGAAAACTTCTCATCTGGTTTACATTTGTAAGAGTCGGAGATCCTTGATTGCTTCCACTTTTGATTCATCAACCTAAATTTCTGAACCTGAAACAACAAAACCAAAAAACACAACCTGTTTTGTACAAAATGTACACTTCTCTAGGTTAGCAAATAATTTTTCTTTTCGGAGCATGTCTAACACTTGCTGAATATGATCCACATGTTCCTCCAATGTCTTGCTATAAATTAGGATACCATCAATGTAAACAACAACAAATTTTCCAATGAATGCTCGCAAGTCATGATTCACCAATCTCATGAATGTACTAGGTGCATTAGTCAAATCAAAAGGCATAACTAACCTTTCATACAGCCCAAACTTTGTTTTAAAAGCAGTTTTCCCTTCATCTTCCGTTTTCATTCTAATTTGATGGTAACCACTTCTCGAATCAATTTTAGAAAATATCATAGATCCACTCAATTGATCCAGCATGTCATCTAGCCTAGGAATAGAATGACGATAACGAACAGTGATGTTATTTATGGCTCTACAATCTACACACATCCTCCGTGATCCATCTTTCTTTGGCACCAAAATTACAGGAACAGCACAAGGACTTAAACTTTCACGCACATAACATTTATCTAAAAGTGCTTGTACTTGCCTTTGAATTTCCTTGGTTTCTTCGGGGTTGGTGTGGTATGCTGGACGGTTTGGAAGTGTGGCTCCAGGGATGAAATCAATTTGATGTTCAATGCCACACAAGGGAGGAAGTCCAGCAAGTGTTTCCTCTAGAAATACATCTTCATATTCCTGTAGAACACGTGCAACAACACTAGGGACAGATGTTAAGTCATTAGATGAAAGCAATGTGTACTTCCACACAAGTATGATAAATACTTGATTTGGGTTTTTCCTCACATCCCTCATTTTAGATTTGGTGGCTAGCATCACCAAGTTCTCTCCCTCTCTTTTTTGTTATCTCTCATGTTTGGCTTGTGGCTCTCACTCATCGATTTGGGAAAGGCACTCGAATTCTTTTTCTCCATTTTTTTCACTCTCATTCCTCATATCAGAGCTCTTTTGCAAGTGCTCAGCTAGGATTTGTTGTGGTGTCATGGGTTTAAGTATCAACTCCTTTCCCTTCCACTTGATGGTGTATTGATTAGTGCGACCACAATGTAGAGATGATCGATCATATTGCCATAGTCTTCCCAACAGCATATGGCACACTGTAATGGGTACAACATCACACTCCACGGTTTCAACATATTCACCAATCTTGAAAGGAATTTTCACTTTTTGTGTAATCTTGATGGAACCTGAATTATTTAACTATTGCACATGATAGGGATGAGGATGTTTCAGCAGCTTCAAACCAAGCTTTTCAACCATTTCTTTGCTAGCAAGATTGTGGCAACTTCCACCATCAATGATTACCTTGCACACCTTGTCTTCAACCTTGGCTCTAGTTTGAAAAAGATTGTGCTGCTGTCCATTTTCAGTTTCACTCATTTGCACACTCAAAATCTGAGTTACAACAAGAGCGGCTCCAGTTTCAAACTCACAGATTTCCTTCTCATGGTCATCTTCTCCTTCACTATCCTCTTGTTCTTCTTCACTCGCAGATTCATACTCTCATTAGTCATTAATAATGATTCGATTGTTTGGACACTCCCTTATAACATGACCACGAGCTCCACACTTGAAGCATTGTATTCCACTAATCTTGTTTGAAGAACCCACTGAAGTTGATGATGAATTCACTGGTTTATTTCTCTCACTTGGAGCAGCCAGCTCTTTGCCACTAGAACCACCAAAATTGCTTGATCGTGCACCACCACTTGAGTTGGAAATTGTACCTCGGTTTGTACTACTTCTAGATGTGAATTTGCTTCCACTTGGTGTACTTCTTGTGCTGAAAGATACTCCTTGATTGGACTTCATGTCCTACTGCAATTGACGTTCAGCTTTACTAGCTTGATGTACCAATTCAATAAGACTATGATACGACTAAAATTCAACAATACGCTGAATATTGCGATGCAGCCCAGACATAAAACGTGCAATTGATTGCTCTTCATCTTCATACACATTGGCTCTTATCATTGCCTTCTCCATCTCTTTATAATACTCATTAATATTAAGGCTTCCTTGCTTCAAATTCTACAGCTTATCAAATAGATCACGATAATGTTTTGGGACAAACCTTACTCTCATTTCTCTCTTCATTTCAGCCCATGAACGGACATCACCTTGTCCAGCTTCCTCTCTTTCATTGAGCATTGTTCCCACCAGATTAGAGCATAACCATCAAACTCAAGAGTAGCCATGGCCATCTTCTTCTGCTCAGAATAGTTGTGCAAGCGAAAAATTTTATCAACCTTCAAGTCCCATGTAAGATATGCTTCAGGATCAGCCTCTCCATCAAACTTGGGCATGGTGAATTTTAGTTTGCCAAACCTTTCTTCATTAAACTGGTTCGCCCATGATTACCTCGGCGTCGGTGGCCATTATCATGGTGCAGTTCAACCTCTTCGTCTTCATCCTCTTCTTCAGTTCCACTTCGCTCCAGTCCATGATCTCTCTCATGATCATGACTAGCAACTCTACCACCGTTTCCCCATCTTGGAGGAGGAGGTCTTCTTGCATGTATAGCAGCCCACTCTCTGCGTCTTCGCTGTTCTCTTGCAAGATGAGCAGCAGTTTCTAATTCAGTTTCATTAACTTCATCTTCATCAGTTCTTGCACTTCCATCATCATGACGACGATTTTGCACTTGATCCGTAAGTGCATGGATAGTGTTTGTTAACTCCTCCATGCTTTGCTTCATCTCATTGAATTGTGCCATGGTGACACAATCATCCATCTCAACATTAGAGCCCACCTTCCTGTGAAGTTAGTGTGGACAAAGCAACAAATATATGTGGAATAGGAAAATATATGTGGAATCTCACAACCTCACCTCTCTTACCAACCGAAGCTCTTATGATTTCCTGCGGATTACAGAGGGACAATGCGAGGTGGTAACAAGAAAGTGATGGTGAAGAGAATACAAGATCAGCGTTCCTATAAAGGTGGGTTTTAAGTGGAGCTTGGCGGGGAATAATTACCAAGGAATGCAATCTGAATTCTAGTTGTTGTAAAGTTAAATAACAATCCAAACTAGAAGTTCCCTGTCTAGTGCTGACCACAAGATATAAATGAGATGTAAAATGATCGCACACAGATAAAGAAATTTCAGTTTTATTGCAAACAAGGAATATGATTGGGATGCAAGTGTTGCGATCATACCCAACCAAAATTTGGCACCAGACACAAATAGCAAACTGGTTGCTCAACTTGACATGAAAACTTTCAGCAATTGTGCACTTCAAGCAAACTAATCTTTCTATTCTTCTTTCTCAACTTTTTTTTGCACTTTTCTTTCTTTTCTTTTTTTGACACACTTTTTTTATATGAATAAACACAAAAGATCAGATATAACACTTGCACACTTTTTGGTTGAAACAAGACACAACCGTCGTGTCACACCCAATTTTAAGGATAAAATGGGATGCATAATCTTACGTGCGCCCAGAGATCAGTCACACACATAAGCCAACAAATTGCATAAATTGTATCATAACCAATGTTTAATACATAGCGAATAATATCAAAGTCATTACACAGCGGAAAAATAAAGATAACTCTCGCGGTAGCTCCATAGCACAGGGACGTCGACTGGTGAAGCACAAGTCTAGTAGTCCTCTGGGTAGTCCTCATCACTATCACCATCTGTTACCCATCCGGGATTTTTAACCGAGTAATGAAAAATAAACAAGCGTAAGTACATGTCGTACTCAACAAGACTAGCATGGGTTAATGAGGCTCAAAAGGGTTGACACGGTTTAACAGCAGGTTGCTTTTAGTTAATCATCTTTTATGCAGTTGGACAGCAACAAGTTAATATGCCCATTCTCATGATCAGAGTAAACACAATTAATGAATAGCAATAAATAGATTTAGCAATAAGTAAGCATCACCCCAAAAGATAACTACTCCATAAGACGTCCAAGGCCGCTCTTGACCGTGAGCTCGGCTAGTATACCAGTTTTACACTCTGCAGAGGTGGTGCACTTTCACTATGAGCCGTGATTCCCATTTGCTCGGGTTAATTACTCCCATAACACTACCAAGGTGAGAGAGCAGGATTTCACTATGAAGCCTTTCAAAGGTTCGTCTAACATGTTAGTGCCGCGAGATTTCCTCGGCAAGCAGATGTAGAGCCCCCCTTCCATATGGCACAAGGTCACGCAGGTTATACACATATGGACAGAGGCCGCACTATACCCGAGTCGTCTAAGCCCCTCTTGCGCCTTTCGGTAACCTCTAACAAGCTAGAAAAGGTCCTCATACTGAGCTAAAACCAGAGCCATATAGCCCTCATAGTTGCCCTATAAGTCCCGGTGCCATACTTACAAATCATTATCAAAGGTGAAGGATTTTGAGCATCACAAAACTATGCTCGAATCCTCTAGCCCCATGTTGCTAAAATGGCATTTTTTAATCATATTGCGTAATCAATTAATCAAGTTTACATGATCATGATATCAATAACACACTAGCATCAATTACCACATGCATAATCCCATAGGTTGCAAGGAACAGGATAACAAAACTAGGAAGTAACTATGGTTAACAAGGAAGACACATGCAAATGCAATTATTTATTTGGTGAATAGGACAACAAGGATGATCCATGCTAATACTTGCCTTGATCAGCAAACTCCTGGTGATCCGGGTTGTCGCAGTACTGATCTTGATCACCCACGTAAAGCTCACCGTCTATACTCGATCCATCATAACAACACACACGCATACAGGGGCAAACATGCATACAAACAAGAGTTTTCATTAGAACAGTACACCAACAGAGAGAAAATAAATTAAAAAGGTTATAAAACAAATCTACACGTTGCTACGATCACATCGATATAAAGTTTGCGCAAATCGGATTTAAAACGAGGAAGATATGAATTTTACAAGGTTTATAATAGAATATTAATAGATTAAATATAATCTTGAATTTTCAAAGTTGAAAATATATTAAACAGTGGTACCATCAGATAGATTATGAAATTACGAATCTACCGCAATTTGAATCGTTCAAATCGGAGCTCAAATGTGGAAATTATAAATGAAACAATTTTGAATTCAAATCTGAAAACACATTTTCATATATACCGAAAATAAATACGCCTTCAAACGTAATCTACTGAATACGCGAAGGGCTGCAGGCTAAGCATTAAAAACCGCAGGGGGTTATTCGCAAAAACGCCGTCCGAATCAGTAAGGGCTGCCCTCGGCCGTCCGATTCCAAATCGGCGGATAAAATTAAAAGAGAGGAGGGATGGCGGTGCTCTCGGCCGGAAAACAGAGGCCGACAGCGGCGCCATCGCCGGAGGGCCGCCGGAGAAGGCGAACTCGGCCTTCAATGCATGAAATAGGTCGGGAAGGGTACCCATAGATCGGGAAGAGCATCGCAAGCTCACCTAGGGTGATGGGAAGGTCGGAAATCGACTCGGAGATAGCTCGCGGCGTGATCCGGCGGACGGTGGATCTCTGCAACGGCGGCGGAGGCGTGTCAGTGCACAAATCGAAGGGGGAAAGTGCTCGGGAACTTCACAAGATCACAGCGAAGCTCCTCAAAGGCTTACCGAGAGGAATTGGTGGCGAATCGAGCCAATTGCTCGCGGCGGCGGCTGCTCGGTTCTCGCGGGAGCTCGGCAATGGCGGCGAGAAGAGGCGGGTAGGGTTAGGTGACGGCTACGGGGGGGTGTGGCGCTGCTTAAATACTCCCGAGGTGTGACGACAATCTCGGAAATTGAAACAAACTCGGCGAGCGGAGAAATCGGCTTCGGCCGTTTCTTCTCTGCTACGGACTCTCGGGGCGGCGACGAACTCGGCTTCGGCCGTTTCTTTCTTGCCCGCGTCGGACTCTCGGCGAGCAGCAGAGGGAAACAGGGGAGGCGCTGTTCTATGGGTCCACAGGTCGGTAGCACCGAGCGCTGGGGTCGGGCTGGCAGTCACGGCAGAGGGACGCTTCGCGCGTGTTCGGCCGCGGTGGATGAACACGGCAGCGGCGTCTCTATTCGCGCGGCGGGGAAGGTGGAGAAGGAAGGGCTGACCCGTGGGTCCCACTCGTTAGTCAGGTGGGGTAAGGGGAAGGGAGGGAGCAGGTCGGCCGAGCTGTCCTCGGGCCATCCGACCTGGATCTGCTGGGGCCAGGGAGTGGAAAACAGGCCAAGCTGCTGCTCGGGCCAGAAAAGAGAGGGGAAGGGCTCTGCTCTATTTCCTTTTTCCATTTTCCAAAAAGGATTTTCAAACTGGGTTTTGAAATAGTTGAGAATCAAATAATCTACAACAGTACAAAGAAGAAATGCTCCAGCATGAATGCATCATACATGTGTATGACCTAGGTTTGATTTTATATTTGAGAAAAATTATTATTTCCCTATATTGGAATGATCAACTAATTGCATAATTAAATAAATTCCCACTATTTAAAAGAATGCAATTTTTCGGGTGTTACAATTCTACCCCCCTTAAAAATAATCTCGTCCTCGAGATTCAGTTGGTGCTTACTCAAACAACTCCGGGTACTTTTCTCTGAGATCTTCCTCTCTTTCCCAAGTAGCTTCTTCCTCAGAGTACCGATGCCACTGCACCTTGCACATCTTTATCACTCGGCTTCTTGTAACTCTTTCTGCGGTTTCCAAAATTTTCACTGGATGTTCCTCATAGGTGAGACCCTTCTTGAAAACTATTTCCTCGACAGGAACCTGCTCTTCCGGTACTCTCAAACACTTTCTCAACTGAGATATGTGGAACACATCATGCACACCGGACAAACTTTCCGGAAGTTCTAGCTGATATGCCACTTCTCCACGTCTCTCCAGGATCTTGAAAGGACCAATATACCTTGGTGCCAATTTTCCTTTGCTGTTGAACCTTTTCACACTTCTCATCGGGGACACTTTAAGGTATACATAGTCTCCTACATTAAAAGCTAGTTCTCTTCTCCGTGTATCCGCGTAACTCTTCTGTCTAGATTGTGCTATTCTCAAGTTCTCTCTTATTGTCTGGACTTGCTCCTCTGCGTCTCTCAACACATCCGGTCCAAACACTTGACTTTCTCCAGTTTGATTCCAAAACAAGGGTGTCCTGCACTTGCGTCCATACAATGCTTCGAAGGGTGCCATCTTGAGACTTTTTTGGTAACTATTATTATAAGAGAACTCCGCATACGGCAGACTCTTATCCCAACTTGTACCATACTGTAAAGCACAAGCTCTCAACATATCTTCCAAAATTTGATTAATCCGTTCAGTTTGACCGTCAATTTGAGGATGATATGCAGAACTGAAATTCAGCTTAGTACCTAGAGACTCATGTATCTTTTGCCAGAAATGTGAGGTGAATTGAGCACCCCTATCAGACACAATTTTCTTTGGAACTCCATGCAGACACACTATTCTCTCCATATACAACTCTGCTAGTTTAGGTCCTCCATAAGTGGTCTTGACTGGAAGGAAATGAGCTACTTTAATCAGTCGATCCACAATTACCCAGATTGAATCATAACCTCTCTGAGTACGTGGCAATCCAACTATGAAGTCCATACCGACTTCTTCCCACTTCCACTCAGGTATCTTTAGTGGTTGTAGCAATCCTGCAGCTCTCTGGTGTTCAGCTTTAACTCTCTGACAGGTATCACATATAGCCACATATTCTGCTACATCACGCTTCAGTCCAACCCACCAATATTTTTCCTTCAGATCTAAATACATCTTGGTACTTCCTGGGTGTATAGAATATGCTGACTCATGAGCTTCACGCAGTATAGCGTCTCGGATGAATTTCACTTCAGGTACACAGAGTCTCTTCCCAAACCATAAGGTTCCATTCTCATCTAGCCTGAATCCGGGTGATTTTCCAACCACAATGTTCTCCGCTATTTCTTTGAGCTTCTCATCTTCCAACTGAACCTTTCGTATCTCTTGCTCTAGTGTGGGTTCAACCTCCATCTCAACAGCATTGATCACAATTCCCAAGTTGAGACGCTCCATCTCTGCACACAACTCTGCGGGTATAGTGGTTGCTCGAATCTCATTAGCATAACTCTTTCTACTAAGAGCATCTGCTACAACATTTGCTTTGCCAGGATGATAGTGCACTTCCAAATCATAATCCTTTATCAATTCCAACCAATGACGTTGCCTCAAATTCAACTCTGACTGGGTGAAGATATACCTCAAGCTCTTATGATCTGTATAGATGTCACACTTATGACCAATAAGATAATGTCTCCAAATCTTCAAAGCGTGCACCACAGCTGCTAGCTCCAAGTCATGAGTAGGGTAATTCAACTCATGCTTCCTCAACTGTGTCGATGCATATGCTACGACTCTTCCTTCTTGCATGAGAACACAACCAAGACCTAGGCGGAAAGCATCACAATAGATAGAGAACTTCTTACTCAGATCCGGCAAAACCAACACTGGGGCTGTTGTCAATCTCTTCTTCAATTCTTCAAAACTAGCTTGGCACTTCTCAGACCACACAAACTTGGCATTCTTCTCTAGCAAGGAAGTCATTGGCTTCGCAAGCTTGGAGAATCCTTCAATGAACCTTCGGTAGTAACCAGCTAAACCAAGAAAACTACGAATGCCAGTCACATCAGTTGGCGGCTTCCAATTCAACACGTCTGTCACCTTGCTTGGGTCTACAGAAATTCCACCATTGGACACAATATGTCCTAGAAAAGCAACTTCTCTCAACCAAAACTCGCACTTACTTCGCTTGGCATACAACTTGTGTTCTCTGAGCTTCTGCAAAACCAATGTCAGATGTTCGGCATGCTCTTCTTCATTCTTGGAGTAGATCAAGATATCATCAATGAACACCACAACAAACTTATCCAAGAATTCCATGAATACCTTGTTCATCAAATACATGAAGTAGGCAGGTGCATTAGTCAAGCCAAAGGACATTACCGTATACTCATACAATCCATACCGAGTAGTGACTGTAGTCTTAGATATGTCAGAGTCACAAATCTTCAACTGATGATAACCTGAACGGAGATCAATCTTGGAAAACACACAAGCGCCTCTCAACTGATCAAATAAGTCATCAATTCTAGGCAACGGATACTTGTTCTTAATGGTGACCTCATTCAGTGACCGATAATCAACACACATCCTCTGACTACCATCTTTCTTATCAACAAAGATAACCAGGGCTCCCCAAGGTGAAGAACTAGGACGAATGAAACTTTTTTCTGACAGTTCTTTGATTTGTTTCTTAAGTTCTTCTAATTCTTTAACTCCCATTCTATATGAACGTTTAGCTATAGGTGCAGTACCAGGTAACAACTCAATGATAAATTCAATGTCACGGTAAGGCGGCATACCTGGTAACTCATCTGGAAACACATCTTCAAACTCATCCACCACTGAGTTATTCGGCTGCACTTCTTCTCTGAGCTGATGTACTGTGGCTTTCTGTTGAACTTGCAAAACAACCTCAATTCTGACCTCATCTCCCTTCTGGGTAGTGATAGTCACGACCTTCTCCTTGCACTTTATATTGATGTCATTCTTCATCATCCAATCCATACCCAGGATAAGATCAATTCCGGCAGTATTTAGCACAGTAGGGGTTATCTCAAATTCTACCTCCCTTAATGAGACAGTGAAACGACCTCGATTTCCACGAAGGGAAATCCACAGGCTCGAATTGTAATTCAACAGATTGCTTGGGACAATCCATGAAATTACCCATATCTCAGTTGCCACCAGGATCCATACAACGGTAAATAAGTCTTACATGAATATTTATTACATCGCCACACTGGCGGAATCAACAATCAGAGAAGCTTTAGAAGATGCGGAAACGATTCATCCTTCACGGCCAACTTGAGTGTAGCACGTGACCCTATTCCTCGTCATCATCTCCCTCGAAGTCGTACTCATTCTTGTCACCTGACAGCAAATTTATCAGTACGATTTGTACTGGCCACGGAGCCCACCTATGCAGCATTTGCTTTGTGGAAAGTGGATGCAAGGCTATACAAGCAGACCTATAGGCTGAGGTTTTCCTATGCAGCTGTAATCAATGTTTAATTAGTCAAGTTTTATCACCAGTTAACACCATCATCCCTTTTCCCATCACCACACCTCACGTACCCACACCTCACTCTCATTCGACAGGCCCAACTCCCTCTCGGGCCTATCTCAGCGGCACACTACCACAACGGGTACACTGCCGGAAAAATGTCATCCAGGGGGAGAAGAGAACACTCACTACACTAGTAGAAGCTTCATAGGAAAGGTCCATAGCCAACAGGTTGGCATATGTATCGATCGATCAACCATACACTCTGCAGAGGTTTCACTACCCACAAGATTAGCCATCATAGGTGTTGCGCAAACACCTAGGCAGAATTTCGGTGCTTGCTTGCCTAGGTCGATGCCACCCTACCACTCAGCCCTGGGATATTCCGGATCCTACACCGTTATGCTGAGACTGGGAGACACAGTACCGGGCCCATCCAGTGGTACTGTGCATCTAGAACGGAACGGGAACCCATCGACCGTCTCCGCCCACCCTTATCACCTTTCAACCTAGCAGTAGTGGCACCGTCCTACCAAGTAGTCTAGCCGTCTCCCGCCCATCAGAAGCGAGTGAGTAGAAAAGGATTCCCATGAACCTGAAACTAGTCCATCCTAGGTTTGACCAAGCAGGCATCTCCACTTAGGGGATACTCTCCCCGTGCTATCACAGCACCTCCGTCCACGGGCTTCAAACCCCCAAGGCTATCCCACTCGGAACCTCTTCAACAACTTTACCCGCCACAGGTATCTCGCTTGGGGATGCCCAAGTTGCACCCCCGGCACGACTTGCCCCATGGGCTCGTCTCACATCCCACTTGGTCGACATCAACCCTTACCACGCACCCAAGACGCACGCAGCACTCTCTCCCAGTGGTTATAATCAGTTATACACCGTCCCAATTCCACCACATAGCATATAGCAAGTAGAAAGTAGTGGATGAGTAACAGTAAATTAAGCAGCAGCTAACCTAACAGCGGATAGCAGGGTAAAGTCTTATCAAGGCAGGGAAATCAAATATACTACCATGCAACCAATCCATACGTAATCATAAAGCAATAGCAACAATGCCATTTGCAATGCGTAAATAGGATCTAAGGATTTGGTGGGACGTGGCACCTTCGTAGTCGTCTCCTAGCTCCTGAAAGTACTCGTGGTCGTCTTCCTTAGTCAGATCCTCCTCCGGCTCTGAAATCGAACACGAAACAGTCGCGTCAGCGACTCCTATAGAGTATTTCAGAAAAATCCAATAAAACAAAGAGCCAAATGCACACAAACATAGTCCTAGATTGTAGATCTCATTTTCCTGAGAATTTTGATATATGGTGCGCAATTTTTGGTCATCGTATGAATAAGTTATGAATTTCCGAAGATTATCCTATTTTCTGAAAATGGGAAAATGGTCGATTAATCAGGGGCAGCTCGGGATTGATCCTCGTGGCGCGCGGGTCTAGTAGTGCGGCAAGTGGCGCCTCATCAGAACACAAACCCGATGGTCGCCCACCAGGTGTTCGATGCTGGTTTCCAGAGAGTTGCCGGCGTTGGCGTAGCTCGGCGTGGCTCGGCGGTGGTCGGGGGTAGCTCGGCTGTGGTTGGGGGTAGCTCGGCGGAGCTCGGCGGTGGTCGGGGGTAGCTCGGCGGAGCTTGGCTTAGCTCGGCGGGGCTTGGCTTAGCTCGGCGGGGCTCGGGCGAATCGGAGATTCGGGGCGCCGAGGGTGCCGCTCTCCCGAGCTCTCCCGGGGAGGCTCGGGCGAATCGGAGATTTGGTGCGCCCGAGGGTGCCGTTCTCCCGAGGTCTCCCGCGGAGGCTCGGGCGAATCGGAAATTTGGGCGCCGAGGGGGCTGCTTTCCCGAGCTCTCTCGGTGGGGCTCGGGCGAATCGGAAATTTGGGCGCCGAAGGGGCTGCTCTCCCGAGCTCTCCTGGGGAGGCTCGGGCGAATCGGAGATTTGGTGCGCCGAGGGTGCTGCTCTCCCGAGCTCTCCTGGGGAGGCTCGGGCGAATCGGAGATTTGGTGCGCCGAGGGTGCTGCTCTCCCGAGCTCTCCTGGGGAGGCTCGGGCGAATCGGAGATTCAGTGCTAGCAGGGTTCCAGGGCGTCTGTTCAAGGCGGCGGTGTCTCTCCGGTGCGGCGGACGATGACAGGGCGGCGATGACCATATTTCGGCAAGACAGGGCTCGGCTTTCCCCATTCGGCGTGCTCAGGCAGTCGTCCGACCAGATGGTGGCGGGTTAGAGTTGTGGTATGGCCTCCTTCTCTCCCTCGGCATACGGCGGTTCTCCGACGAGGTGGAGGCGCACGTAGCCAAGGCGACAGACATGATTCGGGGCTCGGCTATCAAGCGGCGGTGCCGAGGCAGACTTGGCGAACCTCGGCGGCCTTTCTCCGCAGCGCGAGGCGACCGGGGGTACTCGGAACGGATCTTAGGCGAGGCGGAACGTGTCGGCGGCGATGTCGTCGCGACAGTGAGGTTCCGGCGGGGCTAAGGAGGTCTTCTAGGAGATGTATACGCGTCCAGGGTCTATGGCGGTGGTATACCCACTACCAATTTTGGCTACCGAGCTTTCCAAGGTGCTCGGTTGTGGCGGCGGCGTGTCGCCGACGATGGCGGGAGGCGGCAACGCGGCTACGACCAAGTATTAGTTCAATCGAATGCGGTCTTGTCAAATTGGTGAGGCCAGAGAAGCATACAACACTCTGGTGGCGAACTTTAGCCATAGCATGACCTTCTTTTGGCGACGGCTCGCGGTGGCGCTCCGGTAAGGTCGCGGCGCACGCGGCCAAGGCGATTCAGGCTTCCTCTAGCGCTTAGATCCGCGTAGCTAGCTCGAGGGGGTCGTGGCGGTGCTCCACGATGCTCTAACCTATACGGGTGCTAGTCGGATTGCTCGGAACGGGTGATTCGGCGTCGGAACGCGTCGGTGGTGAGCGCGCTCCGCCGAGAACGCGTCGTGCTGCGTTCTCGGTCTAGCAAGCTTGTAGTCCGGGGGTTTCGGCCGGTCGAATGAGTGCATGGTGCAGGTGATCTTCCCGAGCCGGTAAAGGCTCGTGCCTGTGCGTCCCGAGGGTGGAACGCCATGGCAAAAGCAGGGCAAGGTTCGGACATGGCGTGCGGTGGCTCACCGTGGTGTCGGTGAAGCTAGGATGGCGGTGCAGTGGCGAGTCGGAGCCGTGCAGAGCGATCGCAGTGCCATGCCGCTCCTCGTCCGCAGCTCGGGCTTCTCCTCCGTGTCCGGCTCCGGCGTGCTCCGCGGCGGCGGCGCTCCGGCAGCTTCTCCTCCTCTGCTCCGCCCTTCTCCTACGCTCTCTCTCTCTCGGTTTGGTGCAGTGTGCCGGTCTGTGCTGCGGTGGCGGCGAGGGGAAATGAGGGTAGGGCTTCGGGGTGCTCCAATTTATAGGCGAGCTTGGCAGGTTCCCATGGCGGACGGCCGCGATTGATCTCGGTAGATCAGAGGGCTTCGTCCGCTCGACGCTAGGGCTTCAGGGTGCACGCGGGCTCGCTTGGCGGCCAAGAAAGGAGGGGACAGGAGGGGGACAGCGGGGTCAGGGCTCTGCCATGCTGTCGGCTGTGGGACCGGGGTCACGCCATTCGCGCGACACCCCCGGCAGGCGCGTCGCCTTCGTGAGGAAGAAGAATAGTGGGGGGGGCGAGAGCGGCTGACAGGCGGGGTCGGGTTGGCAGCGAGCGCGAGCGTGTGTGTGCCGGTCGCGCGCGCGCTGCCGAGCCGCAACGTGGGCCGCGCGCGGGTGAGGTGAGGAGAGGAAGGTCGGGCTGGCTTGGGCTGACTTAGCGACCCGGCTGGCCGAAACGAATGGCTGGCCTAGCTCTCTTTCTCCTTTTCTATTTTCAATTTAGTGTATATATACATATATTGCCCATTTAAATATTGAGTAAATACAAACATAAATTGCAATAAATCCCAAATGTGATGCATAAGTTATTATTCTATGTGAATGGAATTAAAATGCAAACTACACTCCTTTATTTACCAATTTCATAATGAAACCTATATGCTTGCACAAGAAAAATAGGTTTTCACAATAAATAAATGAAAAATTTTAATTGGTTGGGATTTTTAGATTGTGTGGATTTTTAGGGTTGTTACAGTCCTCCCCCCTCATTAGGATCTCGACCTCGAGATTCAGGGATAACGTACCCATCGAAGAGATAAGGAAACATAATCCGCAAGTCCGATTCTTTCTCCCACGTAGCTTCCCTTTCAGTGTGATTGCTCCACTGTACCTTGCACATCGGAATGGTTTTGTTTCGCGTCTCTTTGGTGTCCTATGCCAAGATCTTGATCAGATGTTCCTTGTATTCAAGTGTGTCTTGCAGGTCTAATGCATCCGTAGGAACTTGCTCCTCGGGAAGCTTCAAACACTTCCTTAATTGCGAGACATGGAACACGGGGTGTACTCCAGATAATTCCTCCGGTAGTTCTAGCTTGTAAGCAAGCTTTCCAACCCTTTTACAGATCTTGTATGGCCCAACATATCTTGGTGCCAATTTCCCTTTTACGTGGAATCTGACAGTGCCACGAAGTGGAGATACCTTGAGGTAGACATAATCCCCAACCTCGAATTCAAGCTCTCTACGTCTTCTATCTGCATAGCTCTTTTGCCTACTCTGTGCAATCCTCAAATTCTTTCTTACTTGGGCAACACCTTCTTCTGCTTCCACAATCTTAGCAGGACCGAAGAATGTCCTCTCACCTGGTTCTGACCACATTAGCGGGGTTCTGCATGGTCTTCCATACAACGCTTCAAATGGAGACATCTTAATGCTTGTTTGATAACTGTTGTAGTATGAGAACTCGGCGTGGGGTAGACAGCTCTCCCATCCTTCCTTGTACCTCAATACGCAAGCACGTAACATGTCCTCGAGAATCTGGTTCACTCTTTCTGTTTGCCCATCCGTTTGCGGGTGGTATGCGGTGCTATAGTCCAGCTTGGTTCCGATGGACTTGTGCAAGGATTTCCAGAACTGTGATACGAACTGTGAGCCTCGGTCAGATATAATACTCAGAGGCACCCCATGTAACTTCAAAATGTTTGATACGTACAGATCTGCTAGCTTTTCAACTCTATATTTCCTTTTGACCGGTATAAAATGTGCAACTTTGGTTAGACGGTCCACTATTACCCATATAGAATCATATCCATGCTCGGATCGGGGCAGTCCTATTATGAAGTCCATGGATATGCACTCCCACTTTCATTCTGGTATCTCAACTGGTTGTAGCAACCCTGCTGGTCTCTGATGTTCGGCCTTGATTCTATTGCATGTATCACATCGGGCTACATGCCCTGCAATGTCTGTTTTCATATTCTCCCACCAGAAGTGCTTCCTTAGATCATGGTACATCTTGGCTGACCCTGGGTGAATGCAATATTTGGAGTCATGCCCCTCTGACAGAATCTCTTCTCGTATCGCTGAATCCGTCGGTACACAGATTCTATCCTTGTACCATACAGTTCCCTGCTCATCTTCTCGGTATTCGGGGCCTCTTCCCAGCTTCATCAAACCACGGATATAGTCTATCTCAGGACAGTTCTTTTGCGCTTCACGGATTCGTGAGGTGAGATTGTACTCGACGCGAAGCTCATTTAGCATGCCATAGGAGATTACCTTGAGCTGGAATGCATCGAACTCTCTCCTGAGCTCAGGTGGCATAGAGTTGGTGATGAGGGTATGGCAGTAGCTTTTGCGGCTAAGTGCATCAGCGACAACATTAGCCTTTCCTGGGTGATAATGGATCTCAAGATCATAGTCCTTGATGAGTTCCAGCCATCTGCGCTGCCTCATATTCAGATCTTCCTGTGTGAAGAAGTACTTCAGGCTCTTGTGGTTAGTGTAGATGTCGCACTTGTTGCTTATCAGATAGTGTCTCCAAATCTTGAGTGCATGTACCACGGCTGCAAGTTCTAGGTCATGAGTCGGGTATCGCTGCTCATGTCCCTTCAACTGTCTTGAGGCATAAGCTATCACTCTTCCTTCTTGCATTAGTACACAGCCCAAACCTTGCCGAGAGGCATCACAATATACAACAAAATCCTTGTGAATATCGGGCAGGGCTAGTACAGGTGTAGTAGTGAGCTTCTCCTTCAAGGTCTGAAAACTCTTCTCACATTCAGGAGTCCATATAAACTTGTTCTCTTTCTTCAGCAAGTTGGTCATGGGTCTTGCAATTTTGGAGAAGTTCTCAATAAATCTGCGATAGTATCCTGCAAGTCCCAAAAAGCTTCTGATTTCTGACACATTACAGGGTTGTTCCCACTCTTTCACAGCTTCAATCTTGGCTGGGTCTACTGCGACTCCTTCTCCTGATAGTACGTGTCCAAGGAAAGCAACTTCCTCAAGCCAGAATTCGCACTTGGAGAATTTGGCGTATAGCTGGTTGCGAGACAACCTCTCCAATACGGTCCTCAGATGATGTTCATGTTCCTCTTTTGTGGCTGAATAAACCAATATATCATCAATGAATACCACTACAAACTTGTCTAGCTCATTCATGAAGATCTTGTTCATCATGTTCATGAAGTATGCTGGAGCATTAGTGAGTCCAAATGAGACTACTGTGCACTCATACTGTCCATATCTAGTGACAAATGCAGTCTTCGAGATATCTTCTTCCCTGATCTTCATCTGATGATACCCTGATCGGAGATCGATCTTTGAGAAGTACTTGGCCTTGCTCAGTTGATCTAACAGATCATCGATGCGGGGCAATGGGTACTTATTCTTGACTGTAACCGCATTCAGATTCCGGTAGTCAATGCACATCCTCATCGTGCCATCCTTCTTCTTGACAAACAAAACGGGAGATCCCCAGGGCGAAGCACTTGGCCTAATGAAACGCTTCTCCAGTAGTTCTCCCAGCTGCTTCTTGAGTTCCTTCAACTCATCAGCCGACATTCTGTAGGGTCTTTTGGCAATCGGTGCAGTCCCTGGCATCAGCTCTATAACAAACTCCACATCTCTATCTGGTGGCATTCCTGGCAACTCCTCTGGAAATACGTCATTGAACTCACAGACTACTGGCACATCTCTGAATGTCAGCTCTGTCTTATCTGCTTTCATCTCCAGGGCACATAGGAGGGCTTGGACTCTCTCGGTTTGGGGTACACATCGGACAGCTGTTCCCCAAGGGTGGGTTACCTGAACATATCTAGGTGAACAAGATATCACTCCCCGGTGTTTGGTTAGCCAGTCCATGCCTAAGATGACATCTAAGCTATTGGAGGGTAGTAGGGTTAGGTCAGCTCGAAAGTCAAGTCCCTCGATTGTGATTATCACTCCCCTACATATGTGAATGCTTCTGAAGGTTCCTAAGGGCGAGCTAGTTAGGATGGGGTTTGCTCTCGGGGTTACAGGTATGTTATGCTTTCGTGCAGTAATAATCTTATAGTGGTTTAAGTAGAAGTTAGATGTTTTCAACGATTTAAAAGAATTAAAACATTTTTCATGCTATCCTACACTCAACCAAAGAAGCATAGAGAACCATAAGAAGCATAAGATCCAAATGTCACTCATCACATGGTTATTATTACATAAAGGATGTTCCTAGCTGCTAAGAAGATCGTGCTATGCGCAGATAGCCAAATGACAGGATAACTCATGGTATCACTAGTCTAAGGGCCACGCAGGGTCCCATAAGCTACTGGTGCATAAGGTCGAGTACGGCGTCGGGTATGCGGCTGTCCTCTCCCTCGATCTCGTCGTCGGTCATGGTCAGGCGCTTGACATAGTCGAGTGCTACTGCTAGCTCTGGAGTGGCCTCAATCTCCTGCATCCTTTGAGACGGACACGCTCTCAGGTTGAGCGTAGTGGGTGGTACGCGGAAGTCTCCCTCCCGGGGCTTCACCATCTCCAGTGGGGGAAGCGAACTCTGTACCTTCCGGACCTCAATAGCTCTCCTGGCGTCGGACTGCTTCCAAGCTGTCTCTTTCCTCCGTAACTTGTCCTTTAGGAACTCCACCATCTTCACGCGGTCGATCAGAATCCCTTGGTTGCGGGTGGACTTGTCCTCGGCTTTCTCCAACTGCTTCTCCAACTCCTTGATCCTGGAACGCAACGTGATCATCTCGACTACTCTGTCTCTGCTCCTCTGCTCCCTCTCAGCAAGTGCTCTCTCCTTGTCGTCCAGCCTCCTCTGTAATTCCAACACTCTGCTGTTCAGGTAGTCATTGCGAAGCCCAAAATCTCCGATCTTGTCTCGCAAGTCGGCGATCTCGGCTCGGTGTAACTCATCACGGCGCTGCATCTCCAACTGCAAGTCAGTGACTGCTCTGCTCAAACTCTCCAGGGTCTGAGTCCCTTTCTGCAAACTGTCCTCGACCTCTGCCATGCGTGCTCGGTCACGCCGCCTCCTTTGCTCCAATGAGCTGAGGAACTCGTCCTGCTCCTGGAGGTGGTGTGCCACTGTGCGTAGGCAAGGGTCAGTCTCGGCCTGAACGATCTGGCTGGTGTACGGAATCCTCTGGATGGGGTCAGGGTGCAGCTCCAAGGCCTGAGGTAGCAGACGGAAGTGGGTCCCCTTAAGGTACTCGTATGCTGTGTACACAACTGCGCGTAGTACCTTGCGGGAGACAGACTGTACTCCGTCCTCCACAGTCTCTCCAGCAGTGTAGTCAGTAAAAACCGGCATTCCTGGAAGGGTCAGGCTGACGGGTGTCTCAACTCTGGTAGTGACAGGTCCTTCAAACCTCTCAGCCTCGACAAGCTTCCCTCGGCTGAAGTACTGGATCTGGTCAGATGGTGCTCCCAGCTCCTCCAGCACCTGGCGTAGTACCATGGCAAATCCGCCGTGGTTCCTCCCATTGATCGGGATCTCGATAGTGCCGTCGTGCAGTGGACGAAGTGGTGGTCCAAGGCTGGTCATCTGCAAATTTTTCAAGAAACGGATTAGTAGGTCCTTGTATTTAGATAAGCCATTGCATAAAAAGTGAATGCAAGGTCGGTAATATAACCGAAAGAGAGTCTGGTTTCCTATTCTAACGTCCATTTTCTATGGGTCTCGTCCTACAGTCAAGTATGGCTCTGATACCAACTGAAACGACCTCGATTTCCACGAAGGGAAATCCACAGGCTCGAATTGTAATTCAACAGATTGCTTGGGACAATCCATGAAATTACCCATATCTCAGTTGCCACCAGGATCCATACAACGGTAAATAAGTCTTACATAAATATTTATTACATCGCCACACTGGCGGAATCAACAATCAGAGAAGCTTTAGAAGATGCGGAAACGATTCATCCTTCACGGCCAACTTGAGTGTAGCACGTGACCCTATTCCTCGTCATCATCTCCCTCGAAGTCGTACTCATTCTCGTCACCTGACAGCAAATTTATCAGTACGATTTGTACTGGCCACGGAGCCCACCTATGCAGCATTTGCTTTGTGGAAAGTGGATGCAAGGCTATACAAGCAGACCTATAGGCTGAGGTTTTCCTATGCAGCTGTAATCAATGTTTAATTAGTCAAGTTTTATCACCAGTTAACACCATCATCCCTTTTCCCATCACCACACCTCACATACCCACACCTCACTCTCATTCGACAGGCCCAACTCCCTCTCGGGCCTATCTCAGCGGCACACTACCACAACGGGTACACTGCCGGAAAAATGTCATCCAGGGGGAGAAGAGAACACTCACTACACTAGTAGAAGCTTCATAGGAAAGGTCCATAGCCAACAGGTTGGCATATGTATCGATCGATCAACCATACACTCTGCAGAGGTTTCACTACCCACAAGATTAGCCATCATAGGTGTTGCGCAAACACCTAGGCAGAATTCCGGTGCTTGCTTGCCTAGGTCGATGCCACCCTACCACTCAGCCCTGGGATATTCCGGATCCTACACCGTTATGCTGAGACTGGGAGACACAGTACCGGGCCCATCCAGTGGTACTGTGCATCTAGAACGGAACGGGAACCCATCGACCGTCTCCGCCCACCCTTATCACCTTTCAACCTAGCAGTAGTGGCACCGTCCTACCAAGTAGTCCAGCCGTCTCCCGCCCATCAGAAGCGAGTGAGTAGAAAAGGATTCCCATGAACCTGAAACTAGTCCATCCTAGGTTTGACCAAGCAGGCATCTCCACTTAGGGGATACTCTCCCCGTGCTATCACAGCACCTCCGTCCACGGGCTTCAAACCACCAAGGCTATCCCACCCGGAACCTCCTCAACAACTTTACCCGCCACAGGTATCTCGCTTGGGGATGCCCAGGTTGCACCCCCGGCACGACTTGCCCCATGGGCTCATCTCACATCCCACTTGGTCGACATCAACCCTTACCACGCACCCAAGACGCACGCAGCACTCTCTCCCAGTGGTTATAATCAGTTATACACCGTCCCAATTCCACCACATAGCATATAGCAAGTAGAAAGTAGTGGAAGAGTAACAGTAAATTAAGCAGCAGCTAACCTAACAGCGGATAGCAGGGTAAAGTCTTATCAAGGCAGGGAAATCAAATATACTACCATGCAACCAATCCATACGTAATCATAAAGCAATAGCAACAATGCCATTTGCAATGCGTAAATAGGATCTAAGGATTTGGTGGGACGTGGCACCTTCGTAGTCGTCTCCTAGCTCCTGAAAGTACTCGTGGTCGTCTTCCTTAGTCAGATCCTCCTCCGGCTCTGAAATCGAACACGAAACAGTCGCGTCAGCGACTCCTATAGAGTATTTCAGAAAAATCCAATAAAACAAAGAGCCAAATGCACACAAACATAGTCTTAGATTGTAGATCTCATTTTCCTGAGAATTTTGATATATGGTGCGCAATTTTTGGTCATCGTATGAATAAGTTATGAATTTCCGAAGATTATCCTATTTTCTGAAAATGGGAAAATGGTCGATTAATCAGGGGCAGCTCGGGATTGATCCTCGTGGCGCGCGGGTCTAGTAGTGCGGCAAGTGGCGCCTCATCAGAACACAAACCCGATGGTCGCCCACCAGGTGTTCGATGCTGGTTCCCAGAGAGTTGCCGGCGTTGGCGTAGCTCGGCGTGGCTCGGCGGTGGTCGGGGGTTTCTCGGCTGTGGTTGGGGGTAGCTCGGCGGAGCTCGGCGGTGGTCGGGGGTAGCTCGGCGGAGCTTGGCTTAGCTCGGCGGGGCTTGGCTTAGCTCGGCGGGGCTCGGGCGAATCGGAGATTCGGGGCGCCGAGGGTGCCGCTCTCCCGAGCTCTCCCGGGGAGGCTCGGGCGAATCGGAGATTTGGTGCGCCCGAGGGTGCCGTTCTCCCGAGGTCTCCCGCGGAGGCTCGGGCGAATCAGAAATTTGGGCGCCGAGGGGGCTGCTTTCCCGAGCTCTCTCGGTGGGGCTTGGGCGAATCGGAAATTTGGGCGCCGAAGGGGCTGCTCTCCCGAGCTCTCCTGGGGAGGCTCGGGCGAATCGGAGATTTGGTGCGCCGAGGGTGCTGCTCTCCCGAGCTCTCCTGGGGAGGCTCGGGCGAATCGGAGATTCAGTGCTAGCAGGGTTCCAGGGCGTCTGTTCAAGGCGGCGGTGTCTCTCCGGTGCGGCAGACGATGACAGGGCGGCGATGACCATATTTCGGCAAGACAGGGCTCGGCTTTCCCCATTCGGCGTGCTCAGGCAGTCGTCCGACCAGATGGTGGCGGGTTAGAGTCGTGGTATGGCCTCCTTCTCTCCCTCGGCATACGGCGGTTCTCCGACGAGGTGGAGGCGCACGTAGCCAAGGCGACAGACATGATTCGGGGCTCGGCTATCAAGCGGCGGTGCCGAGGCAGACTTGGCGAACCTCGGCGGCCTTTCTCCGCAGCGCGAGGCGACCGGGGGTACTCGGAACGGATCTTAGGCGAGGCGGAACGTGTCGGCGGCGATGTCGTCGTGACTGTGAGGTTCCGGCGGGGCTAAGGAGGTCTTCTAGGAGATGTATACGCATCCAGGGTCTATGGCGGAGGTATACCCACTACCAATTTTGGCTACCGAGCTTTCCAAGGTGCTCGGTTGTGGCGGCGGCGTGTCGCCGACGATGGCGGGAGGCGGCAACGCGGCTACGACCAAGTATTGGTTCAATCGAATGCGGTCTTGTCAAATTGGTGAGGCCAGAGAAGCATACAACACTCTGGTGGCGAACTTTAGCCATAGCATGACCTTCTTTTGGCGACGGCTCGCGGCGGCGCTCCGGTAAGGTCGCGGCGCACGCGGCCAAGGCGATTCAGGCTTCCTCTAGCGCTTAGATCCGCGTAGCTAGCTCGAGGGGGTCGTGGCGGTGCTCCACGACGGTCTAACCTATACGGGTGCTAGTCGGATTGCTCGGAACGGGTGATTCGGCGTCGGAACGCGTCGGTGGTGAGCGCGCTCCGCCGAGAACGCGTCGTGCTGCGTTCTCGGTCTAGCAAGCTTGTAGTCCGGGGGTTTCGGCCGGTCGAATGAGTGCATGGTGCAGGTGATCTTCCCGAGCCGGTAAAGGCTCGTGCCTGCGCGTCCCGAGGGTGGAACGCCATGGGAAAAGCAGGGCAAGGTTCGGACATGGCGTGCGGTGGCTCACCGTGGTGTCGGTGAAGCTAGGATGGCGGTGCAGTGGCGAGTCGGAGCCGTGCAGAGCGATCGCAGTGCCGTGCCGCTCCTCGTCCGCAGCTCGGGCTTCTCCTCCGTGTCCGGCCCCGGCGTGCTCCGCGGCGGCGGCGCTCCGGCAGCTTCTCCTCCTCTGCTCCGCCCTTCTCCTACGCTCTCTCTCTCGGTTTGGTGCAGTGTGCCGGTCTGTGCTGCGGTGGCGGCGAGGGGAAATGAGGGTAGGGCTTCGGGGTGCTCCAATTTATAGGCGAGCTTGGCAGGTTCCCATGGTGGACGGCCGCGATTGATCTCGGTAGATCAGAGGGCTTCGGCCGCTCGACGCTAGGGCTTCAGGGTGCACGCGGGCTCGCTTGGCGGCCAAGAAAGGAGGGGACAGGAGGGGGACAGCGGGGTCAGGGCTCTGCCATGCTGTCGGCTGTGGGACCGGAGTCACGCCATTCGCGCGACACCCCCGGCAGGCGCGTCGCCTTCGTGAGGAAGAAGAACAGTGGGGGGGGGCGAGAGCGGCTGACAGGCGGGGTCGGGTTGGCAGCGAGCGCGAGCGTGTGTGTGCCGGTCGCGCGCGCGCTGCCGAGCCGCAACGTGGGCCGCGCGCGGGTGAGGTGAGGAGAGGAAGGTCGGGCTGGCTTGGGCTGACTTAGCGACCCGGCTGGCCGAAAGAATGGCTGGCCTAACTCTCTTTCTCCTTTTCTATTTTCAATTTAGTGTATATATACATATATTGCCCATTTAAATATTGAGTAAATACAAACATAAATTGCAATAAATCCCAAATGTGATGCATAAGTTATTATTCTATGTGAATGGAATTAAAATGCAAACTACACTCCTTTATTTACCAATTTCATAATGAAACCTATATGCTTGCACAAGAAAAATAGGTTTTCACAATAAATAAATGAAAAATTTTAATTGGTTGGGATTTTTAGATTGTGTGGATTTTTAGGGTTGTTACAGACAGTAATCGGGAGACACTGAAGAGTAGCTTGCATAACACCACCCGGAGAAGAAACCATAATAGGATGTTTCATGACACTAAGGGGAATACCATGCTTTCTAACAAATGTGTGCGAAATGAAAGTATGCGAAGCACCAGAGTCAAAAAGAACTGTAGCGGGGATGGAGTCGATATTGAACGTACCCATCATGACCTTTGGAATCTCCTGTGCCGTATCAACCGACACATGGTTCACCTTCCCGGTGCGAGGTGGCACTCTCTGCTGGTTGTTCTGCTTCTGAGAGGCTTGGGGATTCTGCTTCTCAGGACAATTGTAGGACAAGTGTCCTTCCTTGCCACAGCGGAAACACTTGTTGGGGGCACCATTCTTCACTGGGATGTTGTTGGGAGCAGTCAGTTGTGGCGCCTGGTTGCCACCTTGTTGCTGGTACTGGGAACGCTGCTGGTTCTGGGAACGTTGTTGATTCTGGAAATTGTTCTTGAATCCAGACTGTCCCTGGAAACGTTGTTGCTGCTGAGGCTGCTGTTGGTTGTTACGGAAGCGGCTGTTGCTTCCAGACAACTGCCCTCGAAACTTCCTCTTCTTCTTCTTCTCATCTATCTCACGGCGCTTGCTCTCGATGATCAAAGCTTTGTCCACCAACTGTTGGAAGTTGGCGAAAGTGTGGGAGAGTAACTGGTACTGGAGATGATCATTCAGTCCCTCCAAGAAGAGCTCTTGCTTCTTGGCATCATCTTCAACCTCTTTTGGAGCATACCGCGACAATTGGATGAACTTGTCACGGTACTCGGCAACTAGCATTCCTCCCTGCTTCAGAGAAAGAAACTCCTTCTTCTTCAGCTTCATCAACCCTACAGGCACATGATGATTGCAGAACCCCTCACAGGATTGCTGCCAAGAGATGGGGTCGGCACGTCCAAAACGGAAAGACTCCCACCAAACCAGAGCAGCTCCCTGCAACTGCCCAGATGCATAGAGAACCTTCTCGACGTCGTTGCATTGGGCGATCTCCAGCTGCCTTTCTATTGCACGCAGCCAATCATCAGCTTGGAGAGGATCACTGGAATGATCGAAGGTGGGCGGGCGTCCCTTCAAGAATTCGCTTCTCTTGTCACGGGGTGGTGGAGGTGGATTCCCGTTGCCATTGCTTCGCTGCAGCAGTTGAATGTTCTGGGCCATCTGCTGCATCAGCTGTGTTTGCATCATCATCAGTTGCTCCATATTAGGCTGTGGCGGAGGTGGTGGTGGATTAGCATTTTCTTCAGAGGTACCATCACCCCTTGGGTTCCTCCTGGTGTGGGCCATCTGCTGTTCAAATCATTGAAATGAGGTTTAGAATTCTTTTCCATTATGATAGCACTTAAGACTAGAACAGGAAATTCTGGGCGCGATCCAACAACGGCAAAGTAGAAAAACAGTAATATCTGGAGTTCCCGAAGTCAAACAGAGACATGCTATACATGGTTGGAAAGCATGAGAAAAACTCTACAACTTTTATTCAGACCATCTCTCCAGACTCTGTCGTTAAGTTTATCAAAAACAAATTTGATTCGAACTGTTTTAGAGTAACAGACAGCGCAGAAACTTTGACTTGTGACATTTGTTTCTCCCAAACCGTAACTGATATTGAGATGATTCTTGCGGCCAAAGAAAACTACAGAAGTCTAGTTTTTCACAAAAATTTTCACGATTTTTGGTCGCATATAATTAAATAGGAAAAAAAATTAACTAAGGCAGAGAGGTCTGAAAAACAGCACTGCTGGAGACTGAGATAATCAACCCAAACTATTATGCATTAATTCAAACCTATATAAAGAGATTTTGCGGACATGCCCACAATCTCAGCACTCATTACAAACTCCAAATCAAGCATTGTTCATAAGGAAAAGCAATCTAGCACAAAAGTTCACAAGACACGAACTAGACTCGACTTGACTCAACTTGCGCTACTAGCGTCTTTTGCTACTAACTGGGGGTAACTCCTCTAGGGGTCGATGTCGGTGCGGGTGTGAGCATCTCCATGGTCTCCTCGGTTCCTTGGCGGCGATTCAGCTGGACACCTTGGTGATGGCGGAGGGGGTCCAACACCGAGTTGCCTGTTCAACTCATCCACCGCCCGGCTGAGCTTGTAGTTAGCTTCGGTCCTGGTGTTCAGCTCATCCAGTGTCTGGTCCAGAAAAGTGTGGGTCTGAGCCAAACATTCCAAGGCAGCGTGGAGTCGGGCGTTCACTTCTCCAAGTGGACCGGCGATGCTGCAGTTAGCTTGGCCACTCTGACGGCGGGGAAGGTAGCGGTGCATCTCCCACTTGATGATGTCCCAATTCTCATGGCGGTGCACCATAAGAGCTTGTCGTGCGGCGTCCTTGATGGCGGCAGCTTTGGAGAGTCGAATGGAGATAGCATAGTGGATATTCTTCCCCTGGCTTCCCTCCTTGATGTACACCCTCGTCTCATAGTAGTCGGCGTAGTCAGGGTGCTTCCAGTGCTCCGTCTTGTACAGCACCGAGGCGTTGGGGTAGAAGTGGCGCACCAAGTCGAGAAGCAGCGGTATGTAGTAGTCATCACCATGATGATCATAGTGAATCATTCCCACCCAGGGTTTTCCACCTTGGTCTCCATCATCATCGCCATCGTCTTCAGGGTCGTCGGAATCATCCGAGTTGCCTCCATCATCTCCGTCGTCAGGGTCGCCAGCACAATCCTGGTCACCCTGCGGCTCCACCTTCTCGGGTTCATCTTTCTGAGGGTCCTTCATAGATACGTCTTCAGAGCTGTCTTCCAAGGGCTCTTCACTGGGCTCCTCTGCGGGCACCTCCACTGGTACGTCTTCCACGGGTACCTCTGGTCGGGAAACGCGTCCGCCAGAGATGAAGCGCTGCAGGAACCTCTTAGGTGGCATGACACGCTTGCGAGCAGTGCGCTTAAGGTTGGCCATCTACAAGAATTAAGATTAAGTCAAAATTTTGCAATGGATAAGGGTAGGATATCAGCAAAAACTTGTAGCAAATTAATATAACAAGTAAAAAGAGATAATAAAGCTAAGGGCTGTCCAGTGCTAATTAGGCTTGCGATCTACAGTCAACACGGCTTTGATACCAATTTGTCACACCCAATTTTAAGGATAAAATGGGATGCATAATCTTACGTGCGCCCAGAGATCAGTCACACACATAAGCCAACAAATTGCATAAATTGTATCATAACCAATGTTTAATACATAGCGAATAATATCAAAGTCATTACACAGCGGAAAAATAAAGATAACTCTCGCGGTAGCTCCATAGCACAGGGACGTCGACTGGTGAAGCACAAGTCTAGTAGTCCTCTGGGTAGTCCTCATCACTATCACCATCTGTTACCCATCCGGGATTTTTAACCGAGTAATGAAAAATAAACAAGCGTAAGTACATGTCGTACTCAACAAGACTAGCATGGGTTAATGGGGCTCAAAAGGGTTGACACGGTTTAACAGCAGGTTGCTTTTAGTTAATCATCTTTTATGCAGTTGGACAGCAACAAGTTAATATGCCCATTCTCATGATCAGAGTAAACACAATTAATGAATAGCAATAAATAGATTTAGCAATAAGTAAGCATCACCCCAAAAGATAACTACTCCATAAGACGTCCAAGGCCGCTCTTGACCGTGAGCTCGGCTAGTATACCAGTTTTACACTCTGCAGAGGTGGTGCACTTTCACTATGAGCCGTGATTCCCATTTGCTCGGGTTAATTACTCCCATAACACTACCAAGGTGAGAGAGCAGGGTTTCACTATGAAGCCTTTCAAAGGTTCGTCTAACATGTTAGGACCGCGAGGTTTTCTCGGCAAGCAGATGTAGAGCCCCCCTTTCATATGGCACAAGGTCACGCAGGTTATACACATATGGACAGAGGCCGTACTATACTCGAGTCGTCTAAGCCCCTCTTGCGCCTTTCGGTAACCTCTAACAAGCTAGAAAAGGTCCTCATACTGAGCTAAAACCAGAGCCATATAGCCTTCATAGTTGCACTGTAAGTCCCGGTGCCATACTTACAAATCATTATCAAAGGTGAAGGATTTTGAGCATCACAAAACTATGCTCGAATCCTCTAGCTTCATGTTGCTAAAATGGCATCTTTTAATCATATTGCATAATCAATTAATCAAGTTTACATGATCATGATATCAATAACGCACTAGCATCAATTACCACATGCATAATCCCATAGGTTGCAAGGAACAGGATAACAAAACTAGGAAGTAACTATGGTTAACAAGGAAGACACATGCAAATGCAATTATTTATTTGGTGAATAGGACAACAAGGATGATCCATGCTAATACTTGCCTTGATCAGCAAACTCCTGGTGATCCGGGTTGTCGCAGTACTGACCTTGATCACCCACGTAAAGCTCACCGTCTATACTCGATCCATCATAACAACACACACGCATACAGGGGCAAACATGCATACAAACAAGAGTTTTCATTAGAACAGTACACCAACAAAGAGAAAATAAATTAAAAAGGTTATAAAATAAATCTACACGTTGCTATGATCACATCGATATAAAGTTTGCGCAAATCGGATTTAAAACGAGGAAGATATGAATTTTACAAGGTTTATAATAGAATATTAATAGATTAAATATAATCTCGAATTTTCAAAGTTGAAAATATATTAAACAGTGGTACCATCAGATAGATTATGAAATTACGAATCTACCACAATTTGAATCGTTCAAATCGGAGCTCAAACGTGGAAATTATAAATGAAACAATTTTGAATTCAAATCTGAAAACACATTTTCATATATACCGAAAATAAATACGCCTTCAAACGTAATCTACTGAATACGCTAAGGGCTGCGGGCTAAGCATTAAAAACCGCAGGGGGTTATTCGCAAAAACGCCGGCCGAATCGGTAAGGGCTGCTCTCGGCCGTCCGATTCCAAATCGGCGGATCAGGTTAAAAGAGAGGAGGGATGGCGGTGCTCTCGGCCGGAAAACAGAGGCCGACGGCGGCGCCATGGCCGGAGGGCCGCCGGAGAAGGCGAACTCGGCCTTCGATGCATGAAATAGGTCGGGAAGGGTACCCATAGATCGGGAAGAGCATCGCAAGCTCACCTAGGGTGATGGGAAGGTCGGAAATCGACTCGGAGATAGCTCGCGGCGTGATCCGGCGGACGGTGGATCTCTGCAACGGCGGCGGAGGCGTGTCAGTGCACAAATCGAAGGGGGAAAGTGCTCGGGAACTTCACAAGATCACAGCGAAGCTCCTCAAAGGCTTACCGAGAGGAATTGGTGGCGAATCGAGCCAATTGCTCGCGGCGGCGGCTGCTCGGTTCTCGCGGGAGCTCGGCAATGGCGGCGAGAAGAGGCGGCTAGGGTTAGGTGACGGCTACGGGGGGGTGTGGCGCTGCTTAAATACTCCCGAGGTGTGACGACAATCTCGGAAATTGAAACAAACTCGGCGAGCGGAGAAATCGGCTTCGGCCGTTTCTTCTCTGCTACGGACTCTCGGCGCGGCGACGAACTCGGCTTCGGCCGTTTCTTTCTTGCCCGCGTCGGACTCTCGGCGAGCAGCAGAGGGAAACAGGGGAGGGGCTGTTCTGTGGGTCCACAGGTCGGTAGCACCGAGCGCTGGGGTCGGGCTGGCAGTCACGGCAGAGGGACGCTTCGCGCGTGTTCGGCCGCGGTGGATGAACACGGCAGCGGCGTCTCTGTTCGCGCGGCGGGGGAGGTGGAGAAGGAAGGGCTGACCCGTGGGTCCCACTCGTTAGTCAGGTGGGGTAAGGGGAAGGGAGGGAGCAGGTCGGCCGAGCTGTCCTCGGGCCATCCGACCTGGATCTGCTGGGGCCAGGGAGTGGAAAACAGGCCAAGCTGCTGCTCGGGCCAGAAAAGAGAGGGGAAGGGCTCTGCTCTATTTCCTTTTTCCATTTTCCAAAAAGGATTTTCAAACTGTGTTTTGAAATAGTTGAGAAATTCAAATAATCTACAACAGTACAAAGAAGAAATGCTCCAGTATGAATGCACCATACATGTGTATGACCTAGGTTTGATTTTATATTTGAGAAAAATTATTATTTCCCTATATTGGAATGATCAACTAATTGCATAATTAAATAAATTCCCACTGTTTAAAAGAATGCAATTTTTCGGGTGTTACACGTCGTCTATAACTTGATAGGATCAAAGTTAACGCAAAGGATGATACCGGTTTCAGTTTTTTTATAGGGATTTTCAGATATATAAAAGAGGAACAAAGGACACACAAAGGATAATGATCAGCAACTATAACAAAGATTCTAATGGACTGAAACTTAACAAAACTCACAAGAATAATAGATTGAAACAACAGGCTATAGCAAAATATTTTTGTGGCATTTTGGCGGATAGGATGAACACAAATATATATGTAGCTAGGGATAATGAATCCTACCGTGGCAACCTGGCTTTGATACCAGATGATGAGGTTCTTGGTCCCGATCTTCATGGCATAGAATCTTGATCTTGATAACTTGCTGAAAATCAGCGGGATAACTTGCTGCAAGCAGCGATAACTAGTGCAATCTGACAACACACACAAGGAGCCAACCACTGACTCTATATGGCAGCGTGAACCATGGATTTGCCCAACCACACTCTCAAGGAAACCAACCTACACAACCTAGAATCAATGGACCAGGAGCACAGATTGGGTGCCGATGACGCGTCCGCTTCTGTAATCTCCACGAAGGAAAACACAAAAGCAAAGGGGTAGAGATCTCTCTCAATATTTGTTAGCACACAGCTGAACAAAGGGGTCTGTATTCAGATTGTCAAAAGTCCTCTAATTGTTGACTGTAATTATTGTATGATTTTACCTGTCCACTAAACATGAAAAGGGTATAAAAGCAAACACCAACACAGGTTTAGGGGTTGATGAAAGCTCTAGTTTGGTTTTGGTTAATTGATGACACCTAACATCTAACCTTGTGGTTAAGTCTTTGATTACAAGTAAGGTTAGAAGATCAAGTGTGGAAGCAAAGAAGGCATCCAAAGACTTGGAGTAAACCCATCAAATGAGGATTTAAGGTTCCAACACCTGATGATGTGGATTGAGCTCAAGACAAAGGTATACCAATAGGGCTCTTTCCATTTTGGTGATCAAGACACTATAGAGAGTGTGATCATATTTAGGATAGATAGCCGTACTATAAAGAGGGGAGTTATTCCACGGTTAACACAGTTATCAAGTGCCATTAGATGTTTGGATCATGCATTACATTTAGATCTAGTGGCTAACTTAAAACCTTTGCTAAACTCTTTGAAAATGGCTGACACACTTCAAGAAATGTTTCATAATTAACATGTGCTAGCCAACATAAGCAAAGGACTTGACACGGGCTAATTCTAACTCAAAATAGAGCGTCGGACGCTCTGTAACCCGAGCGTCGGACTAATACTCTCAGTCCGACGGCTGACTGCCCTGTGAGCCAGTAACGAGCATCGGACTGGAGTTTTCAGAGCGTCGGACTAATATCCAGCGTCCGACGACTAACTTAGCTGCACTGTGAACAGTAGCGTCGGACCTTCAATTTTAGGACGTCGGACTATTTGTCCAAAGCGTCCGACGGTCGACTGCTCAGCAGCCTGACGCGTGTCTCTCTCTGAGGGCGTCGGACAGAAACTGTTAGTCTGACGACGACCGTCGGACGAAGTCCGACGCGGTTTTAAGCTGTTGAAACCTCTCTGGAAGTGTCGGACGGTGGAAAACTTTAGTCCGACGGTCCGGCTATTTCAAGCGTCGGACAAATGCTTTCAATCCGACGGTCGGCGGCATCGTTCGAATTCAAACGGTAACAATGACGTGGCAGCTCACGATTCGCCGGTGGAAGAAGCGTCGGACAATTGCTTAGTACGACGCTCGCGGGTTTAGCGTCCGACGGTTTCGTCCGACGACCCGCAGAAAGAGAGTAACGGCTAATTGAGTTTGTTCAAGTCTATAAATAGCACTTAGCCGATTCATACTCTCTCTTGGCTCTCTAACTTGTTGATACACATCTTGAGCACCTCTCTAACACTCTCACTCACATAGATTGCATAATTCTCATCCATTGTGAGCTAGAGAGTTGATCCAAGTGCATTGTCTTGAACTTTGCATCCATTGACACTTGTTGATCGTGTTTGCTGCAGAGTTCTCTCATTTCTCTTGGTGATTGCCGTCACCTGGACGGCTTGGAGCAGTAGAGGAGCTTGGCGGAGTTGGAGATTGTCTCCGGCCACTCCCGGTGATCTTGTGAGGGGTTTTGGTACCTTCCCCGGCGGAGTGCCAAAGGTAACCTTAGTGGATTGCTCGTGTCATTGAGTTACCCTTCTCGTGGTAGGTTCTTGTGGCGCTCATTTGTTGAGCTTGATCTTGGTGATCGATTAGCCATCGAGCCACCGAGTCATGGTCGATACATCGGGGACGTAGCGTGCCGGCAAGCACGTGAACCCCGGGACAAATTGGTGTTCATATTGTGTTGATCATTGGATTTCTTTGGATCATCACCTTAAAGGTGATTGATATATATTATTCGGTGATTGGATCACACTTCTCTACTCGATGGTATTGTATTCTTCACTCATCCCTTTTTACCTTATGCACTTTACTTAAGTAGAGGTAGTTGTTGTAGTGTGCTTGTTCACATAGGAGTAAGTAGCTCAATCTAGTCTAGTTGCTGTGTGCTCCTAGTGTTTCTAGTTAGAATGGTTAGGAAGGCTTGCAACCCCCCTTGTAGGCTAGCGCATAATTCGCTTCACCATAATTATTTCTAACCGGTTGTTCAAGTGTTGTTTGTAGATTTTAATTAGGCCATTCACCCCCCTCTAGCCTACTTGGACCTATCAGTTGAACTGATAAAATTCCACAAGTTTTGGTGCATCTATGTTTCTGTAGGACGTTATCAGAAAAGAACCAAAGGAGACCCACATCTCGGACTAAAACATCGAATTCCACCGCGAAAGGAAATCAGGAAGAATCTAGAAGACACCAGAAACTCACCAGAGAAAACGGGACGGGATTGGACTCCGAAGAGGATCGACCAATCCCCCCTTGGATCGGCCGATCCCACACAGAGTCCTTTTCGCCTCCGCTTCAACGTGGACCCACATCCCGATATTTCACGCAATCTACACCGTCCGCCGAAGTCAGTTTGATCCAAGGGCTACGGTTCATCCCACCGGCATATATAAGGACCCTCAAAACCCCCAGGGTTTCATACCAATTCATTCAATCATATGTAAACCCTAATCGAGAGGTGTTCCATGAAAGGATAACTTCTCATTAGGATCTAGAAACTAGATAGAAGAGAGATAGAGAGCGAGGGAAGAGTTAGGTGGAGATGCCGGCCTGTCGGTGATCCCTCTACGGCTTGTACTTTGGTAGGATCTAGCTCTACTTGAGCTAGCTCTTAAGATGTCTCAGGCAACCAACTTCTGATTCATGTAAGTCTATGTTCATATTGTTTATCTGGTTTATGTCTCTCTTTTGAGTGCTTTATTCTGTTCCTAGGGGAGATAGAGTGGTGATCTATAGTGTAGGCGTGGTGCCTAGACTATTGTTACTCATAAATGCGTCCTATCTGGCCGGATCGGTGGTAGATCGCGAGGGTGACCTAGCCTTGTTGAGTCCTTTGTAGTCCACTTCCCGTCAGAAGGAATAGTACGATAGTTTTGCTAAGGGAAACATCCTCTGTTGATAACTTTCCCTATAGTGATTTCCCCAGATAGACAGTAGAAGACAAAAGCTTGCCCAAGTCAGAAGTAGAAACCCCTAGTTATCCTCTCTACACTCATATTATCTACAACCTAGATCACCATAACCATATTATCAATACCCTTGATTAGTTTTACACCCATTAGCCACCGCTTTAGTTACAACACCACCATCTTTAATTGCATCACTACACCCATCATTGACTATCACCTTTAACCTAGTTTTTACCTTTACTTATTGACTACCCCTGGTTAAGTTAGATCGTAGTTAACCAAGCCTGTTTCCCTGTGGATACGATATTTAAAACCCTCCGGGTGAAAGCTACAACGGTATCCGTGCACTTACGGATTTATCTGTGTGCACTTAAAAATACCAACACTAATGCTTAAGAGTATATGGATATTTATACTAGGAACAACCCTCCTGTGTATGTATGAAAATAAGATGGAAATGAAAAGACTAAGAATCTGAAAACGATTCCACGAAATGGTTTCCTGCAGTGTGCTCGCGTGACTGTTGGCCTCCAGAGCAGTCTCCACTAATATGGTAATAAATCTTCATTGGGAAGTCCAAATGATGAATGGTTTGTTGGGTTTGAAAGTAGACGCGACGTGGTTTCCAACCATGTATGCCATGCACTATGAAATATTACAGATTGGTACGGTTTTGCATGTCAAATTGAGCATCATGCTGATTGTTGAGCTTCTGTGCAGTCTTGACTAATCTGAGAATAACTCTTGATTGCGACATCCAATTGATGTGGGATTGGCTGTATTGGAAAGTAGACTTCATGATATCTCCAATAAGTCCTCATGGACCTCTAAAGCTTCAAGGAATCAAAAGTTATGACGGCTTCTTTAACGGGTTCAAACTGATCCGAACTGGTTCGAATTGGTCCAAGCTGGTCCATTTTTCACTGCAGTGCTTCGATCTTCATGGTCCAATTCAACTTCCTCTTTGTGTGTATACTAAGTACAATCAAAGTTTGACACTTAGGTAGTATAACATTCTTAGAAGTGTTGAAATTAAAATCAGTTAAGAACGAATTCACCTGCTCTTGTAGTTTTCTTGGCACGGCTTCTTGTAATTGGACCATGATTTGTGTCTTTCTTGTTGGATGATGAGCTGTTGATTCTTGAGCTAGCATGTACCGTTGAGATGTCCTCATCATCCTCCCCCTCTTGAAAAGGAGTCATCCTCAACTCTGACTCTTCTAATCCAAAGAACGGTGTCAAGTCAGCAACATTGAATATGGATGGCTTGTCCTGAATAGCAATGCTAGCATGTGCCTTCCTCTTGCTCTTCTTGTCATCATCACTATCTTCATCACTTGAAAATGCATCACTATCCCAACCACATGAGAGTAGTTCTTCTTCTTCTTGTTGTGAAATGACTCTTTGTTTTCTTTCTTCTCCTTCTTCTCATGCTTGTTCTTCTTTTTTCCCTTATGCTCATCATCACTAGAGTGTGGGCAATCGGCCATCAAGTGATCTTTGCTTCTATATTTGAAGCATCTTCTTGGCTCATCAAACTTCCTTGATGTCTTCTTTCTTCTTTTCTGGTAGCCCTTCTTCTTCATGAATTTGCCAAATCTTCTCACTAGAAGGGCCATCTCCTCATCACTCTCACTTGTGCTTGATGGGTCTTCACTTGATTCAACTTTTGCCTTGCCCTTGGCCTTTGATGATGATGTGGCTTTGAATGCCACACTTTTCTTCTTCTAATCCTTGGGATCTTCATCCTTCTCTTTCTTCTTGTTGACCAACTCTTCCTTGTCATCATCATTATAAGCATCATCGGTCATCACCTCCGTAAGCACTTGGTTTGGCGTTAACTCACTCAATGTAGCAAACCGCTTGGGCAAGCTCTTCAAGAATTTCATGGAGAAGTCACTATCCTTCACTTCTTCATCTACCGCTTTGAGCTCATTCACAATGACTTGCAACCTATAAAACATCTCTGGCACACTTTCATCATCCTTCATCTTAAAGCTAGCAAACTTGTCCTTTATGATGTATGCTCTTGCGATCTTCACACCTTAGGTGCCCTCATATGATTCTTCAAGCTTCTTCCAAGTTTCATGAGCACTCTCAATATTTTTGACTTGATCAAACACCTTTTCATCCAAAGCCTCATGAATAGCACAAACTGCAATGTCATTCAATTGAAGGAATCTTTCTTCGGCGGTTGTGGGGTTAGCCGGATCGGTTATCTCAAACTTTGTCTCCACAACCTTCCACACCTCTCTATTGTTTGACTTGATATGAGATGTCATCTTACTCTTTCAATATGCATAATTTGTGCCATCGAATTGGGGTTGCTTCTTGGTGTTGTTGATGTGAATGTTGAGTTGAGCCATTTTGTCACCATATGTTGTTAAGCCTCAAATCAACGGTGCCTCGGCTCCGATACCACTTGAAAGGTCCTAAATGGCTAGAGGGGGTGAATAGCCTACAAAAATTCTACAAACAACACTTAAGACAAGCGGTTAGTAAATTAAAAGGCAAAGCGAATTTTGCGCTAGCCTGCACAAAGAGTTGCAAGCCACCTAACCGTTCTAGGCTATTGTCTCTAAATTCACACACAAGAAGCTAAGTCACTACTTTACTCTACTCCTACGTGAGCAACTACAAAAGAGAGCTACACAAAAGTAAGTACAAGATAATAAGGAGTACAGGAGTGATTTTTTATACCACCGGTGAAGAGAAGATGAATACCAATGCAATCAATCACAATAAACACGAGAGATCCTCGGTAGAGGGGCGACACAGGATTTTTTACCGAGATTCACTTGCTTGCCGGCAAGCTACTCCTCGTTGTAGCGATACACCCACTCGGAGGTTCACACGCTAATTGGCATCACACGCCAAACCCTTCTCAAGCGTGCCGCACAACCAGCACAAGATGGGGATTCACAAGCTACGCACAATCCACTAGAATAGCCAATTGAGATCTCCCATGGGGAAGGCTTAAAAACCCATTACACTTTCACCGATCAGAGGCGGAGACAATGACCAACTCCCTTCAACGATCCTCGCAGCCCAAGCCATGTAGGAGTCGGCAAACTCCAACAGTAACAAAAGAATCCGCTGCAAAATTCAATCACTAAGTGCCTCTAGATGAACACACTCATGGAATACACTTGATGCTCTCCAATCTCACCAAATTGATGTTGCAATCAAGTATGATGTGTGAGAGAGGAGTGGAGAGGCTCACTAGCTTGTAGAGTGAATGAAAATGGCCAAGAGAGGGAGCACAAGCCAACCCCTCTACCTTAAATAGCCCCTACTCCAAAAACCAACCATTACACACAGTTTACGGGAGCACCAAACGCTCAAACAGTAGAACCGGACACAGAACGCTCAGCGTCGGGTGTATCGCCCGCAGACACGTGTACTAGCCATTTGAACCTGTCAAATTCGCGCGCTCACACCGGACGCGCGTACGCCAGTGTCTGGTGCAGTTCCAGAGAGGTTCCAGAGAGCACTTTTGCTCACCAGATGCGTCTGGTGCAGGGTCACCGGACGCTCCTCAGCGTCTGCTGCTCCAACGGCTACCAGCTGCATGCTCAGTCAGTTGTACCGGACACGTGAACTGTGTTCACCGTGCGTATAGTGTTAAAATTTCCGCGTCCGATGAAAAAATTCACCGAACTGACCTGAGAGCACAGGGTTCACACCGGACGTGTCCGGTGCACACGTTTTAGCACTTTTCAACTAGAGTTAGCCACCGAACAATTTGGCAATCGTTCGGTGCATTTTTCTATAAAGAGATATCATTGAAAAGCGCGGAATCAAACTTCACCCCTTTTCCAAAAGCGCTAACACTCCAAGGTGTCTCACACCTTAGAGCACGTGTGTTAGCGTTTTCCAAAGAGTTTTTCACAGGTTTTGTTAGTGTCACTAGCATCTACATGCATATGCAATAAGTATGAGCATCTAGTGGCACTTTGACAATCGCATTTTACGAACGAGTTCTCCCATCTTAATAGTACTGCTGTCTATCCTAAACGTGATCACTCTCTCTATAGATCTTGATCACCAAAAGCAAAAGAGCTTCTATTGGTTATACCTTTGTCTTGGGCTCCTAACTTTCCTCCATCTTCCTTCTCTTCTCTTGATGAAGCTTGTGAACACCTTATGATGATGGACTTATACCATTTACATGGGTGCCGTCATTAGGGCTTTCTCCTTTTGTTGATGGACTTACACCATTTACATGGACGCCGTCAATGCCCTATACTTGTGGCCTCTACTGACCCGGTCCTTTGCTTCATCTTGATGTTTGCTAATTATTCTCATGAAACACTTAGAGCAAATATTAGCAAACTAGGTTTCATCAATTATCAAAACTAAACATGGGCTTTCACTGGGGCACTTCCGTCCAAAAGAAAAAACCAAAAGGGGAATAGACGCGATGCCAAACTAAAGGGGAACAAACGCTGTAGCCTGTGTGAGTAGCATCCAATTCCGAACACAAGGCAGTGCAGTGTGCTGTAGCCTGTAGCCTATCTGGCGTCAAGTACGTATCGTGTTCGCAGGTGCTCTAGTCGCGTCACTTCCCTAGAACGCATGTGGGCCAGGATCCGGTCCCCGTTGATGCTGCCGCACGCCGCCGCCACACCGAACCCAAGGGGCTTGTGTTCAAGGTGACGATTCCACCAGCCATGGCAAGGACTTTACTCTTGAGGGTGTGGATGGATGTGTGGACCTTCAACTCTGAACATACTCTAGTCTTTTAGTTAGTTACAACACCGTGTGTTTCACCATCTAGCGGTGCCTTATATTTGTGTTTAACCTCATCGCTCATAGTACCTCGCCGTGTTGTGATGATGAATGTGTAAAACTTCTAACTTCCCCTTAATTAAGCACGTGCCATGTACATTTTTGGAAAAAAAAAGAACTCTGAACATACTCTACAACAAAGGCCATCCGCACAACAACATTACAAGAATGACCTCGTATGTGCTATACAAATTAGCAGTTGTTGCTACGACCTGACTGACCTCTCTTAGCTTTATTTTGTGTGACCTGGAGCAAGGCAAAGCTAGGATTCTAAACCTTGGTATTCTCACAAGTGAAAAAATTTCCAATGCATAGCAACAAAGGTTTCAAGTATAATTCATAATAGCATTTTATCCTAACAAAAATCACAGAAACAATATAATACTTGAATAAAAACTTGTTCATATCTAAGACATGCATGAAAGTAAAAAACAATCTAATAAATAACAAAAAGAACTTACAGAATACTATAAACTTCCTTTAACTCTACAATCATTCATAGCTTAGAAGCGGTTGATAATGTCTTGGTCTTTAACTTGTAGAAAGAACTCCCACTCAATAAATGTAACAAAGCAGTCATTCAAATATTGATCCCTAATTTTATTTCTCAATTTGTTCTTCATATAATTCATGACAGAAAAGACTCTCTCAACACTTGCAGTTACTATTGGAAGCACTAGCACCAATTTAAGAAGCTTGCAAATAAGTTCATGTCTTTCACACTTGTTTGTTTCAACAAGCTTAATAGAAAACTCAGCAAGAGTCCTTAAATTTTTGAACCTTTCATCAGCAAGCATATCGTTGATGTACAAAGTGAGTGAAGAGGGCAAATATCTCAATTCTAAGACTGAGAAATCATTGGGATAAAATGAAGCAAGTTTTACAAATTTGTCTTTGTCAAAAGTAGCAAATGAATTAATTGGACTGAATGCAGCTGTGCAAATAAGCAACTCTGTGTTTACCTCATCAAACCTTTCATTGAGCTCCAGAAGCTGCCTATCAATGATGCTGAAGAACATATCAACACAGAGACAGTTTAGATTCTTGATCTTGACAAAGAACCTCCTATCTCTTCCTACATGCTTGTAGAATATGTCCATGTGAGGAATTTGATTTTATTCTTCACACAAAATGAGTCCACTTCTTTGAGGAGATCTTCTCATCCCTGATCCTCCCGCAATTAATGCAACTGAAGCTTGGTCAAGGAAATGAGTTCTATCACATTGACAATATCTTGATCCTTCTTCTGTCAGGCATAATTCAAGTCTGCTGTGAACCCAAGTACTGTTTGCATCAAGTGTGCCATGAAAACAAACTCATATGATAAAATATTGTCAACATTGTTTGTGCATGTGCACACTCAACACCTTAAGAGCGATCACTACCAATCTTCGTGAGGACTTTCCAAATTGAGGGATACAAAGATAAAAAGGTGCATAACAGTCTTGTAGTGAGATCCCCAACGAGTATCTCCTGGCCGGGCCAATCCCATTTCTTAATTCAAACCCTTTCCAGTTTCAATGTCATCCAATTCTAGAGCTACTACAATTCTTTGAGCTTGTGCTTCTCCAAGTATTTTTGCCTTCTTACAAGAATTCCCAATAACGTTCAATAGAAATCTAACTTGCTAAAAAACCAAACACAATCTGGGTTTTCCTTAGCAATTGCCACAAGGGTTAATTGAAGTTGATGTGCAAAGCAATGATCATAGTAAGCAGATGGACATTCATCCACAATGAGTTTCTTTAGACTATTAGCATGACCCTTCATGTTACTAGCTCCATAGTAACACTGTACACATGCCATTGACAAGCTCAAATTATGCTCCATCAATAATTTCTCAATTACAGTTTTAAGTGTAAAGGAAGTAGTGTTCTCAACATGAACCGGCCAGCAACGCCGCGTCCGCCCATGAGGCCGTGACCCGGCCCACATGTCCTGGCCCATTATGCGTCTGGCGTCCGCCTGCTACCCGCGTCCTAGACCGAGCCGAGCGCTGCCGTTGCCCGCTGGCCGCTCACCAGTAGGCCGCTGCCCCGTGCTGTGCCCCGCTGGATGCCGACCCGCCGCGCAAGAGGCACCGTTGCCCCGAGCGGCCGAGCCCCTGAAGCCGTGTGCGAGACGAGAGCCAAGAGGGATGAGGGATTGGAGCGCTCTCTCTGGCCTTGTGCTTCCTGCTGGGCCTTGCGGTCATAATGGGCTTGCGCCCTTGGCTCTTATGGGCCGGCCTAAGGGCCTAGTTGCTAGACGAAACTCGAAAGGAGACCGCGGGAATTGGCTGTGAGCTCAGTTTATGCTCTAAAATAGTCAAACAATAGCAATATATATTATATACTAGTCAGCCCCCCGCGCGTTGCGCGGGCATGAGCCAGAATAAATATTTTAGTACGTTGATTGTTGATTAAGATACAGGGATATTAAAAGCTTCATGGTACACAAAAAGATGTTCTCAAAATTTTCAATGGTGGTAATCAGGTAAAATCTGAACAATTTGACATAGTAGTGAATTTCGTCAGGTAGGTTCGGTTGGTGACTGCGTTTGTTTATATGTTGCTGTTGGAACAAAGGACTAAAATCTGGTACAAAAGCTAGTGGTTTCAGGTGAAAGTTGGTTCCTAATTTATATGAAATAATGTACTGCAGAATCCTGAAAGAAAATGTAATGGTGATCATAGTCACGAATGTTGAAGGAATTGTTTTAGTTTAAGAAGGGACTCAGTGTGGACTGATCCATGCCATTTCTTTCTTGCTTTGAGTCCTTAGAATGCAGAAGTGTATGCATGTTGTGGCACCAAGGTGTGAGCCACCAATTTCACACCTATGCTTCTCCATTTGTGATTTTACAGACCTCCTGAGGCAAAAGAACAACGAATAAAGTGACCACATATCTATAGCAAGAATGGTATGTTTATTAAAAAAAAACATAATGGCAGCAAGCAGATTAATAGGCATATAATGCTGAAGAAAGTCCGACAATTAGGCAACCTAGAAAAAAAATTAATGTTTTGCAGTTGTATAGAAATGTAAGTGAAGCAAACTGTGTTCGAAAGGTAGAATATATGAGAAACAAATATGTAATCTTTAAGTTCTAAGAAATGTTGAGCCTCACAGGCAATTGAACCTAAGTTAGCATAGGTAGGGGAACCATGGATCTGTGATCAGCTATATATGAGTAGTTCCTACATTATTGGTAATCAACGGCAACTGGTTAAGGCATATAAAAATGTTGTTTGAAACTGCATGATTCTAAAATTAGAAGCAAATAATATGAAACCATTACATTAATATGAGAGCTTTAGAAGTAAGCTGGTATAGGAAGCAATCTGTATGAAACTGAAATCCTTTTTTTCCTTTATGATAACGATACTTAGTGGTATGAAGCAAGGGAACAAAAGAGAGATCCCTTGAAACATGTAGATGATAGCAATTTGCTGGGTATCTATGGTCAGCTAAAAAGAAGTATCCACAGTTTTCAATTTGTTTTTGTTATGCCCATACTTTGAAGACTACATATTGAATTACTAATAAGTACTACTCCCCGAGTAACCAACTGTAAGACGTTTTGGCTTCTTAAGACTTACACTTTGGATTGGAAGGAGTAGCTTGGGAAATCAAAATATGTTCCTAAAATTAAGCAGCAAGCTGAATGTGAGCACATATTTTTTTTCCCAGTTCACATTCCGTCGCTGTGCATCAAATCTGAGCAAATAGGTTTCAGGTCTGAATGAAAAGCAGGGACAATCGTAAAAAAATGTATCATATTTAGTTCAACCTTGACTGTGTTTACTGGCAGTCGTTTTGTGAGAGCCAAAATTTACCTCGCTGCGGTGCGACGTGCTTGGATAATCACACTTTGACATAACTGGAGATCGAACCTGGAATAATTTAGTAAAATAATGGGATGACATACTGAAATCGGTCTATGAAATGTGGTGATAACAAATACCATCAATGTAATAATCTCCTAACCTTCCAATGGGTTGCTACTTGCATCTGATCATATAATCTTTGCATCCCAAGAAAAAGATCATGCCTATAATCTTGGCAGCCAACAAATTGAAGGAAGAAGGAACCATAAATAGTATAGAGCAGTCATCCTAGATTTCGAACTTAGGATCATCTTAATACAACTGGAATATAAAGGAAAACTATTCATCAACAGTGTTCTTGTATGTGGTCCTAAAACAAAGCAGAGTTGTTTTTGAGAACAAGAGAATCATTAAAATGATGATGTTAGCATTAAGATATATAAAATAAAATACAGATAATTACTAAGGCTGCTAAATCATTGTTGTAATCATGTAATCAATGGAATGGAAAAGGTGGGTGTGGCATGCAATAATATAAGTTCCTGAATCAAACACTACAATATCCTGAATACAACACTATAATTTCCTGAATCAATGTTCTATTTTTTATTAAGCCAGAGAATGTACGGACCAAAGAAAGAAAAGGAATGAGTTTGACCTCTGTTTTCACTGAACAGTTGGTGCCCTGTATCATTTCCCTTGATGACAGGAGGATTGTGGCGAGCACCGTAGCATTTCGATGACGGGGCCAAAGCAGCAGCAACCTCTGGTTCACCGAAAGATATAAGAGTCAATAGCATAAACAATACCTGGTAATCGAGAAATCAGCAGCAGTATACCCTTACCAGGTAGCATTGGTCGAAGGAAACGAACCTTTTTAGATAACATGAGGCAGATAACGACAAAAAAAGGAATGAGTATGGGAAGAGTCCCACCTATCATTGATCTTTGTTTTGGTGACTGTTGCAGCATCTTGTACACATGTGTCATCTCCCTTCGAATGGGAAGAGTCCCACTTATCATTGATCTTTGTTTTCGTGACTGTGGCAGGAGCTTGTACACGTGTCATCTCCCTTCTATCCTCTTCATCAGACTATGGACAAACGCTAATTTATTCGAAGTCATTTAATCATGGAGGACTGATGAGAAAATTTTGGAAGAACAATATATAATATGAGGGGAACTGCATACCATAATTGCATCTAAGATAGCCCAAGATAAACTATTCCATTTAGTCATTGTTGCTGTCACATGAGTCACGATGAATTGGAGCAGAGGCGAATCACAAATTAATTAGGAAGCATGATGATTTATTTGACCAACGAAGCAGAACATGGTATAGCATGAAATGACAGGAAAGTGATAAATAGAGATAATATCATAATATTGGCCCAAACAAAGCAATATGTGAATGCACCTGACTCGAGTAACTCATCTGCATCAGAATCATTTGAATGGAGGTAGGTCAAGAAAACCCACCCTAGAAAATGGTTTTTCGTTGAGGATTGGCATGTGCTCGGTTTAGATCAAGGTTGAGAAACTTATGCAGTCCCAATATCGTGCAGGAAGAACAAAGAAGGTAATAGTTAATCTACATATAGTTTATCGCACCTGGAAACATGAAGTAATCCTAAAACATGGAATCTGAATCCATCCTTCATACTTGTAGAAGTAAGCAAGTGGCCTGAATGGTTTAGGGATGGCAAACGGCTACTCTCGAGGGGAGTAGGTGGTCCTTCATACTTTGGCATTCTGTCGAGCATCTGAAAGCCGCAGAACAATAAGGGCAAGGCAAGCAGGATATGAAGGACCTACCGTGCACAGGAGGAAGAAGACGACACTGGTGCAAAGAAGGTCCTCTCTCGAGGGGGTTAGGGTAAGAACGACGTCGTCGGAGGGCTGGGTGACAACAGGGTGCCGAAAAGTGTGGTTGGTTCTGGAATGTGGATACGTGGGTGGCTATCGTAGGGAGATATTGGATCGGACGGTCGTGAGTAATTGACTGTTCCTATAACAGTGCTCTGTGTCTTGGCATTGTTCTGAGAACAGTGATCTTAGTCTTAGCACTGTAGGAAAACAGTGATATGTGAGAAGTTGGGTGGTCTACAAAAATAAGTGTATAGGTAGATTTGATTATACCTATATACATCTCAGAAATACTTAAGGCACCGCTCTAACTCCGCCCAGGAGCCGCGCGCCGCTGTCTTGTCTTCGCCCTTTTTTAATGTCCGTGATAGTCGGCTCTGGCTTTGTTTAGGAGCAGCTTCGAGTGGATGCGTAGCGTGCAGCTCTCCTTTGGTCACTCGAGACGTACTGGCCTACTGGGCCAAAAATATCAGTGGTACCATTACCAAGTTGAATAAACACGTGCAGCTGCTCTGGGAATTTTTTTTAAATAATATTTTTTTATTGATTAATTGCGAATCTAGTATTTGCAATCGAAAAATTACAAAAAAAGCATCTGGTCAGCCATCCAGCAGCCGATAGGGGACCTGTCGGCACTCCAGCAGCCGACAGGCTTACGTGTCAGCTGCCTCGCCGCCGACAAGCGTCGGCAGCGGCTGTCGGCGCCGACAGGAGTCCTGTCGGCTTCTGGAGGGCCGATAGTCCCAGTCGGCATTCGGGCAGCCGATTGGCCTGTCGGCTCACCGGAGGCCGACAGGCCACTGCTATCATGTCCTTTTCATTTTGATGTTTATTTTCACGTTATTTTCATATTCGTTATACGGTTCAATCCGAAAACTTAACTTACTCGTGGCTTACTAGACTGTTCTATAAATGAAGTGTGTTGCAAACTACGAAAAATAGAATTAAAACAACACATGTTCAATTTAAAAGAGTAACCCAGCGATACATGAAATGAGCAGTGCGTGGCATATGTGCTTTGCAATGGCATGTGTGTGTGACTCTGGTAAGAGCCCATAGACTATTGTAAACATGCCTTAGGGAATTTAACTTGTTGGGTCTATTACATTGTTCTACTGGGTGCAGCGTGGTTGTTTGCCCTTGTTGTCGCGCCGTGAAGACGGTTCCGCTGCATCCCTCTTGTTCTTGAGTACTGCCTCTCGCGCTTTAAGATCTTCCTCTTTACGCTTGATGATTGCTTCACGCAAGCTTAACTCCTCCCTCCTCCTGGCAAGATCTTCCTCCTTAGCTTTGAGACGGATCTGATCTGCCTTGATCCGTCGCTTTTTGTCCTCTCTGATTTTGCGGTCAACCTCACGAGCCTCATTCATCCTCAGAAAATATTGAGCTTTGTCTTCAAGCTCCTTCGGACGCCTCTGTGGCCATGCGGGTATCTCCCGATCCACCCATTGGATCCACTTGCAAGGCTACATGTGTGGATGTAAATGATGAAATTGTGTATAGTTTACGAGAAACGAAAGAAGAAGTTGTTGATAGTACCATGAAGTCGTCATCCAAATCTGGGCACCCGAAGTACCTACACCCATAGTGTCGGTCCAACTCCATCCACACGCACAATCTAGTGACAAACCCACAACGACACTTTGGCCGCTCACGCCACGACGGTAGCTGAGTTAGGTCAGATGTCCATGACGACGTTGTAGTTGAATGACGATGGTTTGGAGAAGAAAATATGTGGTATGCTAACTCGTCGGATGTCTTTAAATAGGGCAGGCATGGAGTGAAGGAGTAATTTCATAGACCCCAGCCTTTTCTGACTTAGTCCTTTATAGGCTTTACACAAATAATTGCGCGTAGACTGTTGCTCACCTCAAAGTACACAGCGCGTAGCCTTTTCAGTGTATTGGCAAATGAAGAGCCTGTTTAACCAGTCGGAATTAACAGCGACTAGCCTTTTCAGTGATTCAGAGGGCTTGCGAATAGGCTTTTCAGTGCCTAGCCTTTTGTGATTGCGACTACACAGTGCGTAGCCTTTTCACTGACTTTGGCAGACTGAGAATCTAGACATTTCAGTGATTCAGAGGGCTTGCGAATAGGCTTTTCAGTGCATAGCCTTTTCAGTGCTTGCTACTGCACAGTGCGTAGCCTTTTCAGTGACTTTGGCAGACCGAGAATCTAGACTTTTCAGTGATTTAGAGGGCTTGTGAATAGGCTTTTCAGTGCATAGCCCTTTTAGTGCTTGCGACTGCACAGTGCGCAGCCTTTTAAGTGACTTTGGCAGACCGAGAATCTAGACTTTTCAGTGATTCAGAGGGCTTGCGAATAGGCTTTTCAGTGCATAGGCTTTTCAGTGCTTGCGACTGCACAGTGCGTAGCCTTTTCAGTGACTTTGGCAGACCGAGAATCTAGACTTTTCAGTGATTCAGAGGGCTTACGAATAAGCTTTTCAGTGCATAGCCTTTTTAGTGCTTGCGACTGCACAGTGAGTAACCTTTTCAGTGACTTTGGTAGACCGAGAATGTAGCCTTTTCAGAGTACTTCAAAGTGTTGTGCTCAATTAACCCTGCATTAATTCAGTTCTATTCAAACGCAATGTCACCCCTCGGCTGCCTCTATAAATATGGGACGGTGCTGGGGAACATCACCAGCAATACAAGATGTCTGGACCAAATAAATGGGGGTTTGGGGTTGGGAAGCTTAAGGGCACGGTGGAGAGCAAGGGCCCGCCAATAATGTGGAATGATGGGGGTAGTCTTGGTCCCGATGAGTTCGACGAACCCATCGACAGGTTTCCAGAAGAGAGCAAGAGTGATTATGGTCCACAAAGACCTCTGAGGGAGTACATGAAGAAGGATAAAGAAGTGTAGCCGAAGTGCAGGCATGGCGAGGACTGCCTTGTGCAGATGTACACCGAGGGCGGGATACACGGGGGCCGGCGATTCTTCAAGTGTCCCTATGCATATGTAGTGTTTTATTGTCCCTTTTCAGTAATGTATTTCGCAACATAAACGAACGTTAACAAATCTATTCATCGCAGACCCTGTGGGCAGAAGACAATTGCGGGTTCACTAAGTGGGTGGACCCGCTACCTATTACCCCGCATTTGGAGTACATCTGGTACCTGCAGGACCGCATCGGCTTGCTCGGCCCAAGCTACAGCTCGAGCCACAACAAGGAGAAAGATGAGGAACAAGGCAACAGTGGAGCCACATCACAGGAGCCAAAATGCACAGACCCGTACTGCCGCTGCCCTCATCACAAGAATAGTAGTACTCCGCCAAAATCGCCACCGCCACCACCTCCGGCAATGGGCGGTTACTATGGGGAAGGTATCACTCAGCTCAATATGTGGCAGCACTACTAGTAGGCTGTCCGATTGTCCATTTATGTGTGTGATGCATGTTTCAATTACCTAAGGCATGTTAGGTGTAGTGCAGAGAGTCTGAACCCTTGATTTGTTCGGATTCTCACATGCCATTTCGTGTATTCGTTTTATGTTTTAATTTGCAAAGGCATGTTAAGGTCGACACATGCCGTTTCATGTGTTGTGCTTGTTCGTATCGTTTCGTAATAAGTTCGAGAAGAGAAGAAATGTCCGTAATTCGAGTGTACTGGAGCGTTGCCTCCATTTAATGAAATGGAAAGCATAAATACGATTGGACAGAATACTAATGCATCAGTACGTAACATCCACGGAAACTTATGATCATACATGCATACGTCCTCAATCTGCACAACGCCCACGCTTAGGGCTCGGCCGACGAATCTGCTTAGTAGGAAAAGTGAATTGCTGTGGAGGGTGATGCTGGCGTGGTGGCGGGGTCGGGTCTACAGGCTGAGACGGCTGCGTCGGCTGGGTCGACAGCGGTGCACCAAAAAGCTGTGAGGGGCCGGCCTCATCTGGACGCCTAGGTGGAGTACCGCCTATGTCAAAGCTCCCGAAGGTGGTAGCCCCCTCTGTGTACTCGCTGGCAGAAGGAAGTGTCCCTGCACAAACCAAAGTGTGGTCATGTCACGCATGCGGTGCACGTTACATACAAATGTATTAAATAAATCAAAATCAAAGAAGTACCTAGGCGCGTGGGACGAGAACGTCGTACGGAGCCACCTCCGGGAGGCACGGGAGCACCTGCAGGCTGGCCCTGGTCGTCGAGCCCAACAACGTCGTCCGTGGTGTACCGGCACGATGCTCGACGTACGCCCGCCAAGCACCGTTGCCCCAGTCGTCGAAGGGCGGCCACCAACTCGAGCCTACCAACCTGTGGAGGGTTCTGCTCATAGCGCTGCGCGTACGACAGAAGCTCCTGGCCAACGTCCGTGCATATATCTGTCTGCAAAGCGGTCATTTATTGTTAGAGATATTGCTGTTAGTCATTACCAAAGTCATAGTAACAACAAAATTAATTAAAAAAATTATCGTTACCAGCGCATGGAACGCAGCTGGTGGCTCCATCGCGAAGGTGTCCGTGATCTCTGCTTCGTGTGGCTCGGCCTCCGCTGGCACTGGGAAGCAACGAACGCGCGTGGCTCGGTGCAACCAATGCAAGTACTAGGGGTAACCGGCCTCTACGAAAGGCCCACCTAGGTCGTGTACGTCAGTCGGCGCCTCTGCCCACGCGGCCACCGAGGGCGCCACTCTGTCCACCCAAGACTGCCCGAACGCTATCCCTTGGCCTTTCCGACTCCACCTGGAAAACAACAAATAATAAATAAAGTTGTCGAACCAAAACGAATTGATGACATTAATAGAACACATACCCGTGGGACGCGTCAAGCTGCAACCGAGGAAGAGGGAACACCTGCGCGCGGCCAAACTGATAAGCCACACGTTCCGGACAGTATGGCTCGACGCAAATGTCGAACACCAGTCGTTTCCTAGTGAGCCAAAACTCCTGGTCACGGTAGCACAACTCGGACACGCCGTGTGGAGCCCTGGACTGAACGTCGTGTGGTGCGTAGGGAGTCCACCGAACCCTGTCAGGTGTAAGCTGGTCCATCGCGACAACGTATGCCGTGTACGTGCCTCTAGCCGTGCCTGTTGCCCACGTCGGCTGCAAAACAAGAACCATTAGGACTCGTCGTCACAGTAACAAAATTAAGCTAAAAGGAGGATACGTACGTCGCGACACAACCAAAGTGTGCCCATCGTCGGCGCGTCCATCTCGTCGGGCACACCAAACTCGTCGAACACGTACATCCCGTCGTCATACGCCTCGTACGACGACAGCGTCGGCCGCCCGATGTCGAACCGCTCAAAGGACCATAGCATCAGCAGCAGTGGACAACCAGCCAACGTGCCTGACGCCGTCCTCCGAGTGCAGGCGTCACAAAGTGCGCGGTACGTACCTGCCAGCACCGCCGAGGCCCAACTGTACTGGGGGATAGCGTCAAGTGGTGCGTACGCTATCTGCACCGCATAGTGGACGAAGTGCTTGTCGACGGTGTCATGGTGGGAGCTGGTGAAGAGTACCCAACCGAACAGCCACAACAAGTACGCCTCCAGGTGTCGCTCCACCCTCCACTCGGGGTCGGCCTCCGTGAGCCTCTCCGCACGGAACTGAGACAACCACGCCTTGGGCGGGCCATGGCTCTCGTGGAAGCCGAACTGCTCCTGTCCGGCCTCAGGGTTGAGCGCACCCTGGAACCGCTGCAGTAACTGCTCCTCCCAGTCCCCGGCCACGGCAACCGGGCCTACAGGAGCACCGGCGAGGGGTAGGCCGAAAAGCATGGCCACGTCCTCCAAAGTGACGGTGACCTCGCCAACTGGAAGGTGGAACGTGTGCGTCTCCGGTCGCCAACGGTCCACCCAAACAGAGAGTAGGGCACGGTCCACCGCGAAACGTGTGCTCCTCTCTCGGTGTCGCTCTACAAGATGAGCGAACGGGAGAAGATCAGCTGCACGTAGCCTGTAAGCATCAATATTACACAGATTAGTACAATGCAATGTATGAGAAAACTTCGTACAAGGTAAGCACCACAGTTACCTGGGAACCCAGCGCGGGTTAAGCAGCCAGAGCTCGTCGTGGGTAAGTAGGCGGAGGGCTGGTGGAAAGCTGCCCATCCACCAAGTTCGAGCGGTGCCTCTGGTCAACAACAGGGTCGATCAGCTCCATGCCTGCCATTGTTCGGAAAAATAAAATTAAAACCATATCAAAATTGTAGAAAACTGAAATCATAATAATACAGAATAGTTACGTTATAAAAGTAGTACATAGTAAACAAATCATGACACCACAAGTCTTATATTACATCACTTGCACAAAATAAGTAGTACATACGAGAAAATTACAACACTACCAGTCTCATATGACAACACTTGTGCAATGTAAGTAGTACGTAGTAAAAAATTACAACACTACAAGTCTTATGTTACAACACTTACACAATATAAGTAGTACGCAATATAAAAACTACAACACTTCCGAAGCATTGCTATGCGGACGGGCCGCCTCGACTGCCCTTTCGAGCTGATCGATGTGGAATAAGCCACACTTCCGTACCATCAGGAAGCCTTTCTGTCGGATACATATCACAATTTTTCCTCAAATGGTTGCCACCGTAAGCAAGGCAGTATGGATGCTTGTTACCAGCTTTAGAAACGTCCATATCATTCCTAATACGACGACTCTTGCGACGCCCCTTTGTGTCAACCCTTTTTTCGGGATCCGGCGACCAATAACGATCGCAATCCGCAACTCGCCTTGTAAAATCAGCAATGGGCCGCCACCCTCGAAGCTCGCCAGACCATGTGTTCAGCACATTCTCCTTTCTGAAGTAAGGGGACACAAATGTCATCGGGACGTTGCATTTCCCGCAAGCAGCAAGCACATGGGAGCACGGATAATGGTAGTACTTCGGCTTGTTGCATGTGCACTCGCACTTGTTCAGTTCTGGCCACAGTTGACACTCCATAGTTAATTCGCTCAGACCAGTGCCAAGTCCACCCTTATCACGCACCGAACTTCGAAGACGAGGTCCCGATTGCCAACGTGAAAGACGTTATGCATGGCCCCTTTCGTACTTTTTGCGTCTACGTATGCAGAAACCTTGAACACAAATGTCATAGTTGGATTCTGTGTTACTAAGGTCGCTGCTGCACAACGTTCTCGCAGATAAACCATTGTACCTCTCAGGATACCCTCCAAAAGTGCAACCAAAGGAAGGGATCGTGTACCTTTCAGCACCCAGTTGTAAACCTCTGCGAGATTCGTAGTCATTATGCCATAACGTGCACCGTGCGTCTCATGTAACAAAGACCACTTCTCTCGATCCTCCTCTTTAATCCATTCTGAGAAACAAGTTACTGACCTGCCCCCTTTACGTCGACTAGTCTTGTTTCTAGGCTCGCTTGGTAGTGGTGGAAGGCCCTGCGGCTCCTCCTCTGTTGTCACAACAGGTCGCCTGCGCACATTTTTCATGTGGCTCCGGGTAAGCTCATCTAGCCGTTCCCAGATGAAGTCAAATTTTCTTTTCTGGTTCTGCTTACATAGCCGCTTGAACAGGTCCTGCAGACGCTTGCTCTTGAACTGTTTATAAAAATTTACAGCTAAATGCCTCATGCACCAACGACTTTGTATATCGGGCCATTGAACCTCTGCATCGTCACCATTCTTCAACTTCTGCACCGCATTCAGTAAGCCTGCATTCCGATCATGCAACACTCAAACATTCTCCCTTTCTTCCACCAAAGCTTGTTTGAACCACTTAAGGAACCACAACCAACTCTCATTGTTCTCCGATTCAACCAAGCCAAAAGCAATGGGAACAACCTGACTGTTACCATCAACCCCAATAGCTGTTAGCAAAGTACCTCTGTATTGCCCAATCAGGAATGTACCATCCACGCATAGCACAGGTCGGCAATACTTGAAGCCCCGTCCCATGCACCCGAAGCACCAAAAGGCTCTCTAAAGGACACGGTCCCCGTCGACGTTGATATAGTCCTCATAATCAATTATAGTGCCAGGGTTTCTAGCTTGTAGGGTTTGTAAGAGTGTTGGAAGGTGGTGATATGAATCCTTGTACGTTCCAAATCTTTTCTCCAAAGCTAACTGTTTTGCTCTCCAAGCCATGTCGTAAGATATGTCATATCCGTATCTGTTCCGTATAGCCAACATTATCCGGAAAGGAGAAATGCCAAGTTTTTCAACAATCTCCCCATGCATCTCATTTGCCAAGTGCACCCTGGGCTGACGCACTTAACGTCCCACGTCTTGGGGTTGAAAATGACAACCCTAAACTGCCTCTTGTCACAATAAGCCCACCGCCTGACGGCATGCTGCAGATGAATCTTGTCATGAAACATCTGCCCCTGCATCACCTCCGTCCTTGAATACTCCCACGTCGAGTGATGACTATCATCCACCGTCATGGCATATGGTGAGAAGTTAGTCCATTCCGCGGGGATGTCGGTCTCGTCTTCGAACCTCTTGCTAGCGTGCTCATCCACAAATGCCAGGTGCTCTGCATTGTCAAGTTCCATCTGTTCCACGATTCTTTCATCCTCCTCGCCCTCGTCAGCATCCATGTTCGTACTGAAACCTTGTTCTTCCGCATCCTCTGCCCAGTGCTCATCCCCTCCAAAATCGGGAACCAAGGTCTGCTCAGCATTTGTTGCATATTGTTGTTGTCCTGCATCCTCTGTCCCCAACTGAACATCGTATGAATCATGAACATAGGTTTGCTCTTCGTTTGTGGCCTCTAAGTGCTCTACTTCTCGAACTGTGCTGCTACTCTCTCCTTGCATGGCACCATAGATGAATTGAACAAGCATGATGTTGTCATAACCACGTTCGAAAGCATTACTGATGAGAAACTTCCATTTGTTCGTATTGCTTGCCTCGTATAGCTCCCATCTCCATCCATTATCCCTTAACCTGGGCACCAACATACTAATCTTCAAACGTTGCTGCGACGGTGGAAAACCAAATCATTTATGCAACCAGGCTAATACTTGTCTCCGGCTGTGATCCAGCGGTGAGTTCAGTTGTGTGTCAAGGAACTGGAGCGGACTAAGGTCTACATCGCTATCCCCAGTTCTGATTTTACCCTTGCCATAGTAAATTCTGAAACGAACTAGATCGGACGACATTCCTGCTCCCATTGTTAAAATTACACTGTCAGTTGAATATTGGTATAACCCCTAAACCCTACCAAGACATTAATTACAAAAACTAATATAAGTAGACAAAAAATTCCTAACTCAAATAACCCAAAATCAAATAAACAAGTACTACTAGAGAAAATAAAAAATACTCCTTAAAATAAACTAATACTAACTACATATATAAACTAACACTAACTGCATAAATAAACTAACAGTAACTATTCCTACAATTCTAATAAATAATCCTAACAAACAAACTAATCCGAAAAACAAAATAAACTAACCCTAACTAACTAAATCAACTAACCTAACCGTAAATCAACAACTAAAGAAACTAACCTAACCCTAACTAACCCTAATAAAAAAAACTAAATAACCCTAAATCCACGGTTCAATAATATACAACTAAAAGTTACCCTAATCGAATCTACAACTATAAATAACCCTAAACTAATCTACAACTAAAACGAATCCTAAACTAATGTACGACTAAAAATAACCCTAAACGAAACTACATCTCAAACTAACCCTAAACTAATGTACCACTAAAACTAACTCTAATTCTAAAATAATTTACAATTTCCTCAAATTCTGAACTAATTTAAAAATAATTACAACTTCCTCTAAACTAACCCTAGCCCTAACCGTAAATCTAACTAACCCTAAATACCTAATTTTATCTAAACCAAATACATAGAGTAATCAAATTTGTAAAAAAAACAGAAAACTAGCAAAACAAAAAAAGAAAACTCACCGCGGTGGCGACCGACGACGGTGGTGGCGAGCCGTCCGTGGCCTCCGCGCCCGCGCGGGGACGGTGGAGGGCTGCGGCGGGGGCCCCTCCGCCGGATCCGGCTGCTGGGGCCGGCGGACGGCGGCCGGAGCGGCGGGACGGCGGCTGGCGGCGGCGAGCGCGCGGAGAGAGAGAGAGCGCGAGCGAGTGGCGTCGCGAGGAAGGAAACGGCCGCGGTAGATATAGGGACCTGTCGGCTCCTCGGCAGCCGACAGGTCCCTATCGGGTCGCGAGGGGCCGACAGGCCTGACAACTTTTGCTCGGCCCGCTGGCGTGGCGAACTAGTCGGCCGTGGAGCGGCCGATAGGGTCCTGTCGGCTCCTCAGCGGCCGACAGGTCCCTAATTGGCTTTCCAGCGGCCGACAGGGTGCTATTTTTGCAATTTTTCGATTCCAAATAGTAGATTCGCAATTAATCAATAAAAAAAATAGTATTTAAAAAAAATTCGCTGCTCTGGTTAGGTTTCTGCGAAACTGGCCAAGCAACTTGCAGCTCCTCTTTGGTGTATTGGTGTATTTGGCCGCCCATGAGGGGAATAGAGATAGGCGCGATTCCGCTGCCAAACAGAAGGGGGGAAGAAACGCTGTAGCCTGTGACTGAGTAGCATCAATTCAAACTCAAGGCAGTCCAGTGTGTGGGTGTGATGTCGCCTGCATGGCGTCAACTCGAGTACGTCACTAGTACACAAAAGCTCTGTGCTGGCGGTTGGAAACGCATTTCTACAGGCGTTTCTCCCAACCGCCAGCGGAAAAGACCAGTGAACCGCCTGTAGAAAAGGTATTTCTATAGGCGGTTCACATAACTAACCGACTGTATTTAGTTTTTTCGCCTTTTTTCAAAACAGGTTGTGCACTGTTTTTTAATATTATAATACGATATAATATTGAATATATTAGGTCCTATTATACATTCATTATCAATGCATATATATACAAAACATGCAATTAATTAATTAATTATATGTACAAACATATTTAATATATACTTCTAAGTTTTTATATCACATACGATATCAAGATATATATATACAAATACACATGCATCGATCAATGTTTTTACATTGTTCGTGCCCTATCTAGTAATCTTCACGCTCAAGATTTAGGCTGCCAATATCTGTTAGCGCTCTATACTTGGGCTGTGCTAAGGCGCCGGTAGGATCGTGATAGTTGCCGTCGAATGATATGATTTGTTTCAACATGAAATTGCACATGTCCTCGACGATGCCCAGCAAAGTTTGTTCTGACATGTTATTTGCCCTTTCTATTTTACAGCCCTATCCCTGTATAAACATCAAATTTTTTAACTTGATTATTACACATTAATTTGAATTTTAATGACATATTATTGCTTGTGCATTAATTACCTCAGGGTTGTTGACGTATCATCCGTTGACTCTCATGAACTTGCACACGTAATATCCACAGTGGACCGATCCATATGGTTGCTTATGGCACTGTATATAAAAGACAAATAATTAAGTTGCTAACTTCATATATTGTCGTATATGTGTCATGTGTATAGCATATATAATAAGGTATACATACCGGGTAATCATAAATTATATTCATTGGAGGAATATTCCCCAACGACTTTTTCTTTCCCTTTCCCTTTTCTAGTTTGGACCACCGCCAAGCCCTATATATAACAACTCGAATTAATCATCATCAAATTAATTAATCTCTCAAGCTGATCACACATCGACAAAATTATATATATGCATGCATACACGAAAACTTGGCTTACCGCTCTATGAGAACCAGGACAGTTGCATATTTTGAGGGCAAGTAGTTTGCGGAGTCAAAGACCACCATCCGTCCATCCCTTGGATAAATATAAAAGCAGATCCAGTGGCCCCTGCACGAATCAAATTTGTGAATCCATATTAATGATGTTGTAATATACACAATTAAGCTCACACATAGTATATATATTATACTTACGCAAAGCGGTACGGGGCCATTATGACTTGTCTGTTCCTCCACTGCTTCAGCGCGTTCCCAATATAAATGGCATATTTGGCTTCAAGGTCCTTACGCATCTCCACTATTTTCAAGGAACCTTCTTCCTCACTCAAGCCCTTTAGTTTATCATGTCCCGTCCCGATCCTCCCTTTGTGGCCTGAATGATCCTTCCTTTTCCTTAGCTGCCACCGCATAAATGTTCTTTGCAGCTTCTTCCACCAATGGATCATGAAAGGACGCGCCTGTATCTGTTATTTCTCTAGGTTTTCGAGCACGAAGCCAATGAAAGTGCATTTGCCCCATCGTGGGTTTTTGGTTAGTTGATGACACCCAAATTAGGGACTAATGAACTCTACTAAGACTATGCGCAGGTTTAATCCCGTAAGAGCATATTGAAAATCTAATTGGGATTAAACGGTGCCCCTCAATTCGACTTGAACTTCGGCGCTTCGACTCAAGCGGTGGTTAAAATTACTTTTATTATTTTCTTGAGTTAGGAATGCCGTACTATTAAGAGGGATGCAAAACTAAGTGGTTGATGAAGATAGAGTGCTCAAGCTTTAATTTAAAATCAAAAGAGAGACACTCAAAGCTCCGTACAAACACGATCGAGAGCTGCTGGAACTTGACCAGTCGGAAGTTCCGGCCTGAGCCGGAAGTTCCGACGCGTCGGAAGTTCCGGCTCAGGCCGGAAGTTCCGACGTTCAGACTTTTGGTGGCGTGGCTAAGTGCTGGGAGGTCGGAAGTTTCGGCCATGGCCGGAAGTTCCGACTTGTCGGAAGTTCCGGCTGGAGCCGGAAGTTCCGACGACCCCGCACCTAGACCTAATTTGAATATCAGGGTCAGAAGTTCCGACACCTATGTCGGAAGTTCCGACGCAGATCTGAACGGTTGGATTTGGATTCGTCTATAAAAGCTCCTCTCTTGCTTCTAACCGTTACCATTGACTCTCAGCGACCTAACTCCGTCCAAAAACAGCTCCCAAGCATTGAAGGCTCCCCTCTCTTCTCCCCATTGCTCCCAACTTCGATTCCCCCAAGGATTTGAGTGAAGAGTGAGTGGATCGAGTGAGGAAATCATCTCTTGAGCTTGAGCACTTGATTCTCCTTGTCTTGCCGGTTGGTTTTGCGTTTGTTACTCTTGGAGCTTTGCTCCTAGCCGGCTAGGCGTTGCCCAAGAACATCCAAATTTGTGGATTCGCCTTGTGAAGTTTGTATTACCCGTGATTTCTAGTGGAAACCTCGAGTTACCTTTGTGGTTTCTTTGAGAGAGGGTAAGGAGGTGAAATAGACTCCGACCTTTGTGGTCACCTCAACAACGAGGACGTAGGTACTCCTTTGTGGGGTGGCCGAACTTCGGAATAAATCCTTGTGTCTCTTGTGCTCGTTGTTTTCGTTGCAATACTTGTTTTGTATTACTCTTTGCTTGTCTCTCCCTACCTCCTACTTTCTAGGGTTTGAACTCCACTCGTGGCGTGGAGCATCTCCAGAGCTGAACAACCTCGACTGCTACCTCACTTCATCACTGGGTAAAAAGGTTGTAAGTTTTCGCACGCTCAAAAGTTCATTTGGCCACTAGGGCTAGTTTCAACGTAGGGGTCAGAACCTCCGACAGTTTGTGCCGGAACTTCCGACATAGTCAGAAGTTCCGGCACAAACTTCCAGAACTTCCGGCAGTCTCTGATCAAATTGAACTAGAGTGTGTGCAGATTTTTAATTAGGCCTATTCACCTCCCTGTAGGCCATTGTAGATCCTTTCAATTGGTATCGGAGCCTAACCCTCTTGTTAGCGCTTCACCGCGTGAGGGATTGCAATGGCAACATTTAGTGAAGATGATGTGAAAGCTCTAGCCGAGAGAATTGCAAATCAATTGCTAGAAAGACAAGCCAAGCAGTTTGAAGAGCAAATGAGCAAGATGAAGGAAGAGATTGATAGCTTGAAAGATGCTTTGAGCAACAAGAATGAAAACCAACCTAGTGCATCAAGCTCAAAGAATGGCGGCAATGAAAAAGAGAAAGAACAAGATGGGAACAAAACACCAAGAGAATTCAGCAATACACCCTTTGACTACAACCTATTGAACAAAAACAATCTCAACCAAATGCCACATACCAACCTTGGCAAGCCACCCCCATTTGATGGAGTCAACTACAATGATTGGACACACAAGATGAAAATGCATCTCATTGCAGCAAGATGTTGGGAGATTGTAAGTGTTGGCATTCATCCTCCGGATGTTGATGGTGAAATCACTCCTCAAGATGTTCATGATTTCCATCTCAATGCACAAGCCGCATCTTTGATCCTATCATGCCTCAAGCCCGAAGAAAGTAACAAAGTGCATGGAATTGAAAATGCCAAGTTGATTTGGGACACTCTTAGGATATCATATGAACGTGATGAAAGTGTGAGAAAAAGCAACATAGAGTTACTCCAAGGAAGGATTGAAAATTTCTCTATCAAGAGTGGAGAAACTACCCAACAAATGTTTGATAGGTACATGACTTTGATCAACAAGATAAGAGCTCTAGGTGATGAAAGGTGGGATGACAACTCGGCGGCAAGGAAGTTGCTTAGAGCATATAGAGTCAAGAACAAGACACTTGCATCAATCATCATGGAAATACCAAACTATGAGAAGATGACACCCCATGAGATGCTTGCAAAAATAAAGTATCATGAAGTCCTAGATGATGAAGCCATTGAAGATCAATCTCAAGACATAAGCAACAAGAAATGCATTGCTCTCAAAGCAAGTCAAGAACATACATCAAGTCAAGATAGAAGAAAGAAGTACGTTCATGATAACTCAAGTGAAGAAGATGAAGACACCGATGAAGAAACCACACTTCTCGTTAAGAACTTCAAGAAAATCATGAGAAGGAAAATGTTCAAGAAGAGTTATGGTGATGGAAGTAGGAGAAACAAGAAGAGAGTATGCTACAAGTGTGGTGCTATTGATCACTTCATTGCCGAATGTCCTCAAAACAAAGACAAGAACAAATACAACAAAGATGATGACAAGAAAGGTAGAAGGAAGAGAAGAGGTGAAGCGCATATTGGAGAAGAATGGTACTCAAGTGATGATTCAAGTGATGATGAGAAGACCAAAGGGAAGAACAAGGAGAAGGGTGCCGCCAACATTGCTATCCACAAGACATCCTCTCCAAGCCTCTTCGCCAACAACTCATCGTCATCCAAGCTCTTCACCAACCTCTCCTCTACATCGCGCCTATTTGATGACCTCTCCGATGATGAAGACGTCACTCCAACTTGCCTTATGGCAAAGGGGGAGAAGGTACCACCTAACTCTCCTACATGCTCTAGTGATGAACATAGTGACAATGAAAATGATGAAATGGATGAATATAAAAGAAACTTGATTATAAAATTTGGAAAGAAAGGTGGGAACAAAATAATTAAATTGCTAATGAAACTAAAAAGTCGGAATGAGAGTCTTGAAATGCAAGGTGACTTAATTTTACAAGAGAGAGAAAGAAATCTTGCACTTGAAGCCTCTCTAGCCGAAGAAAAGCTAAAAGTTGAGAAGTTGACCGTGGATCTATCTTTAGCCAATGACTCTATCAAGAGATTGACTAAGGAGTGCTCCACGGCCAATGACTCAATTGCTAGTGTTAAGAACAAGTATAGCATAGCTCAAGAGAGCCTCACTAGCTTACAAGAAAAATATCAAAAGCTTGAGCTAAGTTATCATGCTATTAAGACTAGCGCTTCAACTTCTTCTAAGGCATCCGATGACCCTACCACCTCCACAAGTAAAAGTTGCAAAAGATGTCATAATATTGATATAAATGCTTGTGCAACTAACCTTGTTGAGCTAGAAAAGAAGGATAAGGAGATTCAAAGATTAAACATGATCTTGAGAAATGGTTGTAAGTGCAAAGACCAACAACCTAGACTCACACTCAAGTCCGCAAGGCAACCATTCATCAAGGAAGGAGTTGGCTATAGTAAGTATGATGGTAAAGCAAATGGAAGAAACATGATCAATGGGGTACCTTGTGTGAAGTTCAACAAGGGAGTTCCTCTCTTTGATCTCATCAACAAGGCTAACAAGGCTGCGACACCAACATCAACACTTGCAAATGACAAGACCAACAAGAAGAAGCAAGTGGAACAACATAAGCAACAAGTGCCCATATCACGTAGCTATGCTAGTGATTACATGTGTTGTTGGGGTAAAGATGGAAAAATTGTGGTGAAGTATGTTGGTGCACTCAAGAAGAGAGGGATCATGAGAAGTGTTTGGGTGCCCAAAGCTTATATGACTAACCCCCTAGGACCCAAATCTACTTGGGTACCTAAAACAAGAACTTAACTTGTTTTGCAGGAATATGCCTCCGGTGGAACGAGTTGGGTGTTGGATAGCGGATGCACCAATCATATGACCCGGGCAAAGGACATGTTCACTTCATTTCAACCAAATAATGATTCATGTGAAAACATTGTGTTTGGTGACAATGGCAAAGGAGAAGTACTTGGTTTGGGTAAAATTGCTATCTCAACCGACAACTCAATTTCTAATGTTTTACTTGTGCATTCGTTGAGTTACAATTTGTTGTCCGTTTTTCAACTTTGTGAGATGGGCTACGATTGTCTCTTTACGGATAAGGGTGTGACCGTCTATAGAAGAAGGGATTCCTCTATTGCATTTATGGGTCGTTTGAAGGGCAAGCTTTATCTAGTTGATTTCACAACTAATAAAGTGAAGCCCGAGACTTGTTTAATGGCAAAATCCAACGTGGGTTGGCTATAGCATCGCCGACTAGCACATGTTGGGATGAGGAACTTGGCCCAACTTCAAAGAGGCGAGCACATCCTTGGACTAACGAATGTTTCTTTTGAGAAAGATAGAATTTGTAGTGCATGCCAAGCCGAAAAGCAAGTGGGAGCAAAGCATCCTATCAAAAATGTTGTGTCAACATCAAGACCATTGGAGCTTCTTCACATGGATTTATTTGGACCCGTCGCCTATCAAAGCATTGACGGTAACAAATACGGATTTGTAATTGTTGATGACTATTCTCGTTTCACTTGGGTGTTCTTTTTTTTAGATAAAAGTGAAACGCAAAGCATCTTTAAGAAGTTTGCAAGAAGAGCTCAAAATGAGTTTGAATTGAAGATCAAGAGAGTTAGAAGTGACAATGGGATGGAGTTTAGGAACACCAACATTGAAGCATACCTTGATGAAGAAAGCATCAAGCATGAGTTTTCGGTTCCTTATACTCCACAACAAAATGGTGTTGTGGAGAGGAAGAATCGAACTCTCATTGAAGCCGCAAGATCAATGTTGGATGAATATAAGACTGCACATCATTTTTGGGCGGAGGCGGTCAACACCGCATGTCATGCTATCAACCGCCTATATCTTCACAAAATTAGAAACAAGACCCCATATGAGCTTCTAACCGGTAACAAACCAAAGGTGCACTACTTTAGAGTCTTTGGTTGTAAGTGTTTCATACTTAATAAGAAAACCAAAAGCTCAAAGTTTGCACCTAAGGTACATGAAGGTTTTCTACTTGGTTATGGCACTAATGAACATGGTTATCGTGTGTTCAATAATGTCACCGGCAATATTGAACTAACGGTAGACGTGTCCTTTGATGAAACCGACGGCTCTCAAAAGGAGCAAGTCGACAATGACTTTGTAGGTAATGATATGTCTCCTAGTCAAGCAATCAAAAAGCTTGCGATTGGTGATGTGAAGCCCAAGGAGACTCAAGATGATGATGAAGAACAAATTGTGTTCTCTCAACAAGATACAATATCTAATCATGTGCATGACAATGTACATGATCAAGCTTCCGCATCAATTACTCCGAATGATGAGAACACAAGTCAACCACAAGATCAACATCATGAAGAAGACCTAGGCAATGATCAAGTAGAAACTCATCAAAATGATCAAGAATCAAATGAAGTCAATCCAATCAACGATCAAGAACAACATGATGATGATGATGAAGATGATGATGGTCCCATGCAAAGAAGATCACTTGTGCCACATCCAAGGGTGCATCAAAGTGTTCTACGGGATCACCCCGTTGACAACATCTTGGGAAGCATACAACGAGGGGTAACTACTCGTTCACGTTTAGCTACTTTTTGCCAACATTACTCGTTTGTTTCTCCCAAGGAACCCACGACGATTGAAGACGCACTCAACAGTGCGGATTGGATGATGGCAATGCAAGAAGAGTTGAACAACTTCACCCGGAATGAAGTCTGGTCCTTAGTGCAAAGACCCAATCAAAACGTGATTGGAACCAAATGGGTCTTCCGCAACAAACAAGATGAACATGGTATAGTCACAAGAAACAAGGCAAGGTTGGTGGCCAAAGGATTCACCCAAATAGAAGGTTTGGATTTCGGTGAAACTTATGCACCCGTAGCTAGGCTTGAGTCAATTCGTATATTACTTGCCTTTGCTACTCACCATGATTTCAAGCTATATCAAATGGACGTGAAAAGTGCATTTCTCAACGGCCCCATCTCCGAAGTGGTGTATGTAGAACAACCACCGGGTTTTGAGGATCCGAAGTACCCCAACCATGTCTATAAGCTGTTCAAGGCGCTCTATGGGCTCAAACAAGCCCCTAGAGCTTGGTATGATTGTCTTAAGGACTTCCTACTCAAACAAGGGTTTGAGATAAGCAAGGCCGATCCTACTCTCTTTACTCGCAAAGTTCATAAAGATATCTTTGTTTGCCAAATATATGTCGATGACATAATATTTGGTAGTACTAATGTGGCTTTTTGTGAGGAATTTAGTAGGATCATGACCATGAGATTTGAAATGTCCATGATGGGAGAGCTGAAGTTTTTCTTAGGATTTCAAATCAAGCAACTCAAGGAAGGGACTTTTATAGGCCAAACTAAGTACACACTTGACATGTTGAAGAAGTTTGACATGGACAAAGCTAAGCCAATGAAGACACCCATGGCGGCCACCGGGCACTTGGACCTTGATGAGGATGGTAAGGCCGTCAATCAAAAGGTATATCGTTCCATGATTGGATCCCTACTCTACCTTTGTGCATCTAGGCCCGATATAATGCTTAGTGTGTGCATGTGTGCTAGATATCAAGCAAATCCTAAAGAAGGTCATTTAATGGCAATCAAGAGAATCTTTTGATATTTGGTTTTCACCCCTAATCTTGGCTTGTGGTATCCTAAGGGCTCCACTTTTGATTTAGTTGGCTACTCCGATTCGGATTATGGAGGCTGCCGAATAGATCGAAAGAGTACTACCGGGACTTGCCAATTCATTGGTAGATCCTTGGTGTCTTGGAGTTCTAAAAAGCAAAACACCGTTGCCTTGTCTACCGCTGAAGCCGAGTATGTTGCGGCCGGCGCCTGCTGTGCCCAACTACTTTGGATGAAGCAAACTCTCAAAGACTTTGGTTGTGAGGTAACCAAGATTCCCCTTTTGTGTGACAACGAGAGTGCCATTAAGTTGGCAAACAACCCTGTAAACCACTCTCGTACAAAGCACATAGACATCCGGCATCACTTTTTGAGAGACCACGAAGCCAAAGGAGATATCGCTCTACGTCATGTGAGCACCGAATTTCAACTAGCCGATATCTTCACAAAGCCCCTAGATGAGTCAAGATTTTGTGCTTTGAGGAGTGAGCTAAATATCATTGATTCTCGGAACTTTGATTAATATCTTGCACAATGTTGAATGTGAAAATGATTTTGAAAATTGTCTACTTGTCTTCAAAACTATTTTCTAAGTCTTTCAAGTGTGATTATAGCCCTATTCTGATGATTTGTTTTCTAATCACACCTGAAAGTGCTATTATTCATCATATATGTGCCCCACTATTTTTTAGCCATAGCGGCTGTATGTGGTAGTGTCGGAAGTTCCGGCCCATGCCGGAAGTTCCGACGCGTCGGAACTTCCGGATTGTGTCACCGGAACTTCCGACGTAGATCTGACCGCGGGGTTAAATTCCAATACCGGTTCGATTTCTAATCTTACCCATTCTCTTTCGCCCGTTACCGTGCCCTAGCCCTGCTCGCGACCCAAGTCGCCATTGCCGTTGCCCTTGCCTCCCAAGGCCCGGTTGGTGGTTGTGTGGCCTCTCCGGAAGTTCCGGAGGCCCCCCGGCGTCTTCTCCGGCGTTCCCCACCCTCCCTCCCTCCCGGAACTTCCGAGGTGAGCCCTTCTCTCCATTGTTCTTGGTGCCTTTTGGTGCTCAGTTCATGGTGCACTCTAGGGCTCATCCTTTTTGGTTCTTGGTGGCTTGAAGGACGTGGACTCGATCGGAGAACTCGGCCTTGCTGCGGATTTCTCTCCTCTTCTTCTCTTCCCCCTATCTCAAGGTATACCATGGTTCTTTCTCTTTCTCGTGCAATGTACCTTGTGGTTCTTCTTCCTCTACCTCTCCTCTCTCTGTTGTGCATGGTATGTGATGGATCGCGTCGATTTGGAACACGTTTGATTACACCGTTACTGGGCCGGTCGGAACTTCCGACTCGTGCCGGAACTTCCGACGTGCCAGAAGTTCCGACACCTGAATCCGGAACTTCCGACTCTCCAGTAACTGTGTGATCAGCCCTGTTCCTGCTCTACGTCGTCTATTCGTCCCTGCTGCTTTTCCCTCTCTTACTCTTCTCTTTGTCTCTCTGCAGCATGGCTGATGCTGGTGGCTCTCGTCGTCCGCAGCGTTCGAGGCAGCCTCCGCCATCCTCGCAGCCTGTGCCGACTCGCGAGCACCGCTCCAAGTCGAATCAGGATCGCAGCAGTCGTCCTCGCCGTAGTGGCGGTGCTGGCAGCTCCTCCGGTGCTGCCCCGCCACCTGCTGCTCGTGTTTTGGGCATGGATCCTGTGGTGGATCCTGAAGAGGAGGCTCTTGACCGTGCCGGGCGGACCATCTCCAATCCGGTCACGCGCTCTCCTGCCGCTGGTCCCATATTTCTGGTGCAGCTCACTCGCTTCAATCCCAACCTCCCCAAGCCTGTGATGCGGGAGCCGGAGCTTGCACCCAACTATGGCGGCTGGGCACCTCCTCTGGATGTGGATTACCGTCACCAGACCACTCTTCTCTGTCAAAATCGGCAGAGGAACGTCTTCCAGGAGGATGAGAAGGACTTGACGTTGGAGTATCGTTTTTGGGTGGCTTTTCACTCTCATGTGTACAACTCGCTCTACTACACCAAGTTCCTTCGCAAGGGGGAGCCTCCTGTTATTCCTATGAAGGCAATTGATGCATATCACTTGGGTTGCTTTAAAGAGCCTGAAATGAAGAAGCTGGTTCGTGACCTTGACACTCATCGTCTTAGTCACCTCATGAGTTTTCGGAATGATTGGAACAATGAGATCATCTGCCAGTTCTATGCTTCCTATTATCATGCATACAACTATGTTGACGATGTGGATGAGATTCATTGGACCACTGAGGGCAAGCACTATCGTGTTGACTTTACCACCTTTGCTCGCCTGCTCGGTTTTTGTGAGGATGATCGTGACGATACCCAGCTGATTGATTTTGAGGATCCCGTTCAGGGCACGCTGCAGTACATGTATATTGCCGGCCAATACCCGGATGGTCAGACGTCCTACCTGCTGCCCTACTTCTATGTCCTCAATACCATCCTTCGCCAGATTCTTTATCCGAAGGTTGGAGATGCGACATATCTTAGGGAGGACTCCTACAAAATCCTTGACCGGTTTGCCCAGGGTGAGACTTTCTCTATTAGTCTCTACATTTGGAACAAGATTCATGATGCTAGTGAGAATACCGTGAAGCTTCTTCCATATGCTCCCTACATCATGCATATCATTGAGCAAGTCACCGGCATTGTATTTCCCAACGATGCATCTCATGGCCTCCTCAAGATCACCAACAAGATCTCCAAGCATGCAGCAGATCTCTTGAAGGAGAAAGGCCAAGCTCACATATCTCGCACCAAGTCCGGCTCGCGCCCCTCTGCTCCCGCTCGGCGGCGCCATGCTCCTCCTTCTCCCCCTCCAAAGAAGCCTTCCAAGGTCAAGTTTGTGCTCAAGAAGATCTTTGAGACCATGTGCTATAAGATGGAGAAGGATGATCGACGTCTTCGCCGCATGGAGGACAAGCTTAATCTTCCTCCCGCCTCTCCTCTTCGTGAGTTTCGTGACCCCTTTACTCTTTATGATGAGGAGTATGGCTCCTCTTCGCGCCCCCATGGCAAGGGTCCAGCTCGTGACGATGATGATGAGGACGAGGACTCCTCCGATGAGGAGGATGTGGAGGAGGACATTGGAGGCGCCAAGATCCGCTCCGACAACGACCACGACGACGATGATGAGGATGATGGCGACGACGACTACGATGAAGACGATGAGTGACCGTGAGCTTTCATTGTGGCCTACCCTTTTTGGCACTTGATGCCAAAGGGAGAGTGTTAGGCTAATTATTCTATTGTAATATCTAGTTTGAAAACTTTGTGGCTTGTATTAAAAACTATGTGTGGTGGCACTATGTGATGGACAACTAGTTTTGTGCTAAATGGTTGTGGAACAAGTTTAATGCTTATCTTCTATCTATTTGGTAACTTGTTCCTCATTTGTGTTGATTTATTTTTGATGGCTATGCGTTGATGAACTTCACTCTATCTTTACTAGCCATCAAATTTTTGTGTGAACAATGACTTGTCATATTGCATCACGGATTTTATATTTTAACTCACACCTTATTTTGCACCCCACGGATTGCAAGTTTTAGGGGAGTCTCCCATTCTTAATGTATGAATGAGTTTAAGAATCTATTTGGAATTCAAGTCCATAGCATACACTAAGGGGGAGTTCTTCACAAAACTTGCAACTCAAAGTTTCAATTCTTTCTATCTTATGTAAGCCTAAGTTGGTTGTCATCAATTACCAAAAAGGGGGAGATTGAAAGTGCATTTGCCCCATCGTGGGTTTTTGGTTAGTTGATGAGACCCAAATTAGGGACTAATGAACTCTACTAAGACTATGCGCAGGTTTAATCCCGTAAGAGCATATTGAAAATCTAATTGGGATTAAACGGTGCCCCTCAATTCGACTTGAACTTCGGCGCTTCGACTGAAGCGGTGGTTAGAATTACTTTTATTATTTTCTTGAGTTAGGAATGCCGTACTATTAAGAGGGATGCAAAACTAAGTGGTTTGATGAAGATAGAGTGCTCAAGCTTTAATTTAAAATCAAAAGAGAGACACTCAAAGCTCCGTACGAACACGATCGAGAGCTGCTGGAACTTGACCAGTCGGAAGTTCCGGCTCAGGCCGGAAGTTCCGACGTTCAGCCTTTTGGTGGCGTGGCTAAGTGCTGGGAGGTCGGAAGTTCCGGCCATGGCCGGAAGTTCCGACTTGTCGGAAGTTCCGGCTGGAGCCGGAAGTTCCGACTACCCCGCACCTAGACCTAATTTGAATATCAGGGTCGGAAGTTCCGACACCTATGTCGGAAGTTCCGACGCAGATCTGAACGGTTGGATTTGGATTCATCTATAAAAGCTCCTCTCTTGCTTCTAACCGTTACCATTGACTATCAGCGACCTAACTCCGTCCAAAAACAGCTCCCAAGCATTGAAGGCTCCCCTCTCTTCTCCCCTTTGCTCCCAACTTCGATTCCCCCAAGGATTTGAGTGAAGAGTGAGTGGATCGAGTGAGGAAATCATCTCTTGAGCTTGAGCACTTGATTCTCCTTGTCTTGCCGGTTGGTTTTGCGTTTGTTACTCTTGGAGCTTTGCTCCTAGCCGGCTAGGCGTTGCCCAAGAGTATCCAAATTTGTGAATTCGCCTTGGGAAGTTTTTATTACCCGTGATTTCTAGTGGAAACCTCGAGTTACCTTTGTGGTTTCTTTGAGAGAGGGTAAGGAGGTGAAATAGACTCCGACCTTTGTGGTCACCTCAACAACGAGGACGTAGGTACTCCTTTGTGGGGTGGCCGAACCTCGGAATAAATCCTTGTGTCTCTTGTGCTCGTTGTTTTCGTTGCAATACTTGTTTTGTATTACTTTTTGCTTGTCTCTCCCTACCTCCTACTTTCTAGGGTTTGAACTCCACTCGTGGCGTGGAGCATCTCCGGAGCTGAACAACCTCGACTGCTACCTCACTTCATCACTGGGTAAAAGGGTTATAAGTTTTCGCACGCTCAAAAGTTCATTTGGCCACTAGGGCTAGTTTCAACGTAGGGGTCGGAACCTCCGACAGTTTGTGCCGGAACCGACACAAACTTCCGGAACTTCCGGCAGTCTCTGATCAAATTGAACTAGAGTGTGTACAGATTTTTAATTAGGCCTATTCACCCCCCCTCTAGGCCATTGTAGATCCTTTCAGCCAATTCACGCTCCTTTCGCCAATTTGCTCAGACAGCACAGGCAACCCCGCCGCCTTCCTTTCAGCCTCTTCTCTTCTCCATTTCTCCAGCTGACGGTCATATCCACCTGAGCCAAGGTGGTGCTGGTACACGTTCTTCTTTGCTTGTTCTGAAGTGGCTTGGCTCACAGCTAGGAATTCCGGCCGATTCTTCTGCTCTTGAAAAATAGCCCACTGACCTGCCGTGATCTTGTACTTCGTTGTCGGGTCCAACCCGAGCTTCAGGTATTTTACATTGAGCTCATACCTCCAGCCTCAGAACGAGATCGCAATCTGCTTCATGGCATATGCCCTAACGAGGTTTTCTGAACCCTGAGGAAAAAGAAACCTCGTGCAAAGCTTATTCCACATGGCCGTCTTTGTATCAGCTGGCACATCCTTCCGACTAAGAAACCAACTACGTTCCGAAACTTAGCTGGCACTGGTTGAGGAGTTACAGGTTGTCCTTTGGCATTGACTTCTGTAACACGATATGTTTTGTCCGGCCACTTGTTCACTCCCCTGTCACCTCTTGTTCGATCACTCTGCTTCCTTTTCCTTGAGCCAGTCTCGGTGGTCGTCTCAGTTGGTTCTGGTGCGGCGTCTCCGGGTGTCACTGTATCTTCTTCAGCAATTTGGCGGAATTGAGACATCTCCTCCTATATCATAGATGTAAGGTGTAAAATAATAAACACATGAAATGATGCATGGTAAGTTAATCATGTGCAATGTAAACACATGAAATCATGGATGTGTTTACCTCGTCATTTGCCGGATCGTAATTTGGGTCACGCTGCATTTCACGACGAGCCACCCTATCGATGCTAGGGCACGGATCGTTAGGGATATGGTATCCTTCGTCTTCTGAAGTAGAGCCACTCTTGTCGTTGTGGGTGGGTCGTGCTTGTCCTTGGTCATCATTATGGGGCGACCCTTGTCCTTGGTTCGTTGGAGAACTCATAGCGATGTTTCTAGCATATACAAAGGAAAAAAATCATTTATTAAAAACCAAACTATAATTGGACTACATGAACTAATGAATCATAGAGAACCATAAGAAGCATAAGATCCAAATGTCACTCATCACATGGTTATTATTACATAAAGGATGTTCCTAGCTGCTAAGAAGATCGTGCTATGCGCAGATAGCCAATGACAGGACTACGCATGGTATCACTAGTCTAAGGGCCACGCAGGGTCCCATAAGCTACTGGTGCATAAGGTCGAGTACGGCGTCGGGTATGCGGCTGTCCTCTGCCTCGACAAGCTTCCCTCGGCTGAAGTACTGGATCTGGTCAGACGGTGCTCCCAGCTCCTCCAGCACCTGGCGTAGTACCATGGCAAATCCGCCGTGGTTCCTTTCGTTGATCGGAATCTCAATAGTGCCGTCGTGCAGTGGACGAAGTGGTGGTCCAAAGCTGGTCATCTGCGAATTTTTCAAGAAACGGATTAGCAGGTCCTTGTATTAGATAAGCCATTGCATAAAAAGTGAATGCAAGGTCGGTAATATAACCGAAAGAGAGTCTGGCTTCCTATTCTAGCGTCCATTTTCTATGGGTCTCGTCCTACAGTCAAGTATGGCTCTGATACCAACTGAAACGACCTCGATTTCCGCGAAGGGAAATCCACAGGCTCGAATTGTAATTCAACAGATTGCTTGGGACAATCCATGAAATTACCCATATCTCAGTTGTCACCAGGATCCATACAACGGTAATTAAGTCTTACATAAACACTTATTACATCGCCACATTGGCGGAATCAACAATCAGAGAAGCTTTAGAAGATGCGGAAACGTTTCATCCTTCACGGCCAACTTGAGTGTAGCACGTGACCCTATTCCTCGCCATCGTCTTCCTCGAAGTCGTACTCATTCTCGTCACCTGACAGCAAATTTATCAGTACGATTTGTACTGGCCACGGAGCCCACCTATGCAGCATTTGCTTTGTGGAAAGTGGATGCAAGGCTATACAAGTAGACCTATAGGCTGAGGTTTCCTATGCAGCTGTAATCAATGTTTAATTAGTCAAGTTTTATCTCCAGTTAACACCATCATCCCTTTTCCCATCACCACATCTCACTTACCCACACCTCGCTCTCATTCGACAGGCCCAACTCCCTCTCGGGCCTATCTCAGCGGCACACTACCACAACGGGTACACTGCCAGAAAAATGTCATCCAGGGGGAGAAGAGAACACTCACTACACTAGTAGAAGCTTCACAGGAAAGGTCCATAGCCAACAGGTTGGCATATGTATCGATCGATCAACCGTACACTCTGCAGAGGTTTCACTACCCACAAGATTAGCCATCATAGGTGTTGCGCAAACACCTAGGCAGAATTCCGGGTGCTTGCTTGCCTAGGTCGATGCCACCCTACCACTCAGCCCTGGGATATTCCGGATCCTACACCATTATGCTAAGACTGGGAGACACAGTACCGGGCCCATCCAGTGGTACTGTGCATCTAGAACGGAACGGGAACCCATCGACCGTCTCCGCCCACCCTTATCACCTCTCAACCTAGTAGTAGTGGCACCGTCCTACCAAGTAGTCCAGCCATCTCCCGCCCATCAGAAGCGAGTGAGTAGAAAAGGATTCCCATGAACATGAAACTAGTCCGTCCTAGGCTTGACCAAGCAGGCATCTTCACTTAGGGGATACTCTCCCCGTGCCATCACAGCACCTTCGTCCACGGGCTTCAAACCACCAAGGCTATCCCACCCGGAACCTCCTCAACAACTTTACCCGCCACAGGTATCTCACTTGGGGATGCCCAGGTTGCACCCCCGGCACGACTTGCCCCATGGGCTTGTCTCACATCCCACTTGGTCGACATCAACCCTTACCACGCACCCAAGACGCACGCAGCACTCTCTCCCAGAATTTATAATCAGTTATACACCGTCCCAATTCCACCACATAGCATATAGCAAGTAGTAAGTAGTGGAAGAGTAACAGTAAATTAAGCAGCAGCTAACCTAGCAGCGGATAGCAGGGTAAAGTCTTATCAAGGCAGGGAATTCAAATATACTACCATGCAACCAATCCATACATAATCATAAAGCAATAGCAACAATGTCATTTGCAATGCGTAATTAGGATCTAAGGATTTGGTGGGACATGGCACCTTCGTAGTCGTCTCCTAGCTCCTGAAGGTACTCGTGGTCGTCTTCCTTAGTCAGATCCTCCTCCGGCTCTGAAATCGAACACGAAATAGTCGCGTCAGCGACTCCTATAGAGTATTTCAGAAAAATCCAATAAAATAAAGAGCCAAATGCACACAAACATAGTCTTAGATTGTAGATCTCATTTTTCTGAGAATTTTGATATATGGTGCGTAATTTTTGGACATCGTAAGAATAAGTTATGAATTTCCGAAGATTATCCTATTTTCTGAAAATGGAAAATGGCCGATTAATCAGGGGCAGCTCGGGATTGGTCCACGTGGCGCGCGGGTCCAGTAGTGCGGCAAGTGGTGCCTCAACAGAACACAGACCTGATGGTCGCCTACCAGGTGTTCGATGCTGGTTCCCAGAGAGTCGCCGGCGTCGGCACAGCTCGGCGTAGCTCGGCGGAGCTCGGCGTAGCTCGGTGTAGCTCGGCGTTGGTCGGGGGTGGTTCTCAGAGGTCGGGGTTGGTTCTCAGTGGTCGGGGGCGTCGATGTAGCTCGGGCGAATCGGAGATTCGGGGCGCCGAGGGTGCCGCTCTCCCGAGCTCTCCCGGGGAGGCTCGGGCGAATCGGACATTTGGGCGCCGAGGGTGCCGCTCTCCCGAGCTCTCCCGGGGAGGCTCGGGCGAATCGGAATTTTGGGCGCCGAGGGTGCCGCTCTTCAGAGGTCGGGGCTGGTTCTCAGAGGTCGGGGGGGCGTTGGCGTAGCTCGGCGGTGGTCGGGCGACCTCGGCGGTGGTCGGGGGTGGTTTGTGACCTTGGCCGACCATTCGGCGTGCCATGGCGGCCGACGGCAAGCTGCCGCAGGGCTAAAGCTCCGGTAGGCTACGTTGCAGCTCACAGCGAGGCAATTCCTCCCCTCCGGGCCCCAATATTCGTTTCTAAGGGATCCAATTTAGCTAACAGGGTCCCTTTTGGTGCTCGGCCACGGCACAGGCGCTTCTCCGGCGAGGCGGGCAGCGGTGTGGTGGCCGGGGTTCGGTTTTGGCACGAACGGGTGTGGTTCCCTTCTATCCCACGGCATACGGCGGTTCTCCGACGAGGTGGAGGCGCACGTAGCCAAGGCGACAGACATGATTCGGGGCTCGGCTATCTAGCGGCGGTGCCGAGGCAGACTTGGCGAACCTCGTCGGCCTTTCTCCGCAGCGCGAGGCGACCGGGGGTACTCGGAACGGATTTTAGGCGAGGCGGAACGTGTCGGCGGCGATCACGTTTCCCCGAGAACGCACCTCTCGGTGTTCCGGGCTATGGAGGTTCGATCTTCCGCAACTAAGCTTGTCCGAGGTGGTCGGTGAGTTGGTGGTCACGCTAGCGGGTCGCGGTATTGAGATGCTCCGGTCATCGGCGGCGATGTCGCCGCAACTGTGAGGTTCCGGCGGGGCTAAGGAGGTCTTCTAGGAGATGTATACGCCTCCAGGGTCTATGGCGATGGTATACCAACTACCAATTTTGGCTACCGAGATTCCCAAGGTGCTCGGTTGTGGCGGCGGCGTGTCGCCGACGACGGCGGAAGGCGGCAACGCGGCTACGACCATGTCTTGGTTCAATCGAATGCGGTCTTGTCAAATTGGTAAGGCCAGAGAGGCATACAACACTCTAGTGGCGAACTTTAGCCATGGCATGGCCTTCTTTTGGCGACGGCTCGCGGCGACGCTCCGGCGAGGTCGCGGCGCACTCGAGCAGGGCGGATGAGGCTTCCTCTAGTGCTTAGATCCGCGTAGCTAGCTCAAGGGGTCGTGGCGGTGCTCCACGACGCTCTAACCTATACGGGTGCTAGTCGGATTGCTCGGAACGGGTGATTCGGCGTCAGAACGCGTCGGTGGTGAGCGCGCTCCGCCGAGAACGCGTCGTGCTGCGTTCTCGGTCTAGCAAGCTTGTAGTCCGGGGGTTTCGGCCGGTCGCATGAGTGCATGGTGCAGGTGATCTTCCTGAGCCGGTAAAGGCTCGTGCCTGCGCGTCCCATGGGTGGAACGCCATGGCAAAAGCAGGGCGAGGTTCGGATATGGCGTGCGGTGGCTCACCGTGGTGTCGGTGAAGCTAGGATGGCGGTGCAGTGGCGAGTTGGAGCCGTGCAGAGTGATCGCAGTGCCGTGCCGCTCCTCGTCCGCAGCTCAGGCTTCTCCTCCGTGTTCGGCTCCGGCGTGCTCCGCGGCGGTGGCGCTCCGGCAGCTTCTCCTCCTCTGCTCCGCCCTTCTCCTACGCTCTCTCTCTCGGTGTGGTGCAGTGTGCCGGTCTGTGCCGTGATGGCGGCGAGGGGAAATGAGGGTAGGGCTTCGAGGTGAGCTCCTTTTTATAGACGAGCTTGGCCAGCTCCAATGGTGAACGGTCCTGATCGCGCTCGACCGATCGAAGGGCCGTGGCTCGAGTGGATCTAGGGCTCCGGATGGGCGCGGGTTCGCTTGGCGGCCAAGAAAGGAGGGGACAGGAGGGGGACAGCGGGGTCAGGGCTCTGCCATGCGTGGCGCTGTCGGTCACGCCATTTGCGTGACCCGGTGGCGTCGTCTTCGTGTGGAAGAGAAACAGTGGGAGGGGAAGGCGGCTGACATGCGGGCCCAGGTTGGCAGCGAGCGCGTGTGTGCCGGTCGCGCGCGCGTTGCCGGGCCGCAACGTGGGCCGACAGGCTGGCTTCCATTCTTCCTCTCTTCTCTTTTCTTTTTCCTTTTCTATTTTCACTTAAGTGTATAAATACATATATTACCCATTTTAAGTATTGAGTAAATACAAACATAAATTGCAATAAATCCCAAATGTAATGCATAAGCTATTATTCTATGTGAATGGAATTAAAATGCAAGCTATACTCCTTTATTTACCAAATTCATAATGAAACCTATATGCTTGCACAAGAAAAATGGGTTTTCATAATAAATAAATGAAAAATTTTAATTGGTTGGGATTTTTAGGTTGTGTGGGTTTTTAGGGTTGTTACAACAAATGATTTCTCCAGGTGGTTCTCTAAGACAACCGCCTGCAGAAATGATTTTTTATTTTTACAAGTAATCTTATTCTATTTTGCACATAATAATATATATGTTGCTATATATTATTCTGGACTAATTATGCTATATTTAAATCATGCAATGGTTAGTTTTGGGTTAACCAATTATTAATTATGGTTTAGCTATGGTTAAGATAGGGTTTAAGTAGGGTTAAGATAAGATAGCGTCGATTGACATATTATCACACATGATGGTGGGGAAGAAAATATTTATGTTCAAATGGATTACAAGACTCATAAATGGTACAAGACACATGATCCTAGCTAGCTAGCTATCCTGCTACTGTTCTTCCTTCTCCATCGTGGCGCACCCATGGCAATGCAGTTGATGGGATGCTTCGCTCAACATTCTTTATCTTGATTGGATGGTCTTTAAAGACACTCATTTCGTCGAATTGATTAAAATCCTCCAGATCAGTTACATCGTCAACTCCTATGGCTTGTTGTTTTCTAGGAAAAACAACATGTTTCGGTTTGTCGGTGCTTTTCTTCTCATTCTTGGAAAGGACCTGTTCAGCATAGAAGACCTGTGCAGCACGGTTAGTAAGGATCCATGGGTCATCTTTGTAACCTACTTTACTTAGATCAAGAATTCTGAGCCCATAGTTATCCACTGTGACATGTTTGTCTTCAACCCATTGGCATCAAAACACGGGGACCTGGAATGTACCATAATCTAGTTCCCATATGTCCTCAATGAAGCCAAAGTAAGTAGTGATTTCACCAGTTCCATCATCTAAGGCCTCGCACCGAACACCACTGTTTTGTGACATACTCTTTTGGTCCTTGGATTTGATACAAAACGTGAAGCCACTAATGTCATAGGTTTGCCATGTCGTGACCTGGCGTGATGGTCCCGATGCCAGCTTCTTGATGGTTTTTTCCTCAATTGTTTCCCTATTTGGAATGTTCTTCTCACTGAGCCATGTGGTAAACCGCTGCTTGTGTTCTTTTATTACCCAATCATTAGTGCATCCAGGATTGTGTTTTCGAAGCTCATTAATGTGCTGCTCGATGAAAGGGTCAATTAATGATAGCTGTTGTAGGATGCTGTGGTGTGCTTCAAGGACTATTTTGTAATCTGAAGGGTTGAATGATTTCCGTCCCATCCTCCCGCATCCATGCAGCCTACCCTCATGTCGTGTGGGAGGCAAACCTATTGCAATCTGGTCTTTTAGGACATTATTGCAGAAAGGACCTCCGGACTCTATGGCCTCTTCGGTCAAGTACCCCTCTATCATGGATGCCTCAGGACGAGCACGAGTTGAAACATAGCCATTCAATATTGACATGAAACGCTCGTATGTCCATATTTCATGCAAATACATGGGGCCCAATGCTTCTATTTCTCCCACTAAGTGCACCATGAGGTGTACCATTATATCGAAAAGAGATGGGGGGAAATACATCTCAAGCTGTGACAATGTCTCCACTACGAATTCTTATAGAGAAGGCAACTCATCGCGGTCAATTACCTTCTGTGAGATCTTATTGAAGAAGTAGCACAACCTTGTGATTGCCATCTTTAAGAACACTGGCTTTATAGTCCTAATGGCAAGAGGGAGGAAGGTAGTCAACATGACATGACAATCATGTGAGTTGTAATTATTGAGTGTAAGGTCTTTCATTGACACAATACTCCTTAAGTTGGAGCAGAATCCAGATGGAACTTTCAAATTCTTCCAGCACACACATATCGCATGCTGCTCATCTTTGTTGAGGTTGTAGCTTGCTGTTAGGAGGTGGTACTTCCCATTTTCAGGAGGAATAGGGTGAAGTTCCTTTTTTATGCCTAAGTTTACCATGTGTAGACGTGATTTCAGTCCTTCCTTCGTCTTGATCTTCATGTCTAGCAAGATGCCAACTATGCTCTCAAACACATTCTTCTGAACGTGCATGCCATCGATCGCATGTCATACGTCCAACTCTTTCCAATATGGCAAATACTTGAAGAAAACTGACATCTACTTAAATGTAGCCTCTGGAGTTGGCTTGACATCCTTTCTGGCCTTCCCTTCTTTTGTCTTCTTCCCGAAAGCGAACTTGATGTTTTTGACAATTTCAAAAACCCTTTGACCTTTACTGTTACCTGATTGAGCAGTAGAAAAGTTAGCTATATGGTTGGATATGTTCAACATTATCACCGACCAATGAGCAAAAGATTACCTGATGGAGCAGTAGAATGTAGTTCATCCATATTGTCGAAGTACTTATCCATCTTACGCAAGCGGAACTTGTGTCCTTTCGGTAAGAAATGTCTGTGCCTCATGTAAACTAGCTTGTTTGATTCATCTAGGTATACACAAGCTGTTTCATCTATGCATATTACACAACCAACCTTCCCCTTGAACTACCCTGATAGCACGAATAGAGCAGGGTAGTCATTGATGGTAACAAATATAATTGCTTTCAGTGTGAATGTCTCTTTGTGGTACTCGTCCAACACTTTGACACCTTCTTCCCATAATTTTTTCATGTCCTCCATTAAGGGCTCCAAAAAGACATCCATGTCAACTCCAGGTTGTGTAGGTCCAGAAATAAGAAGTATTAGCAAAAGGTATTTTCGCTTCTGCATCAACCAAGAAGGAAGGTTGCATATGGTGAGGATCACCGGCCATGTGCTGTGCTTGCTGCTCCTCTCGGTAAATGGATTCATTCCATCCGTACTCAGAGCGAACCTAATATTTCTTGGCTCATTAGCAAAATCTGGGTGATTTGCATTGAAATCTTGCCATTGCTTGCCATCAGCTGGATGTCTTAGCTTTCCATCGCCCTTGTGCTCCTCAAAAGCATGCCAACACATAAGCTTGGCATCGTCAGGGTTTGCAAACAAACACCTCAATCGATCAACCACGGGAAGGTACCACATCACCAGAGCCAGAATCTTTTTCTGCGCATAGTAGTCTACTTCCCCTTTTTCTTTCTTTGTGGGTTTTGAACTCTGCTGGGTTTTCTTTTTCCTCTTACCTGCTGTAGACACAGAGGCTACGTTCTCTTTCTCTCGATAGTCTTTATTCGTCTTGTACCTACTTACGCCACAATTTGGACAGCTCTCCAAGTCTTTATAATCATCACCTCGATAAAGGATGCAATGATTTCTACAGGCGTGGATCTTTTCGACACCCATAGTAAGCGGACTGATTAGCTTCTTTGCGTAGTAGGTATTAGCTGGCACGTTGTTCTCTTTTGGAAGCATGTCTGCTAGAATACTCAAGAACGCATCGAAGCCAGCATCACAAAGACCATATCTAGCTTTGACCATCAACAACTTCATCACGGACTGCAGGGTCGTGAACTCTTTCGTACAACCCTTCGACTCATCGTAAAAAGTCTCTTCTGCTGCCTTCTTCATGGCCTCCATACCTTTCACGAAGAACATTGATGGATCAGTATGACGACGCAACATTACGTCTAAGAATTCTGCATCTTCCTCAGCATCTGGTAGGACATGATCAGTTCGGTCGTCTACATTTCCTCCAACGAAATCATGATCAGTAACATTTAGCACTACATGTTCACTCTGGGAACTAGGCTGATGTGTCCCTCGTACAAACTTATCTAGGCCATCGGCGCCGATGTTCTCACGGTTTTCAGCTAAATAAGGTGCAGAACTACCCTCTCCATGCTTAGTCCAAATCAAATAGTCCTGCATAAATCCTCGACAGACCAGATGAGAAAGGATTGGCTCTGTGTCATCGAACACAACAATATTTTTGCAGTCTGTGCATGGACAATATATGTGCTTCATGTCTGTTCTCCTAGCATGGCTCTTAGCGGCATCAATGAATCTGTTGAGCTCAGGTAGGTATGATGGATCGACTCTTGGTAACTTATACATCCAGTATGACCTCTCCATCATTACCTATAAATTACAAATTAAATGAAAAGAGAGACAATAATGGTGGAATCCGAGATCAAAAAATGGCTAAATAGAGCAAGAATAGTTCAAAAAGATGTGAGAGGTATAAACTAACCTTTTTTTAGAAATCTCCTTCCAAAAAATGAAGATGAAAACATCTCCCCTTGTAGAGGGTGAAATGCATGTAGACCTCCAAATCGCCTCCAATGAAAGTTGGCTGCGAGTTCTGCTTAGATCGGGGAGGAAGAATGGGTATTCACTATTATAATCTTCCATTAAATCTTGTTAATCATACTACGCATGTAAAGTCATACAAATATGGCTTAAATGCTTATATTATTTTATGATGTAATTAAAACTAATTAATATGCACCGAATAAATAATATATGATTAAAACATAGCTAATAATATAAATTTATATATAAAAGTATAGAAACAAGGAGTAAAAATAAAGATATACTAACAAATTAAATAAAAGACATTATCTTTCTCTCTCTTCATGCATATAACACACCATTAATGGAGGTGAACTAACCATGTTGAGAGAGGGGACAAACTATTTAAACTAAGAAGCAATCATGATAGAGAGAGAGGACAAACTTTATCTAACCGTGTTGAGCAACCTCATTTGAAAAAAAAAGACAATAATCTAGCTATTCCTCTCTCTAGCTCATGGTGAAACCCTAGATCCAAAATTTGGCTAAATGGAGTAAAGAATGGTTAAAACGAGGTCAGAAGTAAGTAAACTAATCTTTTTTTAGCAATCTCCTTCAAAGAAATGAAGATCAAAACCTCTCCCCTTGTATTTGGTGAAGTCTGGACCACCAAAATCGCCAACTATGGAAGTTGGCTGCGAGTTACTGTTCGGCTCGGGGAGGAAGAAGGGGTATTTATAGCAGGCTTTGTACTGGCGGTTCGTTAAGTGAACCGCCTGTAGAAAACCATTAAGGAAACCGCCAGTAGAAATGTCCTATTTCTACTGGCGGTTCAGTTAAATGAACCGTCAGTAGAAATCAATTTCTACTGGCGGTTCACTAATAGGATATTTCTACTGACAGTTTCTTTAAGTGAACCGTCTGTGCAAACTGATTTGCACTGGCGGTTCTTATCTCTGGTCTCACCATTTTTTTCTGCTGACGTCCGGTAATAGGAACCGCCTGTACAAATAAAACAGTGACGTCAGCGTAGAGCTTTTGTGTACTAGTGCGTGTCGTGTTCCCTGGTGCCTGGGAATGCAATGCATGCGCGCGCCAGGATTCGGTTCCCATGCATTGATGCTGCCGCACGCCGTGTTGATCGCCCAACCCGCCAAGCGGCTCGTGTTCAAGGTGATTCGACGACTTTGAGGCCTGAGGGTGTGGATGCATGCGCACCTTCAACTCTGAATTTTACAGACTAGCAGTTGCCACGACTTGACCTGCCTTTATTTTGTGCCACCTGCAGCAGTCTCCCGAGCGCGACCGAAGAAACCACCAGCGGCGCCGCTGTCTTCTCTTCCCGCAAGCTAGACCTTTTTTAAAAAAAAAAAGTGTCCGTAATAGACGGCTCTGGCTTTGTTTAGGAGCAGTTAAGCTTCAAGTGGATGCGATGCGTACCCCACTAGTAGCCAGTGCAGTGCAGGTGCAGCTCCTCTTGTCACTCGAGACCTGGACCAGAATACTAGTGCTACCGTACCGTTACCAACAAGTTGAATAAACACGTGCAGCTGCTCTGGTCAGGTTTCTGCGAAACTGGCCAAGCAACTTGCAGCTCCTCTTTCCTTCAGCCTTTGCTTTCTGGAATGAATTCGCTTCCATTTCATCATCGTCCTCAACATCCTAAAGAGAACGCATCGGCAAGAGTCGCCAGCAAGTCGCTATCATTATATGGAGACAGGAGACCCACCTAGCTGCCTACCGATGCCATTGCCACGCATGCATCAGCTGATCAGCATCACTGATGATGGTGCATCCTCTCTGAGCTCCTCTCCGTGCCAAGTTGCCAACTGCCAAATTTCTCTGCATCCATCGATTCAGCTCACTGATTCTCTTCTCCCTCGTGTCTCCTCCCTTCGCGTTCGCCGCCATGCACGACCACACCGCCGCCGTGCTGCTAGCAGCAGCGCTGCTCGCGTCAGCCGCCGCGCTCACGCTCCTCCCTTCCGCTGCCGCGCAGCAGTGGGTGGCCCCGTGGCCGGAGTGCGACAAAGCCACCGGCAACTACTCGGCCGGCGGCGCCTACGCCAGCAACATCAAGCAGCTCATCCTCAGCCTACAGGCGAACGCGTCCAGCACGCGGGCGCTCTTCGCGACGGGCTCCGCCGGCGCTGGGACGGCCGACGCCGTCTACGGCCTTATCCTCTGCCGCGGCGACATCAGCGCCACCGACTGCTTCGACTGCGGCAGGAACGCCGGCCAGGACGTGTACCGGGTCTGCAACGGCACCCGCGACGCCGCGCTCGTGTACAACCAGTGCTACGTCCGCCTCGCCCCCACGGACTTCCTCGCCTCCACCAACAACACCGGCATGGTGGGCCTCATCGGTGGCACCGTCCCCGGGGGCGTCGACGACGTCGCCGTCGCCGCCTACGAGGGCGCCGTCGACAGGCTGCTCAACGCCACCGTGCGGTACGCGGTGGACAGCGGCGGCTCCGCCCCGTCGTCGTCGTCGCCGTCGTCTCCGAGGAAGTACTTCGCCACGGGGCAGATGGTGGGGCTCGACCCGCAGCTGCAGCTCCCGGACGGCATCTGGTCCATGGCGCAGTGCGCGGGGGACATCTCGCCGGTGCAGTGCCGGAGCTGCCTGGACGACCTGTCGGCGCAGTGGTGGGTCGAATTCGACCGCAGGCAGGTGGGCGCCAGGCTCGACGGTTCGCGCTGCAACCTGAGGATCGAAGGGGCAAACTTCTACACCGGCAGCACGATGGTGAAGCTGCAGGTGAACGGCGAGCTGGCCGCTCCAGCGCCGGCGCTGTCCACGGATGTTGTACCGGGCACCACCGGAGGTGAGTGCCTAATAATTGCTTATCTAGATTATCTCGATTACTTAATTCTCACCGGACGCACACTGGACACTTGGCAAAATGATAAATTTTATAAGTTATCATGATAATTAGAAACATATGAGGTATTTAATTTAGTGTGTGTGTCTATATATATATATATATATATATATACTTTTGACAGATTTTTTTATTAAATCTGTCAGATTTGTATAGTTGTGCTTTAGGATTTAAGTTACAACTGTCATTTTAACAATTTTGTAAATAAAATTTGACAGATTTAATCATATAAAATTATTGACAGCACTCCCTATAAAATAAATATAAGTAACCCCTAATTCTACATTCAAATTATCCACCTTTATCATTATAAAATATAATTCAAAATGAGCCTCATAATTTATATCTAAATTACCTACCTCTTTCATTATAAAAAAATTAATTCAAAATAACTACCTAAAATTTGTATCTAACAAGATAATTTAAAATAATCCCTGATATTTTTGCAAACTACCCTTGGTATCTTTTACAATGGTAGAAGTGAGTAATTTAGATACAAATTTTGAGTCTTATTTTAAACATCTTTCATAACTACAGACGTGGATGCAAATTTAGTTGTTACTTTAAGTATTTTTCATAGTGGCAGAGATGTATAAATTTGAATACAACCAAATAGATCCAATGACTATTATTTGTTATGATGATTTAAGTGTACAAATTAAAAGTCATAAGTTTCTGATTATTGTCAGTATTTCTAGAATGTATTTTTTTTCCTAAAGTGTATCATGACATTAACATGGAGGCTTCGTTGGGGCATATAATTATTAATAGTAAGATTGAACAATATCATCACAATGGTGAGCAAAAGATACAAGGAAGCTGACACATCGGTTGCTAGACAAACCTGAAATGAAATTTTCTTTTTGGCAAAATCACAGGTAGAAAAAACTCAGTTGGCAAACTTCTCGGAATTATATTGCCAATAGTATTTGTTACTGTAATAGCTGTCATAACCCTCTGCATATGGATTCTTTGTAAGAAGAGAACATCTCAAGAAACAAATCTTTCCCGCCGAAGTAAGTTCCTTTGCATAGTTTGGTATCAAGCTATCATAACTTTTGGTCTGTAAACGCTCAAAAACTGAACTGGTGCAAATTTACTAGCTTATGTGGCTGAGGACATTGAAAGTATCAAGTCGATATCATTATCGTTGTCATCACTACAAATAGCAACAAATAACTTTGATGAAAGCAACAAACTAGGTGAAGGGGGATTTGGTGCAGTTTACAAGGTACGATGATACCCTCTCCATTAAAGTTTCTTTTGCAAATTTATTCCAAAATTTATAAGAATTTATGTGATTATTGTTCAACAATGTACATGATATAGTTGGTTCATACCAGATTGTCAAAGTATGAAGTATATATACATATATATACATCATGAGCTTGTTCTCATTTTTTTTTGAACAAGGTTTCAATTATTATGACTTATAATACTTTGAATCTTTTGGAACATTCCATCATTTTATATTATATTCATATAATTAACTCATGGCGATAATAAAAACTATGTAGGGATATCTTTCCGGACGGGAAGTGGCTGTGAAGAGGTTGCCAAAGGGTTCAGATCAAGGGCTAGAAGAACTAAAAAACGAGCTTGCTTTGGTGGCCAAACTTCATCACAAGAACCTTGTCCGATTGGAGGGTTTCTGCTTAGAAGACGGAGAGAGGTTGCTCGTGTATGAGTACATGCCCAACAAAAGCCTTGACAATATTCTTTTTGGTACTATAAATAATCTTCCTAAAGAATATACGCGAATTGTTAACATTTCTGTACTTGTAGTAACCTTAAAACTTGGTTATCATTTAGATCATGAGGAGAAAAGACGACTAGATTGGAGGAAACGATTCAGCATAATAGAAGGAGTTGCACGTGGACTGCAATATCTTCATGAAGACTCTCAGATGAAAATAGTCCACCGTGACATGAAAGCGAGGAACATTTTATTGGATTCAGATATGAACCCTAAAATTGGTGACTTTGGACTAGCTAGGCTCTTTGGGCAAGATCAGACTCGAGGCATCACAAACCACATCGTCGGAACATTGTAACCAATCATTGTCATCTAGTAGTTAGTCATTCAATGTTTGATTTATATACATAATGCCCTCTAATTAACCATGCCTCTAATTCTTATTGTTGCAGTGGCTACATGTCTCCCGAGTACATGATGCGTGGACAATACTCCACAAAATCCGATGTATTTAGTTTTGGCATCCTTGTTATAGAGATTGTAACGGGACAAAAAAACACTGGGCATTACTTCAATGAGCAAAATGAGGATATTATAAGCATCGTGAGTATTTGCCCATAAACACACTGTCCTACCTATAAGACTACTTATAAAAAACTTATATTATATTGTTGCTAATTGTGAACACATGGAATCAATGCTAGGTATGGAAACACTGGTCCGAGGGAACACTTGCAGAGATTATAGATGACTCTCTAGGGAGAAACTACTCAGAGATTGAGGTGCTAAAATGCGTTAACATTGGCCTATGGTGCCTTCAGCAGAGTCCCATGGATCGACCTACGATGTCAGATGTCATGGTGATGCTCAACGATGATGGTACTAGTTCTCTACCTCCTGCCGCAAGACCAACTTTTTTCTTGGATCCAAGCTCAGCTTACTCTTACACTTTGGGCACTATTTCACATCCTTCTGTGAGGTAGTGTAGGGTGAGGCCTAATGCACACCTATATATGAATATGGACACATGGTTGCTTGTTTTTTCTTGTTGTATACTAGTTGAACGAAACATGGAATTCACCATGATGTGTTGTAATTTTTGCTGGCTATTAGTTTCTTAGTAAATTCTCAAAATATAAAGTTTCTCTTAGTAGAGGCCTACAAGCCTTCATAAAGTATGGAAATGCTTAATCATTGGAAAAGATTGTGCTCACTATATATATCCTTCCCCCGAACTATTTTCATTGGTTTCTTGAGTGACTCATTGAGTAATTAGGTACTCCAAAGTGAATGAAAAGGTTGTGAGAAAGATCCCCATCATTGAGCACGTTACTTTGTGAAGATGCTGGATTTGTGTTTATTATTCTAGAGCTAGCTTGGCCCCTAGAAGGTTATGCATCACTCATTAAAGGCCAAAGCTCTATGGAGTAATTAGGAAAATTGTATTGCACTGACGTCTCTAGTAAGAAACCTCAAACCTAAGCTTTGCAATCACTAGAAGAAGAGATAGGATGGGAAGAGACCTAAGCATTTTTTTTTGTTTTCTCAATAATCAGGATGTAGGTGGGCTAAACCTCGGCAGCGAAGCAAAACCTGAATAAACACTTTTGTGTCTTTTCTTTCTTGTTTTTGGATTATTTCAATCCTAGTCCGACTAGATCTTCTCCTTCTATACGGGGGACCTGTTTGTCCTGCACCTACACCGGCGTATTCGTCTTCAAATGTTCCGAGCTCTTCCTCTACCACTCACTGATGACTTCGCACCACTGCCACCAGCAGCGTCTTCCTCTGCATCTCCATCACCAGCAACGTTGTATTCCCTTGCAAATGAAAGATACATACCATGTGATCCAATCTATTGATGTTGTTTGCATGATGTGTTGATCATAGTGATCTTTTGTTATGTCGCTGTTAATGTTGTCCCATGTAACTAGTATGTTAAGGCGCTACATGCTAGTATATGTGTATCTATATATATAAATATATATATATATATATGAGATTATCATGATTTATATTCTACTATTAATCTAAAAATTATCTAATTATTTAACATTTCATTTAGATATAAACGCGACATATAACAGCTAAACGCTAGAACTACAGGGTGGCCAGCAGTGGCCGCGCTCCCTAACACCAGGCAAATTTGTTAATCCTATTTAGATTCTAAACACAACCAAAATTTTTTATTTCTCCTAGTGATATGTCTTTTTCCTAGTATTCTACCGTTCAAAATTTAGTATAAACTTTTCAGCCAAATACCTTATAATAAGGATTTTTCATATGCTATGACTTGTGGTACTTTTTTATTACTACTTAAAACATTCCGCCATTTTAGTAGTGAAAAAAGATATATAAGCAACGAAGTACATGCAACTATAATCTTACTTCCTTTTAAGGATCAAAATTTTCAGTTATGCTAATTTTTTTCTCTATTTTCATACTAGTTATCTTTGAAAATCTTAAAATTGTAGTTACAACGCCGCCTCCGGACGATGTGCTAGCTGGAGGTCGCCGGGGCCCTGTTACTGCCATAGAACGCCGGGTTGGATGGGTTCCAAAGGGAGATCGTGTCGCTGCCGAGCATCATCACGACGGACGACATCATCGGCCGGTCCGCCGGGTCTTCCTGGACGCACAGCAGACCAATGTGGATGCACCTTAGCACATCGCTCCGGGAGAAGCAGCTTCCCGCCTGCAGGCACGGGTCTACGATCGCCTCCGGCACCGCCCCGGCCGTCCAGTGGTCCCATACCTGCACCATGCATGTGCATCGAGTATGCATGCATAGTTTAGATAAGGGTAAAGACACATCTCAGCAAGAAAGAGCGAAAGGGCTATGTTAGGAACACTTGAGCAGGAAGCACACTTACGAGCTTCAAGAGATCTTCAGATGATCGCCAGCCGTCGTCTCGGCAGACATTGTGCTTCTTTCCCGTCACGATCTCAAGGACCATGACGCCGAAGCTGAACACGTCGGACTTGACGGAGTACTTCCCGCGCATCACGTACTCCGGCGCCATGTATTCGCTGGAATGGAATGGAATAGAATAGACATTCAAAATCTACTCAAGATCGTCCCTGGATCTGGTCACCTGCCTATTAATTCGATTCGAGGAGCTAGGCGAACGGCACTCACTAGGTACCGATGACATGATTGGTGACACCCTGCGTCTGGTCTCGTCTGAAAAGCCTCGCAAGGCCGAAGTCAGAAATCTTGGGGTTCATGTTCATGTCCAACAAGATGTTGCTCGCTTTCAGATCACGGTGGATTACTTTGAGCTGAGAATCTTCGTGCAGGTACTGCAGGCCCCGAGCTATCCCGTGTATGATGTTGCACCTCATTGCCCAGTCCAGCTGTTCACGCTTCTCGGTGTCTGCCCAAAGGAAATTAAAAGCAGGAGAGAATCATCAAGTTTTAATGGCAGATTTTCTTACAGAGGGGGATCGAAGATGGATGGTGACGACCGAATTCGTCTGAATTACTCTAGGCAGGCAGCATTCAAATGTGTCGTTATCGTCACCGTACCGAAGAGTATCTGATCAAGGCTGCGGTTGGGAACAAACTCGTAGACGAGCAACCTCTCCTGCTGTTCCAGGCAGACGCCGACTAGACTGACGAGATTCTTGTGCTGAAGCTTAGCAACTAGGGCGAGCTCATTCTTCAGCTCTCCGATCCCTTGCGCTGATCTCCTTGATAGCCTCTTCACTGCTATTTCATTGCCGTCCGGGAGAGTACCCTACGCCAACCAGACAATGCGAGCATAGTTACGTTGTTGACAACTTCAACGAAATATATATATGTGTACAGGGCTAAGCCTCAGCTCAATCAAGCTCTGATATTGGCAAGTTCATACTTTGTACACTGCGCCAAACCCGCCTTCGCCGAGCTTATTACTCTCGTCGAAATCCCCGGTTGCAGCTCGCAGGGTGGAGATGTCAATGATCATTGATTCTATGCTCTCCATGCCTTCTGTTTCAGTGGAATGAGTCGGATCTGTTCAAATATGGAAGCGTCAGCAAGCCAATTGCCTTTACTCTCATCATCATCATTGTTACTTAAAGCTGCAACCTATGACAGAAGAGAGGGAATAATTCAGCACTACGTACTTGATTGGGTTCCTCCTGTTTGTGGTCTCCTTCTCCACAAACAAAGCCAGATGAGCAGGTTAATGACAAGCAAAGCTGCTATGGTCGGCAGCAGTATTACAAGTACGGTACCGGGGACGCTATACTTCCTCCCTGCCAGTGTCGTGAATTGATAACGACGAAGTACAGCGCGAAAAAAAAAAAAACATCAGGACGGGTAAAAAATATCGGATTGTTTGATACAAGAACTAATTATTAACTATTTAAAAATTACTTAAAATTAACCTTAGCCCATCTAAACAGAAGGGCAGAAGAGTTAATGTCCAAAGGTACGTATATTGCTACACGTTAGCGATCTCATGCTCCGTCTCGTGCAGTGTCATGTAAGAATTTTGCTGATGTGAAAGAAAGAGAGAGGAGAGAGAGAGAAAAAGATAGTTGTTTCGCAAACAACCCCTCATCACGAGTTAAATTTAAGACTACGAGACAACTATTATATACTATTATATGAGTTGTTTTTGTCATGCAACTTCTAATTTTACATTTGTTCTATATGCATGAATTAAGGAATTGAAAGTTACTATGTGACAATTTTTAAAAAACAACCATTGTACATATTGTTTATTAAACCATCTTAAAAGTATGTGGCACTATCTGATACCGCATATGAGAGACAACACCAATGTACTTATCCTTGGAGGGGGTAATTATTAGCTAAGCCTTCAATTAGTTGTTAGCCAACTAGCAAGTCAATCCTTATTACTACTTTGGGCTATTTTTTAGCTCTCTAGCTAATTCAAACAGATCCTAAGAGGATCTTAAGGGTCTTTCTAAAATCATTTGGAGAGTCATTTGAGTAAAAAATGATTTTTTTTTATATATCTTTGTATACTCTAAATTTTTTTATATCTCATGCGTCCTCTGGAGAGTCATCCTCCTTCTCTACCATTGGGTAGCAAGAAATCTAGAATAAAGGAAGTCTATGTTTTGAGATACAATTAAAGAATTTGTTGAAAGGTATTTTTGAAAAATCTCTATTTATTAATTAGGAGTGGTATAGAGTATCTTGGAGGTCGCTTTTAGTATCAGTATTACCAACCTGAAGTGTTGTTATTTTTTGAATCTAGTACAGGATCTGTATAATATGATGAGCAATAAATTGGATCAATACAAAACATGAATTATTTTCGGCGTCAATATACTAACTAAGTCTAGCCCCTATTGCCATTGGTTGTGCTATATTTAAATCTGTGAAGCAGTGTGTAGCATTTGAGTAAGATGGGTTTGTAAGGGCACAGTCCGAATGTTAGAAACTACTCTAAGTATAGAAATTATAGTCCCAATAGATAGTTTCTATGGTACAATTTTTTTATCCAATTACACACATTCTCTCTCTATTCTCCACCAATCATATTCTTTGTGTTTTGGTTCTTGTGTAGACTTGGTTTCTAACTTAGACCGGTTTCTATGATTTTTGTTCTCTCTCTTCAATAACTCTCTTGCCACATCAGCAAAACGCTTACGTGGCAGTACAATTAGTGTCTATAGAAATTATAGTGGTTTCTGCATTGGGCACTCACAATGCAGAAATTATCATAATTTCTATGTGCATTAATTACCCTACCACCTAAGCATTTTACTGATTTGCCAAGCCATTCAATGAGGAGAGATGAAAACCAGGTCTAAGTCAAAAACTATATGTCTACACGAGAATCAAAACATGAAGAGATGTGATTGCTAGTAAGGAAGGAAGAAGAGGTGTGATTGGACAAAAAAATTATTTTGTAAAAACTATTCATTAAAAACGTAGTTTTTATACGTAGTATCTACATACATAGAAACTATACATGATTTTTAGCATTATGAGTGCCCTAACTCCTTTGAAAAGAATTTATGAAAAACATTGGGTGCCATTTTTTTCTTTAATAACCAAAACTGTTTAATTGTTCCACGAGACAAAACTACTGCTCGAAATATGTCGTCCTCTCCATTCTCGTGCCTTCGGTCAAGTGGCAATGATAGTGCACCTTGGGACAGGCCAAACAAACGTGTCGTTCCCCCAACTTATTAACTTGGCATGTGACTATATAGTCCCACATGGTATGGCAGGGATAAAATATAAACACACAAGAGAAGGTGCGTTCTGTATTTTAAGTTATAGTATTTCGCTTTAATTTTATTTGAAGTCAAACTTTTTGACAAAACAATAACTCCAATAATTAATACGTCGTCCTCTTCTCCATTTCCGTGTACCCTCATTCAAGTGGCGATAATAAAAACACGTTATTAGGACAAGCCAAGCAAATAAAACAAACGTGTCGTCTCCCATGACTTCTCAACTTGACATATAATCCATGCATGTCCTCTCTCTCATTTGTTTTTAGTTCCAAATACATCCCACATGGTCCAACATGTGCCTCAATTCATGCATGTATACAATTTACTGTGATCTCTTGAGAAAAACGCCGCATTGGGAGTGGATATAGAGTTCCTTTCGACTACGAAAGCTTTAAAAGTTGAAGAGAATATTTAGCAAGTTTTTGAGCTATTTTACCAAACTGTTGGAGGACTTTTTTTTTCTCTTTTTGCTAAAATGTTAAAATAGGGAGTTGTTTTACAGAACTCCTAGAGATGCTCTGAGCGTGTTTGCTTGTTGCTTTACGGAACTCATTTGATTTGGAGCGTTTAGGGTTGGATCAAGCTTCGTATAGTCCAAGGCACCCAGCCCCAAAGAGCCCCAAAGGTAAGGGCAGCAACCAAACATCGCTCCGTATCTTCTCTAAACTTTAAGCAGTTGGCATCAATTTTTGTTGTTTGCTCTTGTGAGTTTTATGATGTTGATCATTTGTGAGATGTAGTGTCATGATCAGTGATGAAGCCAGGAATAAATTTATAAGGGGCTAAACAAAAATGTTACAATTACGTACTTAGATCTATTATATAACTCATCATAATAATCAAATAAGAGATCTTTTTTTTCTCCTAATATCATTAGCCCATTCTAATCAATACATTTATGCAAACAAAATTTTAGGGGGGGGGGGGGGCTTGTCTTCGTCGCTGGTCATGATTTATTTTAATTTAATCTCATTGTCACTGCAATTTGTACTCCCTACATTTCACATTTAAAATCAAACTGCTGCCACGTACCACTCTATTTTTTACTTTTCCTACCATGTCTGTTTTTCCCTCTGGCCTAATTTTTCTGTACAGCGCAAATGTTTTGTAACCTATAAACCTTTGCTTCCAACTAAAATGAAACGGCAGAACACCTGCTATTATACTTTTTTTTTTGCTTTTTTAGATATACGTAACTTTCACTTAAATATAAATTATATCTAGATATAGGTAACAAAGACAAAGACGCCCAAGACAAAGAGTCCCATACGAAACGAGCTACTCCCTCCGTTCTATTAAAAAAAAGTTTCGTTTTCGCTTTTCAAAAAGTATCTTTGACTAAATTTATATAAAAAAGATATTAATATTTATAATACATAATTAATATCATTGTATATATCTTTAAGTCTAATTTTTTAACAAATATAATTAGAGATGTAAATATTACACATATTTTCTACAAATTTAGTTAAACTACTGCCACAAACACACAAAAGGACCTTTTTAGGGACAAAGGAAGAGTAGCAGGCAAGTGGTCAATACTCTACCTCCTCCAGCAGCCGCAGGCGTTACGTTCGTGGGGCCCATCGCTGGTGTTTGGGATCCCGAGTTCCCTGACTCCGGCGCCAACTGCACCATCACCGGGCTGTTGAGGAAGGAGTATACCTCGTACCGGTAACTACACCTGACCCCGAGAACCCTGCCGCCGACGCGGTCCGTGAACAGCCTCGGCATCTCGGCGATGATGCCGGCGAGACATGCCCTGCACCGCGCCGGCGTCAGGTCCGGCGTGCACTGCGCCCAGCTGTACACCTTGGGGTACTCCTGGTCGAAGTCGGCCTCCCCGGCAGCGTACCGCCGCGTGGAGTTGTACGCGGCGTAGTCGGCGGTGGCGTTCACGAGCGCGGCCACGAGGCGGTTGAACCGGGCCGGGTCCGACGTGACGTTCCGGAGGTTGATGCGGTTCGTCGACGCCGACGCGACACTGCTGTCGTCGGCGGCGCCGGCGGAGAGGAAGTGGACGTTGGAGTAGTAGAGAATGCAGGGGTCGTAGTAGATGGCGGCGCTTTTGTCGAAGGAGCACATGTTCTGCACGTCCTGGAAGGCCGTGACGAGGCAGGCAGAGCAGGTCGTGGCGTTGGCGTCCCCGCGGCAGAGCGCGAGCGCCGAGACCTGCTCCGGGACGGCGCCGACGACGGCGGTCGCGAAGAGGTCCGGCGACGACGAGATATTCTGGGGCAGGGCGCCGGCGAGCAGGGCGAGATTGGCCTGGTATGTGCTGTTGGCCGTGAAGTTGCCCGTCGTGCCGCATACCTGCCATGGGTAACCCGCGGCTCGCGGCACAAGCAGCGCGACAGCGATGACAAAGAGGACCAGCAGCAATGGCAAGGGGCACTCAGCTTGAGCCATTGTGCGTATGGTATGTATGCGCGTGCCCTAGCTACGGGCTGGGGCTACATTTTATTTATGCATGTTGTCGAGAGGAGGGAAACGGACTTGGTGATGACCGTGCTCGTCAAGTGGAATATTCTTTGCTTAGTTGGAAGAAGAATCTATACGACGACGCGTATGGCATTTGTGAAATTTAGAGACGACTGACCACTTTACGTGAAATACCCGCTGTTCTATCAGCATCTCTGGCCTCTCAACGAACCATCCTCACCTAAATCCTTCCATGTGAATGGTGTTAGCAAACAAGACATTTCCAAGTTAATTTAATCTAGAAATGTAGTAGAAATATAGTAGTAAGTTCGTGACAGAAAACATGTGGACATGTGGACTATTAGTGGCAACACATACTGGTCATGTTCGAAAACAATAAGATTATAGAATTATAACTAGTAAAGGGACCAATGCTCAAGGTATCAGAGGATTGGAAGAACATAGAGGAAAGATTTGAGAAAAAACTCAGCTGTTGGAAGGGGAAGATGTTATCATTTGGCGGTAGATTAGTGTTGATCAATTCAATTCTGTCCAGCCTTCCTATGTTTATGCTCTCCTTCTTTGAGATTCTTAAGGGGATCTTAAAGAAGCTTGATTATTTTAGATCGCGGTTTTTCTGGCAGAATGATCAACACAAGAAAAAAATATAGGCTGATTAGGTGGCCTATTATTTGCCAACCTAAGGAACAGGGGGGCCTTGGCATCCAGAACTTGGAAATCCAAAATAAATATCTCCTTAGTAAATGGTTGTTCAAGCTTTTGAATGAAGATGGTGTTTGGCAAGAACTTATTAGAAACAAGTATATAAAAAATAAGACTTTATCTCAAGTGACTAAGAAACCAGGGGACTCTCACTTCTGGATGGGTCTTATGGGGATAAAAGAGCAGTTTCTGAGATTAGGAAGATTCAAGGTCTCAGTTGGTTCCCAGATCAGGTTTTGGGAGGATCATTGGCTAGGGGGAGTTCCTTTGAAAGAGGTCTATCCTTCCCTGTACAACATTGTCCGCAGGAAGCACGCTACGGTGGCTGAGGTTCTACGGTCAGAACCAATTAACATCACCTTCAGAAGAGCGTTAGCAGGAAACAAGCTAATGTATTGGCAGGACCTAATTGGTAGGATTGCGAGTATTAATTTACAAGTTGAGAGGGACTCTTTTTGTTGGGACTTGCATTCTAATGAAATGTTCTCGGTCAAATCCATGTATGCATACCTAATAAATAAAGGGCTCAAAGTCTCTCCGGACATTTGGCGCCTTAGAATCCCATTAAAGGTTAAGATCTTTACGTGGTTTCTAAGAAGAGGGGTAATTCTAACAAAGGATAATTTAGCTAAACGAAATTGGAGGGGAAACCCACATTGTTGTTTTTGCTCTAAACTAGAGAATATCCAACATTTGTTTTTTGACTGTGCGATGGCGAGGGCCTTATGGCGAGCTATACATATGGTGCTTGGTTTAAAACCGCCAACGAGTATACAAAATATTTTTGGTGCGTGGCACAAACAAAATGGGAGAGAATTTAGAAACTTGTTGCTTATAGGAGCTGTTGCATTGTGCTGGTCGCTTTGGCTTACAAGGAATAAACTAGTATTTGACAAAGGTAGTCCAAAATCTATTTTGCAGGTCGTGTTCAGAACTACGTACTGGTTGCGGCAGTGGGGGATGTTACAAAGGAATGAAGACATGAAGAAGTTTATTGTCCAAAGATGTCAGAAGCTAGAGTCTGCGGCATTGCAATGCTCTGTTTTCTTCGGAAGGCCTTTTGCTCTTAGACTCGGAGTTTAGTCTTTGGTTAAAAACTGGATTTGTGCTGCCTTGGTTATTTTGGTTAGCTTTTTTAATTGTTCTTTTGTATTGAACTCAAGGCCTGATTCCTTCTCGAAGGAAGAAGCCGGTTGGTTAATCCACCGTTATCTAAAAAAAAAAAATCTGTGGCTCTATAAGTACTAGTCGATATAGGGTCTATTTGGCAGGGCTTCACCTCATTACTAAAGTCCTTTCTTTACTTTGACTCCACGGATAGCCCTTTCGGTGGAGCCTAGGTAGTTTTGGTACTCCTTTGGACAAAACAACTCCTCATGGTGAACAAAATGTAAAAAATACTAAGATATCCATCTTTTTTCTCTTTCGTATCTTCTTCACCGGCTCGCACCTGGGCTTTTTGTCGCCAACCTCCGCCTCCTTCCCCTCCGTGCGTGGCCCGGAGGCCATGCGCTCGTACGTCTTGACAAGGGTAGAATCAGGTTTTTCTCCCTTCTGATGTTCATGTGGACGAGGTAAAGCCATGCGAAGCTATTATTTTTTGGCTCGATCTCTCCCCAAACCTCTTTAAGAGTAGGTTTTAAAGGAGCTTCACTAGTAGAGCTGTTTTAGTTTTACTCTTGTTTGGCAGAAAACAACTCTAAACGATTTCTTAAACCGATCGAGAAACTCTATCAAACCATTGTTGTGTGTCACTCGATGTCGCCGACCATGGTCCATGATAAATATATATCTTGGCATACATTTTAATGTGGACTGCACGTGGCTGCAGACTAGGTCAAACTAAAGAACGAATGTTTATTAAACAATATACTTGGGCAATGACCTTGCGTCTTTAATGGCGGGCGAGGTGCCGAGGTCTGCTGACTAGTCAAAACCACGCGTAATTGTTTTCCATATAATCGTTAAAACAAGATAATCGACCACACAAGCTGCGCGCGCGCGGTTCCTGGCAGCTCAGAGTATCATTTCTGCAGCGAACATGGTTGGTAGCCACTCTATTGTCGCCGTTGCCGCCGTACTCGTCGTCGTTCTGCCGCTCATCGTCGCGGCCCAACCGTACCGGACCTCGACATGCGCGGGCGGCACCTACGCGACCAACGGCACCTACCAAGCCAATCTCCAGCTCGTTGCCGCGGCGCTCCCCGCAAACGCCTCTGCCACGGCGGCGGCCGGCTTCGCCACGGGCACCGTTGGTGCGGTGCCTAACCGGATCTCCGCGCTGGCGCTGTGCCGCGGCGACACGGACGCACCAACCTGCCGCGCGTGCGTCGCCGACGCGTTCCCCGGCGCGCAGCAGGACTGCCCAAACACCAAGGACGTCACCGTCTACCAGGACGCCTGCATCGTTCGCTTCTCAGACCAGCGGTTCCTGGACTTCCCGGGCGTGAACTCGCCGTACGCCGTGTCCTCGTGGGACTCGGACAACCTCACGGTTCCCGCGGCGTGGTTTGACGCCGCCGTCGCGGCGCTTGCGAACGCCGTGGTCGACCGCGCTGTGAGCGTGACCGCGGCAAGCAGCTTCGTCAGGAAGTTCTTCGCGACGGGCGTGGAGGACTTCGACGCGGAGCACTACCCGAGAATCTACGGGCTGGCGCAGTGCGTGCCGGACATGACGGCGGCGCAGTGCCGGGGCTGCCTCGGGAGTCTCGTCGCGTCGATGCCGGGGTTCCTGGACGGGAAGCCCGCGGGGAGATCTCTTGGCGTGTGGTGCAACTTGAGGTACAGCGTGAGTCCTTTCTACACCGGCCCTGCGATGCTGCAACTCCCGGCGCCGGTGCCGGTGCCGGTGCCGGCTCCTGCACCCGCTGCTGTGCCCTCAGTCGTTACTCCAGAGACCGGAGCAGGTAAGCTATAGATTCCCGCCCTGGCTTGTTTTCCCTGCAGGAAAATCTCTCTGACTTAATCACCGAGTGTGAATTGCTGATCTGCTACTACTGCTTCAAGTTAGTTTTTTTTTTCACGGGTCTCCATTAGTGCATTCAGGGAGGAGGAGAACAGCAGGAATCGCCGCCGGGGTCGCTTGTTTCGTCGTGTTGGTAATCATATTTTCAGGTGTCGCTCTAGTTCGCTTCAAGAGAAAGATTGCCAAAAAGAACGGTCGCAGTCGCTGTGAGTACTGCCTGTTCAAGAACTGGAGGAATCTTCCATTCTTCCATATCGCATTGACATGTCTTATATATGTGCTAATACAACAGCGTTGGAGAAAATTGGCCGAGCGAAGTGCACCGTCTTTGACTTTCTTACACTGCAAGACGCAACTGAAAACTTCTCAGAGGACCTTAAGATCGGCGAAGGTGGTTTTGGTATTGTATACAAGGTTGCATATCTTTTATATATATATATATATACCTAGTATTGGGAAAAGGACGTGTATGAAGCACTGCAAGTATTACTCTCTTGTCAAATTCTGATGAAAGAATCTGTGCCAGGGAAAGCTCCCAGACGGGCAAGAAGTAGCAGTAAAGAAACTTTTAGACAGCAGTGCTACTGGACAAGGGCTGCTGCATCTACATAATGAATTGCAGGCATTGGCAACGCTTCAGCATAAGAACCTTGTCAGGTTACTCGGGTTTTGCGTGCATCAGAACCAGAAGATGATTGTTTATGAATACGTCAAGAAGGGAAGCCTCGACAACTTTTTGTTTGGTATCTTCTCTACTTCATTGGCACCTTTATATATTTTTTTCCAACTGTGGATACAACTTAGCACTGTAGGAATTAGGATGGTAGTTAAAAACAACACATGCAAATGTTCCAAGTATCTGATAAATCATTCACATTAGGGGCACCATGTTCAGTGATGCATATGAAAGGCTACCAAATAAAATAGTACTCTCATCTAGATCTAGCAAACAAATTACCTCAGGTCCATATGTAACGCTAGCAAATAAAATATAGGCTCATCTAGTTCTGTTGTCTTGCATAACTGTATAACTTGACTTATCATTTCGTCCAGAAGACACTGAAGCGGGAAACAAGCTAAGTTGGGATCAGCAGTACAACATCATTGTTGGCATTGCCAAGGGAATAATGTACCTACATGACGATTCAAGAATTAGGATCATCCATCGAGACCTGAAAGCCAACAACATCCTGCTAGATGAGAATGCGGATCCAAAGATTTCAGACTTCGGACTAGCAAGGCTGCTGGGAGACCATACGCAGACCAAAACAGCTACGGTTGCTGGAACATAGTACACTCTCTGATCATCCAAGTATTAAACTTTCAAATATTGAAGATATCAAATGCGCCTAACTGATCATCACGTGCCTGCAGTGGTTATATGGCTCCAGAGTACGCAACACACGGAAGTATATCACCAAAAATCGATATTTTCAGCTTTGGTGTGCTAGTGCTTGAAATTGTAACTCGGAGAAGGAACACCAGTTTGAATGACTGTGATACCGTGAATCTCCTGACCGATGTATGTAACCTCATTTTGCACTGCAAAAATCCACATCATCTCATCACTGGAACTGAAGTTTCAACTGACAAACCGTGCCAACATCTTGCAGGTATGGAAATGCTGGATACATGGGATGGCATCGCAGTTAGTGGACCAAGCCCTCGATGGATTCTCTCGAACCCAAGCGCTAAGATGCATCCAAATCGGGCTGCTCTGCGTCCAGTCTGATCCTGACGACAGGCCTGATATTTCATCCGTCGTTTCCATGTTGACAAGGGACAGCATGGAGCTTCAGGCACCGGCACAGCCTGCGTTCTTCTTCGGGAGAGCCTCACCTGTTGTTTCTCAGTCGTATGAGCCACACTTTTGTGGTTATGATCGGTCTGATGTAATCTTCCAAGAAGGTATCACAGTGAACGAGATGACACTCACTGATCCATATCCTAGATAAGCTGTGAATTATTTTCGACATTCTCATTCACTGAAACTACAAAAGTATTTTGAAATTTATTTTTGCTCGGAACTGCAGTATTAAATGTCAGTGAACGACATTGAAAGTGTGGAGGTGTTGAAGAATAAAGAATGCTAGGGCTAATCATTTTACCTATATGCTTCTCATTCAAGCCACATGTGTAATCGGCCCTACAAACTTCCTCCAAACTAGAATAAACTATATCAACAAACTCACAAATATTCATAGCAATGCACCAGTAAAATAGATCAAGAGTGTTTTTACCCCCCCCCCCTTCTTGCGTTACTAAAAAAGGATTTTAGAAGACAAATCTTGTAATTAACAGAGATGGGCATTTTTAGCAGCAGTCTATTATAAACGTTTAGGCAGGTTTACAAATGGCTACCTTGGTTAATCATTTATAAAGATAGGCATCTTAACAGACCGCTTTATAATGTGTAAGTTTTGAAACAACCTCGGATGTTGATATGGTCCATATGAAAGTAGTAGTTCTCAATATGATCTATAACTTTGATGTTAACAAGTTTTTTTTATTCTATTCTAAGATTTTAAAATTCAAATTTTAGAATTTCCAAATGACTTTGTATGTTGACATGTCAATGCAATCTACGACTTTACAGTTGATAATTCTTTTAAATTAAAATATTTAGTCTCAAATATTGAGTTTAAAGTTAGTAGATTTTCATACTTGAAGTTTTCAAACTATTTCGGACGGAGACACACTGCATACCAAAATTGCACAGCTCGGATGGGATCTAAAACTTTGTAGTTAAAACTTTTAAAAATTGAAATCATTTTGTAACACTCTGCATCTAAAAACTGCTTATATGGCACACTCCTCACGCGGAACGGGCCTGCATACGCGTAGCACCTCGTTTAGAGTTTCATCTTCGCTTCATGTAAAAGGGTTAACCCAGAGGTGATACGTTTGGAACGATAAGGATTATAAGCTAGCTCTCACCCTCCTAAACTTCCAAGGTGGTACTAAACCCACCAACTACAACTCCACATGAGCCAATGGTTTATATGGGCCAACTTCACAACTACGACATGGTACAAACAGGTTGGGGTGTTACACATTTAGTAGTTCCAACATTTAATACAAAATTCTCAAAAGTTAATATGAAATCTTCAAAAATAATAAGTTGGTGTGTAGTAATAGAAAGTGGATATCTAAGATTAAAGGTTGTGGGTTCGAGTTCTATGAAATGCTTACATGATTTAATAGAAAATTTCTGTCTCTGAAAATACACCCTATATTAGTGTTGTCCATCCCCGTATCTTTGTGGTGTGTGGTGGCCCATGACTCCGTGCATTTCGTGCCAGTGTTATCGACATGCTACTGGTCGAATTACTCCTTTTTTTCAACATTCGGACATACCCGATATTGTTTTCCCAACAGGTTTTCACGCTTTAAATTTTGATTCCAAATAAATTTGTGACAATGGAAGTGGTAAGTGCATTTTCGCCAAACTATATACATTATACATGACTGTTTTCCCAACACCATTAATTATCTTCCTCGTTAGTGCGATAGTGGATGGCATGAGAGGAAGAAAGATAAAACCACCTAAGAAATTAGACCAACGAATCTAAAGATAGATGCATTTGTAAACCTAAATTTCATCACTCGTTGGTCAATGTTTAATTTCACATGAGGTGATATGATGGCAACGTAGCCCGGTTGCCTTCAAATATTTCTCCCGTTAAGCTGTCGGTTGTGTTGCCGGCTATTGCCATTGATGTAACGGGATCAGGTTTCCAGTACCTTGCTTTGCCGTCACTTGGTACAGTCTAGCGATGATCAGGTCACGGCTTGGTGGCTAACTGTGGTATACGGGCCAGTCGTGGATGGCAAGAAGCAGCTTTCCTCGACGAGCTGAGCGTGTCGTGCCCGCCTACCAGTCAAAGAGGAATAGTAGGAGTCAAAGAATTATGTTTACTAGCAAAAATACCCGTGCGTTGCAACGGGAAGAATCTAATGTGTGAATGATTTGTAGTTCGAAAATTCGACGATCATGTTATGTTTTGCCGGTCAAAGAGGAATAGTAGGAGTCAAAGAATTATGTTTACTAGCAAAAATATCCGTGCGTTGCAACGGGAAGAATCTAATGTGTGAATGATTTGTAGTTCGAAAATTCAACGATCATGTTATGTTTTCCCGCATATTGTAACCAGACTTTATATCATGTCTTGACACACGTTGTTCTAACACATTGAACATAACATGATCGTTGAATTATTATGTTAAGTTAATATTACATTTCTGTCACACTGCTTTGGCACGTACACGCTTAAAAAAACATAGGGTCTTTTGAACGGTTTTTTCTTTGAAATTGAAAAAAATAGGTAGTATACCTGTGTGTTGTTATGGATTTTTTTTACTTCTATTAAAAAATTAACAAATCAAGTATAGGGGTGAATTCAAGTAATTTAAACTAACTCGGTTTACTCACACAGAGTTGTTTGTTTAAAGCTTTTTCTGGTTGGCCATGGCTCACATGCGTCCAATTTTGTTGCCTAGGGCAACCGTTGCTTGCACAACCAAATATTGTGTGTGATGCTATATTAGCTTTAACTCTTACAACTTTACTTAAACTAAGCACCTACTTTTTGTTATTGTGTATTGTACCTTAAGCTTGTCCAGTGAAATAGCCTTTTCTAGCCTCTATTTTCACCAATAAGTAAAATATTAATTGTATTTCCTTTTCTTCTTTTTATCTTTTTTTAAGAAAATGTAATATATTTTTTCTTTTCTATTCTCAGACAATGCTCGCGTCCACCACTGTCGCTCACATGTGAGCATAGTTTTAAATCTCCATCTATAGTTGGGGAAGGAAGCAGCTACGAGATCAAGTTTTTTGCACTAAGAAATTTGAGGCGCTAATATACACCGTTGATTGTTTTGCCACGAAAGTCGTCTTCGTTTAGCTGCAGGCCGGCAGCTAAAGTATTGTTGGGCCAAGGAGGCAAGGACACAGCCAGCCCAATAAACCTCTAGGTGAAATGACCAAGCCACGTAACCCGGACTCTATTGTTGTGCTCGCTCGCTCCAGTTCTAGAAAAGCAATGGCGGCGGCGGTAGTTGTGTGCGCAGTGCGCCAGTGCCCGGTGCCCGGCGCTCGTCGTGGGCTGTTGATCCAAGACCGTGGCGCGGCACAACTCTTCAATCTTCCCCAAGCGTGAGTCCAAGGGGCAGCTTCGTGTGGGGGTGGCAGGCGACTATGATGGCGTCTGCTGTGCAATGTGTCGGCTGTGGTGGTGCGGCGTGGCTCTTCCGGTCTTCCCCAAGTGCGGCTCCGAGAGGCGGCTTCGAGAGTGAAACGACCTCGATTTCCACGATGGGAAATACACAGGCACGATTTGTAATTAAATAGATTGTGTTGATCAATCCAAATAATTACCCAAATCTCAGTTGATACCAGAATCCATACAACGATTACATAACTGAGTTTACACAAATTATTTCATTGTCACACTAGCGGAATAGATCAAACAGAGATGCTTGAAGATGTGGAAGCGTTTCATCCTTCACAGCCAACTTGAATGTAGCACGTGACCCTACTCTTCCCAATCGTCTCCATCGAAGTCATACTCTTTCTCGTCACCTGACAGCAAATTATCAGTACGATTTGTACTGGCCACGGAGCCCACCTATGATTGCAATAGCTTTATGGAAAGTGGATGCAAGGCTGTACAAGCAGACCTATAGGTTGTGGTTTCCTATGCCAGTGTAATCAATATTTTAATAGTCAAGTTTTATCTCATTCATCTCCACCCATTTACCCAATCCATTCCATTCCAATCCCATACACCACATCTCACACACACCTCGCACTCATTCGGCAGGCCCAACTCCCTTTCGGGCCTGTCTCAGTGGCACCCTGCCACAATGGGCACACTGCCGGAAAACATCATCCAGGGGGAGAAAAGAATGTATCACTCCCTATATAGTAAAGCAGGACTCAGGATAGGTCCATAGTCGACGTATCGACATATGTATCGATCGATCAACCATACACTCTGCAAAGGTTTTACCGCTCATAAGATTAGCCATCATAGATGTCGCGCGTACATCTAGGCAGAATTCCGGGTGCTTGCTTGCCTAGGTCGATGCCACCCTACCACTCAGCCTTGGGACATTCAGGATCCAACACCATCACGCTGAGACTGGGAGACGCAGTACCGGGCCCAATCAGTGGTACTGCGCATCTAGAACGGTACCGGAACCCATCGACCATCACCGCCCACCCTTATCACCTCTCAACCTAGCAGTAGTGGCACCGTCCTACCAAGTAGTCCAGCCGTTCCCCGCCCACCGAAGACGAATGAGCAGTAAGGATTCCCGAAGTTCCCGGTCACTAGAAAGTTGACTATTTGACCAAGCAGGCTCTCACCAACTCTGGGGATACCCTCCCCGTGCCATCACAGCACCTCCATTCACGAGGTTTCCAACCACACAGGCTATCCGTCCCGGAATCACCTCTTCCACCATTACCCGCTACAGGTATCTCTCGTGGGAATGCCCAGGTTGCACCCCGGCAAGACTTGCTTTCTCAGCTCGTCGTGTATAGCCCACTTGGTTGACTCGACCCTTTCCACGCACCCGAGACACACGCAACACGCTCCCCCAGTGGTTATGTTCCGATTCTTATGAACCGTTTCTAATTTCACCATATAATTAATAACAACATCGGGTAGAGGAGGAGTAATTTATTGAACAGCAGCATCTATCCTATCAGCGGACAACAGGGTGAGTGTTGAACAAGGCAGGGTAAACAATAATTCTATCATGCAATCCTAGGCAGTCATATCATATGATCATAAAGCAATAGCATTAATGACATTAGTAATGCGTAATAGGATCTAAGGATTTGGGGGGACATGGCACCTTCGTAGTCATCCCCTAGCTCCTGAAGGTACTCTTGGTCATCCTCCTCAGTCTGATCCTCCTCCGGCTCTGAAAACGGAATTGAAATAGTCGCGTTAGCGACTCCTATAGATCATTCAGAAAAACCAGCAAAATTAGAAGATCCAAATGCACTGAAAAATAGGCTCAGGTTGTAGAGCTCATTTTTCTAAGAATTTTGATATATGGTGCGCAATTTTTGGATATCGTATGAATAAGTTATGAATTTCCGAAGTTTAACCAATTTTCTGAAAAAGAAAAAGGGCTAATTAACCCGGGGGTGACACGTGTCAACACGGGATTGGTCGGCTACTATTCACATTGACCAAGTCAACGGTTTGACTGTCAATGGGTCTGCTGACGTCAGCATGACGTCATGGCTGATGTCAGCGTTGACCGAGTCAACGGTGCTCTGTCCGGTGGGGTCGGATGACGTCATCATCCCGACATGTGTCGCCTCCCGATTGCGCCATGTGGGGGCTTCCAGTGCGCAGCGGGGCTTGGCGCATGGTTCACGGTCCATGGTGGACCAGCGCGTGGTGCATGGTGATCAGCAGAGGCGGTCTGCAGTGGACCGGGTGCATCATCCGTTCCATACTCCCGGCTCACGGTGGACTCGGTGCACGGATGCTGTGATTCGGGAGGGAGACTTCCTGGCTGATGCCATGGGTGAAGTCAGCGGTCACAAGGTGTTCGACGTCAGTTCTCAATGGTTCGCCGGCGGCGGTGGTGCACGGCGGCAGCCCGGTGGTCTCAGTCATGGTCGAGTACGGCCCTGCCCTGTCCCACAGGGATCATGCGAGGCGGCCCGGTGGTTAGGAAGGACGGTTGTGCTCCCGGCCGTGTGGCTACAGTGTTTCGGCGGCCGGCGGCAAGCCTGCCGTGGAGCGACAGCTCCAATGAGCCGCGGTATGGTTCTCGAAGAGGCGGATCTGCTCCTCCGAACTCCAGTGACGGAGATTCAGTTCCCAATTTTGGGCAATCGGGGTCCCAAGGTGACCAATTGCGACGGCGGCACTACTCTGGCGGTGGCGGACAACGGCGAGGTGGTTGCGGTCACGTTTTGGCACGGTCGAGCACGGCTTCCTTCAATTGGTGTAACGCTGATCCTCCTTGGACCGATGGCGTCGAGTTGGCGTTGCTGCAGAGCCTCCACCTCGACGAGATCCAACGGCGGCGCTTCGGCAAGTTCGCGGTGTTTGCAGATGGGGCGAACAGGGCCTCCTCCAGCGCTTGTAGCTTTGTGGCGTTGCTCCACGACGGCTATCCTACCCGATGGTAGCCGGGGACGTCCAGAACGCACGCGTGACACGGTGGCGCTCCGGAGGTCTTCAATGAGCACGCAATACAAGGTGGGGGGTGGCTACGAGCGCTCTTTGGCTCGTGGTTAGGCCTTGGGGTGTTGCGGTTGTTCCTGTAGCCCGGGTGGTCTAGCGGTACACAGCTGCTACACATGGGAACGCCGACGAGACGGCGGCGCTCCGAGAGCTCGGTTCGCGACTTGGCCATGCTGGGTCTCGTGTACGTGTGTGTAGTGTGTTTCGGGGTCGGGAACGACCCATGGCCTATGCGCTCGAGGAACCGAGCGCCATGGCCGAAAAGCACGGTGAGGTTGGCAAGGGGGACTCCGACAGCTCACCGTGGTGTCGGGGAAGATAGGCTAGCGACGCGGTGACGAGTCGTAGCCGTGCCGGGTGTTCGCAATGCAGTGCACACCCGCGATGGTGGCACCGGCTCCGTCTCCGACTCCGGCTCCGGCGTGCTCCGCGGCAGCAGCGCTCCGGCGGCTCCTTCTTCCCTCCCTTCTTCCTCTTCTCCCTCACTCTCGGTCTCGCGTTGTGGTGTTGTGGAGCCGCAGCGTGGCGGCGGGGTGTGGGATGGCTTCTAGGGTCCGCGGCGAGCTTCTTTTATAGGCAGTCAGGTCATGGCGCAGCGGCGAACGGTGATGAGCAACGGATGGGGTATGTGGAGGCCATCGGTGCACCGGCGCTAGGGTTCCCGGGTGCTCGCGGGGCGTCTTTGTCGTCTAGGCAGCGGGGGGACAAGCGGGGAACAGTCGAGATGGCAGGCAGGCCAAGGTCATGCGATTTGCATGACCCTACCGGCCGCTGCCTTCGCGGGGAAGAGAAACAGTGGGGGGAGAAAGGGAGTAGAGGGGCTGGCAAGCGGGGCCCGCTTGGCAGCGGCTCTGGGCGAGTGCGATGCGCGCGCGTGTGCCCGTTTGGGGCTCGCGTCAGATGGGCCGGCTCGATGCCGTGCGCCCGCGTGAGGGGAAACGGGAAGGGTGCGCCGGGAGTGGGCCTCGTCTCGGCCTGGCTCGGTTGGCCGGTTTGGGCTGGTTGGGCTGGATTGCTCTTCCACTCTCTCCCATTCCTCTCTTTTGCTTTTCTATTTCAATTCTAATTATTTCATGTTCCACATACACATGTGTATTGCATGGTTACCTAAGCCAAACACAAGACCAATAAAATCCAAATGTGCACATGGGTCAGCAGCTTAATTTGGGAGTTTTGAAATGTAAGTAACATACATATTATCCCTAGGTTTTAATTCCTACATGCATGCACAAAGAAAAATGGATTTTGAAATAATAAAAAGGAAAATTTTAATTGGTTGGTATTTTTAGGTGTTTGAATTTTTGGGTTTGTTACAGTCCTCCCCCTCATTAGGATCTCGACCTCGAGATTTAAAGACGATGTACCCATCGAAGAGATATGGAAACAGGATCCGCAGGTCAGATTCTTTTTCCCACGTTGCCTCTCGTTCTGTGTGGTTGCTCCACTGTACCTTACACATCGGAATGGTCTTGCTTCGGGTTTCTTTTGTGTCCCGTGCCAAAATCTTGATTGGATGTTCCTTGTATTCGAGCGTATCTTGCAAATCCAATGCATCCGTAGGAACCTGTTCCTCGGGCAATCTCAAACACTTTCGCAGTTGCGAGACATGGAACACAGGGTGTACCCCTGATAGTTCTCCCGGTAATTCTAACTTGTAGGCAAGCTTCCCAATCCTTTTGTAGATCCTGTACGGCCCTACATATCTCAGGGCTAGTTTCCCTTTTACATGAAATCTGACAGTGCCACGGAGTGGGGATACCTTGAGGTACACATAATCCCCAACCTTGAACTCTAGTTCTCTCCGCCTCTTGTCCGCGTAGCTCTTTTGCCTGCTCTGGGCTATTTTCAAGTTCTCTCTGACTTGTGCAACTCCTGCTTCTGCTTCCACAATCTTTGCGGGTCCAAAGAATGCTCTCTCCCCTGGTTCTGACCACATCAATGGTGTCCTGCATGGTCTCCCATATAGGGCTTCAAATGGTGACATCTTAAGACTTGCCTGATAGCTGTTGTTGTACGAGAACTCAGCGTGGGGTAGGCAACTTTCCCAGTTTGTCCCGTATTTTAGCACGCATGCGCGGAGCATATCTTCGAGAATCTGATTTACTCTTTCTGTTTGTCCGTCGGTCTGTGGGTGATAAGCTGTGCTGTAATCAAGGTTGGTTCCAATAGACTTGTGTAAGGATTTCCAAAACTGAGACATAAACTGTGAGCCTCGGTCGGAGATAATGCTAGCAGGGGCACCGTGCAGTTTTAGAATGTTGGACATGTACAGGTCTGCCAGTTTTTCAGTCTCATACCTCGTGTGAACAGGAATAAAGTGAGCAACTTTGGTTAGGCGATCAACAATTACCCAGATGGAGTTATGGTGCTTTGGGGTGACGGGTAGCCCAACTATGAAGCCCATGGAGATACACTCCCACTTCCATTCTGGCACCTCCAATGGTTGTAGCAACCTTGCTGGTCTCTGATGTTCAGCTTTAATTCTACTGCAAGTATCACATCGAGCTACATGCCCTGCAATGTCTGCTTTCATGTTTCCCCACCAGAAATGTTTCTTCAGGTCTTGGTACATCTTGGCTGACCCGGGGTGAATACAATACTTGGTGTCATGTCTTTCCGACAGAATCTCTTCCCGTAGTGCCGAATCCGTCGGTACGCAGATTCTGTCCTTGTACCAAACTGCTCCCTGCTCATTTTCTTGGTATTCGGGGCCTCTCCCCAGCTTCATCAGCTTCCGGATGTAATCTATCTCTGGACAATTATTTTGCGCTGCTCGAATCTGAGAGGTAAGATTGTACTCGACGTGAAGTTCATTTAGCATACCATGAGAGACTATCTCGAGCTGGAACGCGTCGAACTCCTTCTTAAGGTCGGGCGGCATAGACTCGGTGATAAGGGTATGGCAGTAGCTCTTACGGCTCAGAGCATCCGCAACTACATTAGCTTTTCCTGGATGATAGTGAATCTCCAGGTCATAATCCTTGATGAGTTCCAACCATCTATGTTGTCTCATGTTCATATCTTCTTGAGTGAAGAAGTACTTCAGGCTCTTATGATCAGTGTAGATATCACACTTGTTGCTTATTAGATAGTGCCTCCAGATCTTGAGTGCATGTACTACGGCTGCAAGTTCCAGGTCATGAGTCGGGTATCTCTGCTCCTGTTCTTTCAACTGTCTCGAGGAATATGCTATCACCCTTCCTTCTTGCATTAGTACGCAGCCCAAACCTTGCCGAGAGGCGTCACAATATACCACAAAGTCTTTGTGAATATTGGGTAGGGCCAATACGGGGGTAGTGGTGAGTTTCTGCTTCAAAGTTTGGAAACTCTTCTCGCACTCTGGAGTCCATACAAACTCATTGGCTCTCTTTAACCGATTGGTCATAGGTCGTGCTATCCTGGAGAAATTCTCGATGAACCTGCGATAATAACCAGCAAGTCCCAGAAAGCTTCTAATCTCTGTCACATTGCGGGGTTGTTCCCACTTTTTCACGGCTTCAATCTTGGCTGGGTCTATTGCAACTCCTTTGGCTGACAATACGTGGCCTAGGAAAGCAACTTTCTCTAACCAGTTTCGCATTTGCTGAACTTGGCGTACAGCAGATGGTGAGATAACCTCTCCAACACAGTCCTAAGATGTAGCTCGTGCTCCTCTTTAGTAGCCGAGTAAATCAGTATGTCATCAATAAATACCACCACAAACTTGTCTAGCTCGTTCATAAAGACCTTGTTCATCATGTTCATGAAATAGGCTGGGGCGTTAGTAAGTCCGAATGAGACTACTGTGCATTCGTACTGCCCAAATCTAGTGACAAACACAGTCTTCGGAATATCCTTCTTCCTGATCTTCATCTGATGATATCCTGATCGGAGGTCAATCTTCGAAAAGTACTTGGCATTGCGCAATTGATCCAGCAGGTCATCAATGTGGGGCAGCGGGTACTTATTCTTGATCGTGATTGCATTCAGGTTTCGATAATCAATGCACATCCTCATCGAGCCATCCTTCTTCTTAACAAACAAGACGGGAGATCCCCAGGGCGAGGCACTTGGCCTGATATAGCCCTTCTCCAACAGTTCCCCTAGCTGCTTCTTAAGTTCCCTCAACTCATCTACTGACATCCGATATGGTCTCTTGGCAATTGGTGCAGTCCCTGGCATCAGGTTGATAACAAATTCTACATCCCTGTCTGGTGGCATGCCTGGCAATTCTTCTGGAAATACGTCAGCGTAATCTCTGACCACAGGTACATCATCCACTGTCAAAGCCTTCTTGTATCCTTTAGTCTCTAGGGCACATAGGAGGGCTTGGATTCTCTCGGTTTGGGGTATACATCGGACTGCTTGTCCAGAGGGATGGGTTACTTGGACATATCTGGGTGAGCAGGATATCACTCCATGGTGTTTGGTTAGCCAATCCATACCTAGGATGACATCTAAGCTGTTGGAGGGTAGTAAAGTGAGGTCGGCTTGGAAGTTTAGACCTTCAATTGTGATTCTCACTCCCTTACATATGTGGTTGCTCCTGAAGGTTCCTAAGGGTGAGCTGGTTAGGATTGGGTTTGCTCTAGGGGGTTAAAGGTACGCTGTGCTTACATGCATATGCAGATGAGATGTAAGAACAAGTAGCCCCTGAATCAAACAGAATAGTAGCCTTGTTACCATGTACCAAAAACATACCATATACTGCATCTGGATCAGCCTCTGCTTCCTCGACGGTCATGTGGTTCAGACGTCCACGGGCAGCGGATCTCCGGTTCAGCGTGCTTTGTGCAACAGCTGGTGCGCGGTTGAGGTCAGGGCACACAGCCACTCTGTGTCTGGGCTTCCCACACTCGAAGCAAGTGAAGGGCGCACTGTCTGCTGAGGTTGTCGCAAGAGCCTTCCAGTTGCTTGCCCTCGGCGTGTTGGTAGCTGGGGCGGGCGTGTTCTGCACGGTCCGAGCCGGTGCATGGTAGGTCTGAGCGGGGTGGCGGTAGTTGTTGTTGTAGGTACCACCACCACGGCTCGTACCCGAAGGAGGTCCCTGGCGAGTCCGGAAAGGCGGAGGTGCACCCGTTCGCTGTCTCTGAGGTGGAGTAGTGCGAGCGGTTCCCTCGATGCGGCGCTTCTTCCCCTTGTTCTAGGCCTCGAACTCTAGGCGTGCTTCCATGAGATCCTTCTCGATCTCAATGCAGTGGTCAATCAGCTCATGAAGGGTGTAGCTCTTGTTGCCTGACAGCACCAACCTGATCTTGGTCTGCCGCCCCTTCCTGTAGTAGTACATCTTCTCCTTCTCAGAACTCACGCAAGAAGCAGGTGCGTAGCGGAGTAGGCAGTTAAAGCGAGTGGTGTACTCGTGGATCTGGTCAGCTTCTTGGGAGATGTTGCGGAACTCCCTCCTTAGCCTCCATAACTCCCTCAGGGATGTGTTGGTCATGGAAAGCCTCAGTGAACTCCTCCCAGTCAATGCGGGCCGGGTCCTCGTCAGCGCTGGAGAAGTTGTCCCACCAGGCCCGCGCAGCACCTGTCAGCTGGTGACTCGCAATCCCAACACACTCCTCATCAGTGAAAGTGGTCAGGTCCAGCTTCTTCTCCATCTCCTTGAGCCAGTCGTCGGCGGCGAGGGGATCGCTGTCAGTCCCATCGAAGGTGGGTGGCCTCAGCTTCAGGAATCCCCCCAGTTTCCTTTGAAAGTCGTTCTGGGGTAGCCCATGGTGCCTGTTCATCCCCGTAGCAGTGGCGTTCAACAGCTGGGTCTGCTGAGCCATTACTTCCACCAACGATGGTGGCGGCGGCGGTGGCGGTGGCGGCGGCGGAGGTGGCAGAGGCACATCCTCGCCCTGTGGTGGTGGGTTGTTCACCGGTGGTGCATCCTCTGCCTGGCACAGCTCTTCCTCAAGGTTGATTCCCGCACGCCTCCCAGCTGGACGTCCATGGCCGCGACCACGCCCACGTCCTGGCGCAGGTGCGGGAGAGGGCTGGCGGTTCTCCAAGCGAGCGGAACGTCTCATTGACATCTGAAAACATTTGGCATGAGTTTAGTGCGGCGATAGATAATTTATTCGAGTATGAATTAGGTGATTTACAGCGATTTAAATATTTTAAAACATTCTTCATTCTATCCTGCACTCAACCAAAGAAGCATGAAGAACCATAAAATGCATAAAGATCCAAATATCACTCATTACATGGGTTCTTATTACATAACAAGGGTCCCTAGCAACTATGAAGACCGTGCTACACGCAGGTAGCTAGAGATGAGATAGCACTTCTACTAGTCATGGTGATACTGATCATAGGGCCTCGCAGGGTCCAACAAGCTACTACTACATGAGCTGGAGTATGGCTGAGGGAATACGGCTGTCTTCCGCCTTGATCTCGTCGTTGGTCATGTGCAAACGGTTGACATAGGAGAGAGCCTCTGCTAACTCTAGAGTGGGTCCGATCTGCTGCAGTCCCTGAGATGGGCAAGCTCCCATGTTGAGTGTAGTGGGTGGTATGCTAAAGTCTCCATCTCTGGGCTTCGTGTGATCTGCAGGTGGTAGCTGACTCTGCACCCTCCGAACCTCAATGACCCTCCTGGCATCGGATAGCTTCCAAGCCCTCATGATCCTCCGAACCTTGTCTTTTAGGAACTCCACCATCTTCACTCGGTCAATTAGGTGCCCCTGGATGTGGACGGATCTCTCCTCAGCCTCCCCTAACTCCTTCTCTAACTCCTTGATCCTTGATCATAACTTGAGCATCTCAACCCCTCTGTCTCTGCCCTTCTGCTCCTTCTCAGCGAGTGCCCTGTTCTTATCATCGAGCTCCCTCTGCAGTCCTATCACCTTGCAACCCAAGTAATGGTTGCGAATCCCGAAATCTCCGACCTTGTCCTGCAGATTGGCGATCTCCACTCAGTGCTTCTCGTCTCTGCGCTGCATTTCCTGCTGCAAGTCAGTGACGGCCTTGCTCAAACCCTCCAGTGTCTGAGTCCCACTCAACAGGCTGTCCTCTGTCTCTGCAAAACGGGCTCAGTCACGCTGCCTCCTCTGCTCTAATGAGCTAATATACCTGTCCTGCTCCATGAGGTGGTGTGCTGTAGTGCGGAGGCAAGGGTCGGTCTCAGCCTGAGTGATCTGGCTGGCGTACAGAACTCTCTGGTAGGGGTCAGTGTGTAGCTCCAGGGCCTGAGGTAGTAGACGAAAGTGGGTCCCTCTGAGGTACTCGTAGGCCATGTAAACCACTGTGCGCAGTACCTTGCAGGAGACCGACTGCACTCCATCCTCAACAGTCTCTCCAGCAGTGTAGTCTGTGAATACCGGCAACTCTGGAAAGGTCAGACTGACTGGGTCTCTACCCTGGTGGTAACGGGTCCCTCAAAGCTCTCATCCGCGATGATCTTCCCTCTGCAGAAGTACTGGATCTGGTCAGCCGGGGCTCCATGCTCCTCGAGCACATGTCGTAGGACCAGGGCAAACCCGCCGTAGTTCCTCCTGCGGATTGGGACCTCGATGGTGCCGTCGTGCAGCGGTCCAAGTGGTGGGTGTCTAAGGCTGGTCATCTGTAATTTTTCAAGAAACGGGTTAGCAGTTCCGATTTTTAGATAAGCCATTGCATAAAAGTAAATGCAAGGTCGGTAATATAACCGAAAGAGAGTCTGGTTCTCTATTCTAGCGTCCATTTTCTATGGGTCTTGTCCTACAGTCAAGTATGGCTCTGATACCAATTGAAACAACCTCGATTTTCACGATGGGAAATCCACAGGCACGATTTGTAATTAAATAGATTGTGGTTATCAATCCATATAATTACCCAAATCTCAGTTGATACCAGGATCCATACAACGATTACATAATTGAGTTTACACAAATTATTTCATCGCCACACTGGCGGAATAGATCAAACAGAGATGCTTGAAGATGCGGAAGCATTTCATCCTTCACAGCCAACTTGAGTCTAGCACGCGACCCTACTCTTCCCAATCGTCTCTATTGAAGTCGTACTCTTTCTTGTCACCTGATAGCAAATTATCAGTACGATTTGTACTGGCCACGGAGCCCACCTATGATTGCAATAGCTTTACGAAAAGTGGATACAAGGCTATACAAGCAGACCTATAGGCTGTGGTTTCCTATGCCAGTGTAATCAATATTTTAATAGTCAAGTTTTATCTCATTCATCTCCACCGATTTACCCAATCCATTCCATTCCCATCCTATACACCACATCTCACACACACCTCGCACTCATTCGGCAGGCCCAACTCCCTCTCGGGCCTGTCTCAGTGGCACCCTGCCACAATGGGCACACTGCCAGAAAACATCATCCAGGGGTAGAAAAGAATGTATCACTCCCTATATAGTGAAGCAGGACTCAGGAAAGGTCCATAGGCCACGTGCTGTAACACCCTAGTGTTAGTTACTATTTTCACACTTGCATTTGCATGTCATCAAGCATAGATCATGTCATTTCATGCATTATTATCATTGCATTTTATTTGATTCCCTTTTATTGCTATATGTTTGTTTATATGTCCATATTATGCAAAATGTGTTGACATGCAAATGTGATACTTGTTTACGGTTCTAAATGCTTTATACATGTTTAGGATAACATTTGGAACAATGTTCATGTTGGTGAAATCCCCAAAATACCCCTCTAGCTCATAGTTGACTAGAGAGCCCTTTAAAAGCTATTCTGTTTGACCAAACAAGAAGGGCATTTTAGAGATTCTGCATGTCAGTGCACCCTTAATCAAAGTTGTGTAGAATTTTATAAGCAACAAACTTTATTTTTGGGTCAACTCATGAAAATGAGTGGAAGAAGGTCAAAAAGTTGAATTAGTGCAGATTTGGAGCTGTTTTGGAAGTTTTCAAATTTTCCTAAGTCTAAACCGGTTTTCAGTTTCGGTGTACCCCTGTTCATAGACTTGTATCTCTCAATCCAGGCCGAACTAGAGTAAAGTGCCTTAATATGAAATGATCTACTCGTATAGCTCTTCAACCCATATTAGTGAAGTTTTCGCTGAAACGCTCTGGATCGCGAGTTATAGATCGATGAAAAATCGAGTTTCAGTCGGGTCCGCGGAGACTGAATCGGAGTCGATTCAGTTCGACCCTCGGGCGAATCGCGCGACCGCGTCAGGCCTCGGCCGCCAGATGGCGCCGTACGCCGTCGTTGCTGCCGCGCGGTCGGCTTACAAAGGGGAACACGCAATCCTGTCTCCCGCACGCTCGCCCTCACTCTCCCCGCTCTCTCGCCCTCTGCTCGCTCGCTGCTCTCCTCTTTCCCCTCCGCCGTCGCCATTTCCGCCGCGCCACCGCCGCGGTGAAATCCGCCGCCACCGAGCCGTCTCCGACCGCTCCACCCTCGGCGCAGCTGCGGCTTGCTCTGCTCTTCGTTTCCGACCCGTTGCCGACCTCAGCCGACCTAAGGTACAGCTCCAGCGAGCTTCTCGCCGTCCGCCATTGCCGGAGCGCCGCCGAGCTCTCGGGTCGCCGCGACGAGGGCGATGCCGGGGTCGGCTTCCCTCTCTTTTGCTCGTCTAAGAGTCCCCGTTAGCCGTAGATCCATTCCACACCGTCGGTTAGGTCTATCTCGCCGTAGTTTCACCGGAACCCGAGTTCGCCGTGAACCCGCTCGCCACCGTGCCGCCATGTGAGCGCGGTCAGTGAGTTTCCGTGCGCAATAGTTCGATTCGTCGCACGCACAGGTCCGCTATAGTTCCAGAAACACGGAACGAGGCCTAGCCGCGCGAGCAACGGCCGGAATCGGCCGGCGCAAGTTCGCCGGACCACCGCCGTCCGCCATTGCCGCCGTCGAGCTCGCTCCGGTGGAGTACGACCCTCGGCATTTGGTCCATCGGGTTCGTCTCGTTGCCGCGAGTCGGTAGGTAGCCTCGGCGTCGCCGGAGACCTCGCCGTCGGCGAGCTCTCGCCGGTCAGCGCCGGCGGCTCTGTTCCGCTCTCTGACGTGTGGGGTCGGGTCGACCCCGGGGCCCGCGAGTCAGCCGTTCGGGTGCGCCTCTGGTTCACTGAGCCGGGTGCACGTAGCAGTTCTATCGGGTTTAGGTTTTTGATTTATAAAATGAATTTCCAGAAAATGTGTAAAACCTTCCAAAATTCATATCTGGAGCTAGGAATGTCCAATTGGGGTGAACCAAATTTTGTTGTGTTTGTATTTCTGAGCTCTATCAAGGAAAAATATAAAATGTACTTTTTGAATACTTTTTATGTGCAGTTATAATTAAATTGTTAATTGCTTGCAAACTTGATAAATGCATAAGTAATTGTATAAATGTGCTAAAAATGTGATTCCACTTGCATTAATCTTGTTTAGGGAAGTAGAATCTATGAAAAATATGTTTGCTGGTGTTTCACTGTTATTTATATGATGTCTAGTATAATGTGCCTTTTATGCTTTAATCTTGCAAAAATCACCATGCTTAATGTGTTAAGGTTATGGACATGAATATTTTTCTTGGGCTATGTTATGTTGGAAAGAAGCTAAGAAAATTAGGAAATCTGTTGTTTGATACTTTTTACTGTGTTAAGTATTTTCCATTGTTTAAAAGGCTGGTTGATTGTTATTTTTGTGTAGACTGTTATACTTGTCCAAATGACTTGAAATTTTGTCAGTAGGCTAATCTGGATGTGTAATAGCTACTGTAATTTCTATGGATTTTTCTGGTCACAGTAAACAGTAGGTCCAGTTATAGGCTAGGGTTTATTTAATTGTTTCTAAGCAAACATCTTTTGGTTGTGGTAGGTTAGTTGATGCATGTTAATTATTAAGTGCAGGTTGTAGACCTCTCACCCGGGATGAGAAATTGTTCTATGCTTTGCTTAAGAAGGGTGAGTATGAGTTGGTTGTCTAGGAAAGAAATAAATGAGTGTGGATTGTTAAACTGATTGCATATCATGGGTTAATTCGTGCATCTCTATCTTGCATTTCATGTGCATTCTCAGTTCTCATATATGCATATCATGAATACAGGATCGCCGGGAGGCGTGACGCTGTTGCAGTTCGATCCACCGGAGGAGGGAGTTCTGCCGGAGATTGAAGTGCCAGAGGTCCCCGAAGGTCGAGAAGAAGAAGCTGAACTTCCGGAGTGCCCGGATCACCAACCCACTAACTTTGTGAAAGGCAAGCCCCGGAGCATTCCTAAGTCTCCACCTACTCTTTTTACAAATACACTGGTCTTTATTAAATCGTATGATTGTGCACTTAAGTATAGGAGTTGATATGATACCGTTGCTGCATTTATTCCTTGTCCACTTATATTTGATCCTGAAGTTATTACTAGACAAGGGGATAGGTTCGATCTTATGCTTAGCCATGCTTAGACCGGTAGAAGTCGAGGGATTTCCTGTCCTTCGCGAGCATAGGTGGTTACTAATGATGATGGGGTTGGATTTCACATGATGGACTATACGTGCCACCATGCCACAGTGTCTAATGAGAGAATCAAGGCTAGGTAGCGGGGAGCCGCATGACATGGTTGAGGTCATGCCGTCTTCGGTGCTGCTTGCGGCCGACTAGGACTGAGGCCACCAGACATCAGTTGAGATTGAAAGACGTCGTCACATAGCTGGCCAGATAAGTCGTTCTGACCGCGAAGCCGAGTATTTCTTTCTGAGCCGGGAATTGGGCGTGATAAGGCAGACATATTCTGGAGGTAGGAAGGATGTGCGGAGACACCATCTTACCAAGGGCAGGTCAGGGACCTGATGCATCCTGGAAGTGGGTTTGTCTCTGAGAATATGGACCCCTCCAAGCCCGCGATACATATTATGTCTCAGAAAGATTTAACAGTGGCCCAAGAAGCCAGTGGCTTGGCTGACAGGGTTTGTGATTGGCATGTTTGCCAGCTGGTACAATCGATTCGAATCGCCATCTCTCCTGGTTAGTGAGAAACTGAACTGATCTTCTGGTGAGGTAGAGGCTAATAACTTGAACATAATGATTATGGTGAGATGAGGTTGATATCTGTGGATATCGGAAATCATATGGTTTTATTGATTGCTACAATATTCAGTGAATGCTTAGTATAGTGGCTAATCCTAGTAAATAGTTTAACTGAAATCAAAGCTTATCACAATTAAAATGAATAAGTTGAGGTTCTACTGTAGTAATGCTTTTGATGCAAAAATGATGCTACCCTCTGAGCTCCACCAAATAAGCCTTGCATATCCTTGAGAGTCTTTTTATTTACTCCCTGTCGGGTAAGTCTAGCTGAGTACAATTGAGTACTCAGGGTTTTATTCCCATTGTTGCAGATGGTGTAGTCTACTACGCGTATTGCAGGAATTGCTTCACCCCTGCGGGCGAAGAAGACTAGACCCGAGGGCAGGGTCATTATCTATCTTTAGTTGTTGTAAGAATGCTGTGACAGGGTCATGTGATGGTACTCGTATTTGAACTCTGTGGTGTAAAACTATGTTGACTTCCGCTACTACCCTATTTGTGTAAAAGACTATGTTGTACTCTGATGTTTAAATTCGGTTGCGAACTTATGTGTCATGTGATCGGGTATTGCTGAATGAATGATCCTTGGGGTATGAAATGTTTGAAATCCTTCGAGATTTCCGGACTACCGGGTTTATATTGGCTCAAGTGCGACTGGATTGCGGCTAAAATGCGATCGTTGTACTTGTGCTCGTATAAATTGGTCGGTTCTGTGACACGTATCGGCATATGTACCGATCGATCAACCATGCACTCTGCAGAGGTTTTACCGCTCATAAGATTAGCCATCATAGATGTCACATGTACATCTAGGAAGAATTTCGGGCGCTTGCTTGCCTAGGTCGATGCCACCCTACCACTCAGCCCTGGGACATTCAGGATCCAACACCGTCACGCTGAGACTGGGAGACGCAGTACCGGGCCCAATCAGTGGTACTGCGCATCTAGAACGGTACCGGAACCCATCGACCATCACCGCCCACCCTTATCACCTCTCAACCTAGCAGTAGTGGCACTGTCCTACCAAGTAGTCTGGCCGTTCCCCGCCCACCGAAGACGAATGAGCAGTAAGGATTCCCGAAGTTCCCGGTCACTAGAAAGTTGACTATTTGACCAAGCAGGCTCTCACCAACTCTGGGGATGCCCTCCCCGTGCCATCACAGCACCTCCTTTCACGGGGTTTCCAACCACACAGGCTATCTGTCGGGTACCAAAGTTAGGGGTACCCAACTTCAATGCAAAAATGATCATTCCCAACACGGCCTGGCCCAAGTAAGGCCAGTGGAAGCCCACGAAGGCCGCGCCCGAAGCGACAGTCCGAGCGCCTGACGACGGGCTACGCAAGAACGGGAAAGGCGCCTACTGCACTGTCCACTCAAAAGGACGAGCACGCCTTCCATCCGGGCCCACCTAACCCTCGGGAAGTACTGTCCAAAGGCCGGAAATACGACCAAGGGGAGATATCACCCTGCTCCATCCCATCACGCCTTCAGGAGTCCCGAGCCTCGGGAGACAATGCCCCAAGACGACTCACCCTCTTGTCACATCATGCGGAAGGACAGCCATCAGGTGTGACCCTACGGCACGCCGTAATCCGACGACTGTTGCCGCCTTGGAGCTCACCAAGATCGTGCGAACCACTACGGCCATACCCCGGAGACGCGGAGAAAAGACCGTAGCTGACGACATGCCGTAATCCGACGACTGTTGCTGCCTCGCAACTCTCCAAGATCGTGCGAACCACTACGGCCGTACCCTGGAGACGCGGAGAAAAGACCGTAGCTGACCATAGTCAAACGAGGAACAACAACTCCTCACTGTAACATACGTAGCATTGTAAGCGCTGCCCTTGCCTCTCCCTTGCGACTATAAAACGGAGAGCAAAGGCCAGTTTTAGAAGGGACCCCGGAAGTCCTAAGTTCTCACCCACACATACACACCAACAGCAAATGACATGCATACACTTATACACTCACAAGAGATCTGGGAGCACTTTCCTCTCTCGCCTAGCTTGTAACCCCCTACTACAAGCACCCCGGTGCAAGGCAACACGACTCTCCTCTCCACTGGACGTAGGGCTTGCTTGGCCTGAACCAGTATAATCCCCGTGTTCCCCCTTGCACACCATCTGTAGCCTCAACCGCAAAACACATATTTACTAGCCGGTGTTAGCCCCACTAAAACTAGCACCGACAGTTGGCGCGCTAGGTAGGGGCCTTTTGCGTGTTGACGTAGGTTTCAGATGGCAGCCAGCTCCACCACGCTTCTCGCTGGCGCGGTACTCCGGTTCGGGACTCTCGAGTTCGTGGCCACCAGCCAAGGGCTCGAGATGAACCTACGTCCGATCGGGCCCCGCGTCGTTGTCATCCCAACTCCGGCCCAGCAGGCGGCCGGAGAAGGGACCCCTGCAACGCTTCCACCCACCTTAGAGGACGGGGGAAACGTTGCACGCCGCTCTCGGCAGATCAGAAGGAGAAGGCACAGCAGCGCCAGCCAGCCTCTCGCCGCGGGAGATGCAGCCAACCAGGCACCCCCAGCGGGGGAAGCCAATACTGCACCTGCCGCTGTCCCGGAATCTCCGGCACCAGCGGTCACGTATCCGCTTACTGCCCGAAGGACGGGCGAGAGCGGAAACGCGACGCCGACCGATCTTTCTCTCCGCCCTCACCAGGGGAGGGGAACGGCGCCGTCGTCCCTCTTTGGGCTCCAGACCGCCATGGACACCCACGTTCGTGCAGTTCATGCATTATTGCACGAGCTGTCGGACACTCCAGTCCAGCGCCTCGAGCGCCAGGACAGCCTCATGGGAGACCATGTGGCATCCTCACCGTCATCCCCTGGGGAAAGTGTCAGGACACATGGTGGTGGAGAAACAGATACCACCATCAACCTCACCCCTCGAGAACACTCAGAGGAGAGGGACCGTTATGGCCAGACCTCGTCGTCTCATCGCAGCTACAGCGACGATGATGATGAGTTCTGGGCAAATGTGGACTTCGCCGCCCACACCGACGACTCGGGGGAGAATGCACCGAGCGTCATCTCTAACTCGGACCAATCCTACATCGACCCCGCACGGCAGTGCTACAACTTGATGCACCCTGATGAGGTGCTGGTAGAGGACGTCCACTCGGGGCAACGACGACATACCCCCTCCATCGCAACCCCAGCACGAACAAGTCACGCCCCCTCCAGCAGCCTCGCGGCCTGCACAGTCGGCCCCACCGCTGGATCAGGGGGCAGGAACATCTCGCCCCGCACCTCAAACCCTGGAGCTAGAGCAGCTCCGGGAGCTTGAGGCGCGGATGGACGAGGACCGCTTGCGCCTCACCCAGCTGTGAGCTACGCTGGAGCGCGACGAGCGGCGGAGTGATGGAGGAGCAGCTCGGCGTCGAGCCCGAGATGTTCAGGCCCGAATCGTTGCTGACGACGGGGCCGGCCCCCGGGCAAGCCGAAAGCTCACGGAGGCAGCGATGCTGCTCCGGAGCATACCTGAGCCCTCCACCAAGGAGGCACGACAGCTTAGGAATCAACTCAAGGACCTCCTGGAGGATGCAGCCGTCCTCCAGGCGAAAAGCTCTGCGTCGCGACACCGTGGCGCTGAAAGTCACCAGCGTGGCGGCATAGCACGCCACGAGCGCGAAGCCTCGGTTCGACCTAAGGCTCCGAGGGCCCCGTAAGTCCACCAACGGCTTGGCAAGGACGTTGACGTCCGAGCCATTCTACAAGCCCGTGGTCAGCGAAAGAATGACGGAGCCGCGCGCGGCTACAGCGTCCATCGGGGCGGGCGCTACGATTCAGATGAGGATCGTGAACGCTCACCCGAGCCCTCAGGACCTCGCGTCTTCAGCGAGGCCATCCAAAGGGCCAAGTTCCCGCCCCGGTTCCGACAACCGGCCAACATAGCCAAGTACTCGAGGGAAACTAACCCCGAACTCTGGTTAGCGGATTACCGTCTTGCGTGCCAGCTTGGCGGCGCGCAGGATGACCTCATCATCATCCGCAACCTCCCCCTGTTCCTCGCTGACTTTGCAAGAGCTTGGCTGGAACACCTTCCCCCACGGATGATCTTTGACTGGAGCGATCTGGTCAAGATCTTCGTAGGGAACTTCCAGGGCATGTACGTGCGCCCTGGTAACTCCTGGGACCTCAGGAGCTGCAAGCAGAAGCCGGGCGAGTCCCTCAGGGACTACATCCGGCGCTTCTCCAAGCAGTACAACGAGCTGCCCCAGGTCGCCGACTCCAACGTCATCGGAGCGTTTGCTGCAGGAACTTCCTGCAAAGAGCTTGTTCATGAGCTCGGGAGCCAGACACCCACCAGTGTCTCCGAGCTCATGAAGATCGCTACCAGCTTCGCCTCGGGCGACGAGGCGGTAGGAGCCCTCTTCTCCGACCCCAAGGGCAAACGGAAGGAGGAGGCCCCCGAGGGCACCTCTTCCCGAGGCCCGAACAACAAGAAGAAGAAGGGGAAGGGAAAGGCCCCACACCGCGACGACTCCCTCGTGGCGGCCACCGAGCCCAAGAGGGAACGACCCCCTCGAGGCCGCTTCGACGACATGCTCAGCAAGCCGTGCCCTTATCACCAGCGTCCGGTGCATCACACACTAGGGCAATGTGTGATTCTCAAGAAGCACTACAGCCGGCAGGCGTTCAAGGACAACGCCGACAAGAAGCCCGCCAGGGATCAGGAGGACAAGGGCGGGAAGGACGATGAGTTCCCGCCCATCGACAAATGCCTCATGATCTTCGGCGGGCCCGGGACCGCCCCTACGCCGTGGCAGCGAAAGCGCGAGCACAGGGAGGTCTACTCCGTCGGACTAGCGACACCACGCTTCCTCGACTGGTCCCACGATGCTATCACCTTCATCCGGGACGACCACCCGGACTACGTCCCATCACCGAGACGCTACCCGCTCGTTGTCGACCCCGTCGTTGGCAACACGAGGCTCTCCAAAGTCCTCATGGATGGAGGCAGCGGCCTCAACATTCTTTACGCTGAGACCCTCGACTTGATGGGGATCAGTCGCTCGCTCCTCCGGGCCACGACATCCCCGTTCCACAGGATAGTGCCCGGAAAGAGCATGCAACCCCTCGGGAAGATCGATTTGCCCGTTTACTTCGGGACTCCTGACAACTTTAGGAAGGAACCCCCGACATTTGAAGTGGTAGGCTTCCACAGCACCTACCACGCCATCCTCGGGAGGCCATGCTACGCCAAGTTCATGGCAGTCCCAAACTACACCTACCTCAAGCTCAAGATGCCAGGGCCAAAGGGGGTGATTACCATCAGCGCCTCCTACCAGCACGCGTACCAGTGCGACGTCGAGTGCTGCGAGTACGCCGGCGCGCTGGTGGAGTTAGAGGCCCTCATGACCGACCTCGAAAGGTTGGAAAAGGAGGTCCCCGACCCTAAGAAGGCCACGAGCACCTTTGAGCCTGCTGAGGGGGTGAAGGAGGTGCTCCTCGACCCGAGCTCCCCCAACGGTAGGGCGCTGAAGATCAGCGCCACCCTCGACCCGAAATAGGAGGCTGTGCTCGTCGACTTCCTCCGCAAGCACAGGAGGTACTATGCCTCTGCCTCTGACCCAAAAGGGGGGAGGAGGTCTCATCCAAATAAATGGATGAAAATCCTCCTTTTCTGGATCGTAGGCTATTTGGCAAAAAGGAGCAAAAAAACTATTCTTTTAGTATTTTCTTCCTTAGCTGTTGTTACCCTTCCTTGGCTCTTTCCGGAGCTACTCAAGGAGCTCTTTCCGGATATGCCACACCCGCCGGGTTTACACCAACACCCGCCGGGTGTAGGCATCCTGAGGGAGGTCGCCGAGCACTCCTTGGACATCCAGGCCGGGTCCAAGCCGGTGAAACAGCGCCTGCGCCGATTCGACAAGGAGAAGCACCGGGCCATGGGGGAGGAGGTGCAGAAGCTTTTGGTGGCCGGATTTATCAAGGAGGTCTTCCATCTAGAATGGTTAGCAAATCCTGTTTTGGTTAAAAAGAAAAATGGAAAATGGAGAACGTGTGTCGATTACACTAGTTTAAATAAAACTTGTCCTAAGTATCCATTTTCATTACCTCGCATTGACCAAATAGTTGATTCTACTGCTGGCTGTGAACGACTTTGCTTTCTTGATGCTTATTCCGGTTACCATCAGATACGCATGAAAGAGTCCGATGAATTAGCGACCTCTTTCATTACTCCTTTCGGCACATATTGTTACGTAACCATGCCATTTGGCCTCAAAAATGCGGGCGCAACTTACCAGCGTTGCATGCTCAAAGTTTTTGGGGACCTCATCAGGCGAACCGTTGAGGCTTACGTAGACGATATAGTGATAAAATCTAGGAAGGCGAGTGATTTAGTAGCCGACCAAGAAAAAGGCATTCGACTGCCTTAAAAAGAAAAACATAAAACTAAACCCCGAGAAGTGCGTTTTCGGGGTTCCACGGGGCATGCTCCTCGGGTTCATCGTTTCCGAGCGTCGCATCGAAGCCAACCCGGAAAAGATATCGGCCATCACGCAAATGGGTCCGATCCGAAACCTCAAGGGCGTGCAGATGCTCATGGGGTGTCTCGTGGTCTTGAGTCGATTTATCTCAAGGCTCGGCGAAAAGGGTCTTCCCTTGTATCGGTTGCTAAAGAAAAATGAGCACTTTACCTGGACCGCCGAGGCCCAGGAAGCCCTCGAAAGGCTTAAGGCTCTACTTTCAAAAGCATCGGTTCTTGTGCCTCCTATGAAAGAGGAGAGTCTCTTGATGTATGTCGCTGCTACTAACTAGGTTGTGAGTGCAACAATCGTCGTAGAGCGGCAAGAAGAAGGACACGCCTTACCGGTACAGCGGCCGGTCTACTTCATCAGTGAAGTCTTGTCTGAGACCAAGACACGCTACCCCCAGATCCAGAAGCTAGTGTACGCGATCGTTCTTGCTCGACGAAAGTTGCGGTACTACTTCGAATCCCATCCCGTGACTGTGGTGTCATCCTTCCCCTCGGGGAGGTGATCCAAAATCGGGAAACGACTGGGAGGATCGCCAAGTGGGCCATCGAGCTCTTGGGTGACGGCATCACCTACGCGCCACGCAAAGCCATTAAGTCCCAGGTGCTTGCGGACTTCGTGGCAGAGTGGACCGAGACACAGCTACCGCCACTCCTGACCCAAGAAGAATATTGGGTCATGTACTTCGACGGGTCGATGATGAAGACTGGTGCTGGCGCAGGCATCGTCTTCATCTCACCCCTCAGGGTCCGGCTCAAGTACCTACTCCGGCTACACTTCACGGCTTCCAACAATGTGGCCGAATACGAGGCTCTGGTCAACGGTCTCCACATCGCCATCGAGCTCGGGATCCGACGCCTCGAGGTCCGAGGCGACTCCCAGCTTGTCGTGGATCAGGTAATGAAGGAGTCGACATGCCAGAACGCCAGAATGGCCACCTACTGCAAGCTGGTACGGTTGCTCGAGGAAAAATTTGATGGCCTCGAGCTCAACCACATCGCGCGTCGGTACAACGAGGAGGCCGATGAGTTGGTGAAAATCGCATCCGAAAGGGCCACGGTCCGGACGGGCGTATTCGCCAATGACCTCCACAAGCCCTCGGTCAATGCCGATCCCTCGGAGGCTGAGGGGAAGAAGAAGACCCCCGAGCCCCCGGGAGAACCCGGACCGTCTCCAAGCCACGCAAGCCCTTCGGGGGCTGCCGACCCTTCCGACAAAGGGGAGTCACCCGAGACCCTGGCTGAGGACGGCGACGAAGCCGAGGCAATGGAGATCGAAGCCGAGATGGACGATGACGAACCAGACTGGCGCGAGCCGCTGGTCAACTGGCTCGTCCAAGGCGTTTTGCCCTCGGACAGGACCAGAGCACGATGACTGGCTCGCAAAGCCAAGTCTTTCGCTATGATCGACGGTAGCCTCTACCAACGGAGTCCCTCAGGCGTGCTTCAGTGCTGTATTCCTTTCAGTCAGGGCAAACGCCTGCTCGAAGAGATACACACCGGAGCCTGCGGTCACCACGCAGCGCCGAGAACCCTGGTCGGTATCGCCTTTCGACAAGGCTTCTACTGGCCAACCGCCGTGGTCGATGCTACTGAGGTGGTACGCTCCTGCGAAGGGTGTCAGTACTATGCTCGGCAGACTCACTTGCCGGCTCAAGCCCTCCAGACGATCCCACCCACTTGGTCGTTCGCTGTATGGGGACTGGACCTTGTCGGGCCCCTCCAAAAGGCACCCGGGGGTTTCACCTACTTGCTTGTCGCAATAGACAAGTTCTCGAAGTGGATCGAGGCTCGCTCGATCGCCCAAATCAGCTCGGCTCAAGCGGTGTTATTCTTCACCGACATCGTCCATCGGTTTGGTGTCCCAAACTCCATTATCACTGACAACGGCACGCAGTTCACTGGAAAGAAATTTCTGGCCTTTTGCGACGAGTACCACATACGAGTGGACTGGGCAGCCGTCGCCCACCCAAGAACGAACGGCCAGTAGAACGTGCCAACGGCATGATTCTCCAAGGCCTTAAGCCGAGGATATTCAACCGATTGAATAAATTCGGCAAGAGGTGGCTGACGGAGCCCACGGCAGTGATATGGAGTCTAAGGACTACGCCAAGCCGAGCCACAGGCTTTTTCGCCCTTCTTCATGGTGTACGTTGCAGAGGCCGTCCTCCCAACGGATCTGGAGTACGGCGCCCCGAGGGTCCGAGCCTACGATGAACAGGGCAATCAAACGTCCTGCGAAGACGCGCTGGACCAAGCCGACGAAGCCTGGGACATGGCCATGTTGCACTCGGCCAAGTACCAGCAATCCCTACACAAGTATCATGCTCGGCGCATCCGAGGCCGAGCCTTCAGCGTAGGCGATTTGCTGCTACGGCTCAGGCAGGACAACAAAGGATGCCACAAGCTCACTCCGCCGTGGGAAGGACCGCTCATCATCGCCAAGGTGCTACGCCCCGGCACATACAAGCTCACGAACGAGAAGGGCGATGTCCACAGCAACGCTTGGAACATCGAACAACTACGTCACTTCTATCCTTAAGATTTCGAGCATTGTACTATTCTGAAAATCTTGAAATCAATGAAAAGACCCGACTTCTACTCTTTTTACATGATTTTTAGATTTCCAATCCAAGCCTACACTCGGGAGTGAAATGACCCCCTTATTTCACCACGCAGTAAAAGCGAGGTTCGACCTAACCTACGGAAAGGCTGACCCTCCCTCGGGGGCTAGGATGGGAGGAACCCCCTGACTTTCCCAAGATTCAACAATTTTGGAAACGCAAAAATTTCAAAACTTGTCGAATTCGTTTCTCCCTAAAACACGCTTCCTTCCGGAAATTAAGCATGAACTTATAGAATTCGGAAGAATGAGGGAAGCCCCAGAGAACAGAGCCGGCCGAGTCGGAGACCGCTTATGCTCCAGGGCCACAGCATCTCCCCTCGCCACTCCGTGTTCGAAGGCTAACCCGCACTCGGAAGAAAACCTATAAGATCTACGCTCGGCCAAGGGAGGAAGCTCGGGAGGGAACGCCTAAGCCTTTTTTCTAAGGATTCTTTCAGCCAAAGTCCCTAGGACATCGGCTGCGTCTATGCCGCTAAAGCTACGACACCCAAAAAGCGTCCCCGGAGGCTCGATGGCCCGGGCACAGGATCGGCAAGAAAAAACGCCTAAGGAAAAAGTACGAAACAAAGCGAAACAAAAATTCAGCAAATATTTACATAAATATTGAGGCCACGAAGGGCCATATTGTTTGTTTCCTTTCAAGCCACTCACGAAAGGTTACTTTTTACAAGGGCACTATGGCCTGCTTCTTCTTCACGGCAGGTTCAGGGGAGGGAGCTCGACCTCGGCTTGGAAGAGATCCTCCAGCGCTTCTCCTGGCTCCTTCATCGAATCCTCCAGCGCTAGGAGCTCGGTGTCGTCAGCTTCAAGGAAGCCCTCACTGACAGGGCCGGCGTCAAAATTCCCGTAGTGGGACTTCACGACCGCCAGTGTTTTATGGACACCCGTCAGAAGGGCCTCCTTGATGCGGCCGCTCATGCTGCCGTGGAGTGCCTCCAGTCGGCTCCAGAGTGACATCCCCGAAGGTTCCCCACCGGTGCGGACAGAGTCACACAGCGCCCGCGCGACCTTCTGCAGGTCCATGTGTTCGGCCACCTTGCCGTCGTAAGACCCCTGCAGAACTGTGGGAACAAAACACGGAGATGAGTAAAAATACAGCGAGCAACCGAGACGAGCAGAATGGAAAAAATACAATGCTGCGCTTACGGTTAGCCTCTTCCCGAGCCTTCCGTGCCTCCTTCCCGGCCAAGTCCGCCGCGACGAGTGCCAGGCGCAACGCCTCCCGAGTCTCATCCAGGTCGAGAGCCAAGGCCTCGGCGGCCGAAATCTTCTCGGCAGTGAGCACTCGGGCGGCGTCGCGCTCCCGCGTCATCGCGGCCAGACCGCTCTCCAACTCCTGCACTCGTGTCGCCGAGGCAGCGGCTCGGCCCTGCACCTCCGCGACCTCCCCCTTTAGGATAGTGTTGTCGACACTAACTTCGGCAAGCTTGGAGGTCGCGGTGGCGAGCTCACCTTGGGCGCGGGCAAGGGCTTTCCCCTTGAGGTCGAACTACTTCTAGAGCCCGAGCCCGCCATGAAGGAAGCGGGACTTGTCCCGGGAGGTGTGCATGAGGTCCTGAAAAAAAGGAACAAGCAGAAACGGTAAGAACGATGCTCATATGCAGGAAAAAATTACAAGACAGGGATTTACCTGAAGCTGGGCCGGGCGGTCCTTCTCGAGGACGTTGGTGATCGCGCGGAGCCCCGCCGCCAAGCTAAACCCGAGCTCCTGAACGGCGTCCCACTTGGGGGCCTCGAGGTAGTCCCGGAGCAAGAAGACGGGCGGCGCCTGAGGGTCCGCGCGGTCCGCCCACTCGATCCGGGAGGCGGTCAGCTCCCGAGGCTGAGGTCCCCTCAAAGCCAGCGCCCAGGGGCCTTCCTCACGGGCGGGGGGAGCTCCTGAGCTGATGTCCGTGGCCGATGACCCCGTGGCGGCAGGCTCCGTGGGGGCGGCATCGGCTAGCGCTTCCGAGGCGTCTCCGGAACCGATGGTCGAGGCCTCGGAAGCCCGCGCTGGCTACGCCTCCAGGTCGATCACGGGCACGACGGCGGCGGCCGCCGCCGAGATAGCCTCCCCCGAGGGAGGAGCCTCGGACGCCATGGGCGGACCCGTGGGGGGACGAACTTCCTCGCCCGCCGACCGGGCACTCCCCCCAGCCATGTCATGGCCCCGCACCTTTAGGACCTTCAGGTGCGACACCTGGAGGTCTGCCCCCGAGTGTTTCCTGAAGCAGAGAATGAAGAAAGGAGCGCTCATGAAAGGATCCCCACTAGAAGGAATTACAGGTAAAGATACTTACCTCGTCTTCGGAATCACCCTCTTCTTCGTCGCAGCGTCCACGCTCGGCGAGACGACGGATGGAGCGGGCTGCGCCGGTTGCGGGGGAATGGGCGCCAACCCGGCGTCCGGGCCAGTGCCGCCCAGTGACGAGGGCTCCGCCTGGGCACCGAGGGTCGTCCCGACTTCACCGCCCCTCGGTGGGGAAGCTTGAGCCTGGGAGGGCCCCAGCTCAAGCGCCGGCGTCTTGGCGCCGGTGGGCTCCGGCTCCGGCGGCGTCTTCCCAGCACTCCCCCCACCTTCGGCCGCCGCGCCGACCAACGATGCGTCAGCGGGAAGGGTCCGCCGAAACAAGGGACTCTCGGTTCCCCTACTGGAACCTCGGGGCATCTCGGGAGCTGGGCCTGAGCCCGTCCCCGACGCCTCTGGCCAAGCCACACCGCTGATGGCGGGCGGAGCCCCGCCTCCTGATGTTGCCCTGCCAGGAGCCGCGTCCTTGGACGCGGCCTCCGGCAGGTTTGCCCGAGGGTTCGGATCACAAACCCCGGCACTTCCACCGGTGAACGCTGACAGCGGAGCCTTTCCAGGCTCGTCAGCGCCCACCGCGGGCTGTGTGGCCACAAGCGGCCGGTCAGACTCCATCAGATCAAAGATGGAAAAATCATCTTCTTCGTCATCGTCGTCGTCGCCGTCATCGTCGGTGGGGGTATCCACCTCAGGCTCCCCGGCCTCCCTCAGGCGACGACGGTGCTGGGAGGACTCCTCCACCTTCCGCGCCCTCTTCTGCTTCCGGGCGGTCACCTTGTCCTTCCTCACCTTCTCCTCCGTGGCCCGGAGGTAGTTCTGGGTTCGCCGCTCTTTATCCTTCGGGACGGGCGGAAGGGAAGCCTTCCCGGTCCTCGAGAGGCCCTACGAAGAATGAAGAAAGGTCAGGAGAAAGATGGGGAAGCCAGCGGCCCAATCGAATGAACAACACATACCAACGCCGGGTAGCCCGCGCAGGGACGCATAGGCACCCAGTACACCTCCTCCCAGGTGGGATAACCCCCCACCATGTAGCTGACGCGGCGCATGACCACCGCCTCGCCAAGGTCACGGGGCAGCATCACCATGCCCTCCCGCTGCAACCCGGTCACCATCTGATGAAGCGCCAGGCGGCGCTCCATCAGAGGTAGCACCGTCCGCATGTGAAAGTTCCCCGCCACGCCGGCCCCTATAAGGCCCCTCCTGTTCAACTCCTTGAGCGCGTCGAAGTACACGTCCAGGTGCTTTGACTCCTTCGACGGGCACCCCCACTCCCATTGGGGAAGGGGAGCTATGAGCGCCCTTCTCGTGAACTTGGGGAAGAGACCCCCCGTCGTTGCGGAGGTAGAACCAGCCGCTGTGCCACCCCTTGTTGGAGGAGGGGGCCTTATAGGGGATGTACAACAAAGAGCTAATCACGAGGCCGCATCCCCTCGTGCGCTGGATCTCCCGCGGCTTCTTCTCGCTGACCCACTTGGTGTACCAGTCGACGCGGGAAATGCGGCACCACAGGTTCCAGTGCGGGGGCACCCCGAAGTATCCTTCACACAGGGTGGCGAAAATCGACGCCTGCGTGATGGAATTCGGGGTGAGGTTGTCGAGCTCTAGCTCGTTCTCGAAGAGGATGGCCCGGCAGAAGCGGCTCGGCGGCGAGCCGAGCCCGCGCTCGTGGTAAGCAACGAAGCTCACCACGTACCCCTCGCCGGGGTTCGGCTCCTCATGGTCGCACGGCGGTACGACCCACTCCGGGTGCTGCGCGTCGGTACGAGGACGCAGCAGCCCCAGAGAGACGAGGAGCTCTAGCTGCGCCTTCGTCACAGTGCTCCTCGGCCACGGCTGCAGCGTGAGGACACCGGCGGCGGCCGCGGCAGCATCGGTGGCGACGGCGTCGGTGGCGTCGGAGGAGGAATCCATGGCGAGAGAAGGGGGAAAGGGCTGCGGCAAGAACGACGGCCGTGGCAACAATCTCTCTTGAGCAGGCAACGAAGGCGAAAGAGCAGGCGACGAAGGTAAGAAAGCGAACGGTCGTGCGAGCGAATGGCTAGGGTAGAAAGAAAAAACCATAAGTTTTTCTTATAAACACCGCCGGCGGATCGTGGGTGGATGCCGAGGATCCACCGCATTAACTGCGTGGGGCCCACCACGATCCCCGCACTGCCGCCATCGCCGCGCACGCAAACCGCCTCGACTGAGCCGAACCGTCACGTCCGTCAGGCGTCGCGCCTAAAAAGGTGGGCCGAATCATTACAACTGCGCACCTCGATTCCGCCTACATTCTCTCCTTCCCAACGAAGGAACCCCGGGCTCGGGCTCCCGTTACGGTCCCAGGGAATCGAAGACTGGCCCTCCGTGGCTCGAACAGTCGCCCCAGGGAAACCGAGTTAGGGACAGCTAGTGGATGGGTCACGAAAACGGCCAGTATCCTGACGCCCGAAACGTCACAAGGGACATGCCATGCTGTGTCCAAGTCCCAGTAGCGAGTCGATTACGTGGAATCCCTCCGTGGGAGACATCATGCCCTCGGGACCCAACGAAGGGACCCGACATCCACTAACTAACCCTCGGGAAATATTTGGAGTGTGCTCAGGCTACTAGCCGACCCTTAACGAACGGGGCACGGACCTCCATTTGGACCAACCCGTTTGTAGCTCACCGAAAATGCCGACTCGTGCCCCAGCGGGGAAGTCGAGCAGGACCAAACCTTCCTCTTCCCAAAAAAAGAGCGTGAAAGTCGAATTAAAAAAGACAGGGAAGGACCCGACCGATCTTCGATACGAAACGGAGGCTCGGGAACTTGCCCTGCACCTTGGAAAGACCACCGAACGACCTCCCAACACGATGGGAAGCTCGGGGGCTCCGCTTCCAAGGAAACAACCCTCCTAAATAAATTGAAAAACACCCGAGGACTAACAAACATGATTCTAAGCCTTTGAAGGGATATACCATCCCTCCAAAGCCTCGGGGGCCACACCCGGCGGGTGGGCTCGCGCGCACCCACCGGAAAAAACAACCCACACTTTATCTTTTTTGACAGGAAGAACCAGCGTGAACCCATCCCCCTCGAGCGCAATCTCACAATGGCATCTAAGGCACCGGTGATGTCAGCAGAGCAATCTTGGACCACAAGAGACCTCCCTGACCACTTTACAGGCACTGTCCCGTCAGGCGAGATTCTCGACGCGACTGTGCTTCGCACGCCCCTGACGGCCATACCACCTTTCAGGATTTCCCTGGCAGTGGATTTGATAGTCCCACTACGGCCTTCCTCTCCACGGTATGGTCTACGGTGCGCCGCCCCGTTTTCCGCCGGGGTCTATCAACTCCAACTGCGACAGTCCGAGCGCCTGACGACGGGCTACGCAAGAACGGGAAAGGTGCCTACTGCACTGTCCACTCGAAAGGACGAGCACGCATTCCATCCGGGCCTACCTAACCCTCGGGAAGTACTGTTCAAATGCCGGAAATATGACCAAGGGGAGATATCACCCTGCTCCATCCCATCACGCCTTCAGGAGTCCCGAGCCTTGGGAGACAACGCCCCGAGATAACTCACCCTCTTGTCACATCATGCGGAAGGACAGCCATCAGGTGTGACCCTACGGCACGCCGTAATCCGACGACTGTTGCCGCCTTGGAACTCACCAAGATCGTGCGAACCACTACGGCCATACCCCGGAGACGCGGAGAAAAGACCGTAGCTGACGACATGCCGTAATCCGACGACTGTTGCTGCCTCGGAACTCACCAAGATCGTGCGAACCACTACGGCCATACCCCGAAGATGCGGAGAAAAGACCGTAGCTGACCATAGTCAAACGAGGAACAGCAACTCCTCACTGTAATATACGTAGCATTGTAAGCACTGCCCTTGCCTGTCCCTTGCGACTATAAAAGGGAGAGTAGAGGCCAGCTTTAGGAGGGACCCCAGAAGTCCTAAGTTCTCACCCACACATACACACCAACAGCAAATGACTTGCATACACTTAGACACTCACAAGAGATTTGGGAGCACTTCCCTCTCTCGCCTAGCTTGTAACCCCCTACTACAAGCACCCCGGTGCAAGGCAACACGACTCTCCTCTCCACTGGACGTAAGGCTTACTTGGTCTGAACCAGTATAATCCCCGTGTTCCCCCTTGCACACCATCCGTAGCCTCAGCCACAAAACACATATTTACTAGCCGGTGTTAGCCCCGCTAAAACTAGCACCGACACTATCCGTCCCGGAATCACCTCTTCCACCATTGCTCGCCACAGGTATCTCTCGTGGGAATGCCTAGGTTGCACCACGGCAAGACTTGCTTTCTCAGCTCGTCGTGTATAGCCACTTGGTCGACTCGACCCTTTCCACACACCCGAGACACACGCAGCACGCTCCCCCAGTGGTTATGTTCCGGTTCTTATGAACCGTTTCTAATTTCACCATATAATTAATAACAACATCGAGTAGAGGAGGAGTAATTTATTGAACAGCAGCATCTATCCAATCAGCGGACAGCAGGGTGAGTGTTTAACAAGGCAGGGTAAACAATTATTCTATCATGCAATCCTAGGTAGTCATATCATATGATCATAAAGCAATAGCATTAACGACATTAGTAATGCGTAATAGGATCTAAGTATTTGGTGGGATGCGGCACCTTCGTAGTCATCCCCTAGCTCCTGAAGGTACTCGTGGTCGTCCTCCTCAGTCTGATCCTCCTCCGGCTCTAAAAACGAAATTGAAATAGTCGCGTTAGCGACTCCTATAGATCATTCAGAAAAACTAGAAAAATTAGAAGATCCAAATGCACTCAAACATAGGCTTAGGTTGTAAGGCTCATTTTTCTGAGAATTTTGATATATGGCGCGCAATTTTTGGACATCGTATGAATAAGTTATGAATTTCCGAAGTTTAACCAATTTTCTGAAAAAGAAAAAGGGCTAATTAACCCGGGGGTGACACGTGTCAACACGGGATTGGTCGGCTACTATTCACATTGACCAAGTCAACGGTCTGGCTGTCAATGGTCTGCTGACGTCAGCATGCGTCATGGCTGACGTCAGCGTTGACCGAGTCAACGGTGCTCTGTCCGGTGGGGTCAGATGACGTCATCATCCCGACACGTGTCGCCTCCCGATTGCGCCACGTGGGGGCTTCCAGTGCGCAGCGGGGCTTGGCGCATGGCTCACGGTCCATGGTGGACCAGCACGTGCTGCATGGTGATCAGCAGAGGCGGTCTGCGGTGGACCGGGTGCATCATCTGTTCCATACTCCCAGCTCACGGTGGACTGGGTGTACGGATGCTGTGATTCGGGAGGGAGACTTCCTGGCTGATGCCATGGGTGACGTCAGCGATCACCAGGTGTTCGACGTCGGTTCTCAATGGTTCACCGGTGGTGGTGGTGCACGGCGGCGGCCCAGTGGTCTCAGTCATGGTCGAGTACGGCCCTGCCCCGTCCCACAGGGATCATGCGAGGCGGCCCGGTGGTTAGGAAGGACGGTTGTGCTCCCGGCCGTGTGGCTACAGTGTTTCGGCGGCCGGCGGCGAGGCTGCCGTGGAGTGACAGCTCCAGTGAGCCGCGGTATGGTTCTCAAAGAGGCGGATCTGCTCCTCCGAACTTCAGTGACGGAGATTCAGTTCCCAATTTTGGGCAATCGGGGTCCCAAGGTGACCAATTGCGACGGCAGCACTACTCCGACGATGGCGGACAACGGCGAGGTGGTTGTGATCATGTTTTGGCACAGTCGAGCGCGGCTTCCTTCAATTTGTGTAATGCTGATCCGCCTTGGACCGATGGCGTCGAGTTGGCGTTGTTGCAGAGCCTCCTCCTCGGCGGGATCCGACGGCGGCGCTCCGGGGAGTTCGCGGTGTTTGCAGATGGGGCGAACGGGGCCTCCTCCAGCGCTTGTAGCTATGTAGATGGCACGACGAGGTCATGGCGTTGCTCCACGACGGCTATCCTACCCGATGGTAGTCGGGGACGTCCAGAACGCACGCGCGACACAGTGGCGCTCCGGAGGTCTTCGATGCGCACGCAATACAAGGTGGGGGTGGCTACGGGCACTCTTTGGCTCGTCGTTAGGCCTTGGGGTGTTGCTGTGGTTCCTGTAGCCCGGGTGGTCTGGCGGTACTCAGCTGCTACGCATGGTAACGCCGATGAGACGGCGGCGCTCCGAGAGCTCGGTTCGCGACGGCGGAGCCCGTCGCTCTGTTCTGGCTCGGTTCATTGATTTGGCCATGCTAGGTCTCGTGTACGTGTGTGTAGTGTGTTCCGGGGTCGGGAACGACCCATGGCCTACGCGCTCGATGAACCGAGCGCCATGGCCGAAAAGCACGGTGATTTTGGCAAGGGGGACTCCGGCAGCTCACCGTGGTGTCGGGGAAGATAGGCTAGCGACGCGGTGACGAGTCGTAGCCGTGCCGGGTGTTCACAGTGCAGTGCAGACCCACGATGGTGGCACCAGCTCCGTCTCCGACTCCGGCTCCGGCGTGCTCCGCGGCAGCAGGCTCCGGCGGCTCCTTCTTCCCTCCCTTCTTCCTCTTCTCCCTCACTCTCGGTCTCGCGTTGTGCTGTTGTGAAGCCGCAACGTGGCGGCGGGGTGTGGGATGGCTTCTAGGGTCCGCGGCGAGCTTCTTTTATAGGCGGTCGGGTCATGGCGCGGCGGCGAACGGTGATGAGCAACGGAAGGGGTACGTGGAGGCCATCGGTGCGCCGGCGCTAGGGTTCCCAGGTGCTCACGGGGCTCTTTGTCGTCTAGGCAGCAGGGGGACAAGGGGGGAACAGCCGAGGGGGCAGGCAGGCCAAGGTCATGCGATTTGCGTGACCCTGCCAGCCGCTGCCTTCGCGGGGAAGAGAAACAGTGGGGGGGAGAAAGGGAGTAGAGGGGCTGGCAAGCGGGGCCCGCTTGGCAGCGGCTCTGGGCGAGTGCGATGCGCGCGCGTGTGCCCGTTTGGGCCTCGCGTCAGATGGGCCGGCTCGATGCCGTGCGCGCGCGTGAGGGGAAACTAGAAGGGTGCGCCGGGACTAGGCCTCGTCTCGGCCTGGCTCGGTTGGCCGGTTTGGGTTGGTTGGGCTGGATTGCTCTTCCACTCTCTCCCCTTCCTCTCTTTTGCTTTTCTATTTCAATTCTAATTATTTCGTGTTCCACATACACATGTGTATTGCATGGTTACCTAAGCCAAACACAAGACCAATAAAATCCAAATATGCATATGGGACAGCAGCTTAATTTGGGAGTTTTGAAATGTAAGTAACATACATATTATCCCTAGGTTTTAATTCCTACATGCATGCACAAAGAAAAATGGGTTTTGGAATAATAAAAAGGAAAATTTTAATGGTTGGTATTTTTAGGTATTTGAATTTTTGGGTTTGTTAGAGAGCGGATGCCGGCGGGGGCTTCGAGCAAAATATCGTCTTTTTGTTATTGAGTAAGGCCGGGTCTCAAGCTTGAGGTCCAATTCGAGGCTTTTTATCCTGATGATGAGGCCTCCTCTTAGAGATTTGTATTTCGGTCTGTGCTCAAATTTGATTTCTGTCTACCGTCATGGTCCCTTGATTTTTATATTGGTTTCTATTTATCTATGGTGGATTTGATTCGGTCTCAGTTTGATTCGATTTGTGCTCTTATTTAATCTTTGCCTATATCGGTCTCCAACTCTGTGCTGACTCCTGAAGCCGGGGAGTTATGCATGACAAGTCCATGACCCTATTGAGGCTGTCCGCCTGTCCCTGTCCGCGGGCTGCGCTTCATCAGGTGTCCAGCACAGGATTCGTGACATACTTTATTCGCTAAAATGCTTGGCTCCGAGCGTCCGGCCGCGCGCCGGACGGACCACCCGCGTGCGCGCCCCCTCGCCACGCGTGCTGACGCCGCTCGGCCCCGCAATTTTGTTTTCTTTTTTTTTTCGTTTCTCTTTCCACTTCCCACGTGCGCTCGTCGCCCGCGCTGACGCCGCTCGCCCCCGCGCTGCGCGTTTTTTTTTTTCTTTTTCATTATACTAGGTAGCGTGCCCGTGTGTTGCTACGGGACAACTATATTTTCATAATAAAAACAGGCAGATCGCACGATAAGATAACAATACTTTAAAATTAAATATTGATCTTAAAATGACATTTAATACAAAAACAAAGTTAGTGAAATTAATATAGTCTCAGAGAGCGCGGCGTCGCAGGCTCACCAACCCTACTGTATAGACCAACTCTACAAAAATTGAGAAATCTTGAGTCAACTAACAAGGGCTAGAGCATCTTGTCACTTGCATTTCTCTTGATCTTAAATTGCATCTTTCAGACGATGCCCTTTTGTCACACCTAAATAACTATAAAATGAGACAAAAGCTATGGAAGACATATCACACTGAACCAGTGATTGCATTGTGTAAGAACAAACAATATTCAATATATATATAGTATTGTACGTGCTAACACTACGATGGCATCAACAACAAATCATAAAACAAAAATAACCTCTTCAAGATCTTCTCGTTCCCTACTACTGGTAAAATATCTCTACCCTTTGGATTTCAAGACTAACTAAAGCCCTCATTGCCATAATTTTTCTAATAAAACCACAAAGTTTGAGCACCAATTGACCCGTATAAGATGTAGTCTTACGACATTAAAGAATCTCAAATAGAAACATTGATAATCACATATTTATGAAAACAAAAGGAATGCAATATATTACAAAATATTACAGTATACAAAGGCCAAACTAATATAAAGGAAAATATTGAGAAAGAAATAAAGTGGAGACATGGTGCACGAACTTGATGCTGCCTAGTGTATGCACATGTACTCGAGGTCGCCGTGGAAGTTGCAGCATAGCTTGATGGTTTCTTTCGCAAAATCGGAGATCTTGTGAGCTACCTGCGAATCTGCGATGCAAGGCCACAAGTGTTTCGATGCTAATCATGCCTCTCGACATGTCAGTTGAAGCCAAGCAACTCTGCACAATTTTCAAATAAAATGGCCATGCTTATGGAATGTAATGACTGAATATATATACATATTTGCACAATTCCAAAACAAAACGTGTAACATATGTATTAACTTGAGAGGATATCATTGCGTGTATAAAGAAAATGTCGGTAGCACTATTACTGAAAAAAGACAAAAAAAAAGAAAAACCGTGTCCATCTGTAATATAAAAAATTCTGACTTAGAAATCAATTTATGATGGCAACTCAGTTTACCGCACATCAAAGTGGAAAGAAGCATTGATATAAAGGGAACACAGGAAGAAGGAAACATCAATGTAAGTGAGAAGAAGAAACAAATCATTGACTGTTCAGCATGTAATATTGACATTCACTGATTGCATTTTCACATTAATGTGCATATTTAATTACTTAACCTATTCATGAAGGAAGGTAGCACTACCATACGTCACATCCTTATTTCTATTCCAAGGAAGGTTTAAATTTATGCCTAAAACCCAAACAAAGTATGAGGTGCAGATGTATGCCTAAACTCAAAACCAATCTAGAATGCCAAAAGTGCATGAGATGAACAACTGCTAACGGGCCAGGTATCTAATTTAGCAAGAAAGAACATAGTCATTGCCGTCCCTTGTCAGCACAAGATACTCATTGAGAAATGAACTACTATGCTTATGAATGTACAGATCAGGTTGTTTTCTAGAACTGAAAACAAGGAACTGCTAAATGCTAGGAGCTGAAAATTGCCTGAACATTGCCGTCCCCGGCGCCCAAACCTCCGATTCGCCCGAGCCTCCTCGGGAGAGCTCGGGAGAGCGGCGTCCTCGGCGCCCAAGTCTCCGACTCGCCCGAGTCTCCTCGGGAAGAGCTCGGGAGAGCGGCCCGAGCGCCCGAGCCTCCTCGGGAGAGCTCGGGAGAGCGGCGTCCTCGGCGCCCAAATCTCCGACTCGCCCGAGTCTCCTCGGGAAGAGCTCGGGAGAGCGGCATCCCCGGCGCCCAAACCTCCGATTCGCCCGAGCCTCCTCGGGAGAGCTCGGGAGAGCGGCGTCCTCGGCGCCCAAGCCTCCGAGTCGCCCGAGCCTCCTCGGGAGAGCTCGGGAGACCAGCGTCCTCGGCGCCCAAGTCTCCGACTCGCCCGGGTCTCCTCGGGAAGAGCTCGGGAGAGCGGCCCGAGCGCCCGAGCCTCCTCGGGAGAGCTCGGGAGAGCGGCGTCCTCGGTGCCCAAGTCTCCGATTCGCCCGACCTTCCCCGGGAGAGCTCGGGAGAGCGCCCGAGCGCCCGAGCCTCCTCGGGAGAGCTCGGGAGAGCGGCATCCTCAGCGCCCAAACCTCCGATTCGCCCGAGCCTCCACGGGAGAGCTCGGGAGAGCGGCGTTCCCGGCGTCCAAACCTCCGATTCGCCCGAGCCTCCTCGGGAGAGCTCGGGAGAGCGGCGTCCTCGGCGCCCAAGTCTCCGACTCGCCCGAGTCTCCTCGGGAAGAGCTCGGGAGAGCGGCCCGAGCGCCCGAGCCTCCTCGGGAGAGCTCGGGAGAGCGGCGTCCCCGGCGCCCAAACCTCCGATTCGCCCGAGCCTCCTCGGGAGAGCTCGGGAGAGCGGCGTCCTCGGCGCCCAAGCCTCCGATTCGCCCGAGCCTCCGCGGGAGAGCTCGGGAGAGCGGCGTCCTCGGCGCCCAAGTCTCCGACTCGCCCGAGTCTCCTCGGGAAGAGCTCGGGAGAGCGGCCCGAGCGCCCGAGCCTCCTCGGGAGAGCTCGGGAGAGCGGCGTCCCCGGCGCCCAAACCTCCGATTCGCCCGAGCCTCCTCGGGAGAGCTCGGGAGAGCGGCGTCCTCGGCGCCCAAGCCTCCGATTCGCCCGAGCCTCCTCGGGAGAGCTCGGGAGAGCCGCGTCCTCGGCGCCCAAGTCTCCGACTCGCCCGGGTCTCCTCGGGAAGAGCTCGGGAGAGCGGCCCGAGCGCCCGAGCCTCCTCGGGAGAGCTCGGGAGAGCGGCGTCCTCGGCGCCCAAGTCTCCGATTCGCCCGAGCTTATTGAAGTCTGAGAAATAAATGTTTAGAGAAATGTTTAGAGAAATAAATGGAAGCGACAATAAAAATTGAAGTCTGAGATCACAAACAGTAGGAAATTGTGGAGCCAGAAGGATTCCAAACATTAAACGCTAAAAAAAAGAGCTTTCGGAAACAATGCTTGAAATGACGACATCACAAGCACACAACAAGAACAATAATCAAACCAAAACCAGGAAAGCTGCCAGCTTTCGGACATTATTATCTCTACAGAGTACCACTGTACTAGGCTGTGCTTCTCTAACCTGCCGCTTAATCATGTGTCACCAACCGTGATTATATGAGGCTACTGCAATAACTACCAGTTTACCACAGTGCATGAAATAATTAATCAATTGCGCAAGGATTGAAACAATAATTCGTAATTTGAGGGAGTACTCTGTGATGGGAAGATCAACCCACGAATTAGAGGAGATCCTTCTGATCCAACCACACAACGGATGTAGCATAGGACACAAAGCTTCAGGAGATCAGATCAGGACCTGTATATTTGCAGATATTGTGGAAGTCTTGCTCGTGGCCTAGGGACCTAGAAAAATTGTCGCCGCCGCATCTCCTAATCACGACCTGATGTGCAGATCGGGTTCGCTGCTATGCGAGTCTTCTATGACAGTGGTCGCGCTTGGCCAGTGGTGGCTGTGTGCCCGGGCGGCTGCCACGCCTCAGCACGACTCGAACGGCGGCGCCTGCAAACTTGCAAAGAGAGGGAACAGGTGAATTAAATGGGTGAAAAATCGTCTCAAGGATTCAGCTGCTAGAGGGGGAGGTGAAGAAACAGAAGCATACTGTGATGGGGAAGACGTCGCTTTGAGTGCCAAAGGCCATGAAGATGGCGCGACGCCGGCGACTCCCGCCGCCGCTGCAGCCTGCCATGTCGACTCTCTCCTTATCGCCTCTAGCGCCGGCAGCTCCGGTTGGCCGAGCTGCTCGGGCCGTGCCACCTCGGCGGAGCCCCCGACGATCTTCGGCGCCGCAGTTTCCCTGCTCTGGTGCCAGCGTAGCCGCGCGCCGCCCCGCCCGGCGTCGGCGAATCAGGCAAAGGGCATGAGATGTGGGTGTCCTAAGAAGCGAGCCGCGGCGAGGCTCGGGGTTTCGGTTCTGGACAGCGGCGGCGACTCCTTTCCTCCTGCGAGGTTTCCTTCTGTTCCCAGCGCCGTTGATTCTGGGCGGAGATTGTGGAGTGGGGCGACGGCGGTTTCGGATCGCATGAGAGATTTTTGCCGCGATTAATGGTTCGCATGTAGAAGAAAGAAGAAAATGAGTAAAGGATGGGAATCGAACCTGCGCGGCTGTGCGGTGTGCGTGGTGGCGTGCGGAGGCAGAGAAGGTGCGCGTGTGGGATCGCAGCCAGGCGGACGGACGACCCTAAGTCCATTGTCGCACTAAACCAAGGCCTCCTCTTTAGCCTTATTAGTTGTAGAGATTTTATATTTTATTTTTATTTTTATATTTTTATTTTTCTTATCTTTTTATTCTAAAATATTTATATATTTTTTATTTGTCTGTATGTATGTCGTAAAAATAGATCAGGAATGTTGCATATGTTAGAATGGTTTCAAATGCATATTGCAAGCATTACTCAAAATGTTTTATCTTGTTTTGGACGTATGTTTTAAGGGTATATTTCTAATGTTTAATCTCATTTTTCAAAAATGAATATTTACAAATATTTATCTGGATATTTCATATGTTTTCACAAGCATTGTTGCAATTGTTGTATCTAAATGTTGAGTATGTTTTGTAAAATAATTTTCAAGTGTTTTTCATGTGTTTTTTTTCAAATGTTTTCATGCACATGTTTCGAGTATTTCAGTAGTTTCATATACATGTTGCAAGTGTTTGTATTTGGATGTTTCAAAATTAGATCTGGTGTTGTATAGTGTTTCAGATGCATGTTTCATGCCTATCGGTCGGATTGGGAGGTCCGTCACCGGCAGCGACCATTCTTCGTCTCAGCCCGCGCGACCTCGCATCTTTCCAGCAATCGTCATCATCTCTCTGCCCGTGTACTTATCTTCCTTACCTCCTTCTTTGCTTCATAGCAGGATGAAACATGCACGTTGTAAAAGTACGTATTCAATGTTTCAGTAATTTTAGAATTATGTTACAGATGTTTCGTATGAATGTTGTAAAAATATATAGGGATATTGTATATGTTGAAAAAAGTTATTAAAATATATCCATGTGGGATCTTGTTTTGAGGAATTTATTCTAAGGAACACAATGGGGCAATCGAATTTTAATTTTGGTACTTAATTTACACGCTATGACTTTTTTTAACTTAAAAAACATATGATTTTAGTGAGACCATCAATTTTGGATCGAGAAAGCTATACCTTGCTCGGGTAATTCTTTGGCTTGTGTCACCCGAATTTGCTCCGTGTTTTTGTGGAAAGCTGGCGCGGGTGCCAAGGTGGCAGGGGCGTGGCGGCGTCGGCCGAGAAGCGTGCAGCGCGGCCGAGCCTCCATGCGCTGCCTGCTGGGCATGCGTGAGCAAAGAGCCATTAATGCCTGCTGTGCATGCTGCTCTGCGATCGAGTGTGCTCTGTTCAGAGTTTTTGGCTCGGTGGCCGCTGGTTTGCTGCTCCTCGTTCGAGCGCACGCCACATGCGCCCTTACCTGGAAAAAAAGTAGTAGCCTACAAAGTTAAATGGATCAACAATTAGGAGAGGTTGTATTAGGTGCTGAATCGCGATTTGATTTGTTGAGTTAGCATCTATTTCTTGTCTATTTGAGGTGTTCTCTTTTTATTTTACAGTGTGTAAATATATTTTTTACATTACAAATGGAGGTGTAAATTTCTCATATTAACGGTGTAAATTAGCTTTTGTTTAATTTGCTCTTTATCTAAATTCTGTAATTTGTTTGTCTCTTTGATTTTTACATATCTGTAATCTGTTTGTTCTTTTACTATTTGAATTTCTTCAAATTTGATTTCTATAGAATAAATTTGGTATTTGCCTTCCTGTAAATTTATCTTTGATTTATTTTTATTTGGCTTTTTTCTGATCCATTCGATGTAGATTATGTGGTATTTGATTTTTAGATGTTGGTTGTCCTTTTGTCACCTAAATATGATCTGTTTTAATATTTAGCTGACAAAAAGGGTTTGATCACCCGGGTGACACCAATCTCTAAATCACTAGGGCGACTGATAGACAGATCCTTTTGAATTTATCTTGTCTCCCTTTACTAGCACCGAGAGTAAAGGCATGGCGGGTCCGCATGCATGCAGTGTGGCCCAGCAGCAGCACGGCGCAGGGGCAGCAGTAGCCAAAAGCGCAGGCGCAGGGGGCAGCAGCGGACGTCCGGACCGGGTATCGGTCCGGACGTCCGGACGCTGGTATCTCCCGGTCGTGCCACACCGCCTCGCTTCTGCATCGTGCATTTTTGCCCGTGCTAAACGCAAAAAGTCAGCCATCAGCCAATCACTTGCACCGCCGCCGCCCGCCGGCGGCTGCGGCCCACCGCGCTGTGCATGCAGCGCCTGGACCTTGCCTATATATTCCCACCCTAATTTGGTTCATGTATCATCGTCGTCATCGTCACGCATAGAGGTGGGACTCACTTCCTCGGTTCGGCATTGCCGCTAGCTACTACTCCTCCAGTCCTCCTTCTCTGTGCAGCAGAGGACGACGAGGTGTGGGCGTGAGAACTACGGGAGTGTAGCTGCTCAAGCAGAAGCCAGAACGGCACCACCATGCATGGTGCGCCACTACGACGACGCCAACCCGGCAACCCCGGGCCAAGGCACTGACGTCGCTTGCCAACACAACACGGGCATCAATCAAGGAGATGGTGATGCTGCCCAACGAGGAACTGCCCGCCACGGCCTCCGTCCGACCCGTCCTACTACGGGCTCCAGAGCGCGTGGAGCAACGTGGAGGCGGCGTTAACGTTCTACCCCGCCACGCGCATCCACAGCGTCGCCGTGGGTAACTAACTCCAGGCCGGACCTGAACGCGGACCTCGCTCGTCCGGGCCGCCATGGCCAACGTGCACGACGCGCTGGCGCAGCTGGGCAGGTGTCCATGGCGGTCGCCTTCTCGGTGGTCACCACGGCAGCGGCGGCGGTGCTGGCAGTGGCACCACGAAGGCGAGCTCGTGGGTGGCGAACATGTACGGCATGCAGATTGCAGTCGGTGACGCGCGGCTGAAGGCGCCCCTGGGCTACCGGCTACGCATGCGGACACGGTGCGAACTGCGAACTGCGGACTGCGGCGCCATCTATAGCCCGGCGCGACACCAAGGCCGCCCACTCCTCGTACGCGTTCTATTCAACGACTAATACCAGCGCAAGGCCCTGGCAAGCGGGACGTGCGACTTCGCCGGCGCTGCTTCCGTTGTCTACCAGGAACACCAGCCCGGTTAGCTAGTGCCACATATATTTGCACATGACGTCGCCGTAATTTTTTTTTTTTTAAAAAAACGTGATCGCTTTTTGGGAAGGAAAAAAAGAAGGACAAACGAGAAGAAACACACACGGACACATAGGATTACGCCGTACGGAGGAGGTGTGAATGTGTGATCATCGATCGGTCGCGTAACGAGATCCTCTGCCGGCGCTCGACGAGTCGACAGGGTTGAGGCCGCTTGTGCACGACGAGGTGGAGAGCTGCGCAGCCATTGGCGCTCGACGGAGCATGGCCACGGCCACCGCAGTGCTGTAGGACTGCGGCAGCGAGTTTGTGGCCACGACGGCGAGCTCGGCCTTGCACGAGACATGGAGAGGAGAGAGGAGTCGCAGCAGCAAAAGAACGACGACGACCCTGCAGCACTAGATCAGCAGGTTGCGGCACTGGCAACGATGACGGCAACGATCGAGCTGCAGCGATGACGAAGACGGCAGGCGGAGGCGCAGCGCAGGGGAACTGCCGATGCCGAACTGGGGAAGGATCGACTCGCACATGGCATCGTGGGCTTAGATGGGCCACCATAGCCTATCCGGCCCTATCCGTATGGCCTGCTAGGGTCTTCTTGGATTGTATGGACGATACAGATGCGGTGACTGCATAGAAGAGTCCGTGTGCATGACTGCAGAGGATCCCAGCGTCATAAAACACACACACCGTGCGCGATCCCGAGTCCCCGTCCGCCTTCTCTCGACTTTGACACACGCACCTCAACGGACGGAGCGGCGACTCTCTTTTGTCGCCGTAAATAGCACGTCGACGACAAACGGCCGGCGATCGAGGTGCCCTCCCTCTCCCATACTTTTTGCTCTTCGTATAAACCATATATAGCTTCTGTCTATGCCAGCACTTCTTCCTGCTAGCTAGGGGCACCCATGAAGAGAAGATCTGATCTGATTTTCTTCGCATCGCTTTCTTGCTTGTTGCATGCACATCAACCCATAAGTTATATGATTTGTGTATGTTTACATATTTCAGAAACAATCACAAGGGTAGGGTGATTTGCGATTTTGTTTACAGTGCATAACAAGCAAATTAACACGCCACACCTCGATCAAAGTCGCCGGCGATCGTGATGAAGTTGCCCGAGAGTAATAATACTAATGGCAGGCTTTTTGTCGCCGGCATCGCGCCTGGCACCCGTGAGGCGGACATCCGCCGCCACTTCTGCCGCTACGGAGAGGTATCCGACGTCTGCCAGCCCAAGAACCGATTCACCGGCTGCCCTCGTGGCTTCGCCTTCGTCCAATTCCCCCGCCCCATTGACGCCAGCCGCGCCCTCGCCGACCCACACCAGGTCATCAACGGCCAGCAGGTAACCAAGTATTTTTTTTTTTGGCAATGCTAAGGTACATATCTTGAATAAATCTGGACCGTTGAATATTAAAATTTTTTGAATTACCTTAAACAATTAAGAAATATGGAAAGAGAGATTTATTTCCCTTTTTTACTCCACTAATCACGACGTCGCATGCATCCCTGATATGTCGCATGCAGTTTCTTTGAAGGACACCATCAAGCCACGATCCTATCCTTAAATCTCGCATGCATCACTGATAAAATCATTGTTCACAAATTTTATATTTTCCTTTAGAGTTTATGAGAATATTAGAGAGATGCAAAATTTATGAACAATATTACTATTGCTTTGTCGGATGAACAAACGACCAAAATAAAAGTTGTAGGTCTTGATCAGTTACAACTTTATGTTTATGATTTTTCAGCAAATGTCATTTACTACTCAAAATATTGTTCGAACTTGTCATTTTTTCAAATTCAAAATTTTCAAATGATAGAACAAAGTCTAATGATAAAAGAATGCTTTAAATCGATAGAGCATGATTTTAGAAACATTTACAAAAAAAAATCATCACATTTGGAGCTAACACGAGGGAGAAAGAGTAGTTATAAAATTTCGTTGCAGATTAAAAGAAAAAACTATTATTGTTCATGGGGACAAACTGTCAAGAACACACGCATACTCCACACACATACTAAACCCCAATTCGGTCACCACACCATCCTAATCCGACCAACACAGTGAACTACACGCAGATCCTAATGAGGCGCCAGATGAGCACAGGACCATTCAACGTGATTGCATGCCCTCGTCAAAAAAACAAGTGCATGCATCCATGCAAATAAATCTAAAAAAAGATTTTCCATATCTTAAATAATCCTTTTTTCCTATTTTATAAAATAAATAAATAAAAATATATTTAAGATATTACCTCCTAAGAGGTAAGATCTAATCGTGACCGTCCGATCGAATTAAATGAAGGGCTCACGGTCATTTGGGATACCGTAACAATTCTCTTTCTTTTTTTTGTCAGGGAAGAAAATTGTACGTTTATTAATGATCATGGCATGGGTTTCAGAAAGAGAAAAACTATACTACGTGGATACACAGAACTGATCAACTGAAAATGTATTGATGTCCAGGTGCATGTTGCAAGAGCAAAACCAAGAATTGCCCGGTACAAGCCGCCCTGCCAACGGATTTATCGCTGCAGCAGAGGTGGTAATTACCGGGTTGGAGATATGATAACGATGTCTCTTGGTCCACTGGGTGACGATTACCAAGACTGCGAGTCTGTGAACAAGCTCAAGGGATTCGGAGACATCATAGATAACAAGCTGACTTTCGACTGCTGTGTTGAGTACATCTCAGAGGACGGTAAAGGGTGTGGTCAGATGGCCACCGGTGAAGAAGAGGGACGACGATGGCAATAAGTCTGCCTTGTCGTCTTCACAAAGGAGATATCGTACCATCGTGGACCTACTCGATGAAAGACCTTGCTCAGTTTGTATCCAATGGGAACTTTGGTTCTGCATACGATTGCCGATATTGTCTAGGACGCCGGTTTGCCGGTTCAGCCACTGCTCACTCATGCTGCCCAAATGCTGTTGGTGTTGGAGATGCCCCTAGCGTAGAATCTGACACGAAGTCGACATGCTTAGTCCCCGAGGCTCGTCGATCACACAACTGGTGTTGGCTCGTGCTCCACGGTGAATAAAAAGTGTACTAATATGGTTTAGTAAGGTGCTGCACCTATTACCGTGCTCTACGGTGAATAAAATGTCCTTTGATTGATCTGATTCTCGTTGTATTACTAGAGGGTGATTAGAATGAAATAAGGTGCTCTTACATATTGGCTTCTTCGGACGTCGGGGGTCATGCATTGCACATTTGCATTGACCAAACTGGACCAGAACTTGATTCTTGAGAGAAACTAATCCTGATTGCAAAGTAACGATAAATGGGACAAAATATTGGATTAACCAAGGTGTTATGCCTTATTTGTTTGAGCCACAATTTTTGAACTTTTGGCAAAAGCTGGCTTTCTGGCTTTTGACGGCTTATATCTGTTGGTAGGCTTTTGTTAGCTTCTTAACACATGGAAAGTCGTCAGAAAAAGCTGCTCAACTAAAAAATTTGTTAGGGCATTCCTAATACAAAAACTAGAGCTAATTTCTATAGCCTAGAAAACTGTATTAAAAAACTATTCTTTCCAATGCAATTTTTCTAGCCTTAGGTCTATCAAAAAAAAATCTAGGCAATCATTCATAGGATTCTTTGCTCCGTAAGACGCTGCACAGCGACGGCGTACCACGTACGTACGGGAGGAATCAATCGCACGGGATCTAGAAGACACGTATAGAAACGACGATGTCCGTCCCAACGCCGTACAGAGCAGTTTCTTGGTTCTCGGACCACACGTAGACGTCATTTCCTTTTTAGACGTCGTTTCTTCAAATTTTTTTTCTCCTCTCTTCAATAAATAATGTGTCACCTCAGCAAAATGCTTACATGGCAGTGTATTTAATATCTATAGAAACTACCATAAAGTCTGCATTGTGAGTGCCCTTATACAACTATAGAATTTTCAATGCTTCATAGGTTATTAAAATAAATATGTATTCTAATGTATATGTTTACTTGATTTATACCCTCTGTCAAAAAAAAAAACAAAAATGCTATGGGATATGTGCTGGTCAAACATTCGCAAATTTGATTAGTTTTATAGAAAATATTAGCAACATTTTTACCACTAAATAAATTTAATAAAAATATATCTCGTGATTTATCTAATGATACTAATTATATATTCCTAATATTAGTATTACTACTATTTTATGTATAATTTATCAAAGTTAAATTGTTTGATTTCTTAGTAAGAATGGCATTCTTTGTGGGATGGACAAAGTACCCGGTGAAACATAGTAATATGGCTGTAGAAATTTGTAATTATATATATATATATATATATATATATATATATATATATATATATATATATATATATATGTCGAATACTTTATGGATACTAATTTATTTTTTTATAATAAATCACAGATAACAAAATAACAAATTTATTAGGAGTTATGCAATGGTTGCCTCATTAAAAACCTATCTACTAGCTAAAACTCACCCTTATGATAAACCCTAGATAGGAAAAAAGAATACAACTAGTTCCAAGTTTCATTGTTCATTACAGCAACAAACACACACTACTACATAAAATCTTTGGTGAGGCAACTGTTTTTTTTTCGAGACGAGCAGGAAGTATAACCGCCTCGGTTAATGCCTGATATTAACCGAGGCAGACATGTTTTATTAATTGAGGCAGTCATTCTTAAAATGACCGCCACGGTAAATATATATTTACCGAGGCGGGCATTATAACCGAACTGCCTCGGTAAATCAGGCCCAACCCGTTAGCCCACAGTGGCGCAGTTCTTGTCTCCGTATATAACTAGCACTTAGGATTTCCCACTTCAGCCTCTCCCACTCCCGTCCAACCACTGCAGACCGCACGACTCTCACTCTCTCCCCCTCCCTGCCTCCCCAGCCCACCGAATATCTATCTATCTATCTATCTATCTATCTATCTATCTATCAATGTATCTATCTCGGAGCACTAGCAGTGGTGACCTCTCTCCCGGCGAGCACACCAGCAGCGGCGCGGCTAGCGAGAGCCCGCGCGGCGTCGGCGCGCGGCGGCGGCACAACGACTTAAGGCAGGAGCAGCACCGAGCACTGGTGGCGTGGATCCAGCGCGGGACAGTGAGATCCGGGCAGCAACAGCCCTCTCCTCATGGGCGGTGGCACGAGGGCTCAACAGCAGCAGCTCCTCTCGATCCGGCAAGAAGGAGCCTCAATCCGGCGAGGAGGATCCCGGATCCGGTGAGGGGGAGTCCGGATCCGGCGAAGAGGAGCTCGGATCTGGTGAGCAGAGCGACGCACCCGCGGCTACGATGGCGAGCTATGGCAGTTGCGGTGCAGGGATGGGCTCACGGGGCCTGTGCAAGGTTTTTTTTTATTTGATTAACCAAGTTGGGCAAGCAACCGCCTTAGTTAAGGCCACGATTAACCGTGACCTTTTGTCTGAAGTGGTTGCAGTAACTGCCTCGGTTAATCCAAAATACCTACCACAGTTAAGATTTATGTAATAGTGACATGTCCAGAGTCTTAATAGTTATTACTGAACCATTACATTAATGGGGTCAGTCATCAAGATAGAGTGCTTCAGATGCCTCTTCCACCTCCTTATTCTCCACCATGTGCTACAACCTTAATTCAGCCGCTTCCCAGTCCTTGATGCAAGTGAGTGTCTCCACAATTTTAGGGTTTAGCCTCCGTCGCCACTTCTCGATGATCCTGCCAATTGTGCTAAAGGTAGATTATGAAGAAATGGTTGAAACAGGTATAGTTAAAATGTTTTTAGCAAGAATTGAAAGGACAAGATAAGTTAGTTTGTGTTGATGCCACTACTTCATGATGTTGAATTCATCATCTAACAGGGTGACTATGTCATAGTCTAATGCTGCAAGTTCAGAGTCTGATCCCTCATTAGAAACAGAAGCACAGTTTGCTGCATGTAACAAGGCAGTGGCAGAAACATTCCTGTGACATATCAAGGAGGGAGGGTAGAACAACTAGCTCCAACATCATCATTATCATCATAAATTTCATCCTAAGCTGTTCTTTTCTTACTAGATAAGGATGAAGAGATAGCTTTTTTCAACTTAACAGAGCCATACATTGCATCATACTTACTGTACAGTAGAGTGTTCTAGTTCCGTCAACTTATTACCATATTTTGTACCACTAATAGAACTTAAACTTCCTAAGAACTTTGGTGAAACCTTTCATTGTAGCTCTTGGATCCTGCCGTGGCGGCGTAGTTTCTTCCCATCGGCAATTTCGTCGTTTCTTACTGCGTCGGGTCTAGTGAAGACTTTGTTTCCCTTAAAAAACGATTTCTTGAGTTTCTATTCTCTTTCCTATTAATTCAGTGTAACGTGTTTTTCTTACGTAGCACCTTTATTTAAGAGGATGGAAACTATGGTAGATGTCGATTGGGACTGCCCTTGTTACGTAATTACGTAAGTAGGACTTGCACCTGCACTAGCTCGTGGAAGATGGCAATGGTGCGGGTACGGTGCGGTCGTGCCACACCACGTCACCGCCCTGCATCGTGCACTTTTGCCCGTGCTAAACGCAAAAGGTCAGTCATCAGCCAATCACTTGCACCGTACCGCCGTCGCCCGCCGGCGGCTGCGGCGGCGGGACCCACCTCTGTGCATGCAGCGCCTGGACCTTGCCTATAAATTCCCAGCCTTTGGTTCATGTATATCATCGTCGTCACGCATAGAGCTGGGGCTCACTTCCTCGGAGCGGCATTGCCGCTACTCCTCCTACTTCTCTGTGCAGCAGAGGCCGGCGAGGTGGGCGTGAACTACGGGAGTGTGTAGCTGCTCAAGCAGAACGGCATCACCACCATGGTGCGCCACTACGACGACGCCAACCCCGGCCCAAGGCGCTGACGTCGCTTGCCAACACGTACGGCAAGGAGATGGTGATGCTGCCCAACGAGGAACTGGCCGCCGCGGCCCCAGTCCGACCCGTCCTACGCGCTCCAGAGCGCGCGGAGCAACGTGGAGGCGGCGTTAACGTTCTACCCCGCCACGCGCATCCACGGCGTCGCCGTGGGTAACTAACTCCAGGCCGGACCTGAACGCGGACCTCGTTCGGGCCATGGCCAACGTGCACGACGCGCTGGCGAAGCTGGGCAGGTGTCCACACCCCGTCGCCTTCTCGGCGGTCACCACGGCAGCGGCGGCGGTGCTGGCAGTGGCAGCGCGAAGGCAAGCTGGTGTGTGGTGAATCGAACACGGCAGTCGGTGACGCGCGGCTGCAGGCGGCCTTGGACTACGCATGCGGACACGGTGCTGGCTACGGCGCCATCTAGCCCGGCGGCGCGACACCAAGGCCACCCACGCCTCGTACCCGTTCAATTCAACGACTACTACCAGCGCAAGGCCCGGCAAGCGGGACGTGCGACTTCGCCGGCGCTGCTTCCGTTGTTTACCAGGAACCAGCCGGTTAGTGCCACATATATTTGCACATGATGTCGTCGTTATTTTGGGTTAATAGAAAAACGTGGTCGCTTTTTGGGAAGGAAAAAGGACAAACGAGAAGAAACACACACGGACACGGAGGAGGTGTACGACGCGTAGTGGAACGAGATCTTCTGCGGTCACTCCAGTCGACTGGAGTCTACAGTCAAGACCTGAGCCATCTATTTCAGAACAAACCATAACGATGACTCTACTGGTGATTTGCCCGCGCATGAGGCATGACGCGCAGAGTCATGGCCGTAGCTTAAAAAAAATAAATAATAGAATAATGTTGATACGAACTGAATATATCACACGAGGTATTTATTTCCGCCCGAGCACGGCAACACATGTGCCTAATCTCATGCTGAATTTTTAGGGGCTGTTTAGTTGTGTGAAAAGGGGTGAAAAGTACACTATACCACTTTCGTTTGTATTTGACAACTTTTGTCCAATCATGGTCCAAGTAGACTCAAAAGATTCATCTCGAGCTAGCCAGACAAAAAGTACAAAACAGTTGCTACTTCATTTAATGCTCCATGCAGGCGTAAAGGATAATCGATGTAATAGGGAAAGAGAAAAATTTTAGGAAGTAAACAGGGCCTTAAAACAGCTACGAGATATTCATACACTATGTACATAATTTTACATGAAAGTCTTGAGATATAAAACTTCATGGAATCATGGTTTAACCAAAAACCACTAGAAAAAAAAACATAGCTGATGGAAGACATAAGCTACTTTTGATCAATCTGAATCAACATCAAACATGTGGGGCATAAACCCCCGGTACCACAAGACAAGACATGGGCCGCACCATTAAAGTTGGTCCGGCCCAGAAGACAAAGATGTGCGGCGCAAGACACCGCACTGCACAGTTATTATACCAATTTGGATACTTTACTTGTAACTTTGTCCCTTCGGAGTATATAAGGAGGGGCAGGGATCACCCTTGAGATCAGACCAACTCAACCCACAACTCACATCATAGCAATACAATCCAGCAACACACAGGACGTAGGGTATTACGCCTCACGGTGGCCTGAACCTGTATAAATCTTGTGTCTCGCGCTCTCTGCGCAACGTTTGTTCGTCTCAGGCGCACTTTCACCAATCATCTACCACCTTGGGTATACCCCTCGATGGACTATCGATGATATCACGTCGATAGTTGGCGCGCCAGGTAGGGGCTGTGCTTCTAGATCCCATGGCGAATAAGATGAATATTTTTTCGTCGTCGTCGACCGTGGCAACGACATTCGGCGGCAGCGAACCAGATCTTAATTTTTCACGGCAACTCGGCGGATCACAATCCTCGTCAACCACGGCGCACATCTGAGCAGCACGTGCGCCGCCAGGTCAAGGTGCCACTACCTTGGAGCAATCCGTCGGTCACCGGTGGCCCAGGCGTTTCCACCGGCTCCTGACGGGACTCATCTATTATCGATCGAGTTTTGATCCAATCACGGGTCTCAGAGCGTTGCATGTGCGTGTGTCTCCACGAAGCATGCAAACACCTATATATTTCCATGCAGCCCGAAGCACGATGGCCCGGCCCACGGCCCGAGAATTTGGCCCGACACGAGCACGGCACGGCCCGATGAGGTTCGTGCCCGGGATGGCACGGCCCGACTCCACAAACCGTGCTTGGGCCGACCCCCAGGCCCACGGGCCAGCACAGCTCGGCACGACCATATATGGCCAGGCACGAGGTGGCCCGACGCCCCAGCGGCCCAACGGCTGCCCCTCGTATATAAGCGCCCCCCTCAGCCAAACCCTAAACTAATCCGTGCCGCTCCGCTCTCGCTCTCGCCCCGCCGCCGCCCCGTTCTCGCACTCTACTCTCCGTCTCTGGTCTCCCTCTTCGATTCTGGTGAACTGAACCCGCCTTCCAGCGGGCGGCGGCCTCTGGTTCTCTGCCTTCCTCCGTCCCTGACTCCGTGATCTACTTCCTCTCTGCTCTCTCCTTTTTCCCTTCCCTGTCGTTATCGGTGATTATGTGAGTTGGTGGTGGCTTGGGGCTTCTGGGTTGTGGATTTCCTCCATTGCCGGTCAGTCGTCGTCGTTGCTAACTGTGTGTCATCTTATCTTGGGGGCTCGTCGCCTTCTCCGGCACCGGGCTCCGGTTGCGAGGTAAACCCTAACCCTAACCCTATCCTCTTCCCTCTTCCCTCTTCCTTTTCTTCTACCTTCTTCTATCTTCTTCTCCAGCTCCGGTCTAGCCTTCGCTTGTTTACTTGCACAGGTCGGTAGCCGATGCTTCGTCCTCTAGGTGCGGCTTAGGGCGAGCTCGGCGGCCACCCGCACCATCGAGGAATGGCGCTGGAGTAGCGATGGCGGACGACGATGGTGTCCTTCCGCCGGGCATGGCTCCCGAGGGCGAGAACGACGATGACCTTCGCGACGACGCTGCTGCCTTGTTTGGTGTCGATCTCGGAGACAATGCTCCAATCGATCTAGACGCTGACGGCGGCGGCGGGACCACAACCGGATCAAATAGCACTGCCAATGCTCCATCTAATGCTGGTACTACTACTAGCAGTGATAAGAGAAAATCTCCTGTATGGGCTGATTTTGATGAGGTTATGGAGACTGTGAATGGTAATTCGATTTGCACTAAAGCTATTTGCAAAATGTGTAGAAGTACTCTGTCTGCTAGATCTTCAAGTGGCACTGGCCGCTTGAAGAGGCACCAGAAGGCATGTAAGGCTAAAATGAATCATCATGCTCAGGTTCAGTCTAGGCTACCACTTAATCCTGATGGTTTGCATAACTGGGAGTATAAGCCGGATGTGGCTAGAACTGAGCTTTGTCGCTTAATTGCTAGACTTGACTTGCCCTTAAGTATAGGTTAGTCTGATGCCTAGGAGGAGTTCATTGTTCGAGCTCACAATCCTAGGTATGTGCGGGTATCTAAGCAGACCACTACTAGAGATCTGGCTAGGCTCTTTAATGAACGTAGGAAAATGCTTAAGAATCATGTGTTGTCTGGTGCTTCCTCTGTTGCTCTAACATCAGACATCTAGTCTGATAATGCAAAGGAAGACTACATTACTATTGTTTGTCATTATGTTTCTGCTAATTGGGAGCTACAGAAAAAAGTAATTGGTTTCAGAATGATTGAATGCAAACATACTGGTGAAAATATTTCTGAAAAAATTGCTTGTGTAGTTGAGGAGTTTGGATTGATTGACAAGGTTTTCTCTGTTACTTTAGACAATGTATCTTCTAATTCTAAGGCTATGAATACTTTGACCCCTCTGTTTGGTGGTTATTTGGGTGCTGATCCTTCACCTGATGCTGATAATGATCCATCTAGAATTAAGTACTCACTTATTCACCAACGTTGTGCTTGCCATATCATCAATTTGATTGTGAAGAGGTTCAAACCATACTTACAGGATTTCAGAACTGCTATTAACTTCTTAAATTCCTCTAATCAGAGAATTGCTATGTTTAAGAACTATTGTATTGCTCAGGGTGTTAGACCTAGGAAGTTTGGTCTTGATATAGAGGTTAGATGGAATGCAACATACCTTATGCTCAAACACTTGATTCCTTATAGAGATGCTTTTGAGGTGTTCATTAATGCTAATTATGGATCTGAGTTGTTGTCTGCAAAGCACTGGGATATTGCTGGCAAGATATTAGAGTTTCTTGAGCTATTTTATGACTCAACTGTGGTTCTGTCAGGTGTTTGTACTAGCCCTCTGGTTCTACACCATGTTCTTGATATTGCTGCTCATTTATATGCTGCAGAGAAAGATCAAACACTAATGTTCATTGTTTATCCTATGAAGCTAAAATTCATCAAATATTGGCAGCCAATACCTATGTTATATTCAATTGCATTTGTTCTTGACCCTAGAGCTAAGATGAGAGGTCTATTTAATGTTCTTGCATTGCTAAAGGATTATGTTGGCTTTGATTACACTGCATACTATGCTGATGTGAAAACTGAACTTAAAAAATTGTTTGCCAAATATGAGAGAATGTTTGGTAAAGCTAGGTCAAGGAGGGCTACACAGCCTGCAAGCATTACAGGTAAAATAAAACAGGCATGGGGAAGGATCTTTGGAGGACCTGGCAATGGTGTTGTTGGTCCTGGCCGCGCCACTTCCTCTGCCCTGACTTCCTCTACATCTGGTTCTGGTTTGTGTGAGCTCTCAGTTTATCTTGACAGTGACAATGTCACTGCATATGAGGATGATTTTGATTTACTTCTCTGGTGGCGTGACCACAAACTAACCTATCCCATCCTATCCATTATAGCTAGAGATATTATGCTAGTTCCTATATCTACTGTTTCTTCAGAATCATGCTTTAGCACAGCAGGAAGGATCATCGAGGAGCGGTGACGGCGTCTGCTGCCTGAGCATTTGGAGATGCTAGCTTGCATAAAGGATTGGGAGCTAGGAGAAAAGAGACTACAACATGCTATTGAGAACAAGAGTTGGTGGAATCCTTCCAGAATTTGTATCTGGATGAAGATGGAAAAGGATCTGAAGCTTGTGGCTGACTTGGGACTTTGAGAGTTGAGAGTTTGATATTTTGAGTTGAGATAGAATAGGAGAGCTGAAGAGGACTATCTATCTGTCTCACTGTCTTTTGTATCTGTGACTTGACAACTTTGAACATTTGAATTTAATTAAGAGCTGTGCTGCACTCTTTTTCCCTTTTTAGGGTTTCTCACAAGGGTGAGTTTTACCTAAAAAGATTTTTAATGAAGCAGCATTGCACATATAGCTCATTTTGGTTAATTTGTTTGTCAACTGTCTTTTATGATTTTATCTATTAACCGAATTGTGAATATGAGTGTGGCTGTGAGCCTGTATGGCTGAGAGCATGAGACAGTGAGAGTGTGAGACTGGCTATGATGTGATCCTGTGATTCTGTGAATGAATATTAACTGTGAATTGTGAATTTGTAATTCTTTGAATACTATCTGAGTTATCATTCTATTTCTATTTGACTGGCTGTGAATTTTGCTAAGTGTAGAGAGGTTTTTTTGTTACCCGGGCTGTGCGGGCTGGCCCGGCACGAATTTTGGCCCGCAGGGCCGTGCTTGGGCTGGAAGTAAGGCACGAGGTCCGGTAAGGCACGACGTGCCGTGCCGGCCCGTGACCTGAGGGCTGTGCCGGGCCGTGTCGGGCCGGCCGGTTGGAAATGACTACAAACACCCTCGGTTGCAACATGCAAGTATATCGCCAATGGACCCGTGCTTTAACGCACGCGAAGGCTACTTCCGACTTCAACGATCAGCAATCAACGAAATAAATTTACGACCAATCTACACCACCATGCAAAGCTAACTCCTGTTTTGTATTCCGATTAATATTCTAAAATATATGTACGTATATATCCATATATGTATATACAAGATTTGTTTACTGATTTTTCTTTGATAATTGATGAAAGCTTCAGTGATTCCTCGTCAACTTCCGGCGGCGACTTGCCATCATCAATCATCGAACCGGACTCGCCGAGCCGCTAAGCCAGCCATCGCCACGTCAAGCGACTTCTCGATACGCCGACCACTCTACTCGACGTCAATCAAGTTAAGTGATATTTTTAATATTCTTTGACCTGCATATATCTCCAGAAATTATCTACATGGTTCTTCACCGCCGACCTCTTCATAAGCCCTGACAAAAGCTCAGGCAACTCGCCGACGATTTCTCCATAAGCCTTGACCACGCTCGGTCACTCAGAAGATTTTCTTCGCCGACGAGATACTAAGTATCTTTCCGTTTTCTTCTCTTAAGGGTTGCTTAACGTACCTTGATAGCACACGTCTTAATCCGTGAAACCCGTCTACGTCCCGTAAGCCGTAAACTCAAATGGTCATGTTAAGAAACCTCTGAACCACACGCCGGGTCAGGTGCTTAAATGTAACAGGCCGACTACCAGAGTAAATTACGTGACCTGACAAGAGTAAGAAACGGACAATCTTATCATGCATTCTACAGTATTGAGATCCACTCTAAAATCTACATCAGGTACTACCCATTGTACACACTTATTTTGCAGGAACTCTTCGCCGAACTCTCGTCGCTCCTCGCCGTCCTCACGCTGCTCGGACACCGCCTCTGACCACGCTGGGGACTCGTCGCCGCTTCTCGCCGTCCTCACGCTGCTCGGACATCGTTTCCGACCACGTTAGGGACTCGGCGCCGCTCCTCGCCGTCCTCGCTCTGCTCGGACATCGTCTCCGACCACGCTGGGGACTCGTCGCCGCTCCTCGCCGTCCTCGCGCTGTTCGGACTACGTCTCCGACTAGGCTGGGGACTCGTCGCCGCTCCTCGCCGTCCTCACGCTGATTGGACATCATCTCCGACTACGCTAGGGACTCATCGTCGCTCCTCGCCGTCCTCATCATCGCTCCTCGTCATCATCGACCACACTGAGGACTCATCGCCGAGCTGTCAAGTCACTCCATGCTGTTCGGATCAGGGTGCTGATCTTGGGCAGCACATCGGGGTCTTGATATGCGCCTCGCCGTGGTCGGGGACTTCGTCATCACTTCACATGATCAATAATTTCTAGAATTTTTGACCCTGACACCACGTGACTACGTCACCTACTATTTGGCTCGGGGATTAAGTGGATACACTTCACCTAACGGTGAAGGAATTGGTTCTGGCGAACCAAAAGTGGATACACTTCACCAAAGAGAAGCTTTTTTCAAAATTTTTTCTGAGCTTCTTATATCCATCTGATCAAGCAACTCCGAAAATCTGCACCTCCCGACAAATGCAAGGCGCTCGGGGACTAGATGTGGGGGCATAAACCCCCGGTACCACAAGACAAGACATGGGCCGCACCATCAAAGCTGGCCTGGCCCAGAAGACAAAGACGTGCGGCGCAAGGCACCGCACTACACAGTTTTTGTACCAACTTGGATACTTTACTTGTAACCTTTTCCCTTCGGAGTATATAAGGAGGGGCAGGGATCACCCTTGAGATCAGACCAACTCAGCCCACAACTCACATCATAGCAATACAATCCAGCAACACACAAGACGTAGGGTATTACGCCTCACGGTGGCCTGAACCTGTTGTGATAGAACCGACCAATTTATACGAGATTAAGCATGATTGCCCCCGTTTAACACGTTGGCACACACATACTCTCTCTCGTATAAACCCGGTAGTCTGCCGAGTGTCACGAAGGACCTCGGTAAATCAATTTACAACAGGATCGTATTGATAAAGGAAACATCAATTACAAGCACAGAGTTCACAGTGGAAATTTATTACAACAGAGTAAGATAGTTATTACAATACCGAGTTTAAATAATATACATAAAAGTATTTGGTTTTGAAAACCATTTCTTCAAATCCATAAACACTGCCATACTCACTTTATAACTCCATACATAGCAAAGGAGGAAAGTAATAAGATAAGACCATGCCATGTGGTCTTTACTCCTCTGCTTCTATGGCAGGGTCATAAAGCACATCACCTGCAACGTTGGGAATAAAACCCTAAGTATTCAATTGTACTCAGCAAGACTTACCCGTCAGAGAGTAAATAAGAAGACTCTCAAGGATATGCAAGGCTTAATTTGGTAGAGTTCATGAGGTAGCAATATTTTGCGAAAAGAGCTTACTAACTTTATTACAATTCCAGGTTTGGCATAGGTTTTATTAGAATCATTATTACTAAGTTTGCATCTATTCTAAACAAACATGTATTTGATCCAAACATGGGGTAATTTATAATCATCATGTTTACTATATTACAGAATCAACTATGCTTCTTCGATAGTGATCAAGTTTCTCACTATCCGGGAGAGACGGCGATTCGAATCGATTTAATCCAGCTGGATAAAGCCCGTATCACACACCCTTACGAACCCATCCCAAAAGTTCGTATTTGTGTAGGGTAGCTTCTCACTCTATTCGGGATACCGTGGGCTTGATCCACAGTGCAAGGCTCAGGGGGCAACCGGTGCTAGGACGCTCAGACAATGCCTACCCTTGGTCAAACCCTGTCCCACCGCACATCCTTTCTCTCCGCCAGCGATGCACTGCAGTTCAAATCCTAGCCCAACTAGTAGTGCTATAGCTTCACGGTCGGAATGACTTATTCGGCCGTTATGTGAAGGTACGTTCAATCTCGATCAAGGTTCAGACTATAAAATGATCCCAAATCATTTCTATACAGACGGGGATAAACAAGGATGTGTGCCTAACCAACAATCAGGACCATAAAGGTACACTGCATCCCGTCTGTTTTTCATTATCACATGATTTCCTCTCCACATTGGTTACCAGTACCAATGGGTATAAGTAACTGTCTAAATCTTGCAGGTGACAGGGGATCACCTGACTTCTACCGGTCTAAACATGGCTAAGTATAGAACGGTACTTATCTAGTGATAACAGGGTGTTATTTCTGGACAAGGTATATAATGCAACAACGGTTTCATTCAACTCTTATAAACGTAAATGCACATCTCATAAAGTAAATTTACTCAAAAGTAATTCAGAAATAGAATAGGTAGATATATAGAATGTCCGGGGCTTGGCTCGGCGAAAAGTGGAGGGTCCATGGTTAGGACACTTTGGCAGTGAGTCAATATCGGGTTCTTCGCCTTCGGGTGGCAACTCCTGTGGATTCTCCTCGACTATCTCGTATTCGACGAGATTTTCCTCTTCGAATCCTATATGTATGAATAGGATGTATACATGAAAATAATGCACTACGATATGCTGGATGAGGATGATATGATGACATGAAGTGTGGAAAAATGTACCAATGTAACCCTAGTTAAAAAGACAAGTTTAAGTTGGTGTGGTTACATGAAATGATAGTCTTGTTTTTATTCATTTTACTGAGTACGTGCATATTTATTCTCCGGTAGAGAAGTTTATAATCCTACAGATCATCACTTAAACAGGCATGACATGATTTTCACGATAAAGTTACAAGCCAACAAAATCTATTTCTATTTGCTTACTAAAGCATAAAATGTTGGTTTTAGTTCATTAAAAAAGGTTAAACTAGCAAAGCATCATCATTGCCATGGAACGGCAGGGGTGGGTGTCTTATAGTCTTCACATAACATAACAAAGTCACTAAATTTGATTATCCATCATTTCCCATACATTGGGCGTTTTATTTATTAAAGAAAACATTAATTATAATGGGTCGAAAATAATTATAACAGTAAAAGTTATCAAAACAGTACCAAACTTTTTGTGAAGGTAAACAGTAGCATTAATAACACTCACACCAATTTTCAGAATTTTTGGAGTAATATTTTAAGCTACAAAAATCACCAAGTATCCCTTTTATTAATTAAAAGGATAAATTTTAGTTCAAGACAAATGTACTGGAAATGCTTATTTCATATTTTTCTATAAGAGTATACACTATACAGAGTATATACTCGCACTGAAGTGGCCCAGGCCGGCCTCCCGCGCGGCGCCTGGTTATTTTGCAAAAGAGCCCTCGGGTTTTCTGGAAACTAACCCGCGCTCCACTTTAACACTATTCAAATAAGTTACTGACTTCACGGATAACCCCCTGAAAAAATTCAAATTCTAGTTTCGAAGTCTTTCCCTCTCCCCCGTGTTGACCCGAACGCCGACGACCTTTGACCGGCAGTTGCTCGTCGATGTAGGGTCTCACCGGCGACACCAAGGGCACCAACGTGCTCCTGGTGACCTTCCGCGTGGTTTGAGCTAGGTTAGAGGCTCGGAGGTGGACTGTGGCTTCGGTGGCGACGAACAGAGCGGCACGGCAGCGCTGCTCGTCGGTGTGCCCACTGTTTCCGGTGATGATGAACCTAACCAAGCTTCGTTCTAGCCTCGTGGTGATCTGGTGAGGCTCTAGGGTGAGTTTTGGGGCTCGGTTCAACATTAGTAAAGCTTCGACGTGTACACAGCGGTTCGGCGGCGAGGACACGGCGGTGGCAAGCCATGTTCCGACCGAACCGAGATGGTAGCGTTTACAGTTCTTGGTTCTACGAATGCTACGACTCATGTAGGGTATGAAACACAGGTTAAAACGAACTAAAACATCACAGAGAGGGCTAGCCTCGTGCATCCGCACGGTTTAAAAGAAGAACAAGAGCACAGAGACGGCACCGAGCCGTAGGGTGCTCACCAGCGGCCTAACGGCGACGAGGTTTGGTCGAGGTGAAAGAGCAGTTCGTAGTGAAGCTTCGTGCACGGTTAATTGGATAGTGGTGCTGTGTGGTGGTCCAATTTGGCCGGCGATCCGAGACGGACGGCGGCGGACCGAGGTGAGAGATGTGATGACTCCGGCGACCTCGTCGGTATTTATAGGCACGGGACGGGTGGTAAGGTGGCAGGCGAGTTCGCGAACTTGATGACACAGTCAGTGAGGTGCCAGGGCTGGAATGGCGTTGGGGCGACGGACGGTGCCGGCGGCGCCACCTCTGTTGCCATGAACAGAGAGGGAGCGGCCATGGCGAGTCGCCACCGCGACGGAAGAAGAGTAAAAGGGTTTTTCTGCTCTGTTGCCAGCGAGGAGAAGTCCTTAATTGCACCAGAGCCGTGGCCGGGGCGTCGAGGGCTCGGCGAGAGCGCCGGCGACACGGCGGCAGCGAAGGAGCAGCGGCCGGTATGGGCATGAAACAGGGAGGTTACTGTAGGAGAGATCTTTTCTTCTCCCCTTTTCAAATTACTCCCAAATTCATATAGAAACTTGAAAAATTCCAAAAATAAAAGTTGTTCAAAATTTTGGGTACTACAACTTTGGTTTTTGAACCATGTCCAAATTCTTTATACATTTTGAAATGCAAATTTGACCTAATAGAATTCATTTGCAATTCGATTTGAAATTCAAATTTTTGCTTAACAACTTCAAAAACTTCCTATATGAAAGTTGCTCTAAATAATGAGCTTAACAACTTTGATTTTTATACCAAAGTCATATTCCCATTATTTTTGAAACTAAGGTTTAGTCCTTTGAATAGGATTTAAATTGATTTTTATTTTATTTCAAAACAAACCAAACTTGAGGTTTCAAAATCACCAATTTAAGATTGGATTTAGGTCTAGGTTGTTAAACCAAAGTTGTAGCAAATATTTTTCTTTATCACATCTATTCATGGTCCAACCACATATAGAGTTTAGAAATTAAAATCCTACTTAAATCAACTTTAGGATCTATATACGAGGATATAAATCTACAAGCATTTTTATTTCAACCAAAGCAAATTCTAACATTATTTGATGGAACACAATTATTAACTTACTTAAATTATGAATTTAGGTTGATCAAAGCCACTCAAATAAATAAACCCTAATGTATATAAACATCACATAATTTTAGGGAATAGTAAAAATGGACTTCTTTTTACTATGTGATCATGATTATGAATAGTGATAAATGCTTATGTGTGCAAATGCAAATGCTAATGCATGTTTAACACCTAGGGTGTTACACCTGTATAAATCTTGTGTCTCGCGCTCTTTGCACAATGTTTGTTCGTCTTAGGCGCACCTTTACCGATCATCTACCACCTTGGGTATATCCCTCGGTGGACTATCGACGATACCTTGTCGATAAAACAAGAGGCCATCTTTGTGTTCCACCGATACCCCACGGGTTACTGGTGCTGCTATATTCTCCCATAGTTCATGGGACAATTGCTTATTTGGCCTTGAAAAAAAGTTTGGTTACTTATTTGGCCCTTTTTTTTAAGTTGTCTATTTAGCGTCAAAGTGAAGTTTGTTACTTATTTGGCCTTCTGTTACTTTAGAGGTCTTAACGGTGTTAAGTGACGTGTAAAAAGACCATTTTGCCCCTGCGCTAAAAAAATAAAAAACAGTCTTGCTTGTTTAATGTATAAAAAAACAGTCTTGCTTATTTAATGTATATATATCTATTATCAAATATTCACATCACCAATATATATTCTCAGATTGACATAACAAACATATATATTCACAGCCACACAATTATACATTAAACAAGCAAGACTATTTTTTATTTTTTTAGCGCAGGGGCAAAACGGTCTTTTTACATGCCACTTAACACCGTTAAGACCTCTAAAGTAACAGAAGGCCAAATAAGTAACAAACTTTCACTTTGAGGCAAAATAGACAACTTCAAAAAAAAGAGGGCCAACTAAGTAACTAAACTTTTTTCAGGGCCAAATAAGCAATTCTCCCAAGATAATAGCGTACAAATACAACATAAAATTTTAGTCGAAGACTTAATTCTTTTATTCTCAAAGCACAAAGTGTTTCTAGTCTTCTAAATAGACTAGCAAATAGCAGCTAAACCCACAAAATATACATGCTTCCCTCCTGTTATACATTTGGGAATCCAGCTCCAATATTGGGCAAAGGAATTTGGTCTAACATTTGCAACAAAGATATATGCCAAGATGCTCCATACATACTTGATTACCAGGCAATCAAAAAATATGTGAGCAATACTTTCATTGTTGTGGCAAAAGGCACACGAGGAGCTTCTATTCCATTTTCTTTTCAAGAGATTATCTTTAGTAAGAATGACATTCTGAAATACCAGCCACATGAAAATTTTGACTTTGAGTGGATGTTTGGATGGGTATCCACGTTAATGTATTATAGGTCCTTAAACTTTTCGTGGATTCCCACTTAGGTTCTCAAAACTAAAAAAGTAACGATTTAAGTTCTCAGTCTATTATGGACTATCACTTGATTCCTCCAACTCAAAAAAAAGTGATCATATATGTCCTTCAACTAATGTTGCACTAGACTAGATGTCCATATCCACTGACGAGCTGGTAGTTGCCTAGCTTCTGATGGCGCTGTTGCTTGATCCCTCTTCCTTCTCAGGCACTTAGCAAATGAACGAGTGATGCTGCCTATTCTGAACCCTGCTAGCTAATCATCTTCTAGCTCTTCAGATCCTAGCTATTCCTATCATTGCCAATGGGTGAATTGGGACAGATGATGCTGAAGGTGGCAGGACAACGTGGTGTGGCGCGCCAACACCTTCTACCTGCAGTGGCCTGCACCCATCCTGGCCATTGCGATAGCGGTGGCACCTACCTAGTGGTTCTCGTGGACAACCTGTCCGCTTCCCGCAAGGCTATGACACGGTGATCGCTACATCGCTGGCCGCGCTCTCCTACAATAGGCAAAGGCAGTTGGCTGAGCCTAGAGAGGGGGGGGGGGGGGGGGGGGGGGGGGAGATCGTCGCCATGATGGATACCTTCTCCATCCCGAGCGAGTGAAGGCAAGTTGGCTGTAGCCCAAGAACAGTAGCTTGACGGTGAAGATCAAGCATGATTGCACTATGGTTCAGCAGCCCACTGGTGATCGTGTCGGCTAGCATTAGTTTAAGGATATAAGTGGTAACGGTTTTAGTTGGAGGACCTAGGTGGTAGTTCACAATAGATTGATGACCTAGATGGTCACTTTTTAATTTAAGAACCCAAGTGAGAATTGACAAAAAAAAGTTTAAGGACCTATGATACATTTTCATCCACTATCCAAATTATTTCTGGATTCTAATTTAAGTATTATCCATATCCAATAAATCCAATCTACATTATCCACAGAGAAATAGTCCAATTATACATTGGGCGAACAAGTCCATTTCTACATCTATAGGTGATGGTGATGATAAGTGGCACCAACTTTTTTAGTATCTTTGTTCTGTCTTTTCGCAGCTTCGTTTGACCAGAAAAAAATAGTTCTGGCAATCGTGAGTCTTTTTTTATAGCTCGTCTTGAGGTGTACTCCCTTCGTTCCGGATTCTAACACAGTAACATGTTTCAGTATACTAACCTTAACTAATTATAAATAAAAAACTATAAATATTTATAATGTCAAATAAATACTAATAGATTAGTTATAAAATGTATTTTCATAATATATTAATTTGGAGCTATGAATATGAATATTATTTAGTAGGAACTTAGTCAAATATGAACTATTTTATCTGGCACGTAACACGGAGTTACATGTTTAAAGGCGAGAGAGTACTAAACTGTTCGCTGAAATTCAAAGTAAACGTTGACTTTGACAGAAAAAGCGTTGAAGCACTGATTTTGACTGAAAAAACGTTGATTTAGCGAACAGGCTTTGGTATCGTTGCATTTCCGTGGCGAAGCAAAGCAAGCCGCGCCCTCCTTTGCCACTGGCGATGTTCGCCAGCCGCTGTGCCGTCGTCGTCATCGTCGCTGCCCTCGCGCCGCTTCTGCCGCTGGTGCTACCGGCCGCGGAGACCCAGGAGGTCTACTGCGACGATTCCACCTATGCGGACAACAGCACGTTCCAGGCGAACCTGAACTTCCTCGGCGCGGCGCTCCCCGCCAACGCCTCCGCCTCGCCGGCAGGGTACGCCACTGGCGCCGTCGGTACGGCGCCGGACCAGGTCAACGGGATGGCGCTCTGCCGCGGCGACACGAACGCTTCCTCCTGCTCCTCCTGCGTCGCGGCTGCGTTCTGGGACGCGCAGCAGCGCTGCCCCCTCACAAAGGGCACCACCGTCTACAAGGACGCTTGCACCCTTCGCTTCGCCGGCATCCGGTTCCTCGACTTCCTCAGAGAGGACCAGTGGCTCGTCTCAGAATTGGTGTAAGTATGGCTATGAATTCCAAGGTCCCAATTTTGTATATCAATAACCCAATAAGATTTTCTTCTAGCTAAGAGGCGCGCGGGCCTTACAAATTTGTGAACTTGTTACAAGTCCCTCGATTGAGCCGAGCCCTGAGAGCGTCAACGCCTCAGATGCTTGGTTCGGCGCCGCCGTCGCGGGGATCTTCACGGCCCTGGTCAACCGCGCGGCGGCGGCGAGCAACGCGAGGAGGAAGTACTTCGCCACGGGGGAGATGGGTTTCGAGCCTAAGCTCTACGGGCTCGCGCAGTGCGTGCCGGATCTGACGCCGGCGCAGTGCCAGGGCTGCCTCGGAGACCTCCAGTCGAGGGTGACGACGCAGTTCCTGAGCGGACGGCCCCTCGGTAACAAGGCTTTCATGGTGTGGTGCTCCCTGATCTATAGCGTGTCGCCGTTCTACGCCGGCCGGGCGATGCTGCAGCTTCCGGCGCCGCCGGCACCTCCACCAACGCCCACGCCCACGCCCCATTCTTCAGGTCTAAACCACGTAGGAGTTGGACACTCGATTCTTGTTTTCCTCCAAACTAAATATTTCTTTCAGTCACTATGTTAACTCACAAACAAGTTCGAAATTCATCAAATGATATAGTCCAGACCAGACTAAAATTTCGCCGGAATTTCAGCAGAAGGGAGTGCTACTTTCTTTCTTTTTTGAAACAAAGGGAGTACTACTTTGAGTTCTTCACTATTTTTAAGGTTCAATGAGTTTTTCACTTTTTTTAAGGTTCAATATCAAATACTCCCTCGAACCTGAAAAGTGAAAAGAACACAATTTTAGCTCTACTATTCGTTAATTTTTCTAAAGTTTGACCAAGATTGTAGATAAAAGTACCAATATTAGTAACACAAAACATGTATATTATGAAATTATATTTCATGACAAATCTATTGACATTTATTTGGTATCATAAATATCGATACTTTCAATTTGGTCAAACTCAAAACATTTTGACCCACTACTATGCTAGAATTGCATCCTTTCCTACTTGATATTCAGGCTTGGTGTATGCAGGGAGGAAAATAAATGCAGCAGGAATCTCTGCAGGCATAGCCTGTGTTGTTGTGTTGATGTTGATTCTTTTGGTCTTTTTCTTTATTCGCTTCAGGCTAAGGACTAAAGTGAAGAAAAATGACCACCGTGAGTAGCAATGTTGGTTTTTCTTATGAGCCTGTATTTATGGTTTTCTCAAATTAGTTCTTGTCATATAACACCAGCACTAAAGAAGATTGGGAGAGCTCAATGCACGATCTTTGATTTGTTGACACTGGAAGAGGCGACTGAACATTTCTCGGAGAAAAATAAGCTTGGAGAAGGTGGTTTTGGTATTGTGTACAAGGTAGGTAATCAAGTGAAAACTCAGGGGAAAGATATTCTAGTACTTCATGCCTTCTCTGAAAGTATCATCTGTTTCAGGGGATATTGTCTAATGGGCAAGAGATAGCAGTCAAGAAACTTTTAGGAAGAGCCGGGCGTGGGTTGGATCAGCTACAAAATGAGGTGCAGGTACTGGCAGAGCTTCAGCACAAGAATCTTGTTGGGTTACAGGGTTTTTGCTCGCATCATAATGATACACTGCTAGTTTATGAATACATCAAGAATGGGAGCCTTGACACTATTCTATTTGGTACTTCCCTCTTCATTCACGTCTTCAGATTCATATCCAGAATTCCTTTGTCACACTGCTCCAATGCTTTTTATGAATCCTAAGAAATTTTTGTGCTTTAAGCGAACCTAATGAGAAACATAATAAAAAAAATACTTGACACATTTGACTTTGCATGTATTCGATGCATATCTTTGGCCCCTAATTTACTCTACAATATATTATTAAAATCCTTCAATTAAAGAGATTTCACAAGTATTTTGAACAGAAATATACATATATAACTTACATGTTTCAAACTGAATAATGTAATAGTTATTGGTGTTTATACCTTTTAAGGTTTCATCAAATGTTACCCTAGCTAAATGACATGTATTTGTGTCCAGAAGGAGCACAGGTTATGAAAAATTAGGGAAATAAAATCACTAGATTGATATCTGACAGCGTAATTTACATGGTATCACTGTAGTGACGGATTAGATTCTTTTCTGAACTTTGTCTGATAAGTGAGCAACCATTATGATGTTTCTATATTGTTTTTCTAGTATTTACCTATCAGTAACAGACTAACACCTAATTATAAGCTGATAATTTGGGCACAACAGATGATAGGAAAGGAAATGCACTGAACTGGGAGCAACAATACAACATCATCTTTGGAATTGCCAAGGGGATATTGTATCTCCATGAGGACGCAAGCATGAGGATCATCCATCGGGATCTGAAGGCAAATAACATTCTTCTGGACGACAACATGGAACCGAAAATTGCAGATTTTGGGTTGGCAAGGCTTCTAGGAGAAGGCATCACCCATACTCAGACAGCCAGAGTTGTTGGAACATTGTAAGCAAAGCTCATAAACTTGGCTGAGCTTGCTGAATGCATGAGAGTGTCCAGTCCAGGCCTACCTAACTAAAGCACCTCCCATCCTATGCAGTGGCTATATGGCGCCAGAGTATGCATGTGGTAGTGTGTCGCCCAAGACTGACATCTTTAGCTTCGGCGTGTTGGTTCTTGAGATCGTGACCAGGAGAAGCAACTGCAGTTCTGATGACCACAGCACTGTGAATCTCCTTAGTGATGTAAGTGAAGTGCCGGGTTGGCTTTGTTTTCCATTTCTTTTTTTCACTGCATCTAAGCACTAAAACATTCATACCATCGTGTCTTAATCTGGAAGCCCTCCCTGCGAGTTTCTCTGACAAATTATAAATTGATGCTTCTCTCAAAAAATTACAAATTGATGCTGGTCATCTAACAGGTCTGGGATCACTGGAAGAAAGGGACCATGTCACAAATGCTTCACCGGTCGCTGGATGAGTTTGCTCGAAGCCAAGCGCTGCGATGCATCCACATTGGTCTGCTGTGCGTCCAGCCGGGACCTGACGATAGGCCAGACATATCAGCCGTAGTGTTAATGTTAACCAGGGATAGCATAGAGCTCCAGCCGCCGGCACAGCCTGCATTCTTCTTCGGTAGAGAGTCACCTTCAGCTTCACGGTCAGATGGTCAGAGCAGCTATGTATATCGCCGACCTGCTTTCATGTTAGAACAGGGCGTCTCTGTGAATGGGATTACACTCAGTGAACTGTATCCTAGATAGGATCAAAGTCTGGATACTGAGCACATGGAATACAGCTGAAACTTTCACTTTGGTTAACATGTTGAATTCTCTATGAGTTAGGGGCTCAGGCCCCTCCAGTTTCCTTAAAAGAAAACTCTCTATGAGTTCCCAAATTGGCATGCAGAAATGGGTTTTCATAAATTTCATAAAGTTTTTTTTCCCCGAATTTCACTAAGAATAATAAGTCAACCAAAAAATTCAATTTTTTCCCATGGCCCGGCAGTAGAGTTTATTGTAACTTGGGTAGTTATGTATCTCTGCTCGTTTGACTAAAATGAAACGCCGATTTTGGATGACGCTGATTTTTTATGAAAGACAAATACTATTCTATGTCTGAAAAAATTAAAATAAGGCAAGTGAATAGGGTCACGTGTTTCGACCCATACCATGGCACAAATATATATATCCCCATAGTCTTGGTGTGCCTAGGCTCCCATCGGATGCAGACCCTTCGCAGACCCCAATCTATGGTGAAGGGGGCTCCAGGTCCTCGACATAGCAGCTCCAATTTCACGTTCCAATATTCACCTCCACCTGTCCACGAGCGCCGAGAAGCACAACTGCCGAAGGAGACGTTGAAGCCACAACAACAATCCAAATGCAACGCCTTTGAAGGGAGTAATGCCGATGGCGTCACCGTCACACGTCCATTATGGACTAGGTTTTCACCCTTGGATGGCAAAGCTAGATGGGAAGACACGACGCTCCCAAGAGGGAAAGTGGCGCCCACTAATGTTACCGTCGTCAAGGCTTTCGTTCGAGGATGCCTCTAGCACTAACATTGGGCTACGAAGTCGGACCCTTTACCCACCAGCACCGCTCTCGCCGTTGTCCCACCACTCCACGAAAGCCCCTTCAGAGGGGCATCGATGTGCTGACTGCTGACAGCAGCCGCTGAACAACGTCGACCTTCACCCCCTCCGTCTGAGCAGCTCATGGAGCCGAACCTGACTCCGCTGCTCGCGTAACACTGCCGCCCATCGAGGCCTTCACCGAGTGGCGTCGTCGGCATTGGCACCCGCTACCGTTGCTACCAGCCATAGCAGCCAGCAGCCACGAGGCGCATGTCCCACCATTGTGGGCACCGTCCCTTGCTAACGCCACCGCCTCCATTCTCGTCCGCCTGGGCCCGCAGCAGTTGGCCTTAGCCCACCTAGGAGCAACCCTATTGGCCACCGCCATAGTGTCCGTGCTAGTTTTAGCGGGTACTAACACCGGCTAGTTATTTTGTGTTTTGTGGTTGAGGCTCCGGATGGTGTGCAAAGGGAGAACACAGGATCTATACTGGTTCAGGCCAAGAGGGCCCTACGTCCAGTGGAGGGGGGAGTCGTGTTGCCTTACACCGGGTTGCTTGTAGTAGGGGGTTACAAGCTAGGCGAGAGAGGGAACTGCTCCCAAATCTCTTGTGAGTGTCTAGTGTGTACAGATTGCTTGTTGTTATTCGTGGTGTGTAGTGTGTGAGAGCTTGAGAACTTGTCCCGCTGAGGGCTGGCCTATGCTCTCCCTTTTATAGTCACAAGGGAGAGGTGAGGGCAGCGCGTACATTGCCATGCATGTTACACTGGGGAGTTGTTGCCTTTGTTGACTGTCGTCAGCTACGGTCTTGTCTCCGCGTCTCGGGGGTATGGCCGTAGTGGTTCGTACGATCTTGGTGAGTTCCAAGGCGGCAACAGTCGTCGGATACAGCATGGCGTGGTGTCACACCTGATGGCCGTCTACCCGCACGATGTGACGAGAGGGTGAGTCGCCTCGGGGCGTTGTCTCCCGAGGCTCAGGACTCCTGGAGGCGTGATGGAACGGAGCAGGGCGATATCTCCCTTCGGGCACATTTCCGGCTTCCGGACAGTGTTTCCCGAGGGTCAGATGGGCCCAGATGGAAGGCGTGCTCGTCCTTTCGAATGGACAGTGCAGTAGGTGCCTTTCCTGTTCTTGCGTAGCCCGTCGTCAGGCGCTTGGACGGTCGTAGTCGTAGTTGGTAGATCCCGGCGGAAAACGGGGCGGTGCATCGTAGATCATACGGTGAAGAGGATGACCATAGTGGGCCTATCAAATCCGTTGCCAGGGAAATCCTGACAGGTGGTATGGCCGTCGTGCGCGTGCGAAGCACAGTTGCGTCAAAAATCTCGCCTGACGGAACAGTGCTTGTAAAGTGGTCAGAGAGGTCTCTTGTGGTCCAAGATTGCTCCACTGACGTCAACTGTGCATTGGATGCCTTTGAGAGATTGCGCTCAAGGGGGATGAGGAAGCTCGGGCGAATCGGAGAATCGATGCCCGAGGGTGCCGCTTTGCCGAGCTCTCCCGGGGAGGCTCGGGTGAATCGGAGAATTGGCGTCCGAGGGTGCCGCTCTCCCGAGCTCTGTCGGGGAGGCTCGGGCGAATCAGAGAATTGGCGCCCGAGGGCGCCGCTCCCCCGAGCTCTCTCGGGGAGGCTCGGGCGAATCGGAGAATTGGCGCCCGAGGGTGCCGCTTTCCCGAGTTGTCGTTGATGCAGCATCGTCATGGGCCTCCGTAGGCGCGGCCTTCGTGGGCCTCCGCTGGCCTTTCCTGGGCCGGGCCGTGTTGGGAATGTATGTTTTTGCATCGAAGTTGGGTACCCCATACTTTGGTACCCGACACATAGCAACCCCTACCGCTGCGCGTAGCTGATAACATCATGACGGAAGGATGCAAGCGGAGTAGAAGATCAGAGGGAGAGACCCTGCCACCGCCCCCTTCGCATGCACGAGCACCACCCACCACTAGCCACCACGCCTGGGCCTCGATCTAGCCACCTGACAACTGAGGCCACTGCTGAAGAGCAAGGAAGAAGGGAGGGTGGAGGAGAAGAACAGCCCCGCCGCCACAAACGGTCATCGCTGAGTCCCTTGTGGCTCGAGCTTGGTCATGCCCCACCGGACCGCCTTATCTAGTGCCACGACGCCATCGAGAAGCAAGAAGGGGCCCGTCGCCGCCATCCCGGTGAGCCACATGACCTACTCTGGTGGTGACGTGGATAGAGAGAGGGCGGAGTGGTGGAGGTTCCGGCTAGGCCTAGGACCACCCCGTCCGCTCGTGTGGGCGGTCGGGGGCGATGCGAGGGTAGCACATCTGTCTAGATATTAATAGGAGAAATGTTCTAGGGCACCGTTATACTCCATACACGCTAGTGACAATGCACATGTTGGCTTGTCGTCCATAGGAGATTGCAGTTACGGTATAAGACCTTTTGGCTTTTTTAATATATTATTTTTATTATTCATCTAGACATATCCTCTAGACATACTACATGTCTAGTTCTACAACAGAAATCGTGTCTAAACATTTTATAGTTTAAAATGGGGGGAGTACGAAATACCATGTATTGAACTAAAAAAGTCATGCCGGGTAAGAGAACACGCTTGTCGGGCCTTATTTTGGTCTAGTTAGAGAAGAATGAAACAAGGAACTGGAAAGACACCGGGTTAAGGCCTAGGACAAAAGGGATCTCTAGTTTATTTTCTTGGAGCACCTCTTTCCTAGCTCTAGAATCCCCTGAATAGACCGGGACATGGGGTTGGAACAAAATTACCCACATTTCCCATCGATTATACACTCTGAACCATTTTCTTTTCTATCCCGATAACCCCCTCCTTCCGTGTCCACCCTCACCCCTCCTCATGAGTCCCAAATAGGCCCAACACCCCTCCTCGCAAGTCGCGGTGCACGTTGCTGTTCTTGGTGTTCGCGCCCGCCGTGCCCCAGCGATGCCCACCTCACCAGGTGGCGCCACCCCTGCGCCTCCTATCGCCCATCGGCCTAGCCTCCTTCCCCTGCACCTCCACTCCTCCAATCCTAACCCTAGACGAGAAGAAGGCCGTACCAACAAGCTCCGACACTGCCCAACGACCTCCTCCACAAGCTCCCCGTGCCTCCCCACCCCAACCCCTTGTCGGTCTCGCCTCCTTGCCCCGCGCCCTTCCCCTGCGCGATGAGAAGAAGGCCGCAGTCCGCGAGTACACCGAGGCTCCTAATAGGTGGAGCTCCCTATAACAACCCGGGTTTTCCGATAACAAAAAATACGAGCTTTTTAAAATTTTTCATGCAATGAGTGTGCGACATGTAGTTCTAAGTCGAAACCGTGACAAACCACTAACAAATCGTTGCATTCATATAGAATTGATTGTAGGGGGATTGTCGGAGTTCTATAGTTGGTCTAGGCTTATGCGTCGGAGAGCACAAGTCCGTAGCAATACTTATTAAACCCTTCCCGTTACATGTTCCACTTTTGATTTCATCTCGAACCTTCAGAGTTTCCTCTCTCTCAAGATCCGCTCGAGCCCTCTCCTCGTACCTAGTCAAAACCTCACAACTAGATTTTTCTTTGACCACCTAGAAACCTCTCACTAAATTCTTCTTGATTCTCTATCATGGAATTGTCCCGAATTCGTTTCAATTATGTCTCCGAGACATTTGAACCAAATCCAAGAAAAGGGAAAAGACCGATTTCTTTCCTGCTCTCACCTTCCTACAGCCCAGCCAGCCCCTTCCACTAGCCCTCGCGGTCTCTCCAACCGGCCCAGCTTGCACTCGCCCTCCCCTTGGCCCAACTCGCGAACAGCAGCACACAGGTGGCCCACCCGATCGGCCTGCCTGGCCCACGCGCACGGCCCAAGGCCCAGCATGGCAACGCCCACCCCCAAACCCTAGAGAGCGAGGGCGCTCCGTCCTCCAGCCGTCGTCGCCGCTAGGCTCTCGCATGCACGCACGCCTCGGCGTCCGTACCGCGTCGTTGGATGAGGGCCACGCGTCTCGAGCCTGCATGGAAGCCAAAGATGGCCGTCCACTCCTCCCGAAGCCCTAGCCGCACCCCTTTAAAATGGAGCCGAGGACCTGTTCTTCGTCTCCCTAGTGCCGCCGCCATGGCACCCCAGTGCTTGCCTCCTTCCTCCTTGCCGGCCATGACCGCGCTCACCTCGTCAAGGGCACGACCGTGGCCTCGTAGCGCCACCAGAGCCTCTCCGCGCCGCGCCTCCACCCTGTTCCTCCATGCGCCGCTCCGTGGCCGCACGCGCGCGCCCCGGCCAGCCACCGCCGCTCGGAGCGCCGTGGCCATCGACACCGCCGCGACGTGCCGGCCTCTGCACCACCCCGCCACGCCACGTCGCGCTGCGACGACGCCACCGAGTAGCTGCGACATCACCGACTCCCTGCGCCGCGCCACCTGCGAACCGAAACGCCGGGCCGACCAGACTTCGGCACCACCTCGACGCCGCTCATGCGGCGACCACGACGAACCGCGTGGCGAGCTCCTCAGCATCCCGAACACCGACGTCGCCGTGCTGCTCCGCACTGCCGACGTCGAGCGTGCTCCACCTCGCCTCATCACCGAAGCCCCGGACCTCGACGCGGATCCGCACGACGCTGCTGGCCGCGCTCGCGGCACCACCACGACGCTGCCGCCAAGTCCGGGACCGCGCTGCAGCTGGATGCCGCGGCCAGGCCGCCGGAGTGTTGCCCCGCCGCCTCGACAACCTCTACTCCAAGCCGCCGCCGTCGACCACCGTCCTGCTTGGCCCTTCTCAGAGCCGAGCCGACCAAGGACCGCACCACAGCCCAGGGAGCCTACCACAACCACGTCAAGCCTGCACCTCACCGGGCTCGCTGCACCCTCCCTCGGCCTCCTCGCTCCACTGGTGATGACTGTGGCCATGACAGTATGCCACCGTCGGTTGCCTTCGCCGCCAAACCTTCTCCGACATCACCAAGTCACCGAGCCGAGCCCCTGCTGCACTATTGGTGAGCGACCACAGCCCAGAACCTTACCTCCTTCATGTCATCACCGTTGCCTGAGACTGGCCTTTGCGCCACTGCTATCACTGTTGTAGGAAAGCAGAGACCTTGCTGTGATGTTCACAGGAGCCCCGATGTGTCCGTGCCGATGACCTTGTTCCTGGTGACCGCAAACTGATGCCGTGCCCACGACGTTGAGCTGAACCACGACCTGGACGTCGCCCCGTACGACTGCAGCATCAATGCGGGTCTCCCTGCACGGCCTCGACCCGTCTCGGCATCAACTCGCCACTGCCACAATATCCTACACCTACAAGCCCTCGGTGAGCCCCGACAACCTTCTCGGACCCGCCATGTGCGCCATCGCGTCCTACCCTAGGGAACGCATCGGCAGAGCCACCACCGGCTCAGGAACAACACAACGCACTCACGAACACCGGACTAAACCCAACTAATCGGTCGACACACCATGAACATATACGACGGGCATCGCCGTCGACATAGGCCTTCGTGCGGTGATCAAATGCTTTGTTGAGAACCCAGCCATGCTCTGCCACCTCCCAGCCACTTGATGCCACCTCAAGCCAGTCTTCGGCCAGCCACAGCCCCGTCCGACCAAGCCGCAACCAGTCGCAGGAGGCCATGACTAGCCACGACCAGCCGCAACAAGCCATAGCCGGCCAGAAGGTAGCAGCAGTTGGCCGAGAGAAGCCAGAATATGTTACAGCAAGCCTTGCCACTTTTTCCTTGACACCGACCCGGTTTGCCTTCGTGCCGTACCCCGTTTCCAGATCTTGAGACCCAGATGACACTGGACTGTTGAAGAGCCCAAGTGATAGAAGATGTTGGACTGTTGGATAGCCAATCATTGGAAGGCCAAAGAGATACGACGTTGGACTATTGGGAGCCTTTTCTCTTCTTGTACACCTGTCTGTCTATATATCTGTTGTACACTATCCTTATAATCTATCTGTACATGTATCTGTTGTACCGAACCTGTTGTATCCTATCCTTACGATCTATCTGCATCTGTATTTGTAATACAGGATCCATCTGTCTTAATGCTATGGAAATGTGCTACTCCACTGTCTTGCTGAGTCGTGTCGTTGGATCTTATTGTTGTGTTGTCTGTCTGAGTGCCGTGCCTTCAAGCAGGCTGAGGGATCATACCTCGTTCGGACGTTTCAATCGCGGGATCCGTCCCGCCATGACCGTAATGTCGGGTGCAACTCGACCTCTCGTTGGTGTAGCTTGTGGCCGCGAGCACGCCTCGCCATGACCATGGAGCTATACCCCGTGTGCCGTTCTTTGATTCTTCGTGCCCAAGCCCTCGTATGCTTGTACCTTGTGTAACCGCTGCATTTCTTCGATTCTACGGCGACAACCGCACCGCTACAAATCTGAGAGATGACTTAGTGCCAGTGCACCCAGGTCGTGGTACCCTACGGGTGGTTTGCGCACTTGCGTCTGTTGCATGTCGCTTTCTTCTGACGCCCCGTCTATTCCATGGCGTGCGTGTTGGAAGAGGTGGACCACTGCCTTATTATGTTTCTCGCTTTTTTGTTCCCGCATAGCTCGCTCTACTCGATCCCGTCTTATCCATGGCGATTGGATCAAAGATCGGACTAACCCTTTTTAGTTAGTGAAGCTATGGTCTATATCAAGATCTCAGACCTATGTGAGTCGACCCGATCGACTACTTAAAACCATCTTCACTAAAGATGTGACCGAGAATATGATATAGACATGTCTAGCTAGCTCCTCCCTCTCCCCTCGCTCTCTCTTGAGTTTTTGGTGTTTAAGCACTTGTATGATTGTGCCCGTTTGAATCACAGCCTTGGTACCCTACAAGTGGATTGAACACTCGCACTATCGTGTACAACATTTTTACCAATAATTCCTCGTTCTTCTCTTTTGCTTGGCCCATCCTTCGATTCCCGTCTTCTCCATGACGCCCGGATCGGAAGATCGTGAGCCGTGGTGTTTGCTATGGATAAAGCTCTGGCCTAAATCATTACCATAAAGCTATACTGGGCTTGGCTATGACTTAGATATGTGCTTAGCAAACCACCACTCCTGTTTCTTTGGCCTGATGAAATCGGACATACGTCGAGAGGGCTAAGTCCTGTACCTTATAATATTTTTCTAATGATTAATGGATCTTTTCGCGTCTCGTCGTCTTTTGGTGTATTGGGTGATTTCTTGCCTTGTGTCGCTTCGCGGAGTAGCCGTTTCCGGATTAGCGACGATCGGATCAAGACCCGCTGGAGGAAGAGTGCATGGACGACGACATCACCTATGGAGTGGAGTCACCCCGGAGGTGGTGACCCAGCAGATCAACTACACTAACTAAGGAGTGCTCATACCACTACTACCTCGACAGCGCAGGTGTCATGGCAGCACCTTCTTTTAGAGAATCCTATTAGACATTGCATTATTAGAAATGCTAGCGCTTTGTATTTACTCCTTGCTAGTATATGATGCATACTACTACCTAAGCTGTTATTACCCTACTTGCAACCACTTTACCACGCTACCAAGCTTCGCACATGCGCTCCTTTATATATATACATCTTTCTACCTACTTGCTTGCATGTTACATCACTTTATTTATTAACTCCACTCGCATTATATCTGTGAGGAGATGTTGGTGGGGAAATTGAGAATGGTTTACTTGAACATGGAATTATCCACTGGACTTAACCACTGGGAGAGCGTGCTGCGTGTGTCTTGGGTGTGTGGTGAGGGTCGAGTCGACCAAGTGGGATATACGACGAGCTGTGTAAGCAAGTCTTGCCGGGGGTGCAACCTGGGCATCTCCACGAGAGATACCTGTGGCGGGTAATGACTTATGAGGTGGTTCCGGGATGGATACCCTGCGTGGATTAAAATCCCGTGAACGGAGGTGATGGCACGGGGAGAGTATCCCCTATATGGAGATGACTGCTTGGTCACAACCTAGGATCTGACTAGTGACCGGAAACATCTGGATTCCCTTGCTACTCACTTGCTTCTGAATGGGCAGGAGACGGCTGGACTACTTGGTAGGGCGGTGCCACTACTACTAGGTTGAGAGGTGATAAGGGTGGGCGGTGACGAATGTTGAGATTCCCGTACCGTTCTAGATGCGCAGTACCACTGATTGAGCTCGGTATTGCGTCTCCCAGTCTCAGCGTGATGGTGTAGGATCCGGAGTGTCCCAGGGCTGAGTGGTAGGGTGGCATCGACCTAGGCAAGCAAGCACCCGGAATTCTGCCTAGATGATTGTACAACATCGATGATGGCTAATCTTGTGAGTAGTGAAACCTCTGCAGAGTGTATGGTTGATCAATTGATACATATGCCGATTCGTCGGCTATGGACCTTTCCTAATGTTTCTGCAACCACTATTAGGAGTGGTGTATTCTTTTCTTCCCCTGGATGATGATAGTCCGGCAGTGTGCCTGATGTGGCAGCGTGCCGTTGAGGCAGGACCCGAGAGGGAGTTGGGCCTGTCGACTGAGCGCGAGGTGTGTGTGAGGTGGTGTATGGATGGGATGATGGAATTGGAATGGACTAATGGATGGTGTGATATGGGTTAAAACTTGATGAACTATTATAATATTTACTGCTTGATACTATTTTGCACCTGCTTAGGATGCAAACCACAGCCAAATATTAGGATCGCCAGATCCTTTGTTTTCTCTTTTTCACTAAAGCTCATCGGTGCTGACCATGGCCTGCACATATCTGGCGGTGTGCAGATCACCTGACTAACAGAGATATTGAGATAAGAAGTATTAGAAGGTCTTGTGCCTACGCTCAAGTTTGGTTCAGAAGATGAAGACTATGCTGCGCCAAGTTTAACTCTAATGATGCCCGTGAAGGGGGAGCCTTCACTCGACAACATATTCCGCCAACTCTGATGACGTTTAGATACGCTTCTGCTAAGATTAACCCTGTAATAGGTGTACCCTCAAATGAGGTGAAACTTGTAAATCTTGTAATCGTACGCTGTATGACTGTGATTTCAACTGATATATGATAATGTGATGGAATCAAACTTTGGTTTGATCACATTATAACTCATTCTGTGGATTTTCCCTTCGTGGAAAAATCGAGGATGTTTCACTCCCCTGCACGACGGCCTACCCCCACGATGTATCCTAGCATGACGCCTTTGCTTCTCCTTCTCGGCCACCTGCTCCTTCCACCTCTTGCAATGCGGTGCACCCTTTTTCTCCTCTAGCAATGGCCAAGTTCATGTAGCGACTAGGAAAGGAGGATGACATGTGGGTCCTACTCATAGGGCAAAGTGGGCAATCCACACTATAAAGCGTCATTCTAAAGCTGAGAGTATCTTGATAGCCAAACAACAAAAAAAAGGTCCAACTCCACTCAGAGCCAGCTCCACATGGCATGGATTTTTGGAGTGGTGCTTCTCTATTTGGAGTTGGAGTCATACCAAAAGGGCCCTAAATATCACTCCAGTTAATAGATTTGAGATTTTTCAAAAAGACATTCAACATTTAAAGAAAATGATATGTTCAATTAATTTTCATTGCTTTTTTTCTCAAATATACGAAAGACTTGCGCATCATTGTATTAAGTGGAAGAGGGTTTTACAAGCCGCTCTGCTGAGCATTGAGCTAAGGAGGGCGACAGTTCCACGTTGCCTCCCTAGCTAAGATCCTATGATGATTACTCCCTAAATAGGCAACCTAGCTTCTCTGCCCATGTGAGAATCCACTGGTTCACGGTGTGCTTGATAACATTCAGGACATGTTGTGCTGTGGAGGTGCTTGAGTCAAAACAGCGCGTTTCTTTCTTTCCACGGCTTAATTTTCACTGCTAGAATAGATGAATAATTTAGCTAAATTTTAAAGGTTATTTTATATTATTTTTGTATCAAGTTATAGTTCATACGCTGTACAGTAGTATTATTAGTAGTGAAGACTGAAGACAAACATTGACATGTCGTATTTCCAAAGATTGTGAGCAAGGAGCACCCGCGGTCGATTTGGAGGTGCCGGAATTTGTTAATTTATTACAGGAATGCTATCAGTGCCCGGTTGTTTTGGCTCCATCTAGCAACCGTTTTTGTGGCCGTTCGATTTGTCATGCGTCGTGTCTGGTTCAGTTCTCTGTGTGTGTGTGTTTGCGTGTGTATCGTGTGTGTGCCTCATGTGTGTATGTTTCTCGTGTGTGTGTTTATCGTGTTTTTTTTGTTTTTATTTATGTTTTATTATTTCTATAAAATTTTAAAAAGTTAGAAGACGTTAGATCAAAATTTGATGGTGTAAAAATTGTGTGCTGGTAGCTGTCCAAACTTTCGATTATTTGGTAGGTTGTGGCGTCGTTTGTTTCACCTAGGGATGAAAACGGATCGGATACGAACGGATACCACTGATATCATATTTGTTTTCATATTTCTGGTCGGACTCGGATTTGAATACGGATAGTGTCAGCCATGCCGAATAGGATACGATTGCATGTCGATATCATAAATATACGATTTGAGTATTCGAATACGGATACGATATCGGATATTGAATATCCGAACTCGGATATGGACAGATCTGAACACCTCTAAATGGATTCGGTCGAACGGACGGTCGAATAAATATCCGTACCATTTTCATCCCTAGTTTCACCCACTCTGAACGTCCGGTTGTCGTCAAAACTACTAAACAACCAAACATCCTGTAAACAGTCCCTTGCCAAGGGTAGGTCGGGTATGATATGGAGTATTTTTTGTTTGTAAAGAGTGATTGTTTTGTACTACTCCGTCCTAAATTTGGTGACGTTTTGGATTTTCATGTCACAAGTTTGATTAGATTTAGAAAAAATATATGCTCGTGCTTGTCACGCCGTCGCCGCTAAGCTAGCACTAGCACTAGCAGGCACGGAGGCTGGCACGCGCAGTAGGGTACTAGTAGTAGGTGGAGACTGACATATCATACCCGGCCGGCACAGTAGTGTACAATATGGCTACCTCTATCTACTATTCCACGTAAACCAACACGTACTAGTAGAAGCACTGTACGTGCTTACAACAGTGAACGCACGTAGACACAGCAGCACGTACAACATCACCATGGTCTGAGCTGGCTCTGAGCTAATGCAAGCTCGAGAAATCCGGAAAACGTTGTTTCAGTAGGTGCGTGCAGTTGGAGTGAGATTGGGAGAATTGGTTGTTTCGTTTCATTGAAATAACCGGTTGTTGGTTATACACTGGAATAACCGAATGTCCAATAGATAGATATTTTTGTTTCAGGAAAAAGTGGTTGTTTTGGTGGTAAAAAACAATTGGTTGTTCACTAGTATTACACAAAACTTAACAGCGACGGGCGTTTTGGCTTAACCGAGGTGGTCAGCACAATCACCTCGGACCTAAGGTCACAGTAAATCATGACCTTAACTGAGGTGGTTGGTCAACCGCCACGATTAATAACATTAATCAAGGCGGCTTTGTTAAGATAACCGTCTCGGTTAATATATTTAACGAAGGCGGTTATCTTAACACAACCATGAAGTTAACATGAATTTACCATTCTCGAAGTTATCTGGGCAATCTGGACTTAGGGGCCAAATTGAAGGCGGGGTTCGCTCCCTACAGTGGATAGAAGAAATGAAAAAGGAATGTTACGGCCATCTACGCGCATATAAGCTGTTGAAGATGTTACCATACCAAGTGTGATTGCACAACGTTATCTTCCTTGGTAAGCCGATTCTTACAGTCATTGCACGGATAAATCATGCGATCTCGACCCAGACTCAGACGATGAACTTCTTCCTCACATGTTCTAGAAAAGACAGATCCAGCCTTAATGTCTTGTACATCCAATTCTCCATGTCCATGACCGTGACCTTACAAACACAGCGAATTAAAAAGTCGTATTAGACGAGCGGTATAAGAAAAAAGTTACCTCTAGATCTAATTGAAAGTATCGAAAAAGCATCTAAATCATGAAAAAGAGATGATAATTAGATTGAAAGTAAGAATCAATAGGTTGTTGTGCCACCCTTCACCAAATCCAAGTCTATTTGTTATTCTCTCATCTATTTAGATCTAGCTCTAAAGCATTTGGAAAAATACCTAAATTATGAAAAAGAGAGGAAAAGAAGATTTGGAGAGTAAGAATCAACCTATTATGGTGCCACCCTTCACAAAATATAAGGGCAAAACCTCCTCCCCGTGAAATGGTTATTTTTACTCAAAACCCTAGAAAATGAGGGGAAGTCGCGGGGAGGAAATAGTCCTAGGCTTAACCGAGGCGGTTATCTTAAATAAACTGCCATGGTTAATAACCAATTAACCATGGCGGTTGCATTAGGCTAACCGCCTCGGTTAATAAATTTACCGAGGCGGTTAGTTTAATACAACTGCCACGATTAATAGGGATTAACCGAGGCGGTTATGTTAGGATAACCGCTTCGGGAAAGCTATTAACTGAAGCGGTTGGAGGCGGGTAGCCCTGCCTTTGGCCGACCTCTCTTAACCGAGGCGGTTTGCTGGGCTGCCCGCCTCAGTTAAGTTTTCCTAAGTGCCTCGTAAAAGATTTTGTGTAGTAGTAGTTTTTGCTTTTGCTGTTCTTTCAACAACCAGTTGTTTCATTGGTAAAAAATAACCGGTTGTTTTAAGGAACTAAAACAACTAGTTGTTTAGTAGACAGACTCATTTATTATAGTTTTCCGTATAGAAAGATACACATTCCATCGTCAAAAATGGTGTTGTGGTGCAGTGACCCTAGATATCCTGTATACTACTGAATTATTGATCGAGATACAGTAATATATTTTAGCATCATCATCCGCCTCGCCTCAAGACGTCACGCACTGTTGTTTTTGTTTGTCGAGTTGATCAGAGCACACAGTTTCCGACCTCTGCAGTAAACAAGAGAATAAACACCGGCCGGTTAGGCAGGCTCAGGCAAATTAAAAAAGCTGGGGGCAGCGCGAGGCAACCACATGATATTATGCAAATCACCGTGGAAGGTGGAGGAACTCACTGGGTTGCTGGTAGTCGACGGAGCCGGCGCCGGAGAAGTCACACGCCACGCGAGCCCGGTCGTTGTGCTGGTAGTAGCTGTTGAAGGCGTACGAGGCGTGGGACGCCATGGTGTCCGGCTGGAAGCACGCTCCTCCGGGCTGGATGGCTCTGCAGTCCGCGCCATTGCCGCAGGCGTAGTCCAGCGCCGTCTTCAGCTGCGCGTCCCCGACACCCGGTTTCGCCACGCACCAGCTTGCCGTCGAGGCGCAGAGGCCTAATACATGAATGGATGCCTCGGTGACGGTGAACAATCAAACTACTAATACTACTGCTTAATACATACCGGGTTCCTGGTAGACGACGGCAGCGGCGCCATTGAAGTCGCACGTCCCGTAGGCATGGCCTTTGCTCTGGTAGTAGCTGTTGAAGGCGTAGGAGGCGTGCGCGGCCATGGTGTCCGGCTGGAAGCAGGAGCCGCCGGACTGGATGGCGCTGCAGTCGGCGCCGTGGCCGCACGCGTAGTCCAGCGCCGGCTGCAGCTGTGCGTCCCCGACCCCTGGCTTGGCGACGCACCAGCTTGGCTTTGCGCTGCTGCAAGTGTCTGTGTCACGGCAGTAAAAGTAAAACTATTAACTATGGGATAAATTAAATGCACACGAGGTCGAATGGAAGCATAAAAATCATCTGCTCCCCAATCCAAAAAGATTATCATTTTAGACTTTTCAGACATCACGTTTGACCATTCGTCTTATTTAAAAATTTTATATAAATATTATTTATCTTATTATAATTTATTTTATCACTGAAGATATTTTAATAATTATTAATTGATTTTATATTTTATATAAAATTTTTAAATAAGACGAACAAACATAGTTTCTGAAAAATCAGTCTTTAGGAGACGGACGGAATAAGCCAAAAGAAAAAGAAAGGAGACGACAAGGGTCGATGTTTGTCTACAAACAAACTAGTCACTGCTGACTGGGTCAGCGACAATTTGTCTGCCTGCACTAGCGCTACCTGTCAAACTTCCTTCATGCAGTCTCTGCATGGCATGGAGAGCATATATATGACGACAAACACTGTCCACGTGGCCTAAACAGTACCTCAATGTGATTTACTAGCTAGCTAGGTTTATTTCTTTCTGAATCGATTAAGCACCGGCAGGAAGTTAGCAGATGGATTTACTAAGGACGGACGGACGGACTCACCTGGTGGTGTCTGGTAGACGATGGAGGCTGCGCCGTTGAAATCACAGGCGCTGATGGCACGGCCGTTGCGCTGGTAGTAGCTGTTGAAGGCGTAGGAGGCGTGCGCGGCCATGGTGTCCGGCTCGAAGCACGACCCGCTGGGCTGGATGGCGCTGCAGTCCGCGCCGTTGCCGCACGCGTAGTCCAGCGCCTGCTGCAGCCTGTCGTCTCCGACGCCTGCCTTCGCCACGCACCAGCTCGCCGGCGGCGGGGCCGGCGCTGGGCCGGCGCGGCGGAAGTCGAACTCGTAGATCTTCTGCCTGTTGGGGTAGAACAGGCCGAAGTTGCACTCCACGTTGTCTGGATCGGTGCTCTTGTTGTTCTCGTTGAAGAGCGCGAAGATGTAGACGTCCATGTCGGCGCCGGGCCGGTGCGGCGTGCCCGTCCTGCCGGACAGCACGCGGTTGATGACATAGTTGTTGTACGCCTGCGCGTTGGCGATCGTCGCCTCCGGCGGGCCTCCGGCGTTGTTACCTCCATCATCCAACAGACGCCGCCGCCTGCTGCCGCTCTTGGGAGGCTTGTACGGTTTGAGGTGTCCCTTGTTGGGACACCCGGTCTCCCCAAGAACCGCCTTCACGTCGGCAAATCCGAGCTTCTCCATGGCGTGGTGCGCGGCGTCGAGCTGGGCGTCCAGGAGGCTGTGGTACATGAGGTCGCCGTCGGGCACGGCGTGCGCGGCGTTCCCCAGGGCGTAGTCGAGGGGGATGTCGTCGGGCTGCTCCATCTGGGTCAGGCACGGGTAGATGTTGACGGTGAGGAACGAGCCCGTCCGCTGCAGGAGCCGCAGCATGGGCCGCATCACGCTCTCCGCGAGGTCGTCCCGGAACCTGGACCTGGACGGCGGGGACGAGTCCGTGACGGCGTCGAAGGCGACCGGCGTGGACACCTTCACGGTGCCGGCGAGGCCCAGCCGCGCCAGCGCCTTCTGCACGTTGTCCATGGCCGGGACGAGGGTCATCTTGTCCACGCTACCGGTGGGGTCGTCGAACACCTCGTTCCCCACGGCGACGGCGTTGATCTGCGTGGCCGGGAGGTGCTTCTTCACGCTGTCCTGCACCCACTGCGCCGCGTACGCCGGGTCCCTGGCCGCGCGGGCCAGGGCCTTATTGGGCATCATCACCATTACCTTGATGCCCGTGTTGCCCAGCGACGTCAACACCGTGTCGTTGGCGTCGTATATCTTCACCATGGTGATGCCGTTGTCCCTGAGCAGCTGCGCCACCAACCCAGGGTTCGGCAGGTCGTTCGCCACCGTTCCATAGTTCACCCCTACCTCGCCGGCCTCTGCATATACATGTACGTACACAGCGTAGGTTAGTACTTATTAGCTAGTGCATGCATGCTTACTAATAAATAAACTGCACTCCCCGTACGTGGCAAGCATCGTACTCCCTCCGTCTCACAAAGACTGTGGTTTTAGACTTTTTAGACATCACGTTTGACCATTCGTCTTATTTGAAAATTTTATATAAATATTATTTATCTTTTTATGATTTGATATATCATTAGAGATACTTTAATAATTATTTACTGATTTTGTATTTTATATAAAATTTTTAAATAAGACGGATGGTTAAACGTAGTTTTCTAAAAGTCTAAAACGATAATTTTTATGGGACGAAAGAAGTATTCCCGTAGGTGAAGTGCACGACGATCGACGGATTACCTGCACGAGAGAAGAGAAGCAGCACCAGAAATGCGGTCCCGAGGAGGACGAGAAGGCGAGTGAGCGCCATCGATCCGCTCTCGCGCAGCTGCTGCGAAGGGGCGCACCGAGAGTAGCAAGGTGAGTGCGGGACAAGCAAGAGGGTTGCATGGAAATTTATAGGCGGCTCTGGCGGCTACAAGCTCAGGGTTGATGCATGATGCATTGATGCCGCTATCCCGTCTAAGACGTTATCCGCATCATGGAATCCAATCACAGAAGATTACTGTTCGAACTCAAAAGATTTTGGGTGCTCTGCAAAAAAAAAAATTGTAAATTGGACTTTACTGCTGTGTTCCTCTCCTCGAGACGTGATTTTTGAGGAATCAGGAGGAGCCAGCGGCTTCTACTGCATATAAATGAATAAATTAAAAAAAAACAGGGGTTTACAAATTAGTTACAAAGTAGAAAGGAAAAAAAAAACAAAGAAAAGCATGCAGAGTCAGGACCAATCAAGCGATCAGAGCCAAACAAAGCCCCAAGAGAGATCAGGGTACACCAAAAGAGAGGAAAATGATCCAGCTATTTACAGATTTGGATTGATCCATGACTCTAACAAAGGAATAATTCTAGTTTTCGTTCCATGTCCTCGAGACGTGATCAAAATGCATATATATAGAACATCCAATTTGAGGTCAAGATGAGACAATTATGGCTTAGGAACTATATATCCAAACTGTTTCATATGCAATGCTCTAGAAGAGTTGTATTTTGGTATGGATTTGAAGTTGGGGTTGTATTTTATATACGGATTTTATGAGAGTTTCAACTTCAAATAGGATAAGTCCACGCACCAATCTATAAAGATATATTGAGACTTGTGATATGTGTCACGAAAAAGTTGTAATCTATTTGGTTGAAGCAATGATGAAACCTACGACCTTCTCTCTTTACCTATCTTGTACAATTGTAAAATGTCATCTCTCTCTATTTCCATCCATTTGGAAAATCTAAAAGTTGAAAGCCAAAAGTAGGATCTAACATGTTGCAAAATATTTACTACGTGAAAACGGCTGATTCTAAAAAACCTATTTGGTTGTATTCGTGCTTTTTGGCAGCTAAAGCACTTTTTATAAGCTAAACATACACATCCTAAGAAAACAACTGAAAGCCCTATGTTCGGTTTGGCAATTGAGCAACAATTACTGAACTAATGCTTTCAAAGGGGTTGTGATTGGGCTAGGGTCCACAAGATGGTGAGCAATTCTAGGAGATGCAAGATCAAGCATAATGCAAAGCTCATAGTTTTACAACAGTGATAAATCTCAAATTTTCACCATATTTGCACCCACATATCATAAACCCTTGCAGCCATAAGGCAAGCACACCCCCTTGAATTTTCTTTTGCTCTGCCCCTGAATTAGTCCAGATTGGTCTTATCAACTCAGACTAAAAGACCCTTAGTCCCGGTTGGTGTTACTAATCTCACAAGTCAACATCTCCCTGCATCCGTCCACATCCTTAGCGTGCTATAGATGGTCACTAAGTGCCAGGTAGGGGAGCGTCATGTGCAATCACAGACCTTCGTTGGCTCAAGCAACTACCTTCACTGCTGGAGTTGGAGGGCGACATGCGCTTCTTCGATGTGATCATCGCCACTTGCATTGACTTCACCCCTGGCCAAGCTCTCAGCTTTAGAAGCCTAGACTATACTGGGGACTACAACAAAGAGAGCTCCATCTCTTTGGTGGGCCGCCGTCAGAGGGCATTGAACCCCAACACCTGCTCCTTCAGTTGGCCTCCTGCTTGTCGACCTTGAGGTTCTCTCTCGATAAATTCTCCTCAGTCTGGGCCCGAACTCCATTGTGGTAGATCACAATTATATGTTCTACATGCCGGCCACTAGAGAGGAGCTGTTGTTAGCTCCCCGTTTCTGGTGCACCTTCACATATCTCCCATACGGGATCCTAAGCATTGCGACCATCTTCTAGTGCGAGCTAGAAGCGTAGAACAACTGATGAGTAGAATGCACCCCATGACATTATTCTCTTAGGCTCTACCAGGACCGACATGATCTCGGTGCGCACCTTCCTCAAGTTACTCTCAGGGGCTAACTTAGAGCACGGCTCCGATGAGGCCAAAAGCTTATACCTAGGGCATGATTGTTTACACATCACTGGAGAACTGAGTGATGATGATGCATCGCACTGAGCCAAGTCACAATGAGGAACTCCTGATCATCAGCTTTAGGCTCTAGCAGAAGATGTCAAAAGCGAGTTAGGATTGTAGGTCACGATTAGTGACGAGGGACAGCTCGGTAATGCTACCAACCGAAGATTAGGTCCCATAACCCTAGACAAGCTCAACGAACCCACTCTACTTGTAGCCCTTTGGCCCTCCGATATGTAAGGTTGGGCAGGGGCTCTTGTATAATGGAGGTCAATTGATCGACGAACCAATAAAGCGATCAAACCCTAGATCACCATCTTAGCAGTCTCCTACCATCTCTCTCTCTCTCTCTCTCTCTTCTCCACCATTGTAAGAACTTGATTGAGCATTCTAACACGAAGAAACGATCGCGGGGCGTAGGGCTTAGAGCATCTCCAACAATACCCCATATCCCTTTCTCATCCATAATTTTTTAGGAAAAAGAAGAAAAACTCATCTTCAACAGTATCCCATATCTCTTTTCCATCTTTTGGCAATTGGCAAATAGACCGGCATTGTGCGTAAAAATGGGTGCAACCTTTCTTGCATGCATCAGTCTTCCTCACACCGTTTTCTCGGTCAATCTAAAGGTGGAAGGGTATGGAAAAAAAATAAGAGAGTAGGAAAGGGTTTTTGATGCAAATGTACGAGAGAGAAAGAATATATAAAAGTTTTATGATAATTTAGAAATAATATAGGATTCCTGATGTAAAATTATCTTCTATAGAGTGGTTATTGGAAACTCGTGGTGAAGATATTCTTTTTTCCTCTTAATATTTTTTTAGGACTTGTAAAACTACTTGATTTTAGGAGAAAAAAATAGGATACCGTTGAAGATGCTCTTAGGTGCCCGAACTAGGATAGATCCTTTACTTTGTTTCTTGGGTACTAAACCACCGAAGTGACAAGTATCAAGCCACCAATCGGATCGCCATTCAGTACAGCAGAACCAAATTCATAACAACTAGATAGTCGTACTATTAAGAGGAGAGCTCTGAAGCGAAAATAGTTATGTTTATGTAGTGCCACTAGATATTTGCCAAACTTTATCTTCGTGGTCAACCGCATGCTAACTACAATTGCCCGTTCGCGTGTGCATTCATACCCGTGTGTACATACACGCTAGTGTAGCTTTCCCACACGCAAGCAATTTACGGGAGCAAGGCAAATCTACCTATAGACATATAATTGTAGCTCGGCGCCCCCTCACATTTCACTATAGACATACTGTTCCCAGAACAGAACCGGGCCGCCAGTGAACAGTGCAACCCGGTTTAAGCAGTAATGGATTTGGGTCACATGAACAGTAAACACGTTAAAGAACAGTAAATGGATGTTATGAACAGTAGATACCCATAAGCAAATAGTGACGGATCTTTTAAACAGTGCAAACCCGATTCGAAACAGTAACGGGTCCAGACCCGGTTCCACCCGTGAACCACCCGTGCGTTTGCACAGGGTCCCTGCTAGTACATATTATAGCTGGATGTTCGTAAATCTACGGTCAATTTCTAATTATATTATTATAATAGTTAGTTCGCCTATGATTTACTTATCTTAGAAACTTTTTAGTTCTTATTTTTTTTAGTTCTTATGCATAAACTTTTTTTAATGTATAGGATAATCTATTGGATACTAACAACTAATAACAAGGTGAGGCTTCCCTCAAAAAAAGGAAGTAGGTTCCCACGTGAGCCAACGCTCGAAGGTGGGCAAGGGCAAGGACACCCAACTCAGTTGATAAACTGGGGCCTTGCTCGGTTCTCATGTCTGTAAATTTATAACTCTTCTCTTTTATCTCTTCTCTCGATTTTAATATATAGCCCGCCTAGAGCCCTTTACTATAATTGCTCTGAGTTATGAATCAGTCACCTTCTCGCTTCAATCCTCGTGAATGATGATCGTGGACAAAGCCAACGAATTGACTTTACTACCGTTTCCAATTTTATTCAACCCATGTGGAAAACAGAAGAAATCTTCACATGCATGTCAAGTGACAATAAAGATCTATAGTTCAAAAATGCTTCGGCCTCACTGTTCTTCTCATGTTGCATACTAGGTCTGTTTGGTTGGTGACTGCCGCGCAAAAAGTATGGTGAGCGAATTGAAGCCACGCTTGTAGCAAGAATTTAACACCAAAATGAGTCCATGACATATGGTGTAGAATACTAAAAAGTGTGGCATATCATAACTGTGACAATGAACCAAATAACTGCCGTTGTATGACTAACCTTTAACGTAACAAGTTTTGGTCATTAACCAAACAAGCTCTTATTAACGCCAAATAATACTCCACTAACCCTTGATGTAGTAAGTTTTAGTTACCAACCAAGCAAGCCCTTATTAAGGACAAATAATACTCCACATGAGTCTCCTTCAAGCTTCAGATTTTTTTTCCCATAAACGAACACTCATTCCGTCTACAGAAGTTGACGCCTGTGTATATATGCCAGCGACCACAATTTAATTTTATCAGAGCAAGAGGGAATACTTAGCAACTGGTCAGTGGCATAATTGATAGGGAAAGATAAACGTATTTACACTCGCAAGATTCTTCCACAATCCTTACGATGATAACATGTCATTAGAAAATAAATTGATGGCTCATATGTTGTCTCTTAATCTGTCCAAAAATATCTAGAATATATTACATTGCATAACAAAGGGATTGTATAGTATTATGCTCCAAATTACAAGACGTTTTGAATTTTTAGATACATTGCTTTTATCATGTACTTCCTCTGTATCGGAAAAAGATGATGTTTAGGACAACGACACCGTCTCCAACGCATGGCTTTGACTTCATATTTCTATAAAAATATTTATTGAAAAGTGATATATGTATAATTTTATGAAAATATATTTGAAGACAAATCTATTTATATAGTTTTCATATTTTCAAACTCAATAATTTAAAAGTTATTTATGATTTATATTCCCAATGTTTGACCAAGACCTTTTTCAAAACGTCATCTTTTTCCGATACGGAGGAAATATCTATACATTTGGTATATATCTAAGTGTATAGCAAAAACTACGTATTAAAAAAATAAAACATCTTATAGTTTAGAAGGGGTTTGCTATTTACTAGTGCATGTCTTCACCTTTCTTGGATCATCATCTTCTTTGAGCTAGTTGAGGCACACAGAGCAGGCGCCTGTAGTTTAAGAAGTGTGAACTTAGAATATATAATGGAGAAAGTAACAAATATATTTAATTATACATGCATACGGGATGCATCACTTATTAGACGGTCACATGAACAACTTATGGTTTAGAGATTTATTCAAGATCCTCTCATGCATGTGTTCTAATCTATCATGGAATCACACTTTATACCATGTCTAAAGATTGGATACACGCTGCCCTAACTCGTATGAACACTACTCTAACACGAAAAAAGTCCATGCGAGTTAGATCAGCGTGGGTTTAGGTGTGACACAAATTCGTTTATGAAGCGAATTGAATTGTGTGGCACGACTGAGCGTAGGTCATTTGCTTAACCATGCAATAAGTTATATATGCTCATAAGTATGGATATATTTGCTATTAGTATATATTTTCTCTATAAAAAAATACAGCTATGATGAGTTGCGTGTCAGTTAAAGTTGTTTATGTTTTGTTAAAGTTCTAGTAAACGCTATTCACAAGGGCGGAGGACTCAGTATGGCAAGATGTGGCGGCCACCATTCCTTGATCCCCTGAGACTCTCCTTCTCTGAATCGCTGGCCGGCTGTCTTTTTGCTCATTCGTCATGAACAACAACTGCTGAGATATAAACACCGCGTTGATAAAGAAGAAAACGTCTATGCAGCTGGACCGACGTGATGTGTCTCTGCAAATTGTGACGTAATTAGTATATATTCTGACTTTTTTATTCTCAATGATACATTGTCCCACATATGGGCCTTGTATGGCAGTATATGGGCCGTCACGCCCCGCACTGTGCTTATTTGTACTTGATGATTATAATAGTTTATACATGTATAAAGTTGTAAACCATCTTAATGTTAAATATTACTTTTATGTTCTTGACTTGGCCATATCTTAAGTTATTAGCCACTGGCTATTCATATTTATGGCGTCAAATCAATTTATTTTAAGACTGCATTTCGTAATTAATCTAATTAATGATACTTATATGATATCAAAAATATTATTATTTTTATTTGTAATGATCAAACTTAAGATATTTGCATTATTTCTCGCACGGAGGGAGTACTGTACAACAACCACGGCTCGGTTCACGTCAAAGCCAATAAAAATCAATCCAGACCAGTTGTACGTGGAAGAAACTTGTGAGTTTAAAAGCGTATCTTTCCCTGTCAAATACTTTCTCTATCTCGTTAAAAGTGTCATTTTTTTACTTTTGCACATGGTATGCGACCATTCATTTTATTTAAATTTTTTATACAAATAATAAAATAATTAAATCATTATTAAAATATCTCAGATAATAAAATAAGTCATAATAAAATAAATAATAATTGTGCAAAAATTTTAAATATGATGAACGGTCAAATAAGATGGCACAGAGTACACCGTGTGCCATTGACTAGTGGCCGAGTCACGATTCGCGCTCTGATAGAATTAATAAGTTGTGGTCGTTGGTATGGTATACACAGGCGTCAACTTTGTTGGACGGGACGACCTGCATTTTTCCACGTGAGTTGAAGAAAATTTAGAAATATGGAGTCAAGTCGTGGTCTGGCGACTTGCTGACTTGGTCTAGGATGAGTCGTCGATCGCGTGCCCGTGAGTCGTTGGTTTTGTCCGCGATGAGTCAAGATGTCGCGGATTTATTTGGACTGATGAAGCGCGCGCGAAGGTGACTGAAGAGTGAAGACAGCTATACTGAAGGAGTGAAGACAGCTAACAAGTCTGTCCACCATGCATGTCTCCACTCTCCACGTTGAGTCAAGTCGTCTCGTTTGGCGGCTTGCCGCGACTTGGTCCCCACGATGAGTCGTCCAGCATGCTCCGTACACCATGAGTAGTTGGTTTTGTCGTCCACGATGAGTCAAGCTGTCACGGATTATAATTTATTTGGACTGAAGCGCGAAGGTGATCGACTGAAAGTGAAGACGACAGCTCACAAGTCTCTGTCTGTTCACCATGCATGCTTGAGTCTCCACTCTGTCTCTCCACGTTGAGTCAAGTCGTCTCAATGTACTATGGTTCAACTCACAGTCCCACAAGTTGCCCGCGTGCAGCGTGGGGAGCTGGGAAGCAGCGTTATTTGCATAATTGCATGTACGAGCGCGCGCGTTAACGGCGCACTAACATCGTTGATGAAGATAAAGTTCATTTGGCGAATGACGAACTGACATTTTTTTTAAGAAAGACGAACTGACATTTAGATAAAGCAACATAGGAACATCTCTTTCACTGCAAATGTTAAGCGAAATGAATATATATATAAAAAAAGTGTACCTCTATGCTTGCATGGGTACCTCTATGCTTACAGCCGCAAATCGATCATTCCATTGCTCATGCTAAGGCCATTTGAATGCCAAAGCATGTTGTCACTAACATGAGAGGACCCAACATTGTTTGGGTGCCATCAAAAACAGTGGACCATTTATTTTAGGTACCTAAGACATTGGAGGTTTGGTTCAAGTGATATTTATATGTTAGTCATTATTTGAGCCAAGTTTTGAAGCCGTGTGCAACTCATATCTCAATGTCATGAAAAACAAGTGAAGTCCAAGTGCTATCAAATACAAGTGTAATTTCAAGTTGGGTTGGTTGGTATTGATTGAAACAGTTCAAATATGTAAGGTTTGCCTATTGAGTTGAGATAAGGTTTGCTGCTAGTTCATCATGAGCTATTCAAGGTATACTCTAGTTTATCAATCTCGGTTTTGTTTGGCTAGATAAGTTTTGATATACTTTTTCTAGCATAGAAAGCTTCAATAATGGACTTTTATTTTAGAACTCATGAGATGCTTAAATGGATATGGCAACTAGTGATAATTCTTTGTCACATTCACCTCAAGATAGAGAAAATAGAAGAAGACAAACTCAAGTGTGAAATCTGTTCAAAATTTTGGAAATATGAGTTAGTTGTCTTCAAGCATGCAACTGAATGATCAAATAAAATTGGATTGGCTTCAAATTAGGTGAGCAACCTCTACACACTTCAAGTACAACATTCATGAAGATTGGATGAGAGGAACTTCAGTTGTGGGGTGGATTTCCATCAGCTATAGCACAACAGTTTTCAGCATAGAGCAGTTATAGGATATGACTGAGTTAACTGACCAAATGAAGTTGAAATGAACTCAAATTTTGATATCAATTACTCCCTCCGTTTTAATTTATAAGTCGTTTGACTTTTTTAGCTCTAAGTTTGACCACTCGTCTTATTAAAAAAATATACAAAATATCACTTTTTTTTTATGACCTGCTTTATTAATAAAAGTTCTATAAGAATAACTTGAATTTAACTCTTTTTATGCAACTTTTTTGATTAAGACGAGTGGTCAAATTTAAGGTTAAAAAAGTCAAACGACTTATAAATTGGGACGGATTATGTAGTTAGAAGACATATAGATGCACATCTTTGCCAAATTTCATGCATATTAGATTTGTACATTGTGAGATATGAATAAATCTTCAACATGTACAAAATTTGAAAAACAACTTGATTAAAAACTAAATGATAAACTATATATGTATGAATTTACAAGGGTTGTATCAAGACTTTATATATCTTAAGATAAGATTTCAACTAAATACATATCACTTCAAGCTCTATGACTTAATCATCTTAAGTGATATGGTGCATGTTTCAAATAATTCCTTGTGCTATTGTAGTACTTAAGAACATACTCTATGACCTAAAGTCCTTATTTTTAGTGGTGCAAAAATGAGAGATCATTAAGCATAAGAGTTTCCACTTAACTTGAGGAGAGAAAATCCATAGTAGATAATAAGAATAAATTTTGGAAAATCAAAATTTAGATTCATGACTTCACAAGATATAAGATGCAACAAGAAATCCACCATGATGGTTAGGTTTTAAACTAATTGCATATTTAAAATATATAGAGGTGTCATGCAAAGGGAAAATATAAATATGGATAAAAAATATAGATTGGTTCCTTGAAATAATAGTAATTAATAAGTTTATGATAATTGAATATAGACTAAAGAGTATCTATATTATGTTAGAAAAGAAACAAAGAGAAAAACATAGGATTTAATATAAATAATTTTTATTAGTCAGACGTACATGTACTCTTTCCATTCCAAATTATAAAATATTTTAAGTGTTCTAAATGCATAGCTTTCTGTTTAGATACAATAACATATTTAAAAAAGTCAAAACATCTTATAAATCTTAAATGAAGGGATTATTAAACATTACTTTTTATTTATATATTTCTCATAAAATTCTAATCCATGCGAGAGCATATGTTGATGGACTAGTATAGAAGAATCCGTATCATTGGGCTCAGTGCGCACACACATATAGAGAACAATACAATCAAACAACTAAACAAAACTGTTTTTTTTTCCACAACGGTGAAACCGAATTTCATTACTGCGATAGCAACGAAATTACAAAAGTCTGATTGTCTAACACCTCCCTACACATCGACCCCAAAAAATCAAGAGGGCATGAACAGCAAAGGGTTCATCCCAACTTGAAGCCAACCTCAAAACTTAAAGGAACACAGCTCAGTAGCCAACAAGACAGGTGCACGTCTGCAAGTAAGGTACCCAGTTCAAAAAGGATTACATGCCCCTAGGGCAGCCATTAGCACGCAGGCTGTCATCACACCGTCACCATCCTTTGATCACCTTCTTTTGCTTGGTCCTTCTGATAGAAGAGTAGCGCTGCATCCTGGAGGATCCCCGCTCCGTGCTCCATCTGGACGGCCTCCTCACCCTTCTGCAGACCTATCCAATACATGATTGTAGCTGAAATTAGGCAGATAATCTCCGTAGGAGATTTGATTCTTTTCCCTTCAAAGCAGACATTATTTCTGATTTTCCAGACCGTCCAGCACACTGCTGCCAGTCCCACAAGATAAGTGCTTTTGTTTCTTGGTAAGCACCGCCATCTCCAGTATTGCTCAAAAGAGTTTGGTCTTACTTGGACACCGAAAATGTATGCCAGGTTACTCCAAACAAATTTAATTACTGGACAGTCGAAAAATAGATGTTTAATCATTTCGCCATCTTGGCAAAAGGCACAAGAGGTGTCACCATTCCATTTTATTTTTCGCTAGATTGTCTTTAGTTAAGATGGCATTTTGAAGCACCAACCACATGAAGATTTTAACCTTGAGAGGAATCTTAGCTTTCCAGATCTGCTTATTATTTTTCTCCTGGTGATCAGCAAATCTATGTTTATATGAGGATTTAACAGAGAACAGCCCAGATTTCTCCCACCTCCATCTCACTTCATCAACTTGATCACTGATTTCACCTAAACAAAATATCCTGAAGTTCTCTCAACTGATTTTGTAAATCCTCACATAACCATCTTTTGAAACACAACTTTCATTTTTTTTATTGCACATATATTGTACTGAACATTGCTGCTCAAAGCAAATATTGTAGAGACCAACAATTTTATCTTTTAGTTTATAGGCTTCACACCATTCATCATGCCAAAAATCAACATTCCTCCCATTTCCTAGACTTATCAGCCTCCCTCTCAAATATATGTGTTTAATCTTAATCAAATCATTCCACACAGGAGAGTAATTTGGCTTTTGAGCAATCTGGTGCACCCATTTATCTTTCATGTACTTTTGCTTGACAATCTCTTGCCAAATCCCACTATCATGCTCCAATTTCCACCACCACTTACATAACAGACATTCATTCATTAACCTCAAATCTTTCACACCCAGCCCCCCTTTCTCTTTGGGTTTTGTTATGATTTTCCACTTGACTAAGTGGTATTTCTTTTTGGTCCCACCTCCTTGCCAAAAGAATCTTTTCCTGGTTTTGTCAATTCTTTCTATAACGGATTTTGGTAGTAGGTACATGGACATTGCATAAGTTGGCATACTGCTGAGACAAGAATTCAGGAGCACAGTTCTCCCACCGTGGATAACGCGCTACCTTGCCAGCCATCAAGTCTCTTCATTATTTTTTCAATCAAATATAACCAATCAGCAACTTTCAATCTAGAGCCAGTCACTGGAACCCCAAGGTAATTAATAGGCCATTTACCTGTGGCACAGTTAAAAGTTTCAGCATAATTCACCGATTTCTCCATATCTTGACTCACCATGATCACCTCACTTTTAGTAAAGTTTATTTTCAAACCAGACATTGTCTCATATAGATAGAGTAGCAGCTTCAGATTAGTAGCTTGAACCTCACTGTCTTGGATACAAAGAATTGTATCATCTGCATATTGTAATATGGCTACTCCATTTTGTACATATTCAGGCACCAGGCCAACAATGAGATTATTACTTTGAGCCTTGACCAACATTTTTGCTAAGGTATCAGCAGCAATGTTAAACAAAAAAGGGGATAAAGGGTCACCCTGGCGGACACCTTTACCTGTGGTAAAATATTGCCCTTGCACATTATTCACTTTTACACTAAGTGTACCCAAAGATACAATCTTCTCAATCCAACCACACCAATGGCTATCAAAACAACGCTGTTCAATACAATTAAACAGAAACCCCCAATTTATCTTGGCATATGCTTTTTCAAAGCCGAGCTTAAGGATTAAGCCCTCCTTTTTTTTAATTTTGGAGTCATGCAAAATTTCATGTAGAGCCATCACACCGTCCATAATGTTCCTCCCTTTGATAAATCTAGACTGGCATTTATTAATGATCTTATGTAACAACCCGGGTTTTCCGAGAACCAAAAATCCGAACTTTCTAAAATTTTTCCTGCAATATGTGTGAAGCATGTAGTCTCTAGGTCGAATCACGACTAACCTGCCAACAACCGTTGCATTCATGTGGAATTGTTTGTAGGAGCTTGCTGAGTTCTCCTTTGGTCTGGTGTTCATGTCGGAGAAGCACAAGTCCGTAGCAAATTCATTTTTTCGAAACATCGTGACATCCTCGCTTCGAGAACCCCTTGAACTCTTCTCTCGTGTTCGTTCGGAATTCCGTGATAGGATTCCCATGAATCCTTTTCGGATCCGTACCAACTCCCATTCGAATCCCTCTCGGAATCGTGAGCCCTTCTATTTCACATTCACTTTCAAAATCTCCTTTTATCCCCATCACAAGTATCCACAATTTATGACCAAGGAAAAGTTAGTCTTCTCCTTAAATTTAAATCCCTCTCCCAACTATCTCAGCTCCATTCCCTCTCGAGTCCCTCCCTAACTACCTTGAACTTTTCGAATAACTCCGAATTAAATTTGAATCTAGATCAAACTACTCTGAATAACAAAAGATAAAACCATTTATTTTCCCCTTTCTCTTTCTCCAAACCAGTCAGCCCAACCCACCATCTCATTCTCTTCCCTTGGCCCAGACAGCAGCAAACCAAGCCGACCGGCCCACTCCTCACCCCTCCTCCTGGGCCGCGCACATGAAAGCACCAGCGCCGCACGGCCCATCTGGCCCACTTGGCTGCGCACCTGGGAACCCTAGCAGGCAGGGCGCCCTGCCCCTGGAGCCGCCGCCGCCGCCCGCTCTCACAGGAGCGCGAGCACGCGCGCGCCCCCACGCGGCACCGGCGCCGCAACCCTCCACGCGATGCACGCCACGTGCCCTTGGGCACGAAAGCTGAAGATCGACGCCGTCCATCCTCAGAACCCTAACCATGCGCTCGTATAAGAAGACCGATGTGACGCCACTCTACTATTCTTCTCCTTCCTTCCTCTAGCCGTCGCCGAGCTCACCATTACGGCCGCACCACCACACGGCCGCCACCGCGGCCTTCTTCCTACGGCTGGTCGTGGTCACCTCCGACCGGGAACCGCATCGCCGCCTCGTGCCAAGCCGGAGCCCGACTTTGCCATCCTGTCGCGCCGCAACAGCGACGACCGCAGCCTGTCCCCATGACCTTAACGACGCCGGTGCTCCCTGCCTCTCCGAGCCGACCACGAATAGCCGCAGAGAGCTCGCCCCCACTGGACGCCGACCACCGATCTTCTCCGCCGACATCATGCCGCGACATCAGACCTCCCGTCGCCTCGGCCCTGCTGTGCCACACGCCGCCGACTACTTCCTTGCCAAGTCGTGTCACCTAGCGACGTCGCCACCTCGTCTCGTCGCGACGTCGTGCACGGCCGCACCCACGCCTTGCCATCCTCTGTCCTGGCCACCCTCACCGCTGTTCCAAGAGCACGCCGGTGAGCCACTAGGAAACCGAAGCTTTCACCCTTCTCCTTGCTGTTGTCAGCTCATGACTGAAATTGGCCTTCGTGCCATCTCGTGCACTGCAGGGGAACGGAAGGACGCACAGCGCCATTTGATGATCCCGACGGCCATGCTTCCTCGCTGCCCTAGACCACAATGGCGACCCGGCCACCTCCTCGCCAAACCGTGTCCACACCAAACTCGACGCCGCCTGGTGCCATCGCCTTCACCACAAAAACAGCTCTGCCGGCAACGAGCCCAACCCGCGTCAAGCGACCTACCGTCCACAAGCCCTCGGTGAGCTGACCAAAGACCCGGCCCTTCCAACCTCTGCTGCCGGCGAGATACCGATGAACCTTCCGCCTTTACCCCCTACCTACCTGCTGCGGGCCCAAGGCCGATGATCCCTCCATGTGTCTGGCCTTCGAGCCGTGTTTTCTGCAGGGACCTCGTCGACCGTGTGAAGCTGATGTTAGTAGGCACGATGCACGTACACGCACTCGCTGTGATCTTTTGTGGAACTCACGCATACCGGACTAAACCCAGCCAACCGGATGACAGACCATGAACGCTTGGAACAACCATGACGGGCATCGCCGTCGCGTGCACCCGGGGCGCCGACGTCTCGACGGCGTTCCCGCGTGTTGTAGCTACTCAACCATGGCGGGCATCGCCGTCGCGAGCACCTTACCATTTGATATCGGCCTTCGTGTGATTCCATGCCTTGTTGGGAACCCGGCCATGCTTCGCCGCCTCCCGGCCACTTGATGCCACCTCCAGTCGGCCTCCGGCCAGCCACAGCCTCGTTCGGCCAGCCTCAGCTAGCCGCAGCCAGCCCACAGCAAGCCACAGCCGGCCAGAAGCTACTAGCAGCTGGCCGAGAGAAGCTGGAACACGTAGCAGCAAGCCTCGCCACTCTCCTTTGACACCGACCCTGTCCAGCCTTCGTACCGTTGCCCCGTTGCCAGATCTTAAGACCCCATAGATGATGCTGGACTATTGGAGAGGCTAAAAATAGATGACGTTGGACTGTTAGAAAGCCCAGATTATAGATGATGATTGGACTGTTGGAGAACCCAACTGATAGATGCTGCTAGACTGTTGGAAAGCCCAGTCGATAGATGATGTTGGACGGTTGGAAAGCCAAATTGAAATATGATACAGGTCTAATGAAGTTGTACCCTAACCTTACAATCTGTCCGTTCACATATCTGTTGTACCCTATCCTTATGATCTATCTCTTGTACCCTATCCTTACACTCTCTCAGTATATGTATCCATAATACAAGATCCATCCATCTTCGAGCTATGGAATTGTGCTACTCCACTATCTTGTCGAGTTGTTTTGTCTCGTGGTCGTGTCTTTGGATCTTATTGCTGCTTGTTCTTGTTGTCTGTCTGAGTGTCGTGCCTTCGAGCCGGCTGAGGGATCGTACCTCGTTCGGACGTTGCGATCGTGGGATCCGTCCTGCCATGACCGTAATGCCGGGTGTAACTCGACCTCTCGTTGGTGTAGCTTGTGGCCACGAGCACGCCTCGCCATGACCATGGAGCTATACCCCGTGTGTCGTTCTTTGATTCTTCGTGCCAAAGCCCTCGTATGCTTGTACCCTGTGCGACCGCTGCATTTCTTCGATTCTGCGGTGACAACCGCACCGCTACAAATCTGAGAGATGACTTAGTGCCAGTGCACCCAGGTCGTGGTACCCTACGGGTGGTTTGCGCACTTGCGTCTTTTACATGTCACTCTTTTCTGACGCCCCGTCTATTCCATGGCATGCGCGCTGGAAGAAGTAGACCACTGCTTTATTATGTTTCTCGCTCATTGTCCCCACATAGCCCGCTCTACTCGATCCCGCCTTATCCATGGCGATTGGATCAAAGACTAGACTAAACCTTTTTAGTTAGCGAAGCTATGATCCATATCAAGATCTTGGACCTATGTGAATCGACTCGATCGATTGCTTAAAACCATCTTCACTGAAGGTGTGACTGAGAATATGATATGGATGTGCCTAGCTAACTCCCCTCTCTCCCTCTCTTGATTCTGGGTGTTCAAGCACTTGTATGATTGTACCCGTTTGAATCACAGCCTTGGTACCCTACAAGTGGATTAAACACTCGCACTATTTTGTGCAACATTTATTATTGGTAATTCCTTGTTCTTCCCTTCTGATCGGCCATCCTCCGATCCCCGTCTTCTCCGTGGCGTTCGGATCGAAAGATTGTGAGCTGTGGTGTTTGCTATGGATCAGCTCTACCCTAAACCATTTATTAGAAAGCCATATTGGCTTGGCCGTGACATAAGCTTGTGCATAGCAAACCCCACTCTTAATTTTTCTTTGGCCCGATGAAACCGGACATACGCCGAGAGGGCTAAGTCATGTACCTTCTATTGTTTTTTAGGTATTAATGGATGTTTCTGTGTCTCGTCGCCTTTCGGTGTATTGGGTGCTTTCTTGCCTTGAGTCACTTCGCGGAGTAGCCGTTTCCGGATTAGCGATGATCGAATCGAGACCCACTGGAGGAGGAGAACTTGGACGACGACAGGAACCGTGGAGTGGAGTCACCCTGGAGGAGGTGACCCAGCCGAACGACTACACTAATTAAGGAGTGCTCATACCACTACTTCCACGACAACGCAGGTGTCATGGCAGCACCTTCTTTTAGAGAATCCTATTAGACATTGCATATTTAGAAATGCTAGTGCTTTATATTTACTCCTTTGCTGGTATATGATGCATGCAACTACCTAAGCCATTATTACACTGCTTGCAACCACTCTACTATGCTACTCAGCTTCGCGCTCACGTCCTTTTATATATTTCTATCTACCTGCTTGCTTGCATGTTACATCACCATATTTATTAACTCCACTCGCATTGTATCTGTGATGTGATGCTGGTGGTGAACCTCTGGGAATGGTTTGGTTTGGGATGCCAGACTGGTGGACTATGAGCGTGCTGCGTGTGTCTTGGGTGTGTGGTGAGGGTCGAGTGGACCAAGTGGGATACACGACGAGCTGTGTAAGCAAGTCTTGCCGGGAGTTGCATCTGGGCATTCCCACGAGAGATACCTGTGGCGGATAATGGTTTTATGAGGAGGTTCCGGGAAGGATAGCATGCGTGGTTTGAAACCCCGTGAATGGAGGTGCCGTGGTGGCACGGGGAGAGTATCCCCTAAGAGAAGATGCCTGCTTGGTCAAACCTAGGAAGGACTAGTACCAGGTTCATAGGAATCCTTTACTGCTCACTCATCTTCGATGGCGGGGAATGGCTGGACTACTTAGTAGGGTGGTGCCACTACTGCTAGGTTGAAAGGTGTTAAGGGTGGGCGGTGATGGATGATGGGATTCCTGAACCGTTCTAGATGCGCAGTACCACTAATTGGGCCCGGTACTGCGTCTCCCAGTCTCAGCGTTTCGGTTCGTGCCTGAAGTTACCAAGGGCTGAGTGGTAGGGTGGCATCGACCTAGGCAAGCAAGCACCCGGAATTCTGCCTAGATGATTGTACAGCATCGATGATGGCTAATCTTGTGAGTGCTAAAACCTCTGCAGAGTGTATGGTTGATCGATCGATACATAAGCTGATTCGTCAGCTATGGACCTTTCCTGTAAAGCTCTGACTAGTGTAGAGAGCGATATTCTTTTCTCCTCCTGGTTGATGATTGTCCGGCAGTGTGCCCGGTGTGGCAGTGTGTCGTTGAGACAGGATCCGAGAGAGAGTTGGGCCTGTCGACTGAGCGTGAGGTGTGTGTGTGAGGTGGTGTATGGGTGGGATGATGGATTTGGGATAGACTGATGGGAATTGATGATATGGGTTAAAACTTGACAAACTATTATGATATTATTACTTGATACTACTTTGCATGCGCTTAGGATGCAAACCACAGCCAAATGTTAGGATTGCCAGATCCTTTGTTTTCTCTTTTCCACTAAAGCTCATCGGTGCTGACCATGGCCTGCACATATCTGGCGGTGTGCAGATTACCTGACTAACAGAGATATTGAGATAAGAAAGATTAGGAGGTCTCGTGCCTACACGCAAGTTTGGTTCAGGAGATGAAGACCATGCTGTGCCAAGATTAACTCTGATGATACCCGTGAATGAGGAGCCTTCACTCGACAACATATTCTGCCAACTCTGATGACGTCTAGATACGCTTCTGCTAAATTAACCCTGTAATAGGAGTATCCTCTAATGAGGTAAAACTTGTAAAGCTTGTAATCATACGCTGTATGACTGTGATTTCAACTGATATATGATAATGTGATGGAATCAAACTTTGGTTTGATCGCTTTATAACTCATTATGTGGATTTTCCCTTCGTGCAAAATCGAGGATGTTTCATCTTACCCATAACATTTTCCAATCTCAACATAAGAGCTTTAGTGAAGATTTTAAAAATCACATTAAGGAGACAGATTGGCCTATATTGTTGGATTTTGTTGGCCTCCTTTATCTTAGGCAGAAGGGTGGTAATCTGTAATACCCCGGGTATTACGGCTAATTAATTATGCCATGTCATCATGTTTATTATTAAGCATCTGCATATGATTGTGCTTAGAGATTTTAGATTGACTTATTTATGAATGTTATTGGTGTTGCAATTGAATCCCTAATTGGCAAGTAAAAATAAATCAAAAGGAAAATCTGAATTAAGTCCTAATCGGACCCAAAACCCTAAATCGAAATCTACTTAGAATCTAATGATGGTGTCTTAATAAAAGCTTTAGATATTTTAAAATGGAACAACTTTTATTTTGGGTGTTTTTGAAGTTCTTTAATAGAAATTTAAATTAAACCCTAATTACTACTTTGAAATTCAAATTTGAAATGCTAATTTGAAAACTATTGGGAATCTGACTTAACTGCCTTAATGAAAGTTGTCAAGCTCAATTAATGGAACAACTTTTATTTTGGAAGATTTTCATGTTGTAGAGAAAAATTCAGAGAATTTAACCGGATTAGAAATGAATTTCAAATAGTAGTTTTACCCTCTTTCTAATATTTTCAAAATTATTCAAAATTTGGATTTGGTCCCAAAACTAATGTTGTTCAGAATTTAAAATCCTACAGCTTTGGTATTTACACATTTTCAAGTTCATGCACAAAAATTGGGTGGATTGAGCAAAAACCGATTTGAGGGCATTCAAATGGCTACAGTAGCCTGCCTCCCCTCCCCTGTTCGGTCACCGGGCCGGCAGCCGCCCGTGCCGAGCGCGTGGCACTGCCCGTGCCGGCCGGCCGTGTGCCCCCCGCCGTAGCCGAGATAGTAGGGGACCCCGCGCCGCCCCGGATCACCTCTGTCCCATTCCCAAATCCACCTTAAAGGCACCCGGTCGCCTCCCTGCCTGCTCTTTTCCATCTCGGCTCGCCGGCGACCACCTTCACTGCCCGGCCAAATTGGCTAGCACCCGACCACCACCTCCAAATTGCCCGAGCAGCTGATCTTCCTACTCCCTTGCGCACCCAGTGCATCAACTTGTGCTTAGATTCGTGCCCCGTTGGTCCGGGAACGCCTGTCGTCGTCCTCGGATCCGGCCGGAGCGCCGCCGCAGCCTTTCCTCACACATCTAGCTTGCTGTGGTGAGCCTATCCTCCTTCGGCCTCCCGTTTGTGACTGTTTCATGCTTTAGCTCATGCTCGCGACGGTTTTCCATTCCGTCCCCTAGGATCGTCGGAACGGGACTTCGTCGTCGAAGCCGAGCTGCTGCATCCGCCGCCGTCGTCAAGCTCACCGCTCCGCTCCGTCTCAGCCTCAACCAGCCATCGGTCTAGAGTCGTGGTGAGCCTTTGGACTTTTTCCCGCGTTTTTTTTAAACGCTGCCGCGTTCGGATGGCCGGAACAGGGTTGTCGCGCCACCGTTTCCGCCATGGGCGAGTCAAGGCTCGTTGGAGGCGCGTAGGGTAGGGGCTAACCAAGCTAGGGTGTTCGCTAGGCTCTGAGGTTCATGTTGGCAAGTTTGGTTTCGTTGCTGGAGTCACCGGTGGCGAGATCCGCGGCGAGCTGCCGCGTGTGCGCGCGCGAGGGCGCGGGAGGAAGAAGAGTGAGCTGACAGGGGGGGTCCCGCCTGTCAGCGTCCCTGGAAAGAGAGAGCGCGCACGGGCGGGCGCGCGGGCGAGAGCTGGGCCGGCCTGCCGATGTTGGGCCGTCTCGGGCCGAAATCGTTTTCTTTATTTTGTTGTGAATTTCAGTGACTTTTCTAATATAAATTAGAATGAATAGTACTGTTATTTGTTATTGTCATAGAAATATTTCTGTTGAACTAAAAATCATGAAAATAATTGTGGGTACTCTCTGGAGCATGTAGTATTTTATAAAAATATTAAATATAAGATTTGGACACCTTCTGTAGGAACTAAAAATCAACATATTAATTAATAAAAATAAATTTGGGCAATTTTAATAAATTCCAGATTAGTCCAAAAATCATAAAAGTTTATATGGCACTGTTTTAGGGTAGAACCTGTCTGTTGGTTAAATTTGGGATCAATTGGAAACTGTTTGATCACTTGTTAATTAAATATTAGGTTAATTGGGTAATAAAATTGATTTAATAAATAATCCCTGTGATGTGTGTGATTTTTGGATTGATTGAGTTCATGGATCTTTCACCATGGTGATCCTTGACAAAAGTAATTATGTCACTTGTTAGTTGTAGTAAAGCTGTGTAGCGGTTTTCTATGACTGTTAAAATGGTCGATAAACCAAAATATTAAAACACCGTTTTGCTTTCTGTAAAACGTTTACAACTTTACCGTGAAGGAAAATTGTACTCAAGGTCTAAATGGTTTACTTTTGAGCATTTCATTTATTATCTTCATACCATGCTAAGCATGCATCATTGCATACGTGCAGTGTCCGTCACCGAGGAAGTCCAAGTCGAGGCCACTGCCGAGGAGGTCACTCCGGAGGTCGTCCAGGGATTCGACATCTGCGGAACCGAGCCCGACCCAACGTTGTACGCAATCCAAGGCAAGCCCCGGTGCATTCAGCCCCGCCTTGTGTTTTATAAAATATTTATAACTTGAGTCTATTATTGCATTACGTTGTTAGGAGTTGTTTGTCACCTATATTGTTGCATTACCTGCCTTGATATATAATACCCCGGAAACCTGTTTAAAAATAAAAAAGTTCAAAAATGCTTAGCCCTATTTAATATAAAAAGGCTATTTTTGACCTATGTGAATGTGATAACTATGAATCATGAGAAAGGATTTCGGGGACTGTGTACTTGGGTAGCAGCCCCAATGTATCGTAACCGACGGAAAGGGATTTTCCGTTCGTTGGTTGTGAATTTGGGTTAGAGTCCCAATGCTTGACCATCGACGGGAAAGGGATTTGAAAACCGTTGGGACACTTGTATTTGGGTTAGAGTCCCAATGCAATGTCGCTGGCAGAAAAGAATTAGGGACCGTTCATTATAGGCCTGCTGTGATCGAGACTTTGTAAATAGCCACATACTACGGAAAGCTCTGACTCCGGTGGCTCTACTACTTGAACCGATAATCACGCACTGGGAGTGGAGAGATGGCGAGAGCAGCGTGTACCCTCATGGCCGGTACGCCTGGAGAGGAGAGGAGTACTGTGTTCTCGGGTGGCGCAGGACCGGTTCAGGGGTAGAAAAGCCGTGGTAGCCGGAGTTGGTATATGCAAGTTTAAGTGCTACATATGCAGTGTGGATAGGTATCCCCAGTAGGGTACTAATCGATTCGAATCGTCGTTGCTCCTCGAATACGGAGACTTGATCCTTTGACCTACAACTGAAAAGTGGTTCGGAAGTATGTGTTTTGAGAATGATTAAAGAATTTGAAAGTATGATGATATATGAGAATGAATTTGGAATTATGAATTATGATTAAAATAAAATTGAGTAAAATATTGAAATAAGATAGTAACGCTTTTCTGCAAAACCTTTGACTCTTGCTCAAGGCTTACCTTGACTCCCTTCAGCCTGCATTACTGAGTCTCATTCCTTTTTCTTAGTCGGGTAAGTCTTGCGGAGTACCCCAGTACTCAGGGTTTGTTAACCCCATGTTGCAGGGATACAGCAGTCGGAGGTTTGTCTCGCCCCCTGCTGTGTGACAGTGGTCCAGGAGGGAAGTGAGGAGGAGTAAGGTTGAACCCATGGGCAGGGTTCTTATCATTAAATATTTAATTATGTTGTATCGTCATTTCACTGCTACTTATTTTACTTATGGTCTGTAATATTTGCACATTAATCTTATTTGGACAAATGGTTTATAATTTAAGTACCTTATAATCTTTTCGCGCTTTTACTCTGATGTAATTTGTTATGAAATGTTGTAATTCTGTAATGGCTTCGCAATGGGATCCTGTCGGAGGAAATCGGACGCTAACGTAGCCCGGCAGGACCTTCTAGATCATTTGGGACATGGGCCCGGCTGTCAGAGGTCATTAGTGACAATGACAGGTGCCTGTAGGGCCATGTAATTTAGGCGGTTCTGTTACATAATCCCATAGTTGAGCCTATTTATGTCAAGGTTATTCTGATGAAAATCATTAAACAGACTCAATAAGTCTGAATTAATGATCCCCCAACAGCTTTGATAGAATTGGATAGGTAAATGGTCAGGGCCAGGAGCAGTGTTCTTTTCCATAGAAAAAACAGTATTTTTAATTTCCTCAAGTGAAAACTCTCTACAGAGCTTGATGTTATCCTCAACAGAGACCTTTTCACTATCCTCCCAACACCGGGGATCTAAATGAATATTTGAATTAGTAAGGCCCAAATAAATTTTTGTAATATCTAGTTGCGTACTCAGCAATATTATCATCCCCTTCAATATTTCCACTGTCACTTTTTTTTTCCATTAGCAACTCTATGAAAGTGTGCTGTATTATTATCCCCTTTTAACAACCAATTAGAGTTAGCCCTCCTATGCCAGTATTGTTCTTCCTCCTCGGAGAATTTTACAAGCTCTTTTTTAATGAAAATTTTCTTTTCTAACAGATTGGCAGAGAGACCACTCCCCTCCTCCAACTCCTCCAGTTGTTTTAACTCTTCAAAAAGAATCCTTTTATACTTTCTATTATGGCCTTTCAGGCTTTGACCCCAGCCCTTAAGAAATTTTTTCACCCTATCAATTTTGATACACCATCTATCCAGATTAGATTTTGCTATGACCGGTCTATTCCAAATCTCTTCAATTTTGGCATGATATTCTGGGTGATGCACTGTAACACCCTAAAATTCACAACATTTGAAAACCACTTAAAATTTGAACTTTTTAATTTAATATTTTACAACCACCTAAAAATATGAACTTGACCTTGTGTGCAAATATTGTTTGCTGATTAGTAGAACATATGGTGGTATGTTGCACTGCATAGCATTCGAATTTAAATTCAAAACCATTTGAAAGTCATAATTTAAAGGAAAAGAAATAGGAAAAGGAAATAGGAAAAGAGGGAGAGAGAGCCGGCCTCACCCACTGCGGCCCACTGACCTGAAACGGCCCGCACCTCCACCTCACCTCGCGTCCGAGTCGGCCCAGGCCCAAGCCGCGCGCGCCCTCCACTCTCTCACACCACTGAAGCGCGGGGCCCAGACGACAGGGTCGTCTTCTACCTCACGGCAGCGACACGAATACCGCGTCGACGCCCAGACCTCAACCTCGCCGCCGTCCATTGCCACCGGCGAGCGGATAAGGATCACGGGCGCTCCCTCTTGAACCTTTCGGCCCCACCGCTCATCCTCTCAGCCGCCCCGCACCTCCCTGCCACCATCTGCCCGCCATAGCCACGCGGCACCCTCGCCGCCAGCCGAGGAGAAACCGCCAAAGCGCCAGCAGCAAGCTCCGGATAAGCGCGCACTGTGTCGAACCGACCTTGTCGTTTGAACGGACGCGCACGCGGCGAAATATCCCCAACGGTCGGGAGATATTTCCCCGCTCTGGCGCCGCCGCGGACGCCTATAAATAGGCCCCGTCGGAGCTCCTCCGGCCACACCACTACCACCACCAGCTCCGCCTAGGTCTAGAACACCCCATCTCCCCCTCAATTTCCCCTCTGCTCCTCTCTGTAGAACGCTAGGATAATTTTCCCCAAATCGGGAGCCGCTGATGCCTATCCACCTCCCCAAAGGGTCTCGGGTCAATTAGAGTCGCAGGTGAGCTTCAGAGGCTCCCCCTCTACCTATTTTCCCAACCAATTACTCTCCTAGCCCTCTGCATTGCTCTAGCCACGTGCACCGGCCGCCGCCGAGCCGCCATGACCAAGGTTCGCCGTCGTCATGGCTTGGCAAGGGCCTACCCTCGCACCCACACCCTCATAGCACCTTGCACACACATGTATACACCCACACAAGCCACAATAGGCCACACCCACATGCTGTGGTACTGCAGCGCCGCCACGGACGCTCCGGCGAACCGTAGCCGCCGCCATACGCCAGCTCAGTTCCCTGGGAAGCCATCATAGGACGCGGAGACCCCTGCGGCACCCCGTCCGCCACACAGTAGCCATCATCGAGGGTCCACACCGCCGGCAACCACAACTCCAGCGAGCCCCTCCCCTCTCACTCTGTTTCGGCACAACACGGCGACCACGCCGTTGACGCCGTCTCCTACCCCTTCCCTTTCTCTCTCTGGCGTGCGGGACCGGGCAGAAACATCGCTGCCATTCTGTCCGACGCCGTCTTCCCCACTTCCCCACTCACACGGCACCACGTGGCACGAAGCCGCAACGCCGTCGCACGCCACCGACAGGCGGGTCCCGTCCGTCAGCCACACACACACCTGGCACAGCACAGCACGGGTAAATGCTGGGTACACACGGGCAGTGCACACAGAGAGCTAAGAACCCTATTTCCCAACCTAGAAAAATTCCCAGAAAATTTGTAAATAAACTAAATAATGTCAGGAACCCAAATATATAATTTTCACATATTTTTCATATAATTTTCATTCACATAAAAATTCACCTAGCTTTAGGTCATATTTATACTTTAAAAATACATAACTTTTGTATATAAATTCCAAATTAAGTGGCACCACCTCTATAATTCTCCTAAAATCATGCTTCATTCATTCAGCATAATACCACCATATTGTTCCACATTTTCGTTGGTCTTTTATTGTTATGTTGAGCGTGGGTTTATTTTCTTTCTTCGCCGAATCGCTAGACAGGGAACACCAGGAGAGTGAGGATCCGGACTACGTAGAGGAACCAGGAAGTGACAACAATGAAGGCAAGTCCTAACTCCACCCATCTCCTACTTCTTGCTAACCCCCATCATACCCTCCCTTTCACCTTCCATCCCAATAATTACTATACATATATATTTATGCCATATGTGACTATAATGAATCGAGGATTTGATCATGAGAAGTGATCTGCGAAATGATGGATATTATGTGGGATATGATTGAACCTGATAATAACTACTATGGAACCGTAAATAATAAAATTGACAACCCGACAGGAGGCGGGTGAATGGGGAGCCTACACGGTGTAGACTACCTTGGCAGGATCGCCTAGTGAGGGTTCCTGTTGGAGATATTCGCCCCTGTCACACGCCACACTAGTTCATAGCCATCTCGCCTGGTGAGATAATCCATACAGCCACACGTCTGTATGGGCAGACTGGATTTCACACCCCGTTGGTTGGAAGTATAATTTCTACTAGGAGGCCGGTGTTGGCAACGAAAACTCAGGAGCCGACACGGATGCTAAGTGATCTTCCGTGGTCCGGTTGGCGTGGATGCTAAGTGATCTTCCACGTTAAATTTCTTAATTTGGCCATATATTTAATTTGATATTTTGGGTGACCAAGTGACACCCGAGGGGTACTAAGTGACCTCCTGTTTTCAACCCCTGAGGGACCGTGGTAGAGTTATATGGAAAACTAGAGTCATGCTCAAGCGGGTACGAGCTCTCGTTAGACTTATCCGAACCATGACGATGGGTAGAGTAATGTCTATCGTGTGGGAAAATTTGTACACCTCTGCAGAGTTAACTAAATCTATTCGAATAGCCACGTCCTTGGAATGGACAGATGCCAGGATGAGGTCCCTATGAGTAGGAATCGCTAACCATTAATATCTTAATAAACCAGCTATTATCCATCATGCTAATTCGGGAACCGGTGAGAATGGTGATACTCTGCCAGGGCCCAACCTCCCTAACTAACCCTTCCATTTTACCCATCCTTCCCTTCCTTCCACCCTAACCCAAAGATTAGGGCTTGCTGAGTACGTATGTACTCACCCGTTGTTGACTCACAGATATCGACCTCGAAGACCTGGACCTCTATGAAGAAGCTGCTAACCAGGAGGACTAGAAGTCGCGCATCTCGTCGGGAATCTTAGGATAGAGGGCTTCAGCTACGTTCGAGCTTGCCTGTGGAATTGTCTTGCTACCACTTAGTATTTAACCGTTAGCGGCTACCCCCACTAAATAAAAACCGCTTCACGGCTAACCTCCATTAGACTTGTAAAACCCTTTAGGGTCTTGCCCACGGGCCGCCCTTTGTAAGACTCCTTTATTTGATATCAATAAAGCTCGGACCTTTTTTTATAATTGTTCATGTGCCATATCTGTTATTATGCAAGTGCTTGTGCATGATCCTGGAGCAAATACTTAAGCGCGTAAATGGACTCTCAAAATGAGGGGCCGACATGCACCCAAGTATTTTCGAAACTAAAAGGCTTTGTACTTTTAATTTGCTCCAGCTCCTCACTATATATAATAGGATTATGATCTGATGTGTATCTTGGTTTTTTTTTAATATTGCAGAGTGGAAACTCTTGTTCCCAGCTGTTAGAAATCAGCACTCTATCCAACCTCTCCAAAGTGGGCTTAATTCTATTGCTACTCCAAGTGAATTTCCCACCTTGCAGTGTTAAATCCCTCAACTCATACAGATTGATGATTCTATTGAACAAAGCTGTGTATCTATTTTCCACAAACTTTGTATTTTTAATCATCACTAAAACGGAGAGTATTAAAGTCTCCACCAATCAGGGTAGGGTACACTAAACAAAACTGTTTAAAAACTTATTTTTAGGTAAGATTCAAAATTTACAATAAAAAAAGCCAGCTACACATGCTATTTGAGTGAGCCATCTTTCGGGATCAAGGCACAAGGAAGACAAGCCACGCTGCTACCACAGGCTAATTTGTAGTTTTTCAGTGGCAAATAAACTAAAGGCCATCTTGACTATTTAATATTATAATTTACTCAATCTCTGTAGAAAATGGGCTTGGACGGGGCCTGGAGAGTGATAGTATCGCTCCCAAGCATCATGAGAACCGACGACATGAGCGGCCGGGCGGCCGGGTCCGGCTGCACGCACAGGAGCCCTATGTGGATGCATCTCAGCACGTCGCCTTCAGAGAAGCTGCCGGCCATGGACGGGTCCACCGTCTCCATCGCCGTCCCGGCATCCCAGTGCTCCCATACCTGCTCGATCGGTGGGGTGGTTGCCGTGAGCCAAACTCCACTTCAGTGTGTAATAGCAACAATAATGGCGATGAGATTACACTTACGGTGCCTAGGACATCAGACACCCCAGAGTTCTTCCTCCCCGTGATGATCTCCAACACCATGACGCCGAAGCTAAACGCATCCGATTTGGTGGAGTAGTTCCCGCGCATCAAGTACTCCGGCGCCATGTATCCGCTGGAACGTAAATTAAATTAAGCAAAATGTTCAATGATTTATTGGTTGCCACAACCACAGGCAGCAGGGGCAGGTTACTGAACAACTTGAACGGAGTTTAGTTTTGCAGCAGTACTGTGCTGAGTCTGAGAGTGCTGACAAGGTGCCAACGACCCGGTCCATGACGGCCTGCGTCGTCTGGTCCCGCCCGATGATCCTCGCAAGGCCCAAGTCCGAAATCTTGGGGTTCATGTTCGCGTCTAGCAGGATGTTGCTGGCCTTGAGATCGCGGTGGACTACTTTAAGCTGGGAGTCCTCATGGAGGTACTGAACGCCTCGGGCGATGCCTTTTATGATCTTGTACCTCTGCTCCCACCTAAGCTGCTCCCGTTTCTCACTATCTGATGACACCGAGCATCAATGATAATATCAACTTTAAGTACTGTTCTAGTATTTTTCAGAGCTCTACTTGTAGAGAAATACATATTTTAAATTAAATCATCAATACCGAAAAGGATCAGGTCCAGGCTACGGTTGGGAACGAACTCATAGACAAGCAAGCGCTCCTGCTGCTCCAAGCAGACACCGACGAGCCTGACGAGGTTTCTGTGCTTCAGCTTGGGCACCACCGCGATCTCGTTCTTGAGCTCCTCCTCTCCCTGATTCGAGCCCTGCGATAACCGTTTCACAGCTATCTCTTCACCGTTCGGGAGGACGCCCTGAACATATATTATCGATACAAAGATCATCCATGGATTAGCGTTTTCCATATAGAAACTCCCAAGACACATGCTTTCACAATCACAACCTTGTACACAGCGCCGAAACCAACTTCGCCGAGCTTGTTGCGCTCGTCAAAATCATTGGTCGCAGCTCGTAGGGTAGAGACGTCGATCATCAGGGAGTCCACCATTTCCGTGTCCTCTGCTTCGGTGGAGTACGTGGGATCTGTTCCAAGAAGGGTTGTATATACAAGTCAATTCTCGAGGTTTGACGCTGTAATTGCTGAACTTTGCAAGAGTTACTTACATGGCTGCTTCGCCTGTGCTGTTGGCCGCCGCCGCCGCATCCAGAAACAGAGGCAAACTACGAGGTTCAAGGCTGTTACTGTACTCAGCACGACTGCAACAACCACGATCGGCAAACTGTTCCTCCTCCCCCCTGCACGTCAAGCAATTAGATTCAGTGCCACAACCCACAAGCATATGTTTCAGTCTGTAACTTTACAAGGGCAACATTTGGATCTGCTATAAAAATTTCAGCTAAATTTCGTCGAAATTTTGAACTCCAGGCCAGGTAGAACATCCCAGATCTTTGTAGTCAGGAACTCAGGATACGATTTGTGCAGTTAAGAATCACGGACCTTTAGTGTTTGGCATGTCAAATATGAGATATATTTGACACAGCCGTCGACGGAAACTCACCTACGCTGGCCACTGCCGCCGGTGTCCCATACGATGACGGCTGGATAGCTGTAGCTGGCGCCAATGTGGGCGCCGCCGCCGGCACGGGTACAGAGCTCGGTGCTGCTCCTATCTGCACCATCGCCGGTCCATTGAAAAAGGGTACGGCCTCGTATCGGTAGGTGCAGTTGATCCAAAGCGCCCGGCCTCCGATAAGGTTCTGGAACCCGTCCAGCGTCTGCGCTATGATCGCCGCGAGGCACTTTCGGCACCGCGTCGCCTTCAGGTCCGGCGTGCACTGCGCTAGAGCGTACACTTTGGGGAGCTCCAGATCGCCGCCGGCGCTGGCCTCTCCCGTGGCGAACCGCCGCGTGGAGTTGTGCGCGGCGTAGTCGGCGGTGGCGTTCACGAGCGTGGCCACGAGGCGGTTGAACCGGGCTGGGTCCGAGGTGACGTTCCCCGGGGGGTTGATGGCGTACAGACCTCCGGCTCCGGAGTCGTCGTCTTTGGGGAGTAAATGGTTGCTGGAGTAGTGGAGCATGCAGGGGTCGTAATAGATGGTGGCGTCCTTATTGTACGAGCAGTCGTTCGGCAGGTCTCGGAAGGCCTGGGTGAGGCAGTTGAAGCAGGTCGTGGCATCCATGTCGCCGCGGCAGAGCCCCAGAGCCCAGAGCTGCTCCGGGATGGCGCCGACGACGGCGGTGGCGAAGAGGTTCCGGGACGTGGAAGCGTTGTTTGGCAGGGTGGCGGCGACGAGGCTGAGATGGGACTGATAGGAGCTGTTGGCTTTGAAGTTGTTATTGCTCTCGCCGCAAAAGGGCCATGGATAACCCGTGGCGCAGGGCGTGATGAGCAGCACGACCGCTGCAACAATGGCGGCCAGGAGCACAAGATGGTGCGCCATTGCATGTGCAGGTGGAAGGAGAAGTTCGGTCGTTGTTTATTGTGGTGTACCACTAAGGCCGTCTGAGCTTCAAACAAGCCCGATCGAGGGGCAAATATGGTCATAGAACGGTGCACAACAACGCAATAGAGTAGCATAAATAACTCATTGGTGTCAGTGATGGTTTTCAGAATTTTGTTTCGAAATGGTTGCTCCAATTTGGTATGATAACAAGCTCGACTGACGACTGCGTGGCATCACCAGACATTAGCAGTATATTGTGATAAAAGAACAGACAACAACAAATATGTGAGCAAGGTACATGATTATTCAGTTATCAGCATTGTCCCATTGACCAGTTTTTTGCTATTGTTACTTGCTGAGTCTACCCTCCGTACCGATAGTCGTTTGACTTTTTCAACCCTATATTTGATCACTTATTTTATTTAAAAAATTTGCACAAAAAAAAGTTAAATTTAACTTATTTTTGAAGAACTTTTCATTAATAATGCAGGTCATAACAAAAAATAATAATATTTTATATAAATTTTTAAATAAAATGAGTAGTCAAACTTTAAAAAACAAAAGTCAAATAACTTATAAATTAAAACGGAGGAAGTGTGGTCGTTGGTATGTAGACCCGCGTCAACGACCTGCATTTTCCACACGAGTTAAAAACTTTGGAAATATGCTGTAAGTCGTGGTTTGGCGACTTGCCGAGACTTGGTCCACGATGAGTCGTCGAGTGCGTGCTCTTTCCGTCATGAGTCGTTGGTTTTGTCCACGATGAGTCAAGATGTCGCGGATTTATTTGGACTGATTAAGCGCGCGCGATCGAAGATGGCTGAAGAGTGAAGACAGCTCACAAGTCACTGTCTGTGTCTCTCCACCATGCACCACGTTTAGTCAAGTTGTCTCAATGTACCATGGTTCAACTAACAGCCTCACGGGAACCGAGCGTTGCTCGGGTGGTGATTGAGCAGTGAGCACTCCGGGCCAGGTGAGGAGGCCACCGGTCACGGGTCGAGCTAAAGTTTGTCGTGGCTTTTAATTTGGACTGAATATGCATGAGCCTCCACGGAGTCAAGTCGTCGCGGCTTTAGTTTCGCCGGAAGAGCGCGCGAAGGTGACTCAAGGTACGGTTCAATTCACACACAGCTCACAAGTTTCCCGCGTGCCGTGTGGGAAGCTACACACGGGCAGTAACTATATTGTTGACGATGAGACAGTTCGGCGGATGATGAACATGTCAGACATTTCGACAATCCTCACTGCCGGCTAACCAGGAGATCCATTATTATCACCGGTTTTCATCTAATTATAAGAAGGTTTCTTTTTTTTTTAGTTTTAGTTTTTTATTGTAATATTTAAGCGTATACAATATCGAAATAAATACATTTTTTTCACACGAGGATAACCCCATTTCCATTTAAAGATCAAATGGAAATACAAAAGCATCCTTAGACAGTAATTAGAAAGAGACTAGAGAGAAGCAAATTAAAGATCGCTACCCTGAAGTTTCGGAGTCAGAACAGAGCACCCAAGCCAAAAAAGATCAGACGTTGCGCGCCAAGAACACCAACCACCAACAGTAACCTATGCCAAGATAAGAGAGACAAAAACATCCTAGTGACATGTAGAAAAAAACAAAACGTCTGAAAGCTTCCTACAAGAGTTTTCTGCCTAGTAGCTAGATCACTGATCCAGAAGATCATCATCTGGACGTCCTCCCTGTTTCATCAACTTGTGCTTGCCGGCCTCTGAATCCTTGGGAAGTAAAATCTTCGTTGCCACCATCAGCATTGTGTTCACTCCATTGATCATCGAAATAATTACATTTAAAACAATGTATTAGAAAAACTACCATCTTATAATCTAGAATCAGGAGCAATAATCAAAGTCATCCTAAATTTGCAACTGTATATGATAAGCTACTATAATTACGGGCTTTTATCATGAGTCGGTCATGAAAAATATTTTTTATGAAAAAACATCAGATTGAGTTGCCCATCATATGCACCCGCCACTATTCACCAGTGTCTGAGAGGAGGTGGAAGCCACGCCAACACCATGAAAGCATCCATGTTGGGCACCGCCATTCTGAATGAGGCCATTATCGTAATAGGGGGATCCTCTGTGCCACGATCAGCCTCCCCGCCGGAGAGGGGGGAAGAGAGCTAGGATTAATTGGTACTTTTGCACAAGATAGGGATCTTAGTACTTTTGAGGCTATATTTTACATCTCGATGTTGAGTTTCATGACACGGTTATTAATAGTGTCATATCAAGTTTTATGTTAATAACTGCGACAATGGGTTTCGTCTCGATGAAACTCTACGAAAAACTCTTTCTACCTCTCTCTCTCTCTCTTCATAATTAAGTTGTCAACTCAACAAATTTGCTTATGTATCATAGGATTAAATGAAAGAGTGAAACTCCTTTGAATCGCAATCACAATTTTGCCTTTTTCAACATTGATACGATCGTAAAACAACCATTTTTAAGAGAGTTGTTTAAAAAACCATTTTTAAGAGAGAGAAAACGAGCAGGGGAGCAGTGTTGGTCCCTATTGCGGTGTCGGACGTTGAATAGCTGCCGTCTACAACTCTTCTCAGTTCTCTACATAACCTTTGGCTATGAGTTTTTTCCCTTCCTCGATGCCCCAATGGTTCAGAAGAACCTGCTGCCCGTGGCCGCAGTCCTCGCTGTCGCACTGCTCATGGCTGCTGCCGCGGGCTACCCGTGGTCACTATGCGGTGACAGCAGCGACTTTGTGCCTAACGGCACATACCAAGCCCATCTCGATTTCATCGCAGCTACCTTGCCCAAAAATGCCTCCAAGTCTCCAGACCTCTTCGCCACCATCGCCGTCGGTGCCATCCCGGAGCAGGTCTGGGCCATGGGGCTCTGCCGCGGCGATGTCAACGCCACGGCATGCTTCGGCTGCCTGTCCCAGGCCTTCGGGGACATGCCCGGCTACTGCGCCTACGACAAGGACGCCACCATCTACTACGATCCCTGCATGGTTCACTACTCCGACGTGCACATCCTCGCCGACGACGACACCGGCCCGATGCTCGACACATACGCCATCGGCAACACTCAGACGATCGCGTCGGACCCAGGCCGGTTCGTCGTCCTCCTGGCCGCGCTCGTGAACGCCACCGCCGACTACGCCGCGTACAACTCCACGCGGCGGTTCGCGACTGGCGAAGCTGACACCAGCTTCGACCCGGAGTTCGCCAAGGTCTACACCCTGGCGCAGTGCACGCCGGACCAGACGCCGGCGCAGTGCCGGGAGTGCCTCTCCAGGATCATATCGCAATCGCTCGACGGGTTCCAGAGTAGCATCGGAGGCAGGGTGCTCGCTGTCAGCTGCACCTACAGGTACGAGAGCATGCCCTTCTATAATGGACCGGCCATGGTACGGCTGGCATCACCAAGCTCTGGAGCGCCGGCGCCGGCGCAGGCTCCGGCTGTGAACTTTCGGGTTCCTGTGGCGGATGGAGGTGAGTGAAAGCGATGTTTTAAATACCAAATAAGTACTGTATAGACATTTTCATTTTTCTAACGTATGTATTGTTTTTATTATGTATCTAGACATTATATGTGAGTGCATAAAAAACCATAAGTCTAAAAGCCAGACGTCTTAGAATTTAGAACATAGAAGGTGTGCGTAGTTGTAGATTCTGAGGACCGCTAGCTCAAGACTCTGCGGGTGTAATCATCATCATCATCTGCTTGACAAATTATATGTTCCATTGCAAGATACGGTTATGTCTATTAATAAAAATAAAAATCGTCGTCGTCGTCGTCGTCGTCGTCGTCGTCGTCGTCGTCGTAGTAGTAGTATAGTAGTAGTAGTAATCATAATCATAGCTTATTATCTTGACATAAACACCGCACGATAAATTATACATTCAGTAGCAAAATACGTCTCGTTTGTTTAGTAGTGCTAGTAATAATAATAACACTATTTAATATTCTATACTTTTTATACTTTCATAAAATTTCTTTATTCTATCTCTTGCTTCCTTTATCCTGTTCCCTGTTCATTCGTCCCCCTCAGTTTTTTCCCCTTGGTTCATCATCATCTCTCATTTAGACTACTACCTAAAACAAGCCCTTTACTTTCATGTTTAGGGTAGCCACATGTTTTTTGAGATACTGCTTGGTGTTGTTATTTCTAGCAGTACCACCCAGGGTTTTTTTTACCGACCGGTAGCCGGTAACCGCCGGCCGGCGGTACCGGTATACCGGTCCGGTTTGACCGGTTACCGGTAGAAACCGGTCGAATTCAAATTTTGAGTTTGAACCCCAGTTCAATCGGTTCCGAACCGGTATACCGACCGGTTTGACCGGTTACCGGCCGGTTTGGTGGTAACCGGTCGCATTTTCAAATTTCAGATTTATTTTTTAAAAAAAAATGCTAAAAAAATTTCTAAAAATAGTTCATGATTTATAGAATCCAATGATGTCAAAGTTTTTCAAATTTGAGTGCGTTTAGTATATTTTTCGACCTTCATGATTTAATGGGCCTAACGGGACTTAATGGGCCTTTTTTTTTTTTACTTCGGGACTTCGAAAAAAATTCTAAATGTAGTCAAATTTGAAAAATTTTGACACCATTGGAATCTATAAATCATGAAGTATTTTTAGGAATTTTTTTACCATTTTTTCCACCGATTTTAAATTTGAAATTTCGGTTTTTTCAAACCGACCGGTACCGGTACCGGCCCGGACCGGTATGACCGGTAACCGGCCGGTTACCGCGGTAACCGGTTGGTAAAAAAACCCTGGTACCACCTAAACCAAGCCCTCTATTCGGTTTTCTCACAAATTTGAGCATGTTGACACTCTATTGATCTTAATTCGTCTCCACAACTATATATGCATAATTCAAACCAACATATACTTAACATGTTACTACAACCCAATTTAAATTTGAATTTCTCAGTGGAGGAGGTTGGGTGGTTGGCTTTTCATAAGTGTGCCTCTTACAAGGTTTATTTGATTTATTATGGAGATGTTTTTTTCCCTCCGAAAATAGTATGTCCGTCTCTGAACAACGCTATATATTTTAGGAGACACACACACTTGGTGCCCCTCTCTACTAGTTGTGGGGTCTGATTTCTGAAATCTGTATTTTATAGTGATATACATCTTTCCAGTGCAAACACCAACAACTAGTACACATAAATATCCTTTTATTGCTCCCGTTGTAAGTTTCTTCATAACAAGGATATGTCCTTGCACGTGTTATTTCTGTCGGAAACTAAGCTGTGTGACACATATTTCCCGTGATGTTTGCTAACACTATCGTTAGTTCACAGGTAGCCGAAAGTACCATGTGCCATGGGTGGCTATTGCTGTTGTGCTGCCAACTCTAGCAGCCTTGAACCTTGTCGCCGGCCTCTGTTTCCGGAGGCGGCAGCGACTGCTAATTGCTCGGACCAAGGACCAAAGTATGTTCGTTGCTTCAAGATTATCTGCTAATTGCGTAGTATTAAACACACTCCGAAGGATGTGAAAACAAATGACTCATCCAATCCAAACAGGCACAGATCCCATGTATTCCCCTGAAGCAGAGGGCACCGAAATTGTGCACTCCATGATGATGGATGTCTCCACTCTACGAGCCGCCACAGGGGATTTCGATGAGACCAACAAGCTCGGCGAAGGCGGCTTTGGTTCCGTGTACAAGGTAGCACTGAACAAACACGTACCAGATGATTCTTGTTGAACTGAATGGAAAAACATCAAGAAACGACATTTCCATGTGTTTAGGGTGTCCTACCGGACGGCGAGGAAATAGCGGTGAAGCGTCTGTCGAGTAGCTCAACGCAGGGAGTGGAGGAGTTGAAGAACGAGCTCGACCTGTTGGCCAAGCTGAAGCACAGGAACCTTGTCAGGCTCGTCGGCGTCTGCCTGGAGCAGGAGGAGAGGCTGCTCGTCTACGAGTTTGTGCCCAACCGGAGCCTCGATCTCATCCTATTTGGTATTGGTACCGAATGTTTCGTGCTCAACTGAAACGTCCACTCTAAATTTTCATATGATCACACTGATCACTTCCTATATATTTCCTTCATACAACCTATGTGATCAGACATGGAGAATGAGGAACGTGAGCAGCTGGACTGGGGGCAGAGGTTCAAGATCATAAACGGCATCGCTCTGGGACTGCAGTACCTCCACGAGAACCCCCAGCTCAAAGTGGTGCACCGTGATCTCAAGGCCAGCAACATCCTGCTCGACGAGAACATGAACCCCAAGATCTCGGACTTTGGCCTGGCCAGGATCTTTGGACGAGACCAGACGCAGGCTGTCACCAGCCGGGTCATCGGCACCCAGTCAGTGTTGAAAAACACAGCTTCCATTAACTGCTTCACCTGATCGAGTAACTGCATGATGACTAGCTTTTGGTTGGTTTCCTCGTTTGTTTCAGTGGGTACATGGCACCGGAGTACATGATGCGGGGTAACTACTCCGTCAAGTCGGACGCGTTTAGCTTCGGTGTCATGGTGCTGGAAATCGTTACGGGTCGGAAGAACAACAACGATGGCTCCACACTCTTGACCACAGTAAGTACAATCACACCGTACCTGCAGTGCGTTGCAGCTTGCTGGTTCATGAGGCTACAAATCCATGAGCAGGTATGGATGCACTGGGAGGCCGGGACGGTGGCGGAGTTGGTCGAACCGAGCATGCGCATGGGCGGCGGCTTCCTGGGGGGCGACGTGCTCAGGTGCATCCACATCGGCCTGCTGTGCGTCCAGGCAGACCCTGCGTCCCGGCCGGTGATGTCGTCCGTCGTAATGATGCTCGGCAGCGACACGGTCACACTCCAGGCTCCATTCAAGCCGGGATTCTTGGCCAGGAACAACGGCGTCAACACAACCGCGTGTCACTGAATGGTTAGCCTGGCCATGGGAGTCCAGAAAAGGCTAAAATCTGCTGCTGCATGTGAACACGCTAAAGCTATTACGCTGCAATGATGTGCTAATCTTCTTGTAATTCGTAAGGAACAAATGTGAAAGAGAATTACCTAGTGGCAATGGATAAGCTGCAGTTCTTACATGTTCACAGCAATTAGGATTTAAGAGAGGTATTGTCATCTGCTAAACGTTTACTAGCTATTTATCCTTATCTTGCTTGCTAGTTTCTAGCTAAGAAAGTTGCTGCTGTATATGTTCCAAAATTGTCGAACTATAGGTTTTGTGATGGAGTAGTTGCCAGTTACACTATTCCCGAAATATTTTCAACTTATTTGCCTGGTTTTGGTTCCCAAAGAATTTTGAGGGGCCGGGGCACCAACTTTTAGAAATTAGGGAGTACTCCCTCCACCCCAAATTGTAAGTCATTCCAACAATTTTGGAGAGTCAAACCATCTCAACTTTGACCAAGTTTATATGATAAGATAATAATATTTACAATATCAACTAGATATTATTGGAATCCTCACCAAATATATTTTCATTTTCTACTTATTTAGTGTCATAAATCTTTGTATTTCTCTCAATAATTTTGATCAAACTTGAGATGCTTTGACTCTCCAAGATTCTTGAAATGACTTATCTGTAGCAATACTGCAATAGAACTTACGTAATCCAAGTAGGAACCTTACAAGTCCAAGGAACATAATTAAACTGCAAGAGATGATGAGATGAGTGGGGGCGACGGGGTGGAACCGGCGGCGGAAACTCCCCGTGCGGGTGTGGAAGCTCGTCCTAGTGGCGAGGTGCGGAGCTCCTCCTCGGCATCGACTGACCGTCCGCTTGTGGATGGTGAGTTGGAGGACCTTAGCTCAGAGGTTTCAGAATCTGGGGAGGAGGCGGATTGGCGGGGAAGGCACTCGGCGCCGACGAAAGTTGGCCCCGGCGACCCACGGCTGAACTTTGCTCGTGGCTGCGCCGGCTCCAAGTTTTGGGCGCTGGATGGCGAGCTGAGCTCGGATGATGAAGGGGAAGAAGGGACTGTTGGCGAGCTGGTGCTTACAGACGCGTTCATTCATGGTGTTCTGTCGACCGGCTATTCGATTGACGAGGTGCTCGTAGCTGAGGCGCAGCTGGAATCCATTCGACACAAAACTTAACCGCCAAGAAAACATCATCACGAAGACCCTGGAAGGGTGTGGAAGCAGCTCGACGAAGATGGGCCCGGAAGCCCACACTTGGGCGCCGGCCGGCGCCAAGGTGGGGCCGGCCGGCCCCACCCCCTATGGTTTCCTCCCCTGCCTTCTAGAATCTTCCTCCACCGTCTATTTGGAGTCATCTCGGCCCTCGTTTCAAGTCAGTTTGATCATACGGCGCACGTTCATCCCACCGGGCTATAAATAAAAGGGCAGACCCCCCTCCCTGAAGCATCAAGTCATTTGGAGATCAAGCCATCCAGAGCCTCTCTAGTTCATCAGAGCCTCTCTAGTTCATAGTTTTAGCCTAGTTAGATTAGAAGTAGAGGAGTTCTAGTTCTTCTGCGGGATCCGGAGCCCCTAACATCTGTCTGGAGCGCGGAGTTCGGTATAGTTCTAGTTCTTTTCTCTTATTGCATTCAACATTATGATTTGGGAAACATTGTTCCTAATCTTATATATGTTCTTAATTGCAATAGTCATTGTTTACTTTGATTATATGTTTAGCATAGTTAGTTTGATCCTATTGAATTTATGTAATTGCTCGTATAGAGTTTGTCCAGAGATATCATGGATGAATGATTGGCAGTATGTAGACGTGGTGTTTAGATATCTTGCTTATCTGCGAGTGCACCCTGATGTGCCGGGTCGTGTGGTAGATCGCGTAGGTGACAGCTACGTTGAGTCCTCTGTAGTCCACCCCCTGTACGTAGGACGAGCAGAGCGCGGTCATGATGGAGGTGACCCTTGTGTCTTAATATCCTCATTAGATGATGCTCCTTTATATTTAATCATGATGTAGGTAGAGCTAAACAATGATTGCTAGATGTAATTGCACTAATCATAGTATTCATTGACGTAGTTATAGAATTACTTTAGATATTAATTCCTTTATCTATCCATTGGCTAGCTATTGTTATGACTAGATGAGCTCTGATATTTACCTATTTATGATGATGACTGATCATGTTTATCCTATATATATCTTTATCATGTGACTTATCCCTGCTATGAGTAGGATTATAGTTATGGTTTATCTTTTACATTAGCAGTATAAGTTATAGATATAATAAGTACTACTAGACCTTCCCAGTGGTATAAATATAAATCGACAACCTGGTGATACTCTAGGGAAAATGCTACAATGGTATAATTATCTGTTCGCTTGCAGAATTGTTCTTAGTTTATATTTATTTATATTTCTGCCTAGTCACATGGAATAATATATAAAACCTTTATTTATTCTTAGCATATATAATTAGGATTGACAACCCCGTTCATGCTAAAGAATGTTGGTAATAGATAAGTGGCTAGTTGCTAATGTTCAATTAATTAAAATATCATACATCTTCTAATCTCGTCCCTAGTGTTAAAAGTTATAAAGTTATTTTGGGCGACGTTAGTAGATGTCAACAAGCATTTTTGGCGCCGTTGCCGGGGAAGGTAGCTAGGCATATTAAGAATATTGATAGACTTATACTTATTAATGTAATCAAGATAACCATTAACCCCTGCTCAAGCAGGATTACCCGTGTTTTGTCTACTTTAATATCTTATGCAGGGTAATGAACGAACGGTTTACGGTCTTCCAGCAAGCTCCCACAAAAAGAAGAAACATAATAAATCCAAGATTGGAAAAAGAGGTCGACCTCACAAAAATTTAATTCATATCTCAAGTGACGGGAATAAAGATGCTACATCACTCACAAATTCCATCATGTGAGACATGGTAAGTATGATCAAATAAAGGTGAGAAAGTCTTGCTCATGGACTTTAAATTTGATGAGTAGTTATCTTTTGCATTCCACTGCATGTTTACTTTAAATCCATATATTCACCCTATTTATTCTAAAATTCTTTCTACTCATAACTTATTTAGTTCCATTCATATGTCCATCTCACTTGCATTCTTATTAAAAGAAAAGAAAAAATATATGAGCACATGAAGGCTCATGGTTAGTATTTTAAAAAAACTCATCATGATCATGCTTTTTCATCTCTACCTGAATAATTCCCTAATAGTGCTTTTATGTTACCTTTGTCTGCCATAGTAAGTTTTGGTTTGGAGGTACTACATACGGCCATATGAGTATTCTTCAAAGGCTTTTAAATTAAGCGTGATGCTTAGGTTATAATGCCTTCCTTAACTAAAGTTAGACATGGAGTTTGGTTTGGTTATTGAATTAGAAATTGCTGTAGTAGACATTGGATATTTTGTCGGACCAACCCCTGTAGGAAAATTTTGAATCAAATCTGGGGAAGTCAAGAGATGAGTTCACACCGAAGATGAATCAAGACAGTAATGACTTTGCACAAGAAGACACAGCTCATTCTTTATAAGAGGAAGAACTGTGAATATTAATGTTTATTCATCTTTCGTTGCAAGTTATCTCTATTTTGAACCATGCTAGAATGTAGCAACAACAATGTAAAATACAATAGACACAATCTATGCTAAACAATCTTAAAACCATATATCATCTTGTTAGCATAGAAGAAAATCGCAAAATAGAGAGAGCGGGGGATGTCTAGGGACTTTTCTAGTGCTGATGTAGATGTAGCCCGCTGTCTCTTGGGTGGAGGTGGTATGAACTCGGTGTAGCGGACTTGGTCTGGACGTGCACGAACTCCTTGGATGGCAGGGCGAGCAGTGGTGTATTTCGCACATACCAGCGTTCCATTCTTGTCGGTCTTAACCGATAGGAGTCGCTCATTATCTCTAAGTGGAAGAAGTGGGGTGCCTCGGAGAATAGCGATCTGCTTCCCCCTAGTACCATCTTCTAGCAGCAGTCTCTCAGGTGGCGATGGCAGAGCAGGCTGAGCATGCGTGTAGTAGACTTGCTCGAACTGCTGGGGCACTGTAGCAAGATGCTTCGATGGCACGACGGCGAGGTGCTTTGGCGGCACGATGGCAAGGGGCTTCGGCTGCGCGAGGACGATGGCCTTCGAGTCGTCGCCTTGGAGCTTACCGGAGTCAGCGCCGACGACCGCTTTGCTTGCCATTGCTACTAGATCTAAACTAGAGAGTTTCTTTGGAGGAGAAGAAGGCAATGATGATGGGATAGCATTCAAGGGTGGTATAGGTGCGTATTTATGTGGTTTTCAGAAGACAGGATAAGATCAAATCTAAGTTCTACAGGATTCGTACGAAAGATTATTCGTACGCATCAGGAATCTATGAGATTGTATTTAGGAAAGATAGAGAAAGAAAAGGGAACTTGAGTCGGGACGAGAGGGGACATGGGGCGCCGCCCGGCCCCACTAGGGCGCCGGCCAGCCCTACCAGGTGACTTCCCTGGTTGGCCGAGCTCGTGAAGCCTCTAGACTCTTCCTACTTCCTGTTAGTTGCAATGCGCGATAATTTTTCGTAACGGATAATGACGGGACTAAAAAGTGGGTAATTGGACAAAGTCCAGCCCGTCAACAACTTCTAAATTAACTGGTTCTAAAAATAATTTAAGTCGGTGACCATTTACCTTGAATAACATACCTTCGTGTGATTATAAAGTTACCGCTCCATGTGGTGATGCATTCACAACCGTGAATGGTCCTTCCCATTTGCTTCATAGTTTTCCAAGCCCGAATAATTCAAACCTGGAATTAAAAAGTAATACCTTATCTCATGGTGCAAACTCTTTCTTCTTGATCCTCTTGTCATGCCATCTTTTTGTTCTTTCTTTATAGATCTTTGAATTGTGATAAGCCTTTCCTCTCCATTCTTCTAATTCTGATAGTTGCATCTTTCTCTTTTCTCCAGCGGCTTCAAAGTTCATGTTCCATCTCTTAATAGCCTAGTGAGCTTTATGCTCTAACTCCACTGGTAAATGACAGGTCTTACCATATACTAGCTGGTAAGGTGACATACCCAAAGGTGTCTTGTATGCGGTCCGATATGCCCAAATTGCTTCGGGTAATCGGTCCTTCCATGCAGTACCCATTTCATTTACTGTTTTCTGTAGAATATTCTTGATCTGTTTGTTTAATGTTTCTGCCTGGCCACTTGTCTAAGGATGATATGGAGTAGCTACATTGTGACGGATGCCATGAGCTTGCAAGTATCGGTGAAACTTTTTATCAGTGAAGTGTGTCCCTCCGTCACTAATGACCATCCTTGAAGTTCCAAACCTTGGAAATATAATCTCTTCGAACATCTTCTTTGAATGTTTGGAATCAGCATTCATGCATGGCATAGCTTCTACCCACTTGGATACATAGTCAACTGCCACCAGAATGTATTCATAATTTCTTGATTTCACAAATGGTCCCATGTAATCAATTCCCCAGACATCAAAGAGCTCGATCTGGAGATTGTTGGTGAGTGGCATAGCACCTCTTGCATTGATATTTCCGTGCCTTTGACATGATCCACATCTCCGGACAAAATCTTTGGTGTCTTCATACATAGTTGGCCAAAAGAACCCACTCTGCCAGATTTTAGCATGAGTGCGGAATGCCCCATAATGACCTCCATATGGTGATGCGTGGCATTTCTGAATTATCTGCATGCCCTCTTCTACTGGTACACATCTTCTAAGTAATCCATCTGAACAATTCTGAAGAGATATGGTGGATCCCATATGTGGAGACGACTTTCATAAATAAGCTTTTGTTTATTTTCCCCTAGTGGTACATAACCTGAAACCATAAAGTTGACAATATTCGCGTACCAAGGGTCTAACTTAGTCACTTTAAACAACATGTCATCTCTCAATGAGTCATTAATAGGCAATTCCTGAGGTTTTCAAAGTGTATTCAAGACAAATGATCAGCAACTGGATTTTCTATTCCTCTTCTATCTTTAATTTCTAAGTCAAATTCTTGGAGTAACAAAATACATCTTATCAAACGAGGTTTAGCATCTTTCTTAGTGAACAAATATTTTAAAGCAGCATGATCAGAATAAACAATTACTTTTGCTCCTACTAAGTAAGATCTAAATTTATCAATACCAAAATAATAGCCAGGAGTTCTTTTTCAGTTGTTGCATAATTTAATTGTGCTCCTGTCATAGTTTTACTTGCATAAGCAATTGCATGATGCTTCTTATCTTTTATTTGTCCTAATACTGCCCCTACAGCATAATCACTAGCATCACACATAATTTCAAAAGGTAAAAACCAATCAGGGGATTGAATGATTGGTGCTAATATAAGTGCTTCTTTAAGAATATTAAAAGATTTTAAACATGCATCATCAAATTCAAAAGGAACATCCTTAGCTAGCAAGTTAGTCAATGGTCTAGCAATATGTGAAAAATCTTTTATAAATCTGCGATAAAAACCATAGTGACCAAGAAAACTTCGGATTCCTTTTATATTAACAGGTGGAGGTAGTTGTTCAATTACTTCAATTTTTGCCTTATCTACCTCTATACCTCTTTCAGACACTAAATGTCCTAGCACTATTCCTTCTCTAACCATAAAATGACACTTTTTCCAATTAAGGACTAAGTGCTTTTCTTCACATCTCTACAAAACCTTATCTAGATTTTCTAGACAATTATTAAAAGTTTTTCCATAAACTGAAAAATCATCCATAAAAACTTCTATGATTTCTTCTATCATTTCAGAAAATATAGACATCATACATCTTTGAAAAGAAGCAGGTACATTACATAATCCAAAAGACATTCTACGATAAGCATAAGTTCCATAAGAACATGTAAAAGTGGATTTACTTTGATCATCAGGGTGGATAGGAATTTGGTGATATCCGAATAACCATCAAGGAAACAAAAGAAAGAATTATTTGCCAAACGCTCTAACATCTCATCAATGAAAGACAGCGGAAAATGATCTTTCTTAGTTGCTTTATTGAGTTTTCGATAATCTATACACATTCGCCATCCTGTAACAGTTCTCTAGGGTATCAATTCATTTTTATCATTTTTAACTACGGTCATACAACCCTTTTTAGGTACAACTTGAACAGGGCTTACCCACTCACTATGTGGAATAGGATAAATAATCCGAGCATGCAAAAGTTTCAAGACCTCTTTCTTAATAACCTCCCTCATCGTATTTTGAAGCCTACGTTGGGGCTCTCTAAAAGGTGTAATTTCTGGGTTGGTTGGAATACGATGGGTGCATAAAACAGGACTAATCCCCTTAAGGTCTTGGAGTGAATAGCCAAAAGCAGCACGATGTTTTTCTAAAACAGATATTAATCTAAAAGACTCTTCATCAGAAAGTTTATCACTAATAATCACAGGAGAATTTTGATCATTATTCAGAAAAACTTAAGACCAGAAGGTAGTTGCTTAAACTCAATAGAAGGCCTAGGTGGCTCTAGTAATTCATCCAGAGGTTCAGGATCAATCGGATCCTCCTCTTCATTAATGAAGAACTGAATATCCTCCTCTAAATTAGATTCAATAAATTCCTCAAATGATACAGTCTTAATTTCTTCTATCGGATCTAACTCAGGAGGTGACTCTGCCTTAGCTTTTAATGCATGAGTTATAGGCACTGAGAGATTAAATCATTTCCCAAGTTTAATATCTAAATTGCCCACACAACCTTCTCGCAAAAGTTTTCCTATTGGTAATCCAATCATTACATCAAAATCCCAAACATCAAAGATATAGAAATTCAGCAAAATTCGGAATTCGTTAATCACAATAGGAGGAAAAGATAAAACACCTGTATTAGGAATAATATGTCCTGTACGATTTTTTAATAATTTATTTGTAGGAATTAATGGCATATCTTTAAAAAAAATTCAGCAAATGTAAGAGACATGATGTTGACACCTACTACTGGATTATAAAAGGCATCAAAAGGATATGCATCAATTTGACATTTAATAGTAATGCCAGAAGAATTTAAACGAATTATATCATTTGAAAGCTCAGATTCTATCAACCACTCATTACTCATAACAAAAATCTATTCTCTAGTTATCTCTCTAAGAAATTTTAAATCAGCAGGATATGAAACATTAAAACTTTTAAAATTCATAGACTCTTGTGGTTTTATAATTTTATGATAGCGTGAGGTGTTTCCATAATCATCAAAAAGTTCATCCTCAAATTCAAGCATAAAATCAGAAATTGGAGTTATCTCCTTCTCATTAGATAGTTCAGGTAAAGGTTGAGATGAATCAGACAAAAGTTTAGAATCAAATGACAAAAATTCATCTTCTATCAACTTTTCTTTTTCTTCAGGAAGATCAATTAAGATATTAGTAAGAATAGTTTTTAGCACGTGAAGCAGTAATATGCATAAATGCTCCTCCTGTAGCCAAATTAAGATATTCTTTATTTTTATCATCAAGGCCTAAAAAGAAATGTTGCAGAAGCATAGGTTCTGGCAAAGCAAGATTAGGTCCAGAATTTATAAATCCATCAAAGCGTTCCCAAACCTTGCCTAATGATTCGTTATCTAATTGTTTAAATCCAATAATTTCAAAACGAAGTTTAGCGACCATTTCGATAGGGAAAAATTTAAGATAAAAATTAGCACGTAATACTTTCCAATCTCCTTGGCTACTCCCAAAATGGCGATTATAGCATTTCTTTGCTTTTCCCGTTAATGAAAACGGAAAGAGTTTCCATCTTAAAGTTTCATTTGCCACGCCCTTAATGTGCAAACATGAACATGTCTACTCAAGATTGGCTAAATGGGAATAGGGGTTTTCGCTAGAACTATTAGAAAAAATGTGATCCTGAACTAACTTAATTAATTCTGGGCGTAACTCATAGCCAGATGATGTGATAGGTAAAGATGATTCTTTTGGCTGGAGATACGATCCCGATGGTGCTCCGTATTGATATAAAAGTTGGGATGTGGGTTCCATACTTTAAAAGGTAAAAGATAAAAGATAAAAGTATAATACAAGATTAAGATAGACTAAGCCAAAATCAGCAAACCGTTCCCCGGCAACGGCGCCAGAAATGCTTGTTGTTATAAATTAACTGCACTCTATTAAAGATTATTATTATCAAGGTATCCGCAAGCGCACAGATAAAACAACCGATGTAGCACTTCACCAAACAATGCCGGTTTTAATATCGAACCCAAAGGAACAGTAGATGATACTGACTAAGTCTATTGGCTCTTAATCCGATAATACAATCAATCCAGAGAATATCAAGAATGAGGAGATAACAAATGATTATCTAGATCCGACAACCGGTAAACTTTGAATAATATCGCTCTAATCGGGCAGTGACATGAATAAGAGGCGAAATCAGAGTTCCCTCCTACCAGACACTTATACACCTATCGATCCTATCAACGGGGAGTGGACTACAGAGGACTCAACGCAGCTGTCACCTACGCGATCTATCACTATCCGGCCAATCAGGGGACATTCACAAGTAATTATAGCCCAGACACCACGTCTACACTACAGACTACTACTTCAACCACGAAACTACCAAGATCAAAGCACTCAAATAGAGTTGTACACTTAAGAACGAATAAGAACAAATGCTTACTTGAATCAGGATGTTGAATACAAAAGTATCTCAGAACGCAACTCCGGGCGAGGGAGCTGAATCCAGACGAACATAGCTACGAAAAAGTTCCGACAGGCCGGGACTCCTCCAATCTCTACTCATCTACTCTATCTCTCTAATCTCTTTCTTGATTGCTAGCCTAGATCTAGTGGATATCTATCTAATGCTTCAGGGTCTTCATCTTTTGATCTGGCTCCCCTGCAGGGAAGGGTCTGCCCCTTTATTTATAGCCCGGTGGATGAATGTGCGCCGTGGGATCAAACCGACTTGAATAAAGGATCCAGATGACTCCAGAGAGGCCGTGGAAGAAGATTCCAGAAGATGGGCCGAAACCCTAGAGGGGGGCGCCGGTCGGCCCCACCCTGTGGGGTTTCGAGCTCCGATGCTTCGGGTGTGTTCCAGATGCTTCTAGTGTTCTCGTGATGATGTTTCCTTGGCGGTTAAGTTTTGTGGTAATTATGCTCTTTAATCCTTCTTTTAAGATTTTCTAAAAAATCTCATGGAAAATAGACAATTCACCAAAACTCGTGGAATCTGTCAGTAATAACCCTATTCTACTGGATATTCATGTTTAATGCAGGGATAATTGATAATAAAATTTGAATAATAACAGGTGTCAACAATGGGCCAAGAGAGCTACAGTATGCTGGACCACTTGGGCCTAAAAGAATTACTTATGTTTCATGCCGAAAACATTTTACATATATAAAAAAAATATTTAGATACATCTATCTATATAATCTACTATCTATTAACAATATATAATATGCATGGCTGCAAAGAGTGTCCCATTCCATGATCTAGACCCGTTGCACGCACCGAAAACGGTAAAATTTCTTTCATTTTTTTGCTCGTCAATCTTTTCTTCCATGTTTCTCCAATAACTATTAGACAACCGTGCGAGCTTTATTTATAATCCATCATCATAGAGTACAAGTTGGAATAACCCTTGTCTAACGCGATATAAAGTCCGATTCTAAAATATATTGCATCGTATATGTAACACAGACTCATAAGCCGTGCTCATATATATATATATATATATATATATATATATATATATATATATATATATATATATATATATATATATATATATATATATATATATATATTAGAACAACTCGATACAAAAGAGCAAATATCGGACTATATTTAGAAATAGAAATAATATTAAAAAGGAAAAACAATTGGAGTTAAATAATAGAAAAGGAATCTGTGCATGTAATAGACTCCTACCGTTTCACTTAGGCATGTATGTAAAAAATAGGAAAAAGCAATGTCACATATGGGATTTTGGAATTAATGGATCCGTCACTCACTCTTCATTGCAGGAAAAACAAAAATAGCAATGGAATTACTCCTCTGATTTAAGACTCTTAAAAGACTGCGTATTTAAATAAATATATTACATTTCTTTTAACGTTTATTTTTTCTCCTGTTACAACGCACGTGCATATTTGCTAGCCTATCTATAAAGCCATAAAGGCACAAAATTTCAGTCTTTTTTTCGTCCACCCTTCCTAACTACCCGTCTCTACCTGTCACTGCTATCTTTGATGGGCCATGTTTAAATATTATCTATAATGGGCAGTGTTTAATATGTACTTAGTCCGGTTTAGTTTTGTATGGCCGGTTGACATTAGTACTATATGGTAAAGTGAGAGAGAGCAACCAGATGAGATGCAAATAAAATAAGAGACATTCTGCTAAGAGAACTCATATTTTTCTTGGTTTTTTAGAAAGAGACGTTGATACGTAAGTCAAACACATATAATAATTATTTTTTTTATATTGGTTACGAAACCAATTGAGTTAACGATTTTTTTTATACTCTCCCGTTGTAACGCACTGGCACTTTTACTAGTATATATATATGTATAGATAAAAATATATTTAATAAAAAATATAATAATATTGTAAATGTTATTAACTTGATCAAAATTGAGATGTTTTGACTTTTTAAGATTTTTAAAATAACTTATAATATGATTAGCCATTTGACCAATGTCCTCGCAGCACAATCGGTTGGATCACGTTAGGCTTGGTCTGGCTCCGACGTTTGGTTTGGTTTGCAAGGTTGCAAACGGAATACTTGGTCCGGGTCAGTTACTTTGTAGGAGCAAGTAGATCTCTCTGATATATGGAATTTTTTATTCATTACTCCTATTAATATTTTCTACATAAAAAAACTCAAGGGACTTGGATAGATCTGTATATTTTGAGTTTTTTTGACCGAAATATATTTTGAGTTGAAGGACACGATCGGTATACGTATATCCCGGCCGTTGTATCCCTCCGCCGCCGCCTCCGCCTCCTACGCAGTAGAACACGGGGACAGGGCACACATCGCATTCGTTGGTGGCTACATATACGGGCGCACCCATGCCCTATGCCGCGTGGTTATTCTGATCAGAATCTCCTACCTGCGCAGACGAGACGACGCGGCATCGCGGCCACGCCCTATTCGCCGCCGTCTGTTACACGTGCGCTAGTCTCTCTCTCTTCCCGACTGCTTGCGCTTCCGGTTGATCGGCGTGAGCGATGGATCCATCCAAGCCGAAGTCGGTGGCGGCGTCGTTCCCGTCCTACGGGAAGGTGCTGGAGACCTACAAGAAGGCGGCGGCCACGGCCGCCACGGTGACCGCGTACGCCGTGCTTGCGCGCGGCATGGCGCGGGAGCTGCTACCCGACGAGCTGCGCGAGGCCGCGCGCTGGGCCGCCACGTTCCTGCTGCGCGGCCGCGCCAGGCTGCGCCCGCCGACGCAGCGGCGGACCTTCGTCATCAAGCGCTTCGACCAGGGGAGCCCCGGCGGCGAGAACTGGCTCTTTGCGGACGCCAGCGCGTATCTCGCCACCCGGATCGACCCGCACGCCACCACGCGTGTGTGCCTCGCCCGCCGCACCGGTGACTGCCGCGGCGCCGGCGGCGGTGGCGGCGGCGGAGACTACGACTACGAATACGGAGACGGCGGCGACAGCGACAGCGAAGCCGAAGATGGCGGCGGCGGCGGGAGGAACGTCCTGTCCTTGGAAGCCGGCGACAGGATGGCGGACGTCTTCGAGGGCGTCAAGTTCACGTGGATGTCCGTCGGACAAACCGATCGCAACAACAACAACGACCACGTGATGTCGCTGGAGCTCACCTTCGATGCGGAGCACACGGACATGGCGCTGAAGAGGTACATCCCGTTCATAGCGGCGACCGCGGAGGCGGCGCGGCAGCGGGAGCGCACCCTCAAGATCTTCTCGAGCGACTACGGGGAGTGGAGGGGCAGCAGCTACCACCACCCGGCCACGTTCGACACGCTCGCCATGGACCTGGACCTCAAGCAGTTCATCATCGCCGACCTCGACCGCTTCCTCAAGCGCAAGGACTACTACCGCCGCATCGGCAAGGCGTGGAAGCGCGGGTACCTGCTCTACGGCCCGCCGGGCACCGGCAAGACCAGCCTCGTCGCCGCCATGGCGCGCTACCTCTGGTTCAACCTCTATGACCTCGACCTCTCCAAGGTGGACTCCAACTCCATGCTGCAGCATCTGCTCACCTCCATGTCCAACAAGTGCATCCTCGTCATCGAGGACATCGACTGCTGCTTCAGCGCAAAAAGCCGTGGCGGCGGCCTAGAGAATAGGGGCGACGATGAAGACTCTGAATATGACTCTGAAGATGACTATGACTCTGAAGATGAAGACCACTACTCCAACACCAAGGTAAGAGATTAGATTGTGAATTAATATGATCAATCATTATTAGCATCAGAAAGAATTGCTCTTTGTCTGACCTGTCTAGTATCTTTTCGGCCTCATAAGAGGGAGGGCATAACTCTGTCCGGCCTGCTCAACTTCATCGACGGGCTGTGGTCGACCAGCGGCGAGGAGCGCATCATCGTCTTCACCACCAACTACAAGGACCGCCTCGACCGGGCGCTGCTCCGGCCGGGACGCATGGACATGCACGTCTACATGGGCTACTGCGGCTGGGACGCTTTCAGGACGCTCGCCCACAACTATTTCCTCATCGATGACCACCTGCTGTTCCCGGAGATACAGGAGCTGCTCTCGGCTGTGGAGGTGACGCCGGCCGAGGTGTCGGAGATGCTGCTACGGTGTGAGGATGTCGACGTCGCGCTCGAGGGACTCAAGGAGTTCCTCGAGGAGAAGAAGCAGGGGAAGCAAATAGGTGAAGCGGAGGAGGAATGAGCGATGCGATCTGATTTGGGATTTGCTGACCCAAGAAAATCGCATACAATGTGCTTCGCAGATTTGGGACTTCATATATTGACTTTATAAAAATAGGTCTTCAAACGTTGCACACTTAATTTCTGTTACATTTGGTGTATTTTTAATCTTCTCATCTTTATACATATACAAGTTCGTGCCCATGCGTCAGTACCTGATATCTAAATTTTTGAATTTTTTTTCGATGGAAGAAGAATTATATTATATGATAGCTGGGTACATCAATCTGTTACGAGCACTCTGAATCATAGAAAAATACCCACGCTGTGAATAGCACAACTCAAAACCTAACCTATTTGATGCTTTGCAGTATAGATGACCGCACAGGCAAATACTCGGCAAATAGCCTGAGAACAAATGCCCAACGAACGACGGCCAACATTCCTGTAGGCGGAATTGAGAAAATTCTTCTTTATGGCGTCTTCCTTCTTCTTTCTGCCATCAAAGAATGAGAAAAACTGATCTGAAACTCGTTCTCCCTAGTCTTTCATTATGGCCAAATCTAACCATAACAAAACAGAGAAGAGATTGGAGAAAATTAGTCCATGGCGACGACATCATCTCCGCCTCGATGCCGCCGTCCAGAAATAAAGGTCTCCATGTCGTCATGTCGATGAAGATGCTGACGCCGAGGTTGCCGCCCTCATCTTCAACGAAACCGCCATGAAGAAGACGATTCCACCCTTCTCTTTCGCCGTCGCCGGAGAAGAGAAGAAGGAGGAGATAAAACTCCAATACCAAAAACTTTGGCATACAGAGACACTAACTCTAATGACTCAATCTATCAGGAAAAACTTATTAAAAATAATGGATCCCCGCTCCCTTCAACCCTTGGCAAGATGCCGGAGGGGAAGGAAGGAGGATCAACAGTAATGGATGGGGAGAGGCAGCGGTGGTGGCGGTTGCGGCGGCTCTAGGGCACAGGCCCGTATTGAGGCTTCCAAAGAAACTTGCCTAAATTTTTGTACTAAGACACACGAATTGCACGATAAGATAACAATATTACTTTGATTGCAAAAAAATCTTTGTTTTTTACTTTTAGACTTTTCATTTGGCGGTTCATCTTATTCAAATTGTATATAAATATTTTTTATTTTGTAATGACTTATTTTATCATTGTAAATATTGTAATAATGATTTACTTGTGTTTTTATTTGTATAAATTAGTACAATGTTTTCCTTGCCAATTTTTCATCTTGCCATGTGCTCACTACTTGTAAGTATTTCCTAGGTCCGTACTAGGATACCTAGATGGTGCTTGGGTCATTTGACCATCTTTGTTGCTGTTTTAGAAGAGCGTTAAAAATAGCTAATTTAAACTCTCTGCACTGACGGTCACATTATCACTGTACTTGAAATTTGCTTGTGTTTGCTTTTATAGTTTGTTTATTGATCAGTGGCACACAGGTGGATTGATCATATTGAGCTCTTGAAGTGTAAAAAGGTGGTTTACCGAGGGAGAAATGCAAAGGCCTCTGAAATCTAAAACTTTGAATGGTGCCTCATCACCAGTGAAGGGGATGGTGCATTGGTCATCCTAGATGCCTCTAGCCCTATTAAAAATGATATTATGGGCTTGTGAAATTGTCCTGCATGTTTGCATTATGTACTGTTTGTGAAATTGGTCAGGTATTCTTTTTGTCCTATATATTTACTCCTAGTTGCCACGGATCCCATTCTGACATTTTGTTGCCACATCCTGTTATAGACTTAATTTGCTCAATATAAGAATACAAATTATAGATTGAAATAACTAATATAGTGTGGTGGTGATATGTTGGCGAAATTAGAATCCTGGTGAAGCCTGACAAAAATCCGAACAGCTCAAGTTCTTCATACGTTAGGTTGCAATCTGCAGACTGAATAGGCCAAAGCAGTTCTTAAACCATTGGAGATGTTCACACATTCACCCACAACAGAACAGAACTACAGAAGTACAGAACGACCACACCAGCAGCTAACAGTTCGCCATCGAAGATAGAGATTACTACTAGGACAGCTGACAAAATACTAACCAGAAAGCATCAACATTGGCTCTTGATGCAGATGCTGTTAGAAGATTTGGGCTATGGCCCAAATATCTCCATAGAAATCCCAAAGACCCACTCACACATGCATGCATATGTGACATGGTGGGGGACTTTAGTCCCACCTTGCTAGTCTAAATGGAGTGAAGCCAACTTAAAAGTGTGGGCTATCCCCATCTAGTTGAAGCTATGTGAGAGAGGGAAAAGGAAGAAACACGCGCGCGCTCGCTCGCCTCGCCGGGCCGGGCCGGGCGCGCGCGCACGACATGCGCGTGAATGGTCCGGCGATTTCCCACTCCAACCCTTGCGGGTGCGCGGCTTCCTTTTGCCACTCGAAATTTTTTGCATGTATGGAGAAAATTGCGCTGGCCTATTTGGTAAGCAATTATTCTCGTATTATGGTAATTACACAAACGGCAGGTTAATTATCATAATGACTTTGATTGAGCGGCTAATTGGTTTCTTATTTGCTGCGACGCGTGCGCGTGTATAAATAAAGGGCGAGACGTCATCCTCAATACACCGAGAATTCTTCTCCCCCTGTTCCACTTTGCTGCGCTGCCGCCGTCTTCCCCATCCCGCCGTCGACGTGCCATCGACGCCGGGAGAGCAGGCTCCGAAGCTGACGTTCTCTCGTGTCCCTGCACGGGGTAGGGGGCGCATCAGGTTTTTAGGAAGCGCTGTCGCGACTGCTCGCTGGACGTCTTCTTCCCTCTACGCCCGGTGTTCGCTGATCTCCATCGACGGTCGGGAACTCCACGAACTCCTGCAGCGCGACGTCGGGATCCTCGCTGCGCAGCAGCATCTCCGACACCTCGGCCGGCGTCACCTCCACCTCCGAGAGCAGCTCCTGGATCTCCGGGAACCGCGCGTGGTCGTCGACGAGGAAGTAGTTTCTTGCCAGCGTCTTGAATGCCTCCCAGCCGCAGTAGCCCATGTAGACGTGCATGTCCATCCGCCCCGGCCGCAGCAGCGCCGGGTCCAGGCGGTCCTTGTAGTTGGTGGTGAAGAACTGAAGATGATGATGCGCTCCTCGCCGCTGGTCGACCACAGCCAGTCGATGAAGTTGAGCAGCCCGGACAGAGTTATGCCCTGCCGCGGTGAAGGTCCCTGGAGGATGCATGGCATTCATTCCGGGCACAGAAATCAGAAATGTTCAGGAATCGTGTTTGCGCTGCAAAAGAATCGAAGATAACGACTGTAGTAAACCGTGTAGTAGTGAGCTCTTGGTGGAGGCTCATCTGCCGAAGAACAGTCTTCGTCTTGGTATTCGCAATCGCCATCGCCATTGTCGTCCCTGGTGCGCTGCTCTAGGCGCTGTTTGTCGTCGTGGTTGGTGCCTTCCCTCGACTTGGCGTTGAAGCAGCAGTCAATGTCCTCGATGACAAGGATGGACTTGTTGGGCATGGCCGTGAGCAGCTTCTGCAGCGAGGAGTTGGAGTGCACGTGGGAGGGATCGAGGTCGTAGAGGTTGAAGCGGAGGTAGTTGGCAATGGCGGCGACGAGGCTGGACTTGCCGGTGCCCGGCGGGCCGTAGAGCAGGTACCCGCGGTTCCACGCCTTGCCGATGCGGCGGTAGTAGTCCCTCCTCCTCAGGAAGCGGTCCAGGTCGGCGACGACGGACTGCTTCAGCGCCGGGTCCATGGCGACCGTGTCGAACGTCGCCGGGTGCTGGTGCCTGATGCCTTCCCAGCTCCACTCCCTGTTCATGAAGATCTGCAGCGCGCGCTCCCGGTGCCGCGTCCCGTCCATCACCGCCATGATGAACGGCACGTACCTGCGCAGCGCCACCTCCGTGTGCTCCGCGTCGAAGCTCAGCGCCAGCGAGTGCGAGTCCAGCGGCCCAGGGCAGTAGTAGGCGGCGAGCCCGCGCTCGCCGTCCCGCAAGAAGGTCCAGGTGAAGTTGACGCCCTCGAAGACATCGGTCATCTTGTCGCCGGGCACCATGGAGAGCATCTGCCGGCCGCCGCCGCCGCCGCCGAAGGTGAGGCAGAGGCGGCTCAGAGCGCGTGGCGAGGTAGGCGCGCGCGTCCCAGAAGAAGCTGTTCTCCACGTTGCTCCCTGCGTCGCCGTACCGGCTGACGAAGACGGTCTTGGTGCGCCGGGGCTTCGGGGGCGGCAGCAGACGGTCGCGGATGGTGGCCACGGCCCAGCGCGCCGCGCTGCGGAGCTCGTAGGGGAGAAGCTCGCGCGCCATGCTGCGCGCCAGAACGGTGTACGCGGTCACCGTGGCCGCCGTGGACACCGCCTTCTTGTATGCGTCCGCCGCCTTCGCGTACGACGGCGATGACATGACCGTCGACAGATCCATCCCTTCTTCCCTGCACCGGCCACGCGGGACCTTCAGCTTGGTGCGCTCGAGGCTCGAGCTCCCTCTTCTCTCCGAGTCTCCGACTCTCCGTCAGACCGTGACAAAATGGGAACCGCCCCTGCGGGCTGCGGCAAAGAAGCTCGGGTATATAAAGGAGGAATTTTTTTTAAAAAAAATATTTTTTAATGATTAATTACAAATCTAGTATTTGGATTCGAAAAATTACAAAAATAGTATTCTGTTGTCCAGCCAGGGGACCTATCGGCCATCCAGAAGCCGATAGGGTTACGTGTCAGCTGCTAGACAGCCGACAAGTGTCGGTAGCGGGTGTCGGCACCGATAGTAGGCCTGTCGGCTAAGGGACGGCCGATAGGTCCAGTTGGCTGGCGGGCGGCCGATAGGCCTGTCGGTTTACCGTAAGCCAACAGGCCACCAACAAGTTTCATGTGCTTTTTTATTTTGATGTTCATTTTCACGTTTTTTTCATATTCGTTACACTGTTCGATCCGAAAACTTACTCTCATGTTTGAAGACTATTCTACATATGAGGTGTGTTGCAAACTACGAGAAATAGAATTAAAACGACACATGTTCAATTTAAAAGAGTAACCCAACGATACATAAAATGAGCGGTGCGTGGCATGTGTGGTACTCTAGGTTGTACCAAATCTAATCCTAACATGCCTTAGGGAAAGTGAACACAACGGTGGTTTGCAATGGTATGTGTGTGTGACTCTGGTAAGAGGCCACAGACTATTGTAAATATGCCTTAGGAAATTTAACTTGCTGGGTCTATTACATTGTTCTACTGGGGTGCAGCGTGGTTGTTTGCCCTTATTGTCGCGCCGTGAAGACTGTTCCGCTGCATCGCTCTTGTTCTTGAGTACTACCTCTCGAGCTTTAAGCTCTTTCTCTTGTTCTTGATGATTGTTTCACGCAAGGTTAACTCCCCCCTCCTAGCAAGATCTTTCTCCTTAGCTTTGAGATGGATCTGATCGGCCCTGATCCGTCGCTATTTGTCCTCCCTGATTTTGCGGTCAACCTCACGAGCCTCATTCATCCTCAGAAGATATTGAGCATTGTCTTCAAGCTCCCCGGCGTCTCTGTGGTCATGCGGGCATCTCCCGATCCACCCATTGGATCCACTTGTAAGGCTACATATGTGAATGTAAATGATCAAATTGTGTATAGTTTATAAGAAACGAAAGAAGAAGTTGTTGATAGTACCATGAAGTCGTCATCTAGATCTGGGCACCCGAAGTACCTACACCCATAGTGTCGGTCCAACTCCATCCACACGCACAACCTAGTCACAAACCCACAACGACATTTTGGCCGCTCACGCCACGACGGTAGCTGAGTTAGGTCAATTGTCCATAACGACATTGTAGTTGAATGAGGAGGGTTTGGAAAAGAAAATGTGTGGTATGCTAACTCGTCGGATGTTTTTAAATAGGTCAGACATGGAGTAAAGCAGTAATTTCATAGACCCCAGCCTTTTTAGACTTAATCCTTTATAGACTTTACAGAGTTTGTTTTTCGCAATAAATGCATATGCCCTAACCTTTTAAGTGCTTCATAGAAACTAACATTAACTACATAAATAAACTAACCCTAAATAAACTAACAGTAACTATTCCTAAAATTCTAATAAATAATCCTAATAAATAAACTAACACTAACTACATAAATAAACTAACACAAACTACATAAATAAACTAACAGTAACTATTCCCAAAATTCTAATAAATAATCCTAATAAATAAACTAATCTGAAATACTAAATCAACTAACCCTAACTAACTAAATCAACTAACCCTAACTAACTAAATCAACTAACCTAAATAAACAAAAACTAACCCTAACTAACTAAATAAATTAACCTAACCGTAATAAAAAACTAAAGAAACTAACCTAAACCTAACTAACCCTAATAAAAAAACTAAATAACCCTAAAACCATATACGGTACAATAATCTACAACTAAAAGTTACCCTAAACGAATCTACAACTCTAAATAACCCTAAACTAATTTACAGCTAAAACGAATCCTAAACTAATCTACGATTAAAAATAACCCTAAACGAATCTACATCTGAAAATAACCCTAAACTAATCTACGACTAAAACTAACTCTAAACTAATTAACAATTTAAACTAAATCTAACCCTAACCCTAAAACTAAATATACTAACCCTTAAAAAAATTTACATAACTAACTAATTTAATCTAAACTAAGTAACTAAACTAATGAAATTTATAAAGTAAAAAAACATAAAAAAATAGAAAAAAACTTACCGACGAACTGGGGCGCAGACCGCGGTGGCGAGCGCCGTCCGGGGCCTCCGCGCCTGCGCGGGGAGGGTGGAGGGCTGCGGTGGCGGGCCCTCCGCAGGATCCGGCGGCTGGGGGCGGCGGACGGCGGCCGGAGCGGCGGGACGGCGGACAGCGGCAGCGAGCGCGCGGTGAGAGAGAGAGCGCGTGGCGTCTGGAGAAAGGAGAAGGCCGCGCTTTGTATAGGGACATGTCGGCTCCTCGGCGGCCGACAGGTCCCTATCGGGTCGCCAGCGGCCGACAGGCCTATCGGCCCGACAGGCCCAACATCTCTGACTCGACCTGGTTGCGTGGGACACTAGTCGGCTGTGGAGCGGTCGATAGGGACTTGTCGGCTCCTCAGCCGCCGACAGTTCCCTAATCGGCTCTCCAGCGGCCGACAGGATGCTATTTTTGTAATTTTTCGAATCCAAATATTAGATTTGCAATTAATCATTAAAAAATATTATTTTAAAAAAATTCTATAAAGGTCTCCCTATCCTTGCTCCCTGCGCTCGCACCATGAAAATTTTCAAAACACATCTTGACAAGTGAAGTGAAGCTGTTTTTTTAAAAAAAATAAGTTCATGTACAATTTTTATAGTGAAGTTAAACTATTTTGTGTAATATCATTTGATAAAATAGTTTCACCAACAACTTTATAAATTATTAAAAGAAAAATAAGGGAGAGAGCCAAGATAAGCCACTTTTTTAGCTATACTCCCTCCGTCCCACAAAGACTATCGTTTTAGACTTTTAAGAAACTGTGTTTGATCATCCGTTTTATTCAAAAAATTTATACAAAATACAAAATCAATTAATAAGTATTAAAGTATTTCTAATGATAAAATAGATCATAATAAAATAAATAATATTTATATAAAACTTTTAAATAAGACGAATGGTCAAACGTGATGTTTAAAAAGTCTAAAACGACAGTCTTTCTGGAACGGAGGGGGTATGTCAACTCATCTCTTTATAAGAGGAACTGAAAAATAGTTTCTCTCGTGAAACTGTTTTAGAATAAGATGTTTGGTAAAAAAAATAGCTTACAACAACTTGAGAAGTTGTTGTGAGCCGTACCAAACAGGCCCTTATGCAATCTATTATAAGGAATTCGAAAATAATCGACCATAAAGGTTCATTTTGAATTCAAAAAGGATAGATTTTAGTAAATTGAAACCTTAGAAGGAGTAAATTGAAACCTTAGAAGGACATTGTCAATCGTCGGTCGCTGCTGGCCCTCGCTTGTATGCATAGGAGTAAAGAACAACGGCTCACTGGTTCAAAAACAGGAGTACAGAAGAGAGAGAAAAAAAAAGAGTACAGAAGAGAAACAAAAATGAGAGGAACTGCTCACACCTCACGTTTATGGTCTTCTATTTTCACTCGCCAGCACCCTGCTTGTCCAACATCGCTGTCACTGCAGCTGCATTGCTGTGCAAAATAGCACCGAGCGAACCCAACCCATTATAGCTAACAGGCTAATGTTTTACAATATTTTTAGCTACATTGGTACCGACAAATTATCATCTTCTATATACTTAAAATCTTTTTATCTCTTTGTGCTTTCTTTCATGGGATTACGATTACCCAAAACAAGGCTAGTCCAAATTGATCTCCATACATGTGTCCAAAAATTTATATGACCAGTTTGATTGAAAGTTGGAAGGGAAACACCCCCAACTGCCCTCACTTGTTTCTCCCAGAATACGAATGAAGCTGCCATTTCCATTTTTTCTGCACATCAAAGGCGAAGAACTGATTGAAAAGAAAAGGAACAGCATACACATTGTGTCGGGTACCTAACTATGGGGTACCCAACTTCAACGCAAAACACACCTCCCAAATAAAGCCCGGCTCAAGAAGGCGCCAACCAAGGCCCATGCGGGAACAGTCCACGCGGCCTAAGACAGAGCCGCGTGGAAGCACATTACCTCCTCCGGGCGCACGGACCCCTCGGGAGAAATCCTCCGATTCGCCTGAGCCTCCGCGACAGGGCTCGGAAAAGCAGGACCCTCGGGCAACACCATCCGATTCGCCCGAGCCTGCCAGCGAATACCGCAGCCTCGGGCAGCCGACTTCCGACTCGCCCGAGCCCCCTGCTATGCGCAATCTCCCTCGGGCGCACTTCTCCGGTTCGCCCGAGCCCTGCCGACGTCAGCAGGGCAAACTTGCCGGCCAGGGGACCTCCCTGACTACTTTACAAGCATGGTCCCATCGGGTGGGCCCCTTAACGCAACTGCGCCCCGCATGCACATGTCCGCCATACCAACTGCCATATCTCCTCCGACAAACCGGTCAGATGGCCCCACTCCTCCCACGACGCTACAGGGACAGTCAACCGTATGACCCCCTAGGCTGACGAGGAGATTCTCCAACTACGACAGCGACTGCCCATACCCCGGCCGCACCTGTGGCACCAGGAAAAGGGGAATGACAGCCATCCGGCCAACCCGGGGGAATGTGCAAGGCTTACGACCAGGCTCGCCTACCCCCTGGAAAGTACCGCACGTGGGATGGGACGCACCCGAGGGAGGACACTCCCACCGCTCCATCCCATCTCTCCCCCGACTGCATCAAGGACTCCCGAGCCTTGGGCGCTCATACTCAAAGGTCAACCCATCTTCTCGTTGCACTGTGCAGGGTCGGATGCAACGTCATGACGTAGCGCCACGCAGCAAACCACGTCCCGCACAGTGCGCCACCTTGGAACTCACCAATGGACCAGCGAAAGATCAACCGAATGACTAAGGCCATACCTTTGAGGCGTCAAGATGAGGGCGTGGCTGACGATAGTCATTGGTCACCACTGCCACCACCATGCCGAGTACTGTAACCACAGCAAAACTGTGTAAACTCTAGCCTCTCCCTTGTAACTATAAAAGGGAAGGCAAAGACCGATCTCAGGCAGAGGACCTCGCGTCTCACACAACACTCTACTATCATAAGAACACACACACACACACACACACACACACACTCACACACTCACAAGAGACTTGGGAGCTCCTCCCTCTCTCGTCTAGGCTTGTAACCCCAACAACAAGCACCCCGGGGCAAGGCAACACGACTCGACTCGCACTGGACGTAGGGCATTCTTCGCCCGAACTAGTATGACTCCTGTGTTCCCCCTTGCACACCATCTGTGATCTCAACTGCAAAGCATAAGTTTACTAGCCGGTGTTAGCACTCGCTAATCCTAGCACCGACAATTGGCGCGCCAGGTAGGGGCCTTTTGCGTATTGATCCCGGTCACGGATGGCAGCTAGCATCCCTGCGCTTCCTGATGGCGCGGTGCTCTGGTTCGGGAGCCTAGAGTTCGTGGCCACTGGCCGCCGTCTCGAGATGAACCTCTGCCCGACCGAACCCCGGGCCATCGTTGTCCTGACCCCGGCCCAGCAGGTGGCTAGGGAAAGGACCCTGGTGACACCTCCACCCGTTTCGGGGGACAGACGGAACGCCACGTGCCGCTCCCGCCGAGCTGGGCGGGGGAGGTGCAACCGCGTCAACCCGAGCCTTGCTACGGGAGACGCGAGCAACCCGGTGCCCCCCGCGCGGGACACCGTCTCTACGCTCACCACCAGCCCAACGCTGCGAGCGGTGGTAGCTCCGCCCCCCACTACTCTGCGGAGAAATGTGGGAGGTGCTGCGGCATCGCCCGCCATTTCCCTTCGTCCTCATTGCGGAAGGCCGGCGACGCCCTCACCATTTCCCTTTGGGCTACGCAGTGCTGCGGACGCCCACGTCCGTGCTGTTCGCGCCTACCAGCGTGACCAGGCAACGGCGCCTGTCCATCGCCTAGAGGGCCTAGACGACCTCGACGACTCTCCATCGTCCTCTCCTGCGAGCACCCCCAGGGCATGCAGCGGCAGGGAGACCAACTCCAGCACCAGCTGCACCCTTCCGGAGTACCCGAAGGGATGGGACCGCTATGGCCGCGTCTCGCCGTCACGGTGGGATCTCAGTAGCAGCGACGACGATGACTTCTGGGCGAACGTGGACTTCTCCGGCGTCCACGATCCCCAAGCTCTTCTCCCCCTCAACGCCGCGAGGGATAACACCCTCAGCGTCTACGACTCCGACGAGAGCCTCATCGACCCCTCCCGGGAGTGCTATCACTTAGTGCACCTGGAGGAAGCCGTGCTGGAGGACGTCCACTCAGAGTTGGAGGAAGATGCTCCAGCAGAGCAGCCGTAGCTGCATACGCCACCTCCACTGGCTCCTGGCCCCACGCCTTCAAAGGACCCGGGGGCTGGAACGTCCCGTCCCCTCTATCGTTCTCTGGAGCTAGAGCAGCTCCGGGAGCTCGAAGCCCGAATGGATGAGGACCGCTTGCGCCTTGCCCAGCTTCGAGCTGCGCTGGAGCACGAGGAGGAGTGGGGGGGACAGCGGAGCAGCGCGACGCCGAGCCCGTGACATCCAGGCCCGCATCTCGCCGATGACAGGGCTGGAATACCAGTGCCGGAACCCCGGGCAAGCCGGAAGCTCACGGAGGCTGCAATGCTCCTCCGGAGCATGCTTGAGCCCTCCAACGTGGAGGCCCGGCAGCTCAAGAACCAGCTCAAAGATCTCCTGGAGGACGCCGCTGTCCTCCAGACAGAAAGCTCGGCTTCACGACACCGTGGAGCCGAGGAACGTCATCGCGGCGCCCCAACGTGCCATGAACGAGAGGCCTCAGTGTAGCTTGAAGCACCGAGGGGCCCCTCGGTTCACCAGTGGCTTGGCAAGGACATCGACGTTCGTACCATTCTTCAGGCCCGCGGGCGGCGAAAGACCGAAGGGGGCCGCACGAGGCTACAATGTCCACCGGGGAGGACGCTACGACTCTGATGAGGACCGTGCGCCCTCACCCGAGCCACGAGGTCCTCGTGTCTTCAGCGAGGCCATCCGGAGGGCCAAGTCTCCACCCCGGTTTCGACAACCGGTCAACATCGCCAAATACTCGGGGAAGACGAACCCCGAGCTTTGGCTGGCAGATTATCGACTTGCGTGCCAACTGGGCGGTGCGCAGGATGATCTCATCATCATCCGCAACCTTCCTCTATTCCTGGCCGACTCTGCGAGAGCCTGGCTAGAACATCTGCCCCCTCGACTGATCTTTGACTGGAGCGATCTGGTCAAGATTTTTGTGGGAAACTTCCAGGGCACTTACGTGCGCCCTGGCAACTCCTGGGACCTCCGGAGCTGCAAACAGAAGCCGGGCGAGTCCCTCAGGGACTACATCCGGTGATTCTCCAAGCAGTACAACGAGCTACCCCAGGTCGCTGACTCCGACGTCATCGGAGCCTTTGCTGCAGGGATGACCTGTAAAGAGCTAGTTCATGAGCTGGGGCGTCAAACCCCCACGAGCATCGCCGAGCTCATGAAGATAGCCACCAGCTTCGCCTCGGGCGACGAAGCGGTGGGAGCCCGTTTCTCCGACCCCAAGGGCAAGCGGAAGGAGGAAGCCCCCAAGGGCTCCTCCTCCTGAGCCCCCAACAACAAGAAGAAAAAGGGGAAGGGGAAGGCCCCCTCCGCAACGAACCCGGTCACGGCTGCCGAGCCTAGGGCGAAACAGCCGACCCGTGGCCGCTTCGACGAGATGCTCTCCAAGCCGTGCCCTTACCACAAGGGTCCGGTGAATCACACGCTCGGAGAGTGTGTGTTGACACTTCTTAGCGCAACCACCAGAGACAGGGTGTTAGGCTATCTCTGATAACGGCGCCAGAAGTGCCAGGGGTATTTCTTATGTCTATTGGATAATTCCGCAAGCGCAAAAAATATACCACTGTAGCACTTCACCTGGGAGTATTTTAAGGTATCGTTATTTATTTTTATCCCAAGGGAAAGCAGTTGCTATGAATAATTAATAAAAAGAGAGAGATCCTTAAGTCTATAGCAACTTAGTATCAACTAGTGATAGGGGGCAAATTGATATGTAGAGGAAAGGATAATGACACCGAGACACGACAAGGTTTTGGGATAACTAAAGATAACTAGTAGAGTATAGTTAGGTGGGAGGATGTTGATGGTGGATAACGTCAACTTTTATTAGAACTTTAGACATGAAAGGACACATGAATACACACTAGTCTAGGGTTTTAACTGACAGTTTCCACGAGTTTTGCATGTTCTGTATTTTCCAGGGGCTATTCCAGAAAAGCATAAAAGAAGGGGTAAAGAGCATAAAAGACATGAAACTTGACCGCGAAGGAAACATCATCACGAGAACACTAGAAGCATCTGGAACACGCCCGAGCAACCGGGGCCCCGGACCCCACAAAGTGGGGCCGGCCGGCCCTAGGGTGGGGCCGGCCGGCGCCCCCCTGCTAGGTCTCGGGCCCCACCTTCTTGAGTCTTCCTCCACCGCCTATTAGGAGTCATCTCGGCCCTTGGTTAAGTCGGTTTGATCCTACGGCGCACGTTCATCCCACCGGGCTATAAATAAAGGGGCAGACCCCCCTCCCTGAAGCATCAAGTCATTTGGAGATCCCAGAGCCTCTCTAGTTCATCAGAGCCTCTCTAGTTCATAGCTTTAGCCTAGTTAGATTAGAAGTAGAGGAGTTCTAGTTCTTCAGCGGGATCCGGAGCCCCTGGCGTCTGTCTGGAGCGCGGAGTTCGGTATAGTTCTAGTTCTTTTCTCTTATTGCATTCAACATTATGATTTGGGAAATATTGTTCTTAATCTTATATATGTTCTTAATTGCAATAGTCATTGTTTACTTTGATTATATGTCTAGCATAGTTAGTTTGATCCTATTGAATTTATGTAATTGCTCGTATAGAGTTCGTCCAGAGATATCGTGGATGAATGATTGGCAGTTGTTGACATCTACTAACGTCGCCAAATATAACTATATAACTTTTAATGCGAGAGGCGAGATTAGAAGATGAATGGTGATTAATAGATGAATGGTGATTAATTAACTTGTCATTAGCAACTAGCCACTTTTCTATTACCAACATTCTTATGCAAGAACTAGGTTGTCATCCCTAATTAATAATGCTAAGAATAAATAATGGTTTTATATATTAATCTATGTGACTAGGCAGAAATAAATATAAATAATATAAACTAAGATCAGTTCTGCAAGCGAACAGATAATTATACCATTGTAGCATTTTACCTAGAAAGTTCTACCAGGTTGTCGATTTATATTTATACCACTAGGAAGGACTAGGATAAACTTTATTCTATTATACTGATAGTGATGGTATACAATGGATAAGTGACATTACCGATATCATTTACTCTATTCATAACAGGTAGAGGTCACAAGATAAATAAAAATAAAGGTGATAAGTATGATCAAACATCATAAATAAAAGATAATCATCAGAGCACTTCTCTAGTCATAGTAATAGCTAGCCAATGGATAAACTAAGGAATTAATATCAAAGGTAATTCTATAACTACATCAATGAATAAATCTAATTAGTGCAATTACACCTAGCAATCATTGTTAGACTAATCCTATATCATGATCACATGCAAAGGGCATCATCTAGGAAAGGTGTGAAACAGAGTCATCACCCAACTTCACGACCGTGCCTGCTGGCCTACATACGGGGGTGGACTACAGAGGACTCAACGCAGCTGTCATCTACGCGATCTACCACATGACCCGGCACATCAGGGTGCACTCGCAGATAAACAAAATACCTAGACACCACGTTTACATATTGTTCATCATCTATCCATCGTACGCATGAATAAACGCTATACGAGCAATTACATGAATTCAATAAGATCAAACCAACTATACTAGACATATAATCAAAGTAGACAAAGACTATTGTAATCAAGAACATATGAACTATTAAGAACAATGTTTCCCTAATCATAATGAAGGATACAATAATAGAGAAAGAACTAGAATTATACCGAACTCCATGCTTCAGACAGATGCTGGGGCTCCAGATCCGCCGAAGAACTAGAACTCCTCTACTCTCTAATCTAATTTGGCTAGAACTATGAACTAGGAGGCTCTTGATGAACTAGGAGGCTCTTGATGGCTTGAGGACTTGATGCCTTGAATGAATGATGGGTTTATGCCTCCAGGGGGGTCTGCCCCATTATTTATAGCCCAGTGGATGCACGTGCGCCGTAGGATCAAACCGACTTGAAACAAGGGCCGAGATGACTCCATAGTGGCGGTGGAAGAAGACTCCAGAAGGTGGGCCAATACCCTAGCAGAGCGGCACCGGCCGGCCCCACCCTGGCGCCGACCGGCCCCACCCTGGGGGGTCTCGGGTCCTGGTGCCTCGGGTGTGTTCCTGATGCTTCTAGTGTTCTCGTGATGATGTTTCCTTGGCGGTTAAGTTACGTGGTAATCATGCTCTTTAACCCTTCTTTTATGCTTTTCTGGAATAGCCCCTGGAAAATACAGAACATGCAAAACTCGTGAAAACTGTCAGTTAAAACCCTAACCCTAGACTAGTGTGTATTCATGTATCCTTTGGTGTCTAAAGTTCTAATAAAAGTTGACGTTATCCACCGTCAACAACACCCCCAAGCTTACCTGTTTGCCAGTCCCTTGGCAAACGAACTAAGCCTAATTACAAATGTAATTGGATCAGGAGTTGCTATACTGCTTTCATACTTCCCAAGTACACATACAGTAAACATAGATTCTCCTCCGGATTAGACAAAACTGCTCTGTCTTTTAAACTTACCCATTTTACCTTTAACTATGGGGCTTTACAATTCTTGCCTCAGTCTTGAATAATTGAAAGAAAGAACAATCAAGTCATGCACTATGTAGCAAATTCTTCACAGTACCAATATCCCGGAGTTTTGCAAGTTTTTTTTAAATAAAACTCAGAGCTTTAATTGTATGACACCCTCAAGTCTCCCAGTATATATGGTATTGGTGGATCTCACTTAAGGCATTAATGTTATGCCTTTCTATAACTAAGGATTTATAGTGGAGCTCATAGGAGTGGCAATAATAAGGTTTAAGCATACTTGCAATTCATATGTTGTAAAGTCAAACAATGGATCCACAGAGAATCGAGGCATACAATCAAACCAAGATGTGCATGTGTATGGAATATGGTGGATAAGTGTATATGTGGTATTTAGTGGCTATTCCTAATTCTACTTTTGCTCTTTGAAAATGATTCACTCTCCTTTGTAACTTGGAGGAACACATGGGCTATCTTTATTCTCTCTCTTCTTCTTCTCTTTTTTTTCATTCAGGAGGCGGGCATCTAGTACCCATTGTTTTAATGCTGGGACATTTGTCCATCTTTTACTTCCTTTTTATATTTTTTGCATAGCCACATGTATCCTTTGAATACTGGAGAGATAATATTAAGAACTCAGAGCAATTATAACAGGGCTGTCCTACGGGGTTTATATATTTTTGGGTGTTTTACTCCTAGTGTAGGAGAAAATATTTTCATGATGAACATTGATGAAAGTGGAAATCGTTGCGATTACTCCCAGGGTAGGAATAATGCATATTTGCTGAAGTGTGTACGTGATCTTGGTTTTTAAAAGCATGACAAGACTCTCATATGATATTCAACAAAGGTTGACTAAACTCAATGCAAAGCAAGCAGCATGAATGTGCAAAAGATTTTCCTATCTAGATGTATAATATATGGCTTTGCTAGGAAGTTACATTTTGTCATACAAGAGCTCATCATGTAGATTTTAAATTTTCAAAAATAAATCTCCAGAACTTAGTAATGCTAGAAATAAGATAAATAGTAGCTCAACTTTCATGACTCATATCAATCAGTTACCTAGACTTAGCTCAAACATATGCCTCCACTAGTTTTAAGTTCAGAGTAAATTCTTAAGTTAAAACAACAATATCTAAAACTCAGGAGAATTTAAGTTTGACAACTAGGCATTTGAAAAGTATTGTGACAGAGCAACTATTCATCATCTCCAAGACAAAATTTTAATGTTCATTATTTTAAATTTAGCTCTAGCCTAGACCGACTCTAAACAAACTCTAATATATAGATAGATATTTGATTTGGTTTTTAAATTTTATTTTACTAGCTAACTCACGCGAAAAAAACGATATAGTAATAATGATAAATAGGATAGGAAACTTATACTTAGTTGGATTTTAATTGGAGGGTGCCCTCCCCCAAGCTTGACGTTTTACAGGGTCTTTGATGTTGCAAATTGAGTGATCCTTCTGAGCTGTGTATTGGCAATGTAAGGGCGTCGGGTTGACTAGCTCCTTGATCTTGTATTTTTCTATGAAACTCAATTGCCAATAAAATATACCAGATCTTATGGAGAGGGGTTAGGTTTAATACCACTCCATGGTAAGTAATTGATTTTATATTTCTAGCAGAAGTTTAAACTCCTTTTCCCAATTAGGAAACTTCTCTAAGAGTGTGGACCTTCATGTGCCCGCATATTTTTGGTATTTTTAGATTTTCCTATGATACTATGGTGAGCCTTTATGTGTTCACATATTTTTGGTATTTTATGACTTTATAAAATAGACTTAATAATCGCATAGGTATAATTACCTGATAACTAAGGGATGCTCCTCCCCCAAGCTTGATGTCTGCAATACTTGGTGCTTGAATGATCTTCAGAACGAGTTGGTTAGCAGCAGTCCTGATGATTGCCACTAGTAGACTCTCTCCTTAGCCATAATATTATTCCTGCATATTTATACTCCAACAAGAAAACCAAAACTCGAGGCTCGAATTTTCGAGGGGTTAGCGGTCAGTCAATGAGCACTTTGATTATCCTTTGAGTTTGATTTTATTTAATAGATTTTAGCAGGATTCTAAAGGGCATCATTTAGGAAAGATGTGAAACAGAGTCATCACCCAACTTCACGACCGTGCTTGCTGGCCTACATACGGGGGGTGGACTATAGGGGACTCAACGCAGCTGTCACCTACGCGATCTACCACACGACCCGGCACATTAGGGTGCACTCGCAGATAAACAAAATAACTAGACACCACGTCTACGTATCGTTCATCATCTATCCATCGTACGCATGAATAAATGCTATACGAGCAATTACATGAATTCAATAAGATCAAACCAACTATACTAGACATATAATCAAAGTAGACAAAGACTATTGTAATCAAGAACATATGAACTATTAAGAACAATGTTTCCCTAATCATAATGAAGGATACAATAATAGAGAAAGAACTAGAATTATACCGAACTCCGTGCTCCAGACAGATGTCGGGGCTCCAGATCCGCCGAAGAAGTAGAACTCCTCTACTCTCTAATCTAATTAGGCTAGAACTATGAATTAGGAGGCTCTTGATGAACTAGGAGGCTCTTTATGGCTTGAGGATTTGATGACTTGAATGAATGTTAGGCTATCTCTGATAACGGCGCCAGAAGTGCCTGGGGTATTTCTTATGTCTATTGGATAATTCCGCAAGCCAACAGAATATTCCGCTGTAGCACTTCACATGGGAGTGTTCCAAGGTATTGTTATTTATTTTTATCCCAAGGGAAAGCAGTTGCTAGGAATAATTAATAAAAAGAGAGAGATCCTTAAGTCCAGAGCAACTTAGTATCAACTAGTGATAGGGGGGTAAATCAATATGTAGAGGAAAGGATAATGACACCAAGACACGACAAGGTTTTGGGATAAGTAAAGATAACTAGTAGAGTATAGCTAGGTGGGAGGATAACGAGTGAGTATAAGACTCCTATGACACTTACTTTACTCTTGTGAACTATCTTATCAAATAGATGAATTATACTAAGACAGCTACCTTACTTCCGGTGTGTAGGGGATAGGTGAGATAGTAGGGGATATAACCTTTACCCCAAGCGGCTATTCTCTTATGGGAGCCTACCTTTTAAGAACTTGCCTAAAACACATGGAGGGATACTAAGACTAGACAGGGCTGTCACCACCTGTTAGCTCCCACAAACAATCCGTGCGATAAGCAGCATTCAAAGGCAAGATCTAGTCTAAACACCACGCTTACACTAAGCCTTACTACTCTAGTTGCGTACCAACAGCTAAAGCACCCTATGACAGGCGATGAACTACACACGTGAACTGGTTACAGGATCACTATCCAATATAACTCAACTATAAGTTAAGACAAAACACAACAATACTATAAAGAATGGTAATGCACTAAGTAGAGACTTAGTAAAGTAAAGTAAAGATAATATATTGATAAAGGTAAAGTCTTACAGAAAGAAAGGTACAAGAGCTATAACAAACTCTCCAGCAGACGACTCCGGAGACTCCGAGCGTAGCTTGACTCGACTCTAACTCCCACACTAGACTAATACTACTACTACTAAAGGGTAGAACTCTTGTGACTTGTGGCTCTTGTGTATCTTGGGTGTCTTGAAGAGGGTGATGGCAGCCTCTATTTATAGGAGAGAGTTGAGGGACGCCACGTCAGTGATCCGCGTGCTCCTTGCCTCTCCACCCTTGGATAAACCGCCATTGAACCGCCATAAGATGGATGGCCGTGGTGATTTCAGCACATGGGAAACATGCTGGAAGGCGGTGGAGGCCAACTGACCTGGCTGGGCACCAGGGGGGTTCGGCCGACCCCCCTATGGCAGGTGGGCCCAGCCAAGGTCTTCTAGAAGAAGTCCCCACCTGTCATGGAGTGCAGCAGTGGCCTGTCCCACCTTGGGTGGTTCGGCCGAACCATCATTGGGGAGTTGGGCCCACCACTGTGGTCCCCATCTGTCATTGATTGTCCTCGTGTGTTGGTTCCAGCTTTGTTGCATGTTTGTCACGTTGAATCCTTGTGCTTTGTTTCTCCACCGTTGAATAGAAACACATGTTGATCTGATGGATGAAATGAGCTGGGTGGAGGGTCACATGGATCATGCCATATCACCCGAGCCAGGTGGGCCCCATGTAGGGTTCGGCCGACCCATACATGGCCCCACCCTGGGCTCTCCTCTCTTCTAAGTGATGTTGTACACCATTTCTTGATGTTTTTTTGGCCTGTTTGATCTTTGCTGCATTCACAAGATCAAGAGTACAAGTGGAACTCGTTATTGATAAAATATGTTCATGATATGTTTATCTTCCCTTGAATCCGAGGCCTATTGACGGTGTTTGAATGTGGAAATTTAGGGTATATCCACTGTCAACACCACGCTCCCTCTACCCTCGGTCGTCGCGGCGACCAGCGACGCGTCCGGAGGGAGGGTCCGCTGGAATAAGGGCCCTTGGGCCCCACCACCAGCGACGGTCGAAGGAGCGACCTTGGCCCCCTCGGGCGCCGGGCCTGAGCCCATTCCTGGCCCCTCCGACGGGCCCTCGCGGCCACCGGTCGGCGGAGCACCAGCCCCGATGACCTCACCACCCGAGACCGCGCCTCCGGACGCAGCCTCCGTCAACCTTGCTCGGGGGCTCGGGTTACGGCCCCCGGCACTTCCGCTGGCGGACGCCGGCAAGGGAGCCTTCCCTGGCTCGTCGGCGCCCGCCGCGGGCTTTGTGGCCACCACGTACCGGGTGTTGTCATCATCATCATCATCTTCTTCTTCTTCGTCTTCCGTGGAGGGGGACTCCTCCTCCGGCTTCCCAGCCTCCCGCTGGCGGCGGCGAAGCTGGGCGAGCCTCTGGGTCACACGAGCCCGCCTCCTCCTCTCCGAGGTTCTCTTGTCCTTCTCCGTCTTCTGCCGCTCGCCCCGGAGACGGTTCTGGGCCCGTAGGGCGTCATCCTCCGGGACGGGGGGGGGGCAGAGAGGGCCTTCCCTCCCTTGAAAGGCCCTATGCCAAGAGGGGAAGAAGGATCAGAAAAAGAAGAGAAAGGCGAACAATTGACGGGAAAAGAGATGCTCACCAGCGAGATATATCCCGAGCGAGGGCGCATGGCCACCCTCTTCAGCTCATCCCAGGTGGGATGACCGCCTACCGTGTATTTTACATGGCGCATGATCTCGTCAGAGCTGAGCCCCTGAGTCAACATCGCCATGCCCTCCCTCGACCCTCCCTCCACCATCTCGTACAGGGCGAGCCGGCGCTCCATCAGGGGCAGCACCGTCCGTGCGTGAAAGTGTGCCACCACCCCGGCCGCCGTCAAGCCCCGGTCTCGCAGCGCTTGCAACGCGACGAGGTAGGGATCCAGGTGCTTGGCATCCCGCGATGGACACCCCCACTTCCACCGCGGAATGGGGGCGGAGATCACCTTTCCCGTGTACTCGGGAAAGGCACCGTTGTCGTTGCGTAGGTAGAACCAGCCGTCGTGCCACCCCTTGTTGGAGGATTGGGCCTTGCAAGGGATGTAGTCAGTGGAGCGTAGTGAGAAGTTACTGCCCCCGGCGCTCACGACCTTCCACGGGTTCTTCGCACCGAACGAGTTGGTGTACGAGTCGACGTGGAAGAGGTACCGCCAAAGGTCCCAGTGCGGCATCACCCCGAGGTAGCCCTCACAGACGGCGGCGAAGATCACCGCTTACAAGACGGAGTTGGGGGTGAGGTTGCGTAGCTCCAACTCATTGGAGAAGAGGAGCGCCCAGCAGAACCGGCTCGGCGGTGACCCGAGCCCCCGCTCATGGAAGGCGACGAAGCTGACGACGTACCACGCGAGGGGCCGCGGCTCCTGGTGGTCGCGCGGCGGCGCGATCCACTCCAAGCGCTGCGGGTCAGTACGGCGGCGTAGGAGCCCCAGCGTTACGAGGTCCTCAAGCTGCTCCTTTGTAGCCAAGGCTCCACCTCGAGCGGGGCGGCGGCAGCAGCGGCGGCGTCAGAGGGCGCTGGAGCAGCCATGGCGAGAGGAGAAGGGCGCGAAAAGAAGGAAAGGACGCTGGCAGCGAGGGCGAGGAACTAGCAAAGGGCTCTGGATGACGGAGGCGAGGAGGCAAAGGCAAGCGAATGTGGCGAATGGCTAAGGTAAAAAGAGAAAAGGGAGCAGTTGTTCCTTATACACGCGATCAGCGAACCGAAGCAGATGCGGTGAATCCGCCACATTAACTGTGCAGGCCCCGCCACGACTCTCCACATCATCGCCACCTTCGCGCACGCAACTGTCCTGTCTACCCCGAATCGTCGTGTCCGTCAGGCTTCTCTCCTCAAAAGGTGCGTCGAATCATTACGCTAACCTCCTCGATTTTGACGATACTCTCCTTCTCGATGAAGGAACCCCGGGCTCGGGCGCCTGTTACGTTCCCAGGGGATCGAAGACTGGCCCACTGAGGCTTGAACAGTCGCCCCAGGGATATTGAGTTAGGGACAGCAAGTGGGTGGATCACCAAACGGTCAGTATCCCGACGCCCGGGCGTCAAAAGGGACACCCCACGCTGTGTCCAAGTCCCAGCAGCGAGTCGATGATGTGGGATCCCCTCGGGGGAGGCATCAGGACCTCGGGACCCAAGACCCATGAATCGACCCTCGAGAAACATTTGGAGTGTGCTCAGGCCACTAGCCGACCCCCAACGAACGGGGCACGGACCTCCACTTGGACAAACCTGCTTGCAGCTCACCGGAAATGCCGAGTCGCGCCCACCGTGGGAAGTCGAGCACGACCAAACCTTCCACTTCTCGAAGAAGAGCGCGAAGGTCAAACTAACGAAAGAGAACCTGATCGACCCCCGATACGAAAACAGAGGCTCGGGGACTCTCCTTGTACCTTGGCAGGATAAAAGACGCTCCCGGATCGGCCGTCTACCCGTGGCAGAGGCTCGGGGGCTCTAGGCACCGTCCAAGCCACGGACTCACACATGATATGTGAAGTCTGTGGAAATGTTGGCCATTCGGGGAACAGCTGTCCCGAAACCCAGGAAGAAGCGACCTACGTCAACAACGGGTTTCGCCAACATCAACAACCAGGTAATAATGGGTGGAACAATCATAACCACCCACAAGGTAATTCTTCTAATCTCAATTCAAATTTCAAATTGAATTTCAATCAACCTTCCTCGAGAGATTTTGTTTTAAGGCAAGCTAAGTTTAATGCAGATCTTGCTAGAAAGCTTTCCTTTAATAATAAAACATTTGAATGTATAAATGCTAAACTTAAAACTCTATCTTCTTTTGTTAAACATCAGCTGAGTTTCAATAAAAAGATAGAAAAACAGTTTGCTCAAATTGCTGCTTCTATTTCTGTCAACAATACGGGAAAAATCTCGGGGCAACCTGAGAATTCTCCCAAGTTTGTTCATGCAGCTGCAGAGCAATGAAGAGGAGAAAGTCTTGCCAACAGACTATAAATGTTGAGCCCTTACTGAAGGTCATCGGTAGTTATCTTTCAAAAAAAGAGAAAAAAAGGAGAGAGAGAAAAGAAAAGGACTCTACTCCTTTACACCTTTGCTACCAATAAGGCCAAGGTCCATATACACTAGTTGTGTGTGTGATCCGGCCTGATAGTTCAGCTGAGTTGGAGCCTGTACGTCTACGCCACCGGTGCAGTATCTTCAAAGAAATCCACATATACTGCCGGTAAGAACACTCAGGTATGCAAAAGGTAACAAATGTTCACGAACCCCTTCTCTCATACTTGTCTCCTTATGATCATTCAAATTCATGTTTCCCTATTTATGTCATATGCTCTTGTTTGGATGTATTCTCGCGAGTAACATCCATAGGCTGTTTTCAAATTAAGCATGGTGCTTAGGTTGAAATAGTCTTCTTTAATCATGTTTTGACATGGTGTTGAAATTTGATTAATGAACCTTGAGTTGTTTTCATAAACAATGGCAGTAATCTGATATGGGGATAAGTCTTGGCTATGTTTTCGTTGCATCTTTTATATCAGCCTTGTTTGAGCTCTAATAAAAGTTGGTTGAACAAGTTCCCAATAAAATAAAAATAACTAAATAATAAAATTTTGTTTCCTTGATCTTTTAGCCAATAAGACCCTTGCCTGTTGTAGCCCCTCTTGTTTTGTTTTCTTTGTTATAATAAAAGCAGGTACAAAAAAATAAGTGTGGGGGAGATCTCTCAAGCATAACTACAACAAATTCGAGATCTCCCTAACACATTGCACAAACATCGAGCAATCCATCAAACAAAAGGACGAGACAAACAACTTCCATTAGTTCCTTCATCTTCAACGATGGTTTGTGCAACTCTACCCCCGCTCTTTTCAAAGTTTTAAAATTTAACTTTGAACACTTTTGAAAAGACAAAACTTTTGATGCTCCATCTCCATGGCATCCTGTGATTAAATTTTGCATACTCTTTATTCCTTGCCAATATTCCTATTACTTGTGAACACTTATCCTGTGATTAAAGTTTGCATACTCTTTATTCCTTGCCAATATTCATATTACTTGTGAACACTTATCATAGGGACCCCATTTTATCTATGTGATTGACGAATGAGATATAGTAGGATGACATGACGCCTGCTCATTTCTTGCAAAGAACTTGGGATTTATTTTTACAAAACAAAAATTAATATAGCATGTTCCTTGAATGATTGCAAATACCTACCAAGGCCATACATGATCTTCATGACAAAACCTTCCACATATGCATCTTACTTTGTGTTGAGTTTGGTCAAGTTTTGTGACCCCTGTTGAGAGAAATTTCACGCTCCCAAGATCAGATTTCACGCACCCACAAATAAGGTTGCCAACTCTTACACTAAGAGTTGCGCACAACATTTATCCATCCACCAAATAATTGCACTACTCCTACCTTGGGAGTAGGCGCAAAATATACCTTCCACTTTGATCCACCCAAAATGTTCTACTCCTACACTGAGAGTGAACCAAAAATATACTTATTAGGGCCCATCCAAATAAATGCTCTGAATCTTTGTTCACATCTCCCTTAAAGTTTTTGTTGCAAATAAAAGCATGAGGTTATCTTCCAAAAGGTGAAAAAAAAGGGTGAAGAAGAAAAAAAATGAAAAAAAGAAGAAAAAAAAGTGGAGAAGAAAAGAAGAAGAAGAAGAAGAGAAATATATATATATAAATATATATATAAAAAGAAGAGAGAGAATAAGGATAACTCATGTCCTCATAAAATATTTTTCTAAGTCCTGATAAGGAGGGAGATGTGTTTCAAAGAGCATAGTGGAATTAGGTTAGACACCAATAATACCCACCATATTCTTTCCACGCACATGCACATTCTTATCTAAGAGTATGACGCTTCCCTCCGGTGCGGTCCAGGGTTTGACTTAACAATACATGCAAGGTAAGTGTACCTTAGTATTTTCCTCCCTACCTAAAGCTCCAGATAAACTTTTTAGAGGCAGGGTGATCAAGTGAAGGCAATCCCTATATATGCCTTGGTGAGGAACCACATACAAATAAGTGACTTGAGAGAATCATTCAAGGAACAAGTGCTATCTTTTTGTTTTCAAAACTTCACAAAAACCAAGTTTCTGAGCAGGGATACGAGTAAGAAGACTTGAATCCAAGCTATTCCATTTTTCAATTACCCAAGATAACTACCTGGAAGTTCACAGGTTTAGGTGAAGCTTGGAATAACTTGTACGCAGATTTCAAATCAAGGAGATAAACCCGCTTAGCCCTTCAAACCTTTACTCGAGGACGAGCAAAGGACAAAGTGTGGGGGAGTTGTTGGCGGTCCTTAGAGCCTATTTCTCACCGCCAATATGTTACTAAAATAAATAGTAGGTAGGGCTTTAAACTAACATTTCAACAAGTTTTGGTGTGTACTTGACTTGCAGGTGTGACATGTGGAAATGCACAAAAACCATAAAGAAAGCGCATTCCAGAATTCGTATTTAGAAAAGGCGCAAAGAAGAAGTGAAGCCCACCTTCATTAGCATTCTAGGCCCATTCGTAACCACAGGAGAAGTCCAGGCCCGGAGACAAACCGACCACGCGAAGGCGGTGGCCAAATGGACCCACCAGGGGGGCGGCCGGTCCTAGGGGCGGCCGGTCCCCTAGTGGGGCCTCTCGGGCCCAGTCTTCTCAGGCAGTGCGTAGGACGGTTCCCTCAAGGCGGTTCCACCTGCTTCCATATTTGTTGGCGCCCGAACCGTCCTTGTTAGACTATAAAAGAGAGGGAGAGCTCCCCTCCAACACACACCATCATTTGGAGCCATTTACCTCACCTCTCACTTGTATTCTTTAGATTAGTTTTAGTATTAGAGAAAGGCAAGAGCTAGCAAGGAGAGTTTGTATCCTTGGGAGAAGAAGGAACACCTCGGTTTGAATACAATGCAGTTCTCTTCCAAGTTCAAGTTCTTATCTTATTCATATAGCAATGCATATGAACTAGAGTATAGTCTTGGTCATGTTATGATCATAATATATGAACTAGCATATAGTTTATGTGTTATGTTCTTGATATGTTCATCGTTGTTCTTCATCGTTCATCGACTTAGCATGAATAGAGGAAGAACTAGGGATGAGGTGACGGTTCGTCGTGCCTTCTCGGTTGCTCTTAGCCTAGCCTGTCACTCCGAAGGGGTGGGGTCCTAGGGGGTTAGAAGTTGTTTCCAAGTACGCGAGCATGGTGCTCGGGTATGCGGAGATCGGCGAATATGTTGGTATCCCACGGGCAGAGGGGTAGGTGGGCAGGTGGTGACAGCCCTGTCCATCCCTAGCACTCCCCCGCGTTCGGATATTGGGTAGGAGTTCGTAAAGTCTCTATCGACTAGCAGACCAGCTGCGGGGATCTCCCTGTCATCACAGACCTAGTCCTAATACTAGACATGCTAGTTAGATGTTTACTAACAGTTCTTTGCATAGATATATATGACCAATGCCTGCTCAATTAGATATATTCTTTTATTCTTTATTTCTCTTTTATCCTTGAGGTCGGCTGAGATGTGTGTCCACTATCTTTGAACTATGATTTACCCCTGCCTATGCTATGTCTACCTATGCATTCAATAAGTGATCATGTTTATGCCAAAGCTAGATGCATTCGTCCTGCCCTCCTACGGGAAATTATAAATACGACACCCCTGAATACTCACGGGTTGAAATGCTACAATGATAGTTCCGTGCGCTTGCGGATTTATCTAGACTGAGCTATCATGATTGGCATACCTAAGTACCATTACCTAAGGACTGTAATTCTTGTTGCACCCCAAGGCGTCGTGCTTTAGTTTTGCATATCGTAAGTAATGATGGTTGGGAAGGCCAATCAGGCACTTCTAACTGTTATTACCAAACTGCATTATCTTGGTCGGCGCCGTTAAGGGCCGAGAGTTACCTTTCTGAAGTAATGGTGGTTAGGGATGTCAACACACGTTTCCAGTATCGTTGCTAGGGATGGGCTTTTAGTCTATCTTTAGTAATGACGCTAAGAAACGCCGACACATATCCTCCTTGGTTGATAGTGCGGAACCTCTTTCCTCTAACGGGTTCAGGTTTGAGATGAACCTTTGAGGTGGAACTTGACGGCATCTAGTTCTCAACAATTGCTCAGGATCTTAAATGAAACTTGACGGCAATTGGAAACCGCTCATGCACTGTCTAGCTTCACGATAACGAGAAACAGAGACAGGGGTAAGCCCCTAACACTAATCGATAACTGAGTTGATAGTAGACTCCGGATTTAATTTTTTATTAATATTCCTACACTGATGCTTTCCCCGGCAACGGCGCCAGAAATGCCTGTTGACACTTCTTAGCGCAACCACCAGAGACAGGGTGTTAGGCTATCTTTGATAACGGCGCCAGAAGTGCCTGAGGGTATTTCTTATGTCTATTGGATAATTCCGCAAGCGCACAGAATATACCGCTGTAGCACTTCACCACGGGAGTATTTCAAGGTATCGTTATTTATTTTATCCCAAGGGAAAGCGGTTGCTAGGAATAATTAATAAAAAGAGAGAGATCCTTAAGTCTATAGAAACTTAGTATCAACTAGTGATAGGGGGATAAATCAATATATAGAGGAAAGGGTAATGACACCAAGACACGACAAGGTTTTAGGATAACTAAAGATAACTAGTAGAGTACAGCTAGGTGAGAGGACAACGAGTGAGTATAAGACTCCTATGACACTTACTTTACTCTTGTGAACTATCTTATCAAATGGATGAATTATACTAAGACAGCTATCTTACTTCTGGTGTGTAGGGGATAGGCGAGACAGTAGGGGATATAACCTCTACCCGAAGCGGCTATTCTCTTATGGGAGCCTACCTTTTAAGAACTTTCCTAAAACATGTGGAGGGATACTAAGACTAGACAGAGCTGTCACCACCTGCTAGCACCCACAAACAATCCGTGCGACAAGCGGCATTCAAAGGCAAGATCTAGTCTAAGCACCATGCTTACACTAAGCCTTACTACTCTAGTTGCGTACCAACAACTAAAGCACCCTATGACAGGTGATGAACTACACACGTGAGCTGGTTACACGATCACTATCTAATATAACTCAACTATAAGTTAAGACAAAACACAATAATACTATAAAGAATAGTAATGCACCAAGTAGAGACTTAGTAAAGTAAAGTAAAAATAATATATTGATAAAGGTAAAGTCTTACAGAAGAAAAGGTACAAGAGCTATACCAAACTCTCCAGCAGACGACTCCGGAGACTCCGAGCGTAGCTCGACTCGACTCTAACTCCCACACTAGACTAATACTACTACTACTACTAAAGAGTGGAGCTTCTCTTGTCTCTTGTGGCTCTTGTGTATCTTGGGTGTGTTGAAGAGGGTGATGGCAGCCTCTATTTATAGGGGAAAATGGAGAGGTGCCACGTCAGTGATCCGTGTGCTCCATGCCTCTCCACCCTTGGATAAACCGCCTTGAAACCGCCTTAAGATGGACGGCCGTGAGCAAACCAGCACGTGGAGATCATGCAGGAAGGCGGTGGAGGCCAACCGACCTGGCTGGGCACCAGGGGGGTTCAGCGGACCCCCTTATGGCAGGTGGGCCTAGCCAGGGGCTTCTAGAAGGTGTCCCCACCTGTCATGGAGTGTGGCTCCACATTTACTTCATGTTTGTCTCATTGAATTACCCCTTGATCCTTATGCTTTGCTTCTCCACCGTTGAATAGAAACACATGTTGATCTGATGGATGAAGTGAGCTGGGTGGAGTGTCACGAGGATCGTGCCACGTTATCAGAGCCAGGTGGGCCCCATCCATGGTTCGGCCGAACCATGCATGGCCACACCTCAAGCTCCATTCTCTTCCATGTGGTCCCTTGTGTCATTTGTTGAAGTGTGGTGACATGATTCCCAAATATGTGGTTCGGCCGAACCATGATATTGGGCTCCAAGTGTTTATTTCTGCTCTGTTTCATCTTCCCTGCATTCACAAGCTTAAGAGTACAAGTGGAACTAGTTATTGATAAAATATGTTCATGATATGTTTATTTTTCTTTGAATCCGAGGCCTGTTGAAGGTGTTTGAATGTGGATTTTCATGCTATATCCACCGTCAACACCAGGCCCTCCAGGCAATGGACAGGCGCCATCGCCTGGTCGCGCTGGTAGGCACGAACGGCACAGACGTGGGCGTCCGCAGCACTGCATAGCCCAAAGGGAAATGGTGAGGGCGTCGCCGGCCTTTCCCAATGAGGACGAAGGGAAATGGCGAGCGATGCCGTGGCCCCTCCCACATTTCTCCATGGAGTAGTGGGGGGCGCGGAGCTACCACTGCTCGCGGCGTTGGGCTGGTGGTGAGCGTAGAGACGGTGTCCCGCGCGGAGGGCACCGGGTTGCTCGCGTCTGTTGACACTTCTTAGCGCAACCACCAGAGACAGGGTGTTAGGCTATCTCTGATAACGGCGCCAGAAGTGCCTGGGATATTTCTTATGTCTATTGGATAATTCCGCAAGCGCACAGAATATACCGCTGTAGCACTTCACCCAGAAATATTTCAAGGTATCGTTATTTATTTTTATCCCAAGGGAAAGCGGTTGCTAGGAATAATTAATAAAAAGAGAGAGATCCTTAAGTCTATAACAACTTAGTATCAATTAGTGATAGGGGTAAATTGATATATAGAGGAAAGGGTAATGACACCAAGACACGACAAGGTTTTCAGATAACTAAAGATAACTAGTAGAGTATAGCTAGGTGGGAGGTCAACGAGTGAGTATAAGACTCCTATGACACTTCCTTTACTCTTGTAAATTATCTTATCAAATCGATGAAGTATATCGAGACAGCTATCTTACTTCCGGTGTGTAGGGGATAGGCGAGACAGTAGGGGATATAACCTCTACCCGAAGCGGCTATTCTCTTATGGGAGCCTACCTTTTAAGAACTTGCCTAAAACACGTGGAGGGATACTAAGACTAGACAGGGCTGTCACCACCTGCTAGCACCCATAAACAATCCGTGCGACAAGCGGCATTCAAAGGCAAGATCTAGTCTAAGCACCACGCTTACACTAAGCCTTACTACTCTAGTTGCGTACCAACAACTAAAGTACCCTAAGACAGGCGATGAACTACACACGTGAGCTGGTTATAGGATCACTATCCAATATGATTCAACTATAAGTTAAGACAAAACACAACAATACTATAAAGAATAGCAATGCACTAAGTAGAGACTTAGTAAAGTAAAGTAAAGTAAAGATAATATATTAATAAAGGTAAAGTCTTACAGAAGGAAAGGTACAAGAGCTATACCAGACTCTCCAGCAGACGACTCCGGAGACTCCGAGCGTAGCTCGACTCGACTCTAACTCCCACACTAGACTAATACTACTACTAAAGAGTGGAACTCTGACTCTTGGGTGTCTTGTGTGTCTTGGAGAGGAGTGGGCAGCCTCTATTTATAGGGAAGAGTGAGGGGGTGCCATGTCAGCGATCCGTGTGCTCCATGCCTCTCCACCCTTGGATGAACCGCCTCAAGATGGACGGCCATGAGCAAATCATCATGTGGAGAACATGCTGGGAGTCGGTGGAGGCTAACCAACCTGGCTGGGCACCAGGGGGGTTCGGCCGACCCCCTATGACTGGTGGGCCCAGCCAGGGTCTTCTAGAAGGAGTCACCACCTGTCAGCGAGTGTGTAGGTGGCTTGGGCCCACCAATAGTGGTTCGGCCGACCCACCCCTGGTGGGTTGGGCCTACCACCATAGTCCCCATCTGTCACAGACTGTCCCCTTGTGTTGGTTCCACTTCGTGTGCATGTTGTCACATTGAATCCTTGTGCTTTGCTTCTCAACCGTTGAATGGAAACACATGTTGATCTGAGGGCTGAAATGAGCTGAGTAGAAGGTCACACGGATCCTGCCACGTCACCAGAGCCAGGTGGGCCCCATGGGTAGTTCGGCCGACCCATGGGTGGGCCCACCCTTGGCTCTCCTCTCTTCCAAGTGATGTTTTGCATCATGTCTTGATGTGTGATGACTTGGTTCCCAATTACATGGTTCGGCCAAACCACATTATTGGGCTCCAAGTGTTCATTTCTACTCTGTTTCATCTTCCCTGCGTTCACAAGCTTAAGAGTACATGTGGAACTAGTTATTGATAAAATATACTCATGATATGTTTATTCTCCTTTGAATCTGAGGCCTGTTGACGGTGTTTGAATGTGGAATTTTATGGTATATCCACCGTCAACAGCGTCTCTCGTAGCAAGGCTCGGGTTGACGCGGTTGCGCCTCCCCCGCCTAGCTCGGTGGGAGCGGTGCGTGGCGTTCCCTCCGTCCCCCGAAACGGGTGGAGGTGTTGCTAGGGTCCTTTCCCCAGCCACCTGCTGGGCCGGGGTCAGGACGACGATGTCTTGGGGCTTGGTCGGGCGGAGGTTCATCTCGAGACCGCGGCCAGTGGCCACGAAGTCGAGGCTCCCGAACCGGAGCACCGCGCCAGCAGGAAGCGCAGGGATGCTAGCTGCCATCCGTGACCGGGATCAACACGCAAAAGGCCCCTACCTGGCGCGCCAACTGTTGTTGCTAGGATTAACGAGTGCTAACACTGGCTAGTAAACTTATGCTTTGCGGTTGAGATCACGGATGGTGTGCAAGGGGGAACACAGGAGTTATACTGGTTCAGGCTAAGAATGCCCTACGTCTAGTGCGGGTCGAGTCGTGTTGCCTTACACCGGGGTGCTTGTTGTAGGGGTTACAAGCCTAGGAGAGAAAGGGAGGAGCTCCCAAGTCTCTTGTGAGTGTGTGAGTGTGTGTGTGTGTGTTCTTATGATAGTAGAGTGTTGTGTGAGACGTGAGGTCCTCTGTCTTCCCTTTTATAGTTACAAGGGAGAGGCTAGAGTTTACACGTGTTTTGCTGTGGTTACAGTACTCGGCATGGTAGAGGCAGTGGTGACCGATGACTATCGTCAGCCACGCCCTCGTCTTGGTGCCTCGAAGGTATGGCCTTAGTCATTCGGTTGATCTTCCCCTGTTCCATTGGTGAGTTCCAAGGTGGTGCACTGTGCGAGGCGTGGTTTGCTGCGTGGCGCTACGTCATGACGTCGCATCCGACCCTGCACAGTGCAATGAGAAGATGGGTTGACCTTTGAGTATGAGCTCCCGAGACTTGGGAGTCCTTGATGCAGTTGGGGAAGTGACGGGATGGAGCGGTGGGACTGTCCTCCCTCGGGCGCGTCCCCTCCCACGTGCGGTACTTTCCAGGGGGTAGGCAAGCCTGGTCGTAAGCCTTGCCCATTCCCCCGGGTTGGCCGGACGGCTGTCATTCCCCTTTTCCTGGTGCCACACGTGCGGCCGGGGTATGGGCAGTCGCTGTCGTAGTTGGAGAATCTCCTCGTCAGCCCAGGGGTCGTACGGTTGACTGTCCCTATAGCGGCGTGGGAGGAGCGGGGCCATCTGACCGGTTTGTCGGAGGAGATATGCCAGTTGGTACGGCGGACGTGCGCTTGCGGGGCGCAGTTGCGTCAAGGGGCCCACCCGATGGGACCGTGCTTGTAAAGTAGTCAGGGAGGTCCCTTGGCCGGCAAGTTTGCCCTGCTGACGTCGGCAGGGCACGGGCGAACCGAAGAAGTGCGCCCGAGGGAGATTGCGTATAGCGGGGGGTTCGGGCGAGTCGGAAGTCGGCTGCCCGAGGCTGCGGTATTTGCTAGAAGGCTCGGGCGAATCGGATGGTGTCGCCCGAGGGTTCTGCTTTCCCGAGCCCTGTCGCGGAGGCTCGGACGAATCGGAGGATTTCTCCCGAGGGGTCCGCGCGCCCATGGGAGGTAATGTGCTTCCGCGCGGCTCTGTCTTAGGCCGCGTGGGCCGTTCCCGCATGGGCCTTGGCTGGCGCCTTCTTGAGCCGGGCTTTATTTGGGAGGTGTGTTTTTGTATTGAAGTTGGGTACCCCATAGTTAGGTACCCGACAATAGGTACATTTTACTATGGACTACACATAGTGTTTTAGTTAGCTAGTCTCATAGTGTTTTAGTTAGCTAGTCGCTATGGACTTGAAAGTGCATCTAGCCCTTTGGTGGGTTTTGGATGAATTGATGACAATGTTGATTAAAGGACTAACCCGTGTGCTAAGTGTGAAACAGGGAATTGTATATCTCATATGTGCTTGAAATATTGTTGAAAGCCAAAATGATGGATTGTTGTATGTTTCAAACAAACTCAAACACAAGACAACAATGAAAATGAGGTTATAGCAAAGGCTCATTTATTATGAGGTATCAATGATTCACTTGGAATCAAAACAATCAAAGTGAAGATGACAACACATTTGAATGGATGATTCAAAGCTAGTTGTGACTAAAGTGCTTGAGTTGGTGAAGATAGCAAGGAAAAGTCTTTGAGGTACTAAGCAAAGGTGAAGGGCAAGTAAGGGCTTGGCGGCCGAAGAACCTAGCTAGGGTGAAGAAGAGAAGTACTTGCATTTAGTCGATGGACTAATCAAGCATGAAGGACATGACGTGGTGGAGAATCAAATTTGCTTATTCGAGAAGAAGCAATCAAAGTAACTTGATGCATTGAGATCATCCCACAAATAAAATGTTGCAATCAAGTTACATGCTCAAGATGGTTTTTGCTCAAGATGAATTTCAAAATCACTCATGACATCCCATTGTTACAAGGTTGAAGAAAAACGGCTTGGTTCACTTGAAGATCAACTCCAAGGTTTAAATTCGTTTTACATTTAAATTTGAGTTGGTAGGAAAGCCGTACTATTAAGAGGGATGCATCATGATGATAGATGGTGATACATAAGTGCTCAAACCAACCCATGTGAGATATGAGAGAGGTAGGGCGCTTCAACTAGTTGAGAGCTCTCAGGCTGAGCATACCGGACATGTCCGGTATTCATACCGGACGCGTCCGGTATTGGCAGTTTCAGCAGAGTTTTCCCTAACTCTCATGTTGTTTGTTTGTCGGAAGTTCCGGTGTTGGCTGGAAGTTCCGACGTGCCGGTAGTACCGACTCTGTATCGGTAGTACCGCTGGCACTTGGCGCCGAATCTCCTCCTAGCCAACTCGCTGCTCTCGGGTTTCAGAAAATATATTTCGGTAGTACCGGATTTTAATCCGGTAGTACCGGTTTTCGAGCGGTAGTACCGACCTAAGAACGGTAGTACCGGCAGCACTTAGTATCCAAGGGAGATCTGAGTTCTGACAGGTGACCGTTGGGGCAATACCGGACGTGTCCGGTATGCATATCGGACGCGTCCGGTATTCCAACGGCTAGTTTCGGGGAGTGGCTTATAAAAGGCCCCAAGCCTCCACCTTTGGAGGCTGCTGATTCTACTGACTTCCCTGACCTTCTCTGAGCTCTAGCAACACTCTCTAACCCTCTCTAAGTGAGTGATTGATCCTAAAGTGCCAAATCCATTTGTGGGTTTAGAGAGAATTCAAAATAGAGAGCAAGCCATCACTTGAGCACTTGTGCAAATCGTCGATCTCGTAGTTCACATTTGTTACTCTTGGACCCCTCGGTCCTAGACGGTTAGGCGTCGCCGGAGAGCACCCAAGAACTTGTGGTGTGCCTCGGAAAGTTTGTAACGGTTTGATCTCTCCGCAAAAGAGATCACCTAGTGGAAGGAGCATAGCGGGTGAAATAGACAGCGGCTAGAGTTGACCTGTGGTGTCCTCTAGAGCTAACACTTGTGGTTGCTCGCAGCCGGCTCAACGGAGAGTAGGACCCGAGGGGGTGCCGAACTTCGGTAAAACAAATATTGTGTCTCACTTTGCATTCCTTTAATATTTGTGATTGTCTCCGTTGTGCAAGTTGCTGTGCAGGTTATACAGGCATATATACATCACCAGGGGACTGTGTGAGAGATTGGAGAAGAGCAGCAAGAGTTTTGGAGCAAAACTGCACAGCCCGTGCATACCGGACACGTCCGGTATTAGTATCGGACGCGTCCGGTATTAGCTCTCTATGCGGAATTTTGTGCCATTTGTTCTAATCCTTTGTGGTGTAGGTGTTAGGCTCCTAAGTGTTTCATAGTCAGTTTATATACTCTGTTTACTCCTTTGGGGGAGTTTGTTTCTTTGTGAGGAGTTTCTAATTAGAAACTCCGGTTCTAATCGTTTCCGCATTTGAAAGTGTAAATTTTCAGAAACTCCTATTCACCCCCCCTCTAGGCGGCATCCTAGGTCCTTTCAGGACTGATTTTGAGCAACATTGTGGTTGCTCTTAAAGTCTTTATTGGAATCCATTTCTTTATTATAATGATCCTTGACTTGATGTAGCAAGCTCATTGTGAGACCAATCCATATGTAATCCCTCACATCACATTCTTCAATCTTCATTAGTAATACTTGCCATGGTTAATTAGGAAATCCCTATTTGAATATTCACAATAGTACGAACAAGCTTCAATGTAAACCATTTGATATCCATCAAGGCATGCATATTTTAGCATTTACAATATATGTTTATAATTTCTCGATTTCTTATGTCCACCATGGACCAGATTCTAATTTTCATGTGATTTGCTTTATTTGGTCACAATTACAAAAAAAAAAAACAACAACATGGGACTAAACATCTATACGATCTCATCAAATATGTTATCCCCATAATTAAGTTATCATTCAAATCACCCCAAAACATTTAGAGTCTAGATGATCTTTTAGAGCTTCAGTCCTTGATTCTTATGTCCAGCTCTCTGATTTTCTAATGAAGTGACACTTGTGGGGGAAGTAGAGAGGGGAGCAGGTGAGAAGTAATTTTGGTGGGATTTGAATCGGGAGAATGACAAGTGAGTTTTTTAGCTTATAATGTTAATGGAGAAGTGTTTCTTGTTTAATCTCTATTATTAGAACATGTGGTTTAGTTGTCCGGATATGTGAGTGATTCTCACGGAGAAGCCAGTAAAAAATTAACCTTACCACTGCTACATAAAATATTTTTACAAGACGTTTCTAATTAGGCCTCCGAGACAGTTGGGTCAGTTGTCTGGCTCAGTTATTCGTGGTTGGGCAGCCGGCCCAGTAACCAGACATTCTAACAGGCACCTGCTTTGCACCTAAGAGATCACGGCGCGAAAGCTAGAGGCAGAGCTCCACGCGCGTGACGCGCTGGCCGGCGAGCTTCGCGCCGCGCGGGGCCTGGAGGAGCGCGCCCACCCGGGCCGCACCCGCACCCTGGCGAGCTCGGCGCGAGCGGGTGGATCCCGACGGCGGCGCGCGAGTGGGCGGGAGTGCTCGACGGCAGACGGCGGCTTCCTCTCTTTCTCTCTCCACGGCGACCTCCTCTCTCCTCGGTCTCCACGCGCACGGCAGCGTCTGCGTGGACCCCACGCTCGTAGCGGACGTCCTGGACGCCGCTATATTTGGCGGAGGGCCGCCCGTTCCATGAGCTGTAGGGGACGCCGCTGCCGCTTTGTCATCCTTAGCATTTACAGGACGTGGTGTGGTTCGTCTAAATATGACCATATTTTTTAAAAAGAAAAAGAAAACAAAGAAGAAGGAGGCAGGAGCAGTTGCAGAGAACCAGTGGTGCGTGGCAACCCGTGCAGTGTCGTGCTTCAGTGTGCCAAGCAGATTATTGGTGGTGCGGTGTATTGGGGCCTATTTAGTTGCCCTGATCTAGATTAGCCTGACTTTTGGGATGCAGTTTTACGGTGTTTGGTTCCTGTATACATCCTTGGGCCTGGCTCTAGGCACGCAGCCAAGGCCTTGGAGCCTGGCCCTCTAAAAACGAATTTACAATCCTTTTCTGGTGGCCTGGCTGGCGCCGTGCGTGGAGGACATGCAGGCTGCATGCGTGAGAGAGGAGTGTGAGTGTGAACTGCCCAACCAATCACTGGCTACCCGTATCTTGGCTGAACGCGTTCAGCCACCAAACAAGCTCGTATGCATGCATCGGTCCTGGCCGGCAAGGGCCTGGTGCTGCAGGTGCGAGCTAGGCTCGGCATCCCAAGAAACCAAACACGCCCTCGGGATGGAACAGCCAATTGACCGGGATCGTTGGTTGAACTGCTGTGCCGTGCCATGAAGAGAGACCGAGAACTCCCATAAAACCAGAGGAAGGCTCCAAAAATTACCACCAGTAGTATGTTTCAGGCCCCGTTTAGAGGTTAAAATTTTTTAGAATTTTGAAAGAGAATTTTTTTCTAATAAGTGTCCAATCATAACATAAATAGATTTAAAAGATTTATCTCGTGATTTCCATGCAAACTGTGTAAACATGCAAAAATTTTATCTACATTTAATACTTTATGTATATACCGCAACATTCGATGTGAGGAGAATTTTGGAATTTTAAAGTGTAAGTAAACAGGGCCTCAGTAGCGTTTCTTTCCCCGTGCCATGACCCTTTTTCTATGTTGCCAAAGCACGTAAAGTATTCAATTTGAAGTGCAAAAGGCTGGGTAATTCAAAAAATGACTGATAGTTAAAAGAACGATGACAGTGAGGTCCCATTTAGATACACTACTCATGCCAAAAGTTCCGTCATATTAATATATAAACATATCAATGTTTAAACATATATATGAAATTAAACTAATTTAACAACTTTATAAAAAGTTGTGAAATGAATCTTTTCAGTCTAGTTAGGTCACACTTATTATAAAAGTTAGCACATTAATATAGTAAAAATTTTACAAGTGCTCTTGGAAATGATAACTATTCTATCAACTGGACCTAACACTCACATTACACAAGTTCTACAGCTCTGTTCGCTTGACCTAGTTTTAACTTTTTAGTAAGGCACAGAATAATTTTTCTTTCACAACAATTCAGCCATACAATTTGGTCAGTAGTACAATTCAGTCAGCCGAACACAAAAGCTTTGTCTAATAGTCTAAAACACTATCATTTGAACTTAAAAACCGGGTAGGTACCGTTCGCTTGTCTGAAAAGAAATATTAATTTTGACTGATGTTGATTTATTATTATAAAAGAAGATTAAAAATAAACTAAAATCTTAACTGATTGAACTACTGCGTACATTACGGATTCGTGTTTATATCCCTAGTACCAAACAAACACTCAGACATGCCACCTAAAATCATTTTGGACACGGTTCATCTCTACTGTCAATCACTGTTTAAGTGAAACTATCATAAAGAACTTTATAGAAATTTTAAAAAGGTTCATGGTGTTTTTTTTTGTTTATGATTATTTTTTGTTACCAGGTTCTTATAATTTGATCATTACAAAATATATTTATATAATATTTAAAATTAGATATGTTGATATGCTCAGATTTAGCTTATTTGGAGCACAAAATCACAAAAACATAAGGAATTTTATAAGAATGCAATTTTTTGCGAAATTATAAGATTGCAATTGCAAGATAAAGAATAAAAAAACACGGCAGAAACTATTTAAGCTAGGTGTTTTGATGGGTATAGAAATTTCATAGGATAGAAATTTTAGGGCAGGTTTGGAATACAAGAGTTTCGTTGAAATCATTCAAGAATTTTATAGAAATCAATTCAGATTTATAGAAAAAATAAGGAAGAAAAAATTTTCACGTTTCAAACAGATCCTTAGTATATGGTTGATGTGATGCTTGCCCTCTAAATTGTCATTTCTTTTTGACATCTGTCATTTGGCTCCTGATTTGCCTCGTCTCTAAGCCTAGTGAATGTTTCCCCTATTTTTTTTTCTATCAAATTGGCTACGCTGGAATATCTGCTTCAAATTTACTGCGTTTCACCACCATGACCTGTTATTAAAAACTCTGCGTCCTTTTTCTCTACCGTATTATATTAAAAAAAGGAATAAAAAGGTACACTTTGCTATCAAATTTCCTGCAGGAATTCGTTTACCCATGGAATTCCTTGTGGGTTGTGGCCTTACTTTATTTTTTTACTACTACGCAAACCTTACTTTTACTGTTACTAGCAAATCAAATCACAGATTCAGATTCAAAAGATTCACATATACAGTACGCCGTAGGAAGAACACGGACAGTGCTCCCCTTCTTGCCAACCACTCGGTCTCTCGTCTCCCTCCCTGTCCTCCCGTTTGCCTGATCGAGCCGGCCTGCCGCCGCCAGGGGGATGGCGACGGATCCCAACTCGGCCTCGGCGGCGTCGTTGCCGTCCCTCGCGAAGGCGGTGGACGCGTACCGGAAGGCGGCGGCCACGGTGGCCACGGCGACCGCGTACGCCGTGCTGGCGCGCGGCATGGCGCGGGAGCTCCTCCCGCAAGACCTGCGCGCCGCCGCCAGCTGGGCCGCGTCGCTCCTCAGCGCCCGCCTCGAGCCTCGCCCCGCCGACCGCCGCACCCTCGTCATCAAGCGGCACCAGGAGAAGCGCCACCACCACCAGCACCTCGACGACGACGCCGGGCTCTACGTCGACGTGCGCCAGTACCTCGCCACGCGGATCGACCCGCACTCCATGCGCCGCCTCTGCCTCAGCGACGGCGCCTGCGGCTGCGGCTCGACGAAGGTCCTCTCCATGGAGCACGGCGACTCCATGATCGACACCTTCGAGGGCGTGGCGTTCACGTGGGCGTCCGTCGCCGGGGACGGCCGGCACGGGCACGGGTCAGTGGGGGAGTCGCTGGAGCTCAGCTTCGACGCCGAGCACACGGACATGGCGCTGGGCAGGTACGTCCCGTTCATCACGGCGTCGGTGGAGGAGGCCCGGCGCCAGCACCGCTCGCTCCTCATCTACATGAACGAGGGCCCGGGGTGGAGTTCCATGAGCCACCACCACCCGGCCACGTTCGACACGGTCGCCATGGACCCGGCGCTGAAGCAGTCCGTCGTCGCCGACCTGGACCGCTTCCTGAGGAGGAGGGACTACTACCGCCGCATCGGCAAGGCGTGGAAGCGCGGGTACCTGCTCTACGGCCCACCGGGGACCGGCAAGTCCAGCCTCGTCGCCGCCATGGCCAACTACCTCCACTTCAACCTCTACGACCTCGACCTCTCCGAGGTACGTGGCAACGCGATGCTGCAGCGGCTTCTCAACCGCATGGGCAACAGGTCCATCCTCGTCATCGAGGACATCGACTGCTGCTTCAGCGCCGCGTCGCGCGAAGATGGCAAGAAGGATCATGCCGGCGACGACGCCGAGTCGGATGAATCTGACAACGACGACAAGGTACGCGGCTGCACTACACAGGAACAAAACATGGTTTTTTATTCTTCATTCACGGTAGTATGATGCTGTGAGTTCGTCTTGGACCCTGAACTGCTAACATGGGAGCTCGATCGGTTGCGCAGCAGCAGCAGTCATCGAAGATAACTCTGTCCAGCCTGCTCAACTTCATCGACGGGCTGTGGTCGACCAGCGGCGAGGAGCGCATCATCGTCTTCACCACCAACTACAAGGACCGCCTCGACGGGGCGCTGCTCCGGCCAGGACGCATGGACATGCACGTCTACATGGGCTACTGCGGCTGGGAGGCTTTCAGGACGCTCGCCCACAACTACTTCCTCATCGACGACCACCATCTGTTCCCGGAGATACAAGAGCTGCTCTCGGCTGTGGAGGTGACGCCGGCCGAGGTATCCGAGATGCTGCTGCGGAGTGAGGACGCCGGCGCGGCGCTGCATGGTGTCGCCAAGTTCCTCAGAGAGAAGAGGCAAGCAATTGGCCAAGGGAATTAGCGCAGCCGGGCCGAGGAAGAAGAAGAAAGCCTTTTTTGGTGTTGCGAGCAATGGTTTCTGCAAGGCTGATGATCCATTCCTGATTTCTTTGGTCTACAGTAATTATCTGCAAGCGCAACCTACAAGTCTGCAACTGTTGTCCTGATTGTTCTAAAACAATTGTATCTTAAAGAGTAGGTCTCGGCTAATCAGTCTGTGATGAACCCCTGCGGCCCTGCCCTATCTCGGCTAATCAGTGTATGATGAACCCCTGCCCTGTGTTGCTTGTTTTGTAACATCGAACTCCCTTATGTGTCTCTTGCCACTCTGCTAATGGTGGTGTCTGTCAAAGTTTTGTATGCAATCTCATTTTGGATTTTCTGGTGACTGTCCTGATGATGGATTGTAATGTGCTTAGTTCTGATCGTCGAGTACCTGAAGAGGTGATCCAAATGAACTTGATGCCTCTGATCGTTTTTTTCCGTTTGGATATGCATGTTGACTAGGGCTATGTTCGCTAAACTTTAAAACCGCTTATTTTTCAGCGGTTCTGCAGTATTTTCCTCTCACAAGAAATCAGCATCAGCGTTTATTTTCAGCGGTTTTCAGCTTCAGCGAACAGAGCCTATGTTGTCTGAATTATATTGACTAGGAGCAAAGCGTAGGTAGATGGTTCTAGACTTGTCTTTGGCTTGCTGATCATTCCGTTATACCATAATGGAAATAGGGAATGCCTTGATTCGAAAAAAAAAATGAACTGATGCCCGTTATGCTTTGTTTCAGTGTTCGTTGTGAAGGTACAAAATCTGAAATTTCAATGACACTTGGATCTTCTTTTTTTGTCCTATGCTTGTATATTTTCCCTTGTAGGCTGTAGCTGATGTCTAGACTATGGCTACACCGCTACATGATATATGGATCGCAATGCAAGTCTTGTTTGGTTGAAGAGGATTGAGGGGGTACAAATCAAAATTCCCATCAATTTTCTCTAGTCCTTTCCAACCCCTTGTTATGGAAAATAACCTAACAATGGCTCAACTGGCTTGACGAAATTTGGCCCGCTTTTGTAAATGGTTGGTGTTGCTAGGACGATCCAACGTGCAGGGTAGTCTTGTTTTCTGAAACAAAAGTATGTCTGATAGCAATCAGATGCTCAAGAGAGGTTGCTTTATAGTAATGTATATCGGACCCATCTTAAAACCTCTAAAGATCTTATACACTACTGATGTCGTTAGCATCCAACTCGATTGCTGCAGACATGCTCAACTGAGGCGTGAGGACCAAAAAAAGGGCAGCAACCGGCTTTCATGCAAGGTATGCTTTGCTAATTGCTATGGTGACAAAGAAGCACTATTCGACCATTCCCCTTGGGCTACTGCGGCTGGTAGGCTTTCAGGACGCTCGCCCACAACTAGTTCCTCATCGACGACCACCGCCTGTTCCCGGAGATACAAGAGCTGCTCTTGGCTATGGAGGTGACGGCGTGACGCCAGCTGAGGTGCCGGAGATGCTGCTGCGGAGCGAGGTCGCTGACGTGGCGCTCCGGGGCCTCTCCAAGTTCCTCGGAGAGAAGAAGCAAGCAATCGGTGAGCGGAAATAGCGCAGCCGCATCGTAAAACCATGTAGTACGATAAGAAGCCTTTTTTTTGTGTGTGTGTGTGTGTTGCAGTGCAAGCTATGATTTCTGCAACGCTGGTCCTGATTTCTTCGTGCATTGGCTGCAAAGTGCAACTGATTACTATTAAGAACTGATATGTTCCATCAAACTCACTGATGTGTCACTCTGCCAGTGCTGGTATGTGCAAATTGTGGTGGCAGCAGCGTAGCAGAGATGAACCATCTCCTCCCCCTGTTTTATTCACTGAATAAAACAACCAACAGCAGAGAACCCGAAGCACAGAATTATCAGTACCATTATAACAGTATAGAAAACATAGTGCGGCTAATCCTCCCCTTGCCACTTCAACCTCAGATGGACATCTTCCATCGGCGCTTGCTCTGAAGAGGTGCATTGAGCCCAATGTTCAAAATGCTTGTAGTACACTTCTTGGTTGATTTTGCTTCACACCATCCTCCTTGCTGTATTCGTCAAAAACATGTTCCCATCTCGCCAGCATGTTTGCAAATCGCCCATATAAACAGCAGCTGACATCACACACATTACAGCCATGTTTCTATTACAAATCCACCATTTGGTTATAGAGGCAAAGTCTGAACATGTCATTTCAGCAATCACCTTCCAAGCTATTTATGCCACACAACACTCAAGCAGCATACTAGTATGGTGAACACTTTGAGGTTCTGAACAGAATAAACAACTCATATAATCAGACTTTACTTTTTTTTTTCTCCCGAAGACATGAGACTTTACTTCTAATACTGCAGATATCTAGAAAAGACAAGATGATTTACAATTTGAAATGATAGGAGTACGAGTTTTCCATCTGCCAAAGGGCTTTTAGCTGAGTTGGTTAGACCTCAAATTCTGAGTTTGAGTCCCGGTGTGAGTGAATTTCACATTTTCATGTTGGGGTTAAAACAAATCCCCTCGTCTGTCCCACGGCCAAAACAATGGATGGAGTAGGGGTTCGAGGGTTTTGTCGACCTTCGCTTATAAACAGAGAACGATAAGCTACGCTGCCCCAAACAGGGCCATAAAAGGTTGATTCAACATGCAGGGTTGTTTTGTTTTCTGAAACTGAGTGTATGATCATGATCCCAGGCAAGTCCATCCGAACGAATTTGTCCATTTCTGAACAAACAAATCCTTGGGGTTTTGGCTTGAGCTTATCAGCTAAAATCATAGCTTTCTTTTTTGCCATTAAACAATGTTTCATTCTCACAATAAATTAGCATTGGCTAAAATTAATTCTTCTTTTCAGCCAGCCGAAATGAGATACGGAGTTGCTGAACTTGGAACCTTCTTATTTGGATTTTCTACTGAACTTGAACTTAAGTCTACTACTTATACTGCTGAACTTGAACTTAAGCCCATCGTCCGCTACAGACAAGAGGACACGCGGACCGATCAGAGACTGGCCGGAGCGATCGCGAAGCGATTTTGTTCAGGCTGGAGCAACGCGCAGAGCAGAAGCAGAGCGCAGGTCTTGGCACCTGCTGGCAAAACCAATGGGAGCACGCAAGCGCAGCTGCAAGGCCGCCGGCCGTCCCTCACGCCGTGTGTTGGAGCGGAGCACGGACGGGGATGGGACGCATGGCTGCGGCCACGCAGGATCCTTTTCCGTGCAAACTGTGCAAGAGCACGAGCGCCAAACACGGACATTGGCATGTCTCGGACGAGCGCCTCTGTCACACGGACATTGGCATGTCTCGGAAGAGCTTGGGGGTAAATGGTCATGGCACTGGCACCCGTTTTTATCCTCCGTAGGTCCGTGAACGTAGCTTGTCCACGATAGCACCCGTTGTTGCCCTCCAACCAAACAAAATATAAGAGGTGATCTTACGTCCAACCAAACACAATTTTAGAGTAGTTAATTTACTTTTAAAAAATAAAAAAGCCAAAAAAAAACAATAATAGATAGTCATTTTCCTGTTTAATTTTAGCTTCAAATTTTTCACTTAAGTTGATACAGATAGGTTTATAAGTGTTGCTAGCAAAGTGGTGAGACCTTCTCAAACAACCTTCGTGCCAGGTTGGACTATCATAGGGATGCACAGAGAGAGGAGGTGCTGGCCGCGATGCTTCCCCCGGCCCCAACCCTGGTCTTCTCATGTGACTTGCTCTATCGCGGTTGTGTTTCTTGGGTCAATATGCAGATGCACGCGCAAGGTGTTTTATTGAGTTCGCCAGTGGTGCTGAGTGGGGTTGTCGGTTGCTTGGTTCATTCAACAAGTCGTTTCTTTCTTTCTTTCTTTCTTGCTTGCTTGCTTGGACGGATTCATTGTTTTCCCATGATGTAACTTGGTGTTGTCAATTTGAGCTTAGTAGTTTCAAGTCTCATGACCCTTTTCCGGTTCAATTCTATGAATTCAATGTCGGAGTACAAGTTTTTGGATATTAACTGCGTGAGATGAGAATCAATGTAACTAGCCATGTGAATCATGTTTATGCAGCGGTAATCCATCCTCACGCTGCTCTCCATATATAAGGGCTTTGTCATGGTACCAAACAACTCTGTGCAATTCATTTATTTGGATTGGATGATTAGGATCATGTATTACTTCCAAGGAGGTTTTTAGGAGGTGATGAAATATATATGTACTTGTTTTTTAATTTTGTAGAATATGATGAATATAAGAACATTTTTAGGTATTAAATCTTTTTTCTACATCAAATTCATGCATACACATGATCTATTATTAGATGTGTACTAGAACTTTTTTATTTAGCAACTTTGAATATATGAGATGATTTGATTAGCAATTTAGCATAACCTGCTGATTTTTTATTTTCCTTATTTAATTAATTCACAAGTCTTAAAAATCAGTTGCTCATATTAGTTTAAGGTCTCATAGCAAGTAAAGTGAGTACCATAACATCTACCTCCGCCGTTGAAACTTCAAGCTCAACAATGGTCATCACAAGCTTCCCTTCGGCATGGCATGGGAATAAGTGGTCTCATAGCAATTTTTTGTTTTTCTATACCCACCCCTAAGACCCGGGTCTCTAGAAATCACAATTCCAATAGCATTGCCGTTGGTAATCTATGATCAGACGAGCAGCACTACAAACTGTATAAATCTAAAATAATACTCCTTCGGTTCTCAAAATATAAGAAATTTAATCTTGTTTGAATTAAAGCAACTTTGACTAAATTCAAAGGAAAGAATATTAACATCTAACACATCAAAGAGGTATATTATAAAAAAATATTCCATAATCTAAGGAAGCTAATTTGAAGTGCTATTTATTTTTTTCTATAAAGTTAGTGAAAGTTATTATAGTTTGATTTTGGACACAAGTTCATTCCTTATATTTTGCCATATTTACCACAGTCCAAAAATAATTACACATATCTCGCTTTTTTGGGAGTTTAATTTTGTAACTTTGACTAAATACTAAAAAATTCTAATGTTTTTTTTTGCGGTACCTATCATTAGATTTAGCGTGTGCCATAATACACATATTATGAGAAAAAAATGGTCGATAATATTTTTTATATATAGATCTAATAAAACGTATTAAAAATTGGACTTCCTGAGAAATAAGATATTTATAGAGTCGGACGTCGCGTGGAGAAGGCCTCCGGTCTTCTAGGTTGTTTTGTTGAACAAAAAGCGAAAAACCTACTCGAGGCGCCGCCTCGGTTTGTTTACCTTCTCAAGTTCTCATTCGTCGGGATGGATCCGTCGGCTTCCAAACCTTCATCGGCGACGGCGGAGGCGGCTACGGCCCTGACGCTGCCGTCCAAACCTTCACCAACGTCGGTGGAGGCGGCGGCTACGGCACTGACGCCGCCCTCCAAACCTTCAACGTCGATGGAGGCGGCGGCGGCTACGGCACTGACGACGCTTCCGTCCTACGCGAAGGCGGTGGACGTGTACAAGAGGGCTGTGGGCACGGCGGCCGCGGTGACCACGTACGTCGTGCTGGCGCGCGGCATGGCGCGGGAGCTCCTCCCCTACGACCTCCGCGAGGCAGCGCGGTGGGCCGCGTCCCTCATCCGCGGCCGCCTGGAGCCCCCACCCGTGGAGCGCCGCACCCTCGTCATCAAGCGCTTCTCGCTCTCGGGCGGCAACGGCGGCGGGCTCTTCGACGAGGTGCGCGAGTACCTCGCCACCAGGATCGACCCGCACGCCATGCGCCGCCTCTGCCTCCGCGGCGGGACCGGGAGCAAGAACAACAAGAGGCTCCTCTCCATGGAGGACGGCGACTCGATGACCGACGTCTTCGAGGGCGTCGAGTTCACGTGGGCCTCCGTCGCCGGGCAGGCCAGGAGCAAGCAGGGCGACGAGTACGGCGGGTACGGGAATCACGGGGCGGCGGCGGAGTCGCTCGAGCTCAGCTTCGACGCGGAGCACACGGACGTGGCGCTGGAGCGGTACGTCCCCTTCATCACGGCGGCGGTTGCGGAGGCGCGGCGGATGGACCGCGCGCTCCAGATCTTCATGAACGAGGGCTCGTCGTGGCACGGCATCAACCACCACCACCCGTCCACGTTCGACACGCTCGCCATGGACCCGGCGCTCAAGCAGGCCGTCGTCGACGACCTCGACCGGTTCCTCAAGCGCAGGGACTACTACCGCCGCATCGGCAAGGCGTGGAAGCGCGGGTACCTGCTCTACGGCCCGCCGGGGACCGGCAAGTCCAGCCTCGTCGCCGCCATGGCCAACTACCTCCGCTTCAACCTCTACGACCTCGATCTCTCCGAGGTGCGCTACAACAATTCACTGATGAGGCTGCTCAGTGGCATGCCCAACAAGTCCATCCTCGTCATCGAGGACATTGACTGCTGCTTCAGCACCAAGTCAAGGAACAAGGAAGATGACTTATCTGATCTGAGTCAGATTCGATGGTCAACTCGTTCGCAGGTTAGCGGCATAGCAATAGCATTAAGGAATCGCGATTTTTTCTCTCTCTTTTAGATAGATTTTCGGGATGAAAAAAAAAAACTGAATTGCTAACACGGGAAACCGATAGGCTGCTCAGCCATCACAGCCCGGCATAACTCTGTCCGGGCTGCTCAACTTCATCGACGGGCTGTGGTCGACAAGCGGCGAGGAGCGCATCATCGTCTTCACCACCAACTACAAGGACCGCCTCGATCCGGCGCTGCTGCGGCCGGGCCGGATGGACATGCACATCTACATGGGCTACTGCTGCTGGGAGGCCTTCAAGACGCTGGCCCGGAACTACTTCCTCGTCGATGATCACCCACTCTTCCCGGAGATACAGCAGCTGCTTTCAGGTGTGGAGGTGACACCGGCTGAGGTGTCGGAGATGTTGCTAAGGAGCGAGGATGTCGACGTGGCTCTCCGGGTGCTTGCAGAGTTCCTCGGAGAGAAGAAGCAGGCAATGTGTGAAGGGGAATCGGTGCAGTCGCATCAAGAAGCAGCGGCAGGTAATTTGTTACAAGAATGGTGATGTCGTAGTAGTCCCAGATGCATTGTTTAGAACTTCGGAAAGTTGCCTGGTAGCTGTCGAGAAGCATAGGAAATGAGGAACTGAGTTGGGCTAGGTCTAGAAAATTAAATTCTATCTGATACCTGATGAAAGGCGAAAATTTTTTGTGATAGATGCTTAATTGTTATCTTGAATACTTCATTGGTTTTCTCCTAGTGAATGTCGAGGTTACTGACAAATAAGCTTTGATATATGCTTAATTGTTATCTTGAATATTGCCTTTTTCTGTGATCATGTAACATCTAAATCGGGATTATGGGTCTGGTGATTTAGCTTGTAGCATGGGTGCATGGGGTATTTTCTATAGCTGACGATGACTAAAATTAACTGTAATCTATAAGTCACTGAATGGGATTTATTTATGTATAATATAACCTCTGTTGGTAACTAACTCACTAGCTCTAGCATTGCTTAGAAGTTAAGAGTGACAGATCTACTGTGATCTCGCTCTCCAATTTGGTACCTGTTATTCATACGACTAAAATATTACCTACCAGTTAACTAAAATATGGAATCTAGCAATAGAATGTCCATAGGACTACCCGTGATAAGCAGTAAAAAGTATTACTCCTCTCTCTCTTGGTAGTCGGAAGGGTGGAAAAGGGGGGGTTTATCCCCTGTGGGACCGTTCTCATAGACTACTTGTTGATTTTTTTTATTTTTTTTTGGATGAAAGCACTTGTTGATTGAATACTGTGAAAAAAATAATAGTAGCTATGAACTACTCACATCGGTTCATATATATGATCCATGTACATTGTGGTTTCCATAAGGGATGTTTGGATGGACTAAACTAAACTTTAATCTATATTTTTTATGCCAAATAAAAGACCTAAATATGAACTAATCGTGGTCTAATAAAAATTAATAGAGGCTGATTGATGAGTAGAATTTATTAGAAAAAGAATTTTTTTAATTAGTTCATGTTTAGGCTATAATCTAACGAAAGGCGGAGGCCTGGTTTGTCCACTAGAGTTCAGAACTGCAGGATCTTGTGCTGGGAAGTCTTGTGTTGTGTCCAGTTGGGTAACTGGGGTGTTAAGTGTCTAATCCCACTTGGAATGGCTCGTGGTAGTGCTGAAACCAATGAACCAGTCCATTATGGTTGAACAGTGTTAAGAAACTCAGGGACACATTTGGTGTTTGCCACACGGATAGACACCATTTATCTCTATAGCAGGGACCTATGTTTGGCCACCCTCTGCCAAAGTGCCAATTTATCCATGAACTAGTGCAACTTTAGCTCTGAATTTTGATCTGTAGTACATGATGTGTTCGGGGGTCAATTTTTGCCTAACATTCCTGTTGTCATCGCTTTCATGGATGAGAATGGATGCGTTGTACATTTTAGGATGAAAAAAATGGGACAACTATATCCTCTAAACTAAACACATTTACAGGAGCGGCATCAAGACGTGAATTTGTTCGATCTGCTTGGCATTGCCGTACGGTTTACTTCCTCTGCGCAGGAGATAAGCGTATTTTGATCAGGATAATGTCTCAAGGACGGTGGGGCTAATGCATGAAGTTTATAGACTATGCGCCTGGCAAATCCACTAACTAAAATTTAGCTAGACTTTTCTTTTGATTCGATCAAGGGGCGGATCCAGGCCACGGGTTAGGGGGGCCGCCGCTCGGAGCGCAACCTAATTTTTCTACAAGCAGGTCTTCTATGGCTCATAGAAATTCCTGACGTTTAGCCCAACATAGCTCTCCCCGGAGGGTGTTTTTACCTTACAATTACCGGTGCTATCTTGGAGCTAATAGATGTTGCTTTTTTTTATTGATTTGATCACCAGTGCTGTTCGATTGAGCATCTATGCTTATTTTTATCCACAGAATAATATTTTTCTCTCAACATTTGCTTCCAAAACGAAGCTAAACTGCCTATATAAAAGAGCAAGCCATTTGCCAGAGAGCAGGAATGCACAGCACAACCCAGCCCTAGCAGTTCAGCTCCCAGGTCCAGCACACCAGCAGGCAGCTCGTCAGAGGAGAAACACACTGCGCACAATGCTCTGGTGTCCGGTAGCTGCCCATGGATCGGCCGCCGCTGGCCGCGCCGCCGTCACAGGGCGCCGGGAGGGTGCTGGAAGCGTACAAGATGGCGCTGGCCACGGCGGCGTACGCCGTGATGGCGCGCAGCATGGCACGAGAGCTGCTCCCAGACGAGCTGCGCGACGCGGCGCGCGCGTACCTGGCCGCCCGGATCGACCTGCGCATACGCCGGACGCCGCCTCGGCCTCGCGCTCTCCTGCGCCAGGGAGTGCAGGGACCCCGACGGCGCCCCCTCGTGGAGCACGATCCTGTGCGTGGAGCCCGGGGGCTCCACGGTCGACCACTTCGACGGCGTCGAGTTCACGTGGACCTCCGTCGAGAGCAACGCCGAGGATGGAAACAGGGGCAACCGCGGCGGCAGCGGCGGCGGCCCGCGCGAGAACCTGGAGCTCAGCTTCGAGGCCGAGCACGCCGGCGTGGCGGTGGAGCGGTACGTGCCCTTCGTCATGGCCGAGGCGGAGCAGCTGCGGCTACGGGACCGTGCGCTCAGGATATTCATGAATGAGGGGCAGTCCTGGTACGGCATCAACCACCACCACCCGACCACATTCGACACGCTCACCCATGGACCCGGCGCTCCGGTAGTCCGTCATGGCTGACCTCGACAGGTTCCTGAAGCGCAGGGACAGGGACTACACCGGCAAGTAGAAGGCACACACAACACAACAGTATCTCGCGCGCACAGCCACACACACACATACATCTGATGACGTCAGTTATTGTGACGTAAGCTGATCCTTTACTTTGTTCCAAGCTCTAGCTAGCACCCGCATCCTCTGGAACGAGATCCTCTGCAGTCACGTAGCTCGACTTCACCGTGCAGTCATGTACTCTGCAACGTTCGCTGCTGAGCCAATGAATGGTATTGCTGCCAAAGTGACATACAGGCCGCACAAACTCAAGGCCCATCACAGCCCATGTCCTGCCGAGAGGTCCCCATGGTAAAATCGCCGTTGCGTCTTCCGCTCAACGGACCGGCGTTCTGAGCAACACGCCGTCACTATTCCTACCGCGCTGCCGCCGTCCCCACGTCAAGGGCCGCATCGTCGCCGTCTTCGTCTGAAGTCAGGTTCAACGACTGCACTCAGTAGTCAGATGATCCTAGCCATCCCTTGCCATCCAAGCGCCCAGCTTGCACCAGACTTCACCTCTCTACACAGCCCACCAACTCCTGAAAGCTGCGAGGCTCGTCCTCAATCCGAAGCGGCTCCGAGCGCCGCCGGTTGCCGGTCTCCGAACCCACGCGAGCGAGGAGATACAACATGACAAGGTCATCAAGCGGCGTTGGCAAGCTCTGGCTCCTCTCTGCTAGGGACGGCGTGGCTGCTATGCTACACGGCAGGGGCAATGGTGTTACTGCAAAGCAAGAGAGACGACGCCATGTGCATTTGTTTTGGAGTTTCAGCCATACATATTACAAGATCATTTTGCATCACAGTTCACAAATTGATTCTAACATTCGATCACCGCATTGAGCATAATATTCAGTTTATACAACATTCTCAATCAACAAATAAAAGTACTTATGTTCAGTCTATACAACATTTCTCAATCAATAAGCTACTACTGCAGCACTGTTGCTCCAGGCATCATAGGACATATGCTAGCACTGCTCCGTGCCTGGTTTCTGCTGCTCCAAGCCTTTGACGATGCCTTCTTGTCACTGCTCCTTTCCATGCGGGTTGCAGCTAGAGTACTAGAAATTGAGCTCTTTGGACCGTAGCCATGTCTGCACCTAGATCAGCTCGAGCTCTGCACAGGGGAAGGTGTGAAGGGGTGGAAACGCTGCATCTGCATGCCATGCCGACAGCGTCCGGGACAGTGACGGTGCGGCCCTCGAAGACGAGGACGGCGACGATGCGGCCCTTGACGTGGGGACGGCGGCAGCACGGTAGGAATAGCGACGGCGTGTTGCTCAGAACGCCGGTCCGTTGAGCGGAAGACGGCAACGGTGATTTTACCATGGGGACCTCTCGGCATGACATGGGCTGTGATGGGCCTTGAGTTTGTGCGGCCTGTATGTCACTTTGGCAGCAATACCATTGGATCAGCAGCGAAAGGTGCAGATGACATGACTACAGGTAAAGTCGAGCTACGTGACTGCAGAGGATCTAGTTCCATCGTTTGAGGACGCGATCGGTGTCGCGCCCAGCCCAACGTTTGGGGAAAACGCGATGGCCGACGGGTGGGCCGCCGCCGCGTCGGGGCATGGGTTGTTTTCTCCCCGCCGGTGCGCCGAGACGTTTGATAATAGTCGAACGGAAATGATATAGACCGGGCGTCCGGACGCGTCGGATGCCACGTCCCACGTTTTGCTCGCCATGCGCTGTCAGTCTGCCTCCACGCGGCCGCCCGCCCGCTGTCTCCCTCTCTCACGCGCCCGCCCGCCCGCTACCTCCCTCTCTCCCTGCTTCCGCTCCCTCTGCCTGCCTCCCTCTCTCTGTTTCCGCTTCCGCTCTCTGCGCCCTCTCCCTGTAGGACCGGAGAGGAGGCCGACGGCGGGACCGGTTGCTTCGCTCTGCCTGCGCGTTGCTCCCCACGCGCCCTGTGCGGCGCCAGCGGCGAGCCCGCCCTCCTCCCTCCCCTCCCCTTTCCTTCCTCCCCTTCCTCCTCCGCCGCGTCTCTCCCCCTGCTGCGACATGCTCGGCCTCTTCTGCCACCGGAATAGGGGCGATGGTGGCGACATCCAGTGAGCCCGCCGATCTCCACTATCTTCCTGGTGTTGTCGTCCTCGTGCGCCATGAACTCCATGGGCTCCGACGAGGTAGGTGGAGAAGAATTTGGATCTGAGGTGCCTCTCCCTCCTGTCTCCCCCTCTGGATCACGATCTGGTCCCTCCTCTTCCTCCTCCACCCTTTTTCCTCCTCCTCCTCCCCGCCCCACCTCTGGAACTACGGTTTTGGTGGCGGCTAAGATTTTGTGGTGAGGCAGATCTAAGCTACATGCAACAAATGATGTGAACCACGATTCTCTGATGTTGCAGTTGCTCTTCTCCTTTGTTGTAACAGTTTCTTTCTATTTGTTGCAATAGCTTCTTTCCCTTTGTTGCAGTAGCTTCTTCTCCTTGTGGTGAGTCAGATTTAAACTATACAGCAACAGATGATGCGAAGCATGATTCTATGATGTTGCAGTAGCTTCTTCTCTTTTGTTGCATTAGCTTCTTCTTCTTCTTGTTACAGCATCTTCTTTCTCCTTATTACAGTAGCTTCTTCTCCTTTGTTGTATTGGCTTTTTTTTTCTTGTTCCAGTACATGTTTCCTCCTTGTTGCAGTAACTTTTTTCTCTTTTGTTTTCATTAGGTGGTTTTCTGACAATATCTTTTTTTTGTTTGTTTTCATAGTTATTTTTGTTTTGTTTCATTAAGGTCCCTTCGATGTTGCCAATAGCTTTTTCTCATTGTTTGTAGTTGGGAGGAGTTGACTATGGTGTTGAGCTGGTGGCGGGGGCTGAGGTGCTAGGGTTGGTGAGGTTGGGGACGGGCTAGATCTATGCGCGTGGGGGAGGTGGGGGCGTGGTGGTGAGCTGGTGGCGGGGCTCTGTGCGGGGGCGGGACGGGGTTCGTGGGTTCCTTCGTGGACAGGAGCGGGGCTGCACGGGTACGCGCGACGCGGGGCGCAGAGTGGGACGCACGGGGTACGGGTGGGTCGCATGGGCGTGCGGGCGGGGCGTGAAGCGGGGCGCACGGGGTGCGGGTGGACCACATGGGCGTGCGCGCGTAGAGCCGCAGGCGGATAGGTGCGGGCGTTTCAACTATTGGCCCTATCCGAACGTTCGATTTGAGGCACCACCCACAATCGGACAATTAGCGTCGTGCCGCGCTCCGCCTCGTGCGTGCATGCCCTGACGGGACGGCGGTACTTTTCTGTTTTCTCTGTTCTACAATGCACAGTCCATTGTGGGACATGTTTACATACCCTCGAACTTCTAATTCTAATTAGTTATATCAATATTGCGGTACATGCATGAAGATTAAATGTAGACAAAATATTTTTGCATCTACATCACAAGACGAATCTTTTAAGTCTAGTTAGACCATAATTGAACACTTATTAGAAAGATTCTCTACTGTTATAGTGTCAAAATTCTAAATTACAAATGGATCTAAACGCAGCCCTATACTGTGCGCAATTACAACTTGTTGCGTTGAGTGCGGTCCATGTGCAATCTAGTACTGTGTATGTGAGTCGGGCAACATGTTGGCCATAGACGCAGAGGAGACTTTGGAGTCAATGAAGGAAACGTTACAGATCATCACATCGCTCTCCCGGTCCTTTCCCGGAAAATCGCAGGAACTGAGGAACATGAAGTGCGTCGGGCATTGAGCTTTTGTGGCCCTACATTCTTATACAACACAGACACCTCTGCGATCTCATCACTAGCGCACGGCGCTCCAGCCCTCCACTACAGAGGAGAAACACACGGGAGGGCTTTCGCAGCTAGCTAGCCATGGACCACCTGCCGCCGACCTCAGCGGTCGCCGCTGCGGCGTCGGTGCCGCTAGCCCCCTCGCAGCAGGGCGGCGGGAGGGTGCTGGACGCGTACAAGACGGCGCTGGCCACGGCGGCGTCAGCCGCGGCGTACGCCGTGATGGCGCGGAGCATGGCGCGCGGGAGCTGCTGCCCGACGAGCTGCGGGCCGCGGCGCGGTGGTGCGCGACGGCCGCGCGCGCCTGGTTCGGCCACGGCGACAAGGAGCGCCACACCATCGTCATCCGGCAGCAGCACCACCACCACCTGGACGCGGGCTACAGCGAGAACCAGCTCTTCGACGCGGCGCGTGCGTACCTTGCCACCCGGATCGACCCGCGCGCCATGCCCCGCCTCTGCCTCGCGCGCTCCCGCACCAAGGAACCCGAGGGCAGCAGCCGGTGGAGCACGCTCCTGTGCATGGAGCCCGGCGGCTCCACCGTCGACGTTTTCGAGGACGGCGTCGAGTTCACGTGGAAGTGCGTCGAGACCGGCGGCGGCGGCGACGACAAGAAGAAGGGCAAGGGCGGCGGCGGCGGCGGCCCCCCGCGCGAGTGCTTGGAGCTCAGCTTCGACGCCGAGCACACGGAGACGGCGCTGGAGCGGTACATTCCCTTCGTCATGTCCACGGCGGAGCAGCTGCAGCAGCGGGACCGCGCGCTCAGGATCTACATGAACGAGGGCCGTTCGTGGCATGGCATCAACCACCACCACCCGGCCACGTTCGACACGCTCGCCATGGACCCAGCGCTTAAGCAGTCCGTCGTCGACGACCTCGACCGGTTCCTCAAGCGCAGGGCCTACTACCGCCGCATCGGCAAGGCGTGGAAGCGCGGGTACCCGCTCTACGGCCCGCCCGGCACCGGCAAGACCAGCCTCGTCGCCGCCATGGCCAACTACCTCCGCTTCAACCTCTACGACCTCGACCTCTCCGAGGTGCGCCTCAACTCGGCGCTGCAGAAGCTGCTCATCCACATGCCCAACAAGTCAGTGCTCGTCATCGAGGACATCGACTGCTGCTTCGACAACGCCGCCGCGTCCAGGAAAGCCGTCAAGCCGCCGGAGCAGGCTGGCGGCGATGACCCTGACTACGCATCGGATTACTCGGACGAAAACTGGGCCGAGCTGGGAGTCGCTGCCACGAAGCCGAAGGGCATCACTCTGTCCGGGCTGCTCAACTTCATCGACGGGCTGTGGTCCACGTGCGGCGAGGAGCGCATCATCGTCTTCACCACCAACTACAAGGACCGCCTCGACCCGGCGCTGCTGCGGCCGGGCCGGATGGACATGCACATCTACATGGGCTACTGCGGCTGGGAGGCATTCAAGACGCTGGCAAGAAACTACTTCCTCGTCGACGACCACCCGCTCTTCCCGGAGATCCAGGAGCTGCTCTCCCAGGTGGAGGTGACGCCGGCCGAGGTGTCGGAGATGCTGCTTCGGAGCGAGGACGTTCACGTAGCTCTCCGGATTCTTGAAGAGTTCCTCCATGAGAAGAGACGGAGGACGAGGAAAGAAACAGAGGACACGAAGGACGTAGCAGAGGACGAGGAGGGGGTAGCAGACAAAGCTGTGTAGCGCACTGTATTCTTCAGGTTTCCTTCGGATTGGATTAAGTCCATTTTAAACCCTCAACTATTGTCTTGTCTAATTTTAAACCCTAACTATAAAATCGTCTAATTTTGACACCTCAACTATCAGAACCGTTTAATTTTGACCTTAGAGCCATCGAAAAACACTCCAAATCGTCTTAAGGGTCAAAATTGATAGTTGAATGGTTTTGATAGTTGAAGTGCCAGAGTTAGACATAAAATTATAAATTTAGATATACTTATTGATAAATATTTAAATATTATGTGATGATTTGCATAATAATGTGAAAATAACGTAGTAAATTTCAAAAAAAAGGTGACCAACTAAATTTCTCATAAATATTTAAAAACTAAATTAGTTGATTAAGTCTATTTTTAGCCCCTCAACTCTGGCTTATATCTAATTTTATCATTTCAACTATTAAAACCATTTAATTTTGACCCACGAGGCAATCTAGAGTGGTTTTTGATGGTTTTACGGTAAAAATTGAACGGTTTTATAGTTGGGGTGTCAAAGTTAGACGGTTTTATAGTTGAGAGTTAAATTTAGACAAAGCCAAGAGTTGAGAGGTCAAAAGTGGACTTAATTCTTTTTTTATTTCTGGAGAAAGGAATCGAAATAGATCACAAGAATAAATAGCTACTACTACTGTAGGCAATATGAACAATTCAAGGCATGTCGTCCTATCCAGTTTTCGGGAGTACTAATCAGTACTGTTATCCTGTCCTCTCGGGTGCTGCATGTTTTTGCTGCTCATCTGTTTCTGAATCAGAACGGGGCCTGTCACGCTAGTCCATGCCTAATTCAGTCCTAAAGTTCAAGGCACCTAGACTGGTTAGCTTAAATTTATATAAGAATATAGACTTGAAACGATTTCTAGCCCTTCATCTTATTTTAGCTTCTTTTCAAATGTAAAATAATATTTTTCTCTCATAATAAATCAACGTCATCCGAAATCGATGCTTCTTTTCAGTCATTTTTAGATCCATAAGCAACTTCTTCTTTTTCTTCTTCTTCTTAAAGCACGATAGGCAACTTCTATCTATGGTAGTACAAATAGGATCCTGGCAACGCCTTCTTTATTTGCACTCAAAAATCTAAATACTATGTAAAAACAAAGTTCTTTGGAACAAAGTTTTTTTTTTAACGTTGAATTCTTTGGAACAAAGTGAACTTCTGAAACAGAAGTACTAAATGTATTATGTGATTTGATGTGAAATTGATTACACAATTTAGCATTAACTCCTTAGTTTAGGGTGTGGGAATTCTAGAGGACAACTTGTTACAAAGAAAAGAACTACATTGCACCACGTTATTGCGGCTATTGCCGATTTGTGAAGTTGTACACTTGCATGATTACCTTAGAAGGTAGTACACGATAACTTTAAAATCCTAGTAATAGCTTAACGCTAATTACTCCCTCTATTCCAAATTATAATTATTATAAGAATCTTAGAGAGTCAAAACATCTCTTCTTTAGGAGTTAAACTTCCATTCGTCCATATTTCTAAAAAAAGTATCTCGTGTTTTTCATTTCTATTCCCACAAGAAAAAAATACTATAATTCACATTTCGAACAGGCATGAATACAACATCTATAGGATAACTTCCATCTTGAGAGTTCTTTCTGAGTTCCGTATGATATCCGCGATCTCTCTTGATCTGTAACTCAATACAGAAATCAACGGGCTCTCTCAAGTTAGCTATAGGTTGTGTCGTATCAACGATTTCTACAGAAGGTGGTAAGATTATATCTTGAGCGGTTATGTATCTAGGACCTTTGACGCAAATTGATGCGTCTCTAGCTCCATAGAGATTACTTCTCAATACAATTTCTTTCAAATTTAGTAAAATTTCTTGTATGGATTCTTCAATACCTACTATTGTGGAATATTCATGTGGCACGTTCCCAAATTTGGTGCGTGTGATACATGTTCCTTCTATTTCTCCAAGTAAAGCTCTTCGCAAGGCAATACCGACAGTATCCGCTTGACCTTTTCTAAGCGGAGACAGAATAAAACGACCATAATAAAGACGTTTACTATCTACTCTTGATTCAACACACTTCCACTCTAGTGTTTGAGTGGATCCCGTTATCTCTTCTCGAACCATAACAGACTAGTATTATTATTTGATCATTGAATCGTTTATTTCTCTTGAAAGCGGTTTCATTTTTTTTACAGACATCTTTTTTAAGGAGGTCGACATCAATTATGCGACATAGGTGTTACATCGCGTATACAACTTAACCGTACACCACTTTTAGCAATGGCTCGTAATGCGGCATCTCTTCCACTACCAGCACCTTTTACCATACCTTTTGCTCGTTGCAAACCCACTGTACGAATAGCATCTACTGCTGTTCTTTGACCAGCATAGGGTGATGCTTTTCTTGAGCTTTTGAATCCACAAGTACCTGCGGAGGACCAGAAAACAACCCGACCTTGTGGGTCTGTAACGGTTATAATGGTATTGTTGAAACTGGCTTGAACATGAATAACCCCTTTTGTTATTCTACGTGCACTCTTGCGTAAACTAAAACGGGCATTCCTACGCAAACCAATACGCACTTTTTTACGTGAACCTATTTTTGGTATAGCTTTTGTCATATTTTATTATCTCATAAATATGAGTTAGAAATAACAAAAAGAAAAAAGATACAAAGATATCCATTTCGGGTTAAAATATATCCTTTACTTTCATTTTTTTTATTTGCAATTTGGACATTTCCGTGGGTACTTTTTTTTACTTTAATTAGAAAGAAAAGCTTCTTTTTCGAAAAATTACCACTGTCAAGTTTAATCAATATTATAGAGAGAAATATGAAAGTTTATAACAACAAATAAGTGTACTGTAAAAATATATTTGACGAAAAATCTAATATACTTAGTTGATATTATAAATGCTATTATTTTATTATATAAACTTGGTCAAAGGAGATGTTTTCACTCTCCACAATTTTTAGAATGACCTGTAATTTGGAACAAAGCGAGTAAGTTTCTATGCGAGGTTAGGGCACATTTGGATTCTTCGCTCTACCTTTGCCTAATCGTTTGGTTGAGAAGTAAGCTGCCAAGGGGCTTGTGCTAGCAAGCAAAATTCAGGTTAGAACCGGCCGGAGAGCCAATTCGGCTCGCTCGGCATGGCAAGCTTATTGGATTCCGCATTAGGGCAAGGCAAGACTGCTCAGAAACCGAAGACGCCTATGCTATCTTCACCCTAAAATAAAAATGGTTGTTATTTTTCCAAAGTCAAACAAGCCACCAAGTTTATTGAAAAAAATCAACAATGTTTACAATACGCTTTTTGGCTTTTTGGGCTGCATCTGTACAGCCCAGCTGCTCGGCTGCAGCCCAAGCAGCTGCACACCAGCACAGCGCACGCCATCTCGGCTTCGCCTCTTTTAATCCGGTTGCATCCCGCGACTCCGAGAGGCCGCGAGTGAGTTCAGCAGTCTAGGGTTTGGCGACAAGCCGACATCCGTCATCCCTCGCGCATCGCCGCATCGCTATTCGTTCGACACGAGCTCCGCCGGCAGCCGGTGGCACTGCATGTAGCACAGCTGATCAGGGTGTATCCATCCCCACGGGAGCAAGAGCAAGGTTGGCGAATGACAAGGAGCATGACAGGTAAGTCAGCGGAGCCCTCGGTTGCCGATTCAACCAGGGCCGCAAGAAACTTCGATGATAACCTCAGCTTGTTTGTGCCCCCCGTGACTTACTTGTGTCTCTAGTTTTCTTCTTCTTTTTTCCCCCCTAATATCCCTGAAGTGGCCGTGACAAAGTGCCAATTTGCCATGAACTAATGCAACTTTTGCTCTGAGTTTTGATCTGTATTACATGATGCGTTCGGGGGTCAATTTTAGCCAAACATTCTTGTTGTCATCGCTTCCATGGAAGATAATGGATGTGTTTTTACATTTTAAGATGAAAAAAATGGGACAACTTAGGGTTGGTTCCTTGTTCCAGGGCTAGGAATCGTTCCTGGTGAAGCATCTAGGCCCTAGTGGTTTCAGTGATTAATGACAACAAGACGATTATTATGACTAACGTGTGTTTTGCAGGATAACCTAGAGGTTAGGTCATAATAACATATAGGTTCAAGCCCCTAGCGATGGAAATCAATTCGGTTTTCAAAGGATGAAAGACAAGACGGTGATAGGCTAGTGCTAAGTGTCGTTTGGAGTTGAGAGACACTTGGCGTAGTCTTAGGTTTTGTTTTTTCTCCTTGACCGTACTATTAAGAGGGGTTTGGATGGGTAGCTTGACTTAGAGCAAGATTAGAGAGTGTAGATGTGATGCACACTTGTCCAACATAGCTCTAGACAGCCCAGGGTTACTCCTGAGAGAGAGAGGATCAAACTTCGTTTTGGAAAGTTTTCGATTCGGCGAAGTTTTGATCGAATTAGAGGCGTCGGACTCTAACTAGTATGGGCGTCGGACCAATAGCTAGAGTCCGACGACACGTGGCAGCCCCTGGACGAGTTTCAGCGTGCCAGGGAGCGTCGGACCCTGGCCGGATGGGCATCGGACCATTGGCCAGAGTCCGACGGTGCCTCTGGGTACTTGAGCGAGCGTCAGATCGTCGCGAGTGGGAGCGTCGGACTAATATCTGTTAGCGTCCGACGCTTCCAGAGAGGTTCCCAGAGCGAGTTTCAGTGTCGGACTGGGCCCGACGGTGTGCGTCGGACCATTGCTCCATGTACTAGCCGTTGAAAGGCACTGTGCCCGCAGGCAGAAGCGTCGGACTGAGGAGCGTCGGACCATCGAGTTCGGTCCGATGCCCCTCTGTCACAGTTCTGGGCGCAGTGTTTGTGTGAGAGTCGGACCGTGGAAATTAGTCCGACGGTCGAGCCTCGGCAGAATCCGACGGTTCGCAGGAAAGTGAGAAACGGCTAGTTTTGGAGAGGGTGAGTATTTATACTCCACCAAAGCCTCTATTCTATCTCTCTTGCCATTTCTAACAGCTGAAGGAACCATTGTTGATCTTGTGAGAGAGCAAGAGCCCTACGGAGATTAGTGTGAACTCCATTGCTTGTGAGCTTCTTCCCTAGAGAGATCAAGAGTGACTTGTGTGCATCCATCACCCTCTTTGGCCTTGTTCTTGGTCAAGTGAGAGTCTAAGCTTGTTACTCTTGGTGATTGGCATCACCTAGACGGTTTGGTGGCGATCGGTGGCTTGGTGACCGCTTGGAGAGCTTGTGGGCGGCCCAAGTCGAAGTTGTGAGCGGTTGTGGGCGATCCACCGCGCCGGAGTGGCAAAGGATCAGCCCGTAGAGAGCACTTGGTCTTTGCGAAGATCAAGGGGGAGCTACACCCTTGCGCGGGTGCTCCAACGAGGACTAGTGGGGAGTGCCGACTCTTCGATACCTCGGGAAAAATCGGATTTGTCTTTCTAACCCTTTATATACCCGCATTTCCTTTGTGTTCACTACTTTCCTAGAGTAGCATACTTGTGATAGGACTTGGCTCTAGGTTGCATAACTTGTTTTAGGAATAGAATTGTCACAAGCACTTGTGGGGTGACATTGGGCAAATTGCGATAGGTTGAATTGTGTTTCGAAAAATTATTAGTTGCCCAATTCACCTCCCCTCTTGGGCATCCTTGATTCTTTCAATTGGTATCGGAGCCTTGTTGCTCATTAATTTGGCTTAACCGCCAAGAGGAAGGATGTCCGGTGGTCACGATGGTCCCCCTCCCGTCTTTGACGGTAACGATTTTCCTTATTAGAAAATTCGTATGGAGGCATACCTTGAGGCGGTGGACCTTGGTGTTCACAAAGCCGCCACATAAGGGTACCCCACTCCCAAACCCGGCGCAACCCTCACACCCGTTGAGGAAGAGCACGAGAAGTGGAATGCTAAGGCTCGAAACATCATATTTAGAGGCCTTAGCAAAGAGGTGTTCAACCGTGTGAGGAACCACAAAAACGCCCATGCACTATGGTCGGATATTTGTGCGCTCCATGAGGGAACTAAGAATGAGCGAGAGGAACGATATTATCTTATCATTGACAAGCTCAATTCTTTCAAAATGCTATCCAATGAAAGTGCTAATGACATGTATTCTCGCTTGAATATCATTGTAGAAGAAGTAAATGGCCTTGGACTCACTCAAATCTCACCGGCCGAGGTTGCAAGGAGAATCCTCAATGCTCTTCCAATTGAGAAGTATGGTCACATTGTAACCGTACTTCATCAAACGGATCTCTCAAATGCAACCCCCACCCAAATATTGGGGAAGATCAATGCTCATGAGATGTACATGAAGATCACTCCTCAAGATGGATCATCATCCAAGAAAGAAGAGAAGAAAGACTTGGCCCTCAAGGCCGACAAGAAAGGCAAAGCTCTAGCAAAGTACTCTTCTCTTGACTCCACAAGTGATGATGATGATGATGATGATGTGGAGATCGCTCTCATGGTGAGGAACACCACCAAGATGCTCAAGAAGCTCAACAACAAGGGAATCAAATTTGATTCCAACAAGAAGAAGTTCTTCACTAGTAGCAAGAGAAAGCCCATCTCCGAGATGGATTGCTACAATTGTGGAGAGCTTGGGCATCTTGCTCATCAATGCCCAAAGCCCAAGAAAGACAAATTCAAGAACAAGAACAAGGGCAAAAGGCAAGACTCTAGTGATGAGAGTGATGATGAGAAGAAGAAGGCTAAGCCATTCAAGAAGAAAGAACTCAAGAAGAAGCAATTTCACAAAAGCAAGAAGAGTGGCAAAACTTACATTGTTGGTGATTGGCTCACCGACATTGAATCTTCTAGTGGCTCATCCGGTGAAGAAAGTGACGATGAAAAGGAGAAGGTGGCCGCTCTTGTGATTGGGACTTCACTTCCTCCACCGCCATCACCGCCCTCATCTCCAACACACCTTTGCCTTATGGCTAAGGACAAGAAGGTACAAAGTGATGATGAGAGTAGTGATAGTGACAATGAGTATGATTCACCCACCTATGATGAACTTGCTAGCTTGCTAAATGACTATACCAAAGTTATAAGAAAGCTAACAAGGAAAAATGAAAACTTAAAACTTGAGAATGGAAACCTTTTAGCTCAAAATGAACAATTCACTAAAGCTAGTGATGAGCTTAGAGTTGAAAATCAAAATGTGTCATCCAAGGTTAAGGAGCTCAAAGCCAACATAAAAGAGCTTAAAGAAAAACATGATAAACTTGAGAGGATACACATTGAACTCACCACTAGCTACAACAAGCTAAAAGAGGACTATACTCAAGTGAAAGTGAATCATGACAACCTTGCTATGGCCTATGACTTGCTTTCCAATGAAACACATGATGCTCCTAACCATGTTGTTAAGTGTGACATAGCTACATCATGTGATGACTTGATTGATGAGATCATTGAGCAAGGTAGTAGTAGCAAAGGCAAGGAAGTGGTGGTGGCCGATTGCCATGATGACTATTTGAAGCTCAAGATTGAAAATGATAACTTGAAGAAAGAGCTTGAGAAGCAATCAACCACAAATACCATTGTCATTGAAGCGGTGCAACAAGATGATGAAGTTGAAGTGCTTAGAAAAGAAAACAAGATTCTCAACAATGAGAAGTGTCACCTTGCAAGCTTATTGGAAGAGAACAAGAAGTTGAAGCAAGAAAAGAGTCATCTCACTGTGGGCTTGCAAAAATTCACAAGAGGTCAATATCTCCAAAGTGATCTCCTCATGAACACCGTGATGAAATTTGATAGAAGTGGGATTGGATACATGGGTGAGAAGGTGCAAAATATTAGAGCTCAAAATCGTCTCAACAAAGCAACGAACAAGCCCAAGCCCAAGCCAAAGAGATGCTTTGAATGTGGTCAAGAAGGTCATTTTGCTCATGAGTGCAAGACACCGCCACCACAACCTTTGCCCAAGCATGCTAGGCTTTTTGCCTTTGATGCTCATTACATGCTAAGGAAAGATTCTAAGGGCAAAGTGAAAGTCATGTTCCTAGGACCCCCTAACAAGAATAGGCCTAGGCAACTATGGGTGGCGAAAGCTTTGGTTGAGAAAGTCCGGAGCCCTTCTCAAGTATGGGTTCCTAAACATCAAGCTTGATTTGTTGTGTGTAGGTGAACTACAAGACCGGTGGCTCTCATTGGGTAATTGATAGTGGATGCACTCAACATATGACCGGTGATGCTCGTATGTCCACCTCCCTTGAAGAGAATGTAGAAGACCAAGAAAAGATAACATTTGGTGATAATTCCAAGAGCAAAGTGCAAGGGCTTGGCAAAGTGGCTATATCTAATGATCATTCCATTTCAAATGTGCTTCTAGTTGCTTCTTTGAGCTTCAACTTGCTATCCGTTGGTCAATTGTGTGATCTTGGCTTCCAATGCCTATTTACAAGTGAAGAAGTGGTTGTCTCCAAGAAAGATGGTAATGAAGTGATATTCAAGGGCTTTCGGTACAATCATCTCTATCTAGTGGACTTCAACTCGGAAGATGCAAATTTGAAGACTTGTCTTTTCACCAAGCAATCTCTTGGGTGGCTTTGGCATAGAAGGCTTGCACATGTTGGGATGAGCACACTCAAGAAGTTATTGAAGAAGGAAATGGTGAGAGGATTAAAAGATGTTGTATTTGAGAAGGACAAATTATGTAGTGCTTGCCAAGCCGGGAAGCAAGTGGCAAATACACATCAATCCAAGCCATTTGTGTCAACTTCAAGACCATTAGAGCTACTTCACATGGATTTATTTGGGCCAACAACTTATGCAAGCATTGGTGGCAAGCTCTATTGCTTAGTGATTGTTGATGACTTTTCAAGATATACTTGGGTGTTCTTTCTTCATGACAAGACCGAAGTAGCCCAATCTTTCAAGAAGTTTGCCAAGAGAGCACAAAATGAATTTGAAGTGAAGATCAAGAAGATTAGAAGTGACAATGGAAAAGAGTTTGACAACACAAACATTGAAGTATATTGTGATGAAGTTGGGATCAAACATGAAGTCTCATCCACCTATACCCCTCAACAAAATGGTGTAGTTGAAAGGAAGAACTGGACGTTGATCACCCTTGCAAGGACTATGCTTGATGAGTACAACACACCGGAGAGGTTTTGGGCGGAGGCAATCAACACCGCATGCTATGCATCCAACCGCCTATTCCCTCACCGGTTGCTAAAGAAAACCCCCTATGAGCTACTCATTGGCAAGAAGCCGGACGTCTCCTACTTTCGGGTGTTTGGCTGCAAATGCTACATCTACAAGAAGCGGCAACACCTAGGAAAGTTTCAAAGACGTTGTGATATTGGTTTTCTTGTTGGTTACTCATTGAAGTCCAAAGCATATAGAGTATTCAACAATGCCACCGGCCTTGTTGAAGAAACATATGATGTGGAGTTCGATGAATCTAACGGCTCTCAAGGAGAGCATGAGAATCTTGATGATGTAGGTGATGAACCTTTGAGGAAGGCCATGTAGAATATGCCAACCGGAGACATCAAGCCAAAAGATGATGAAGATGATGGTGATGATGTGCAAGTGATCGATCAACCATCTTCATCAAATGTGCCTCAAGATGATGAAGATAAAGATGGGGTGGATCCTCATGAAGACGCCCGCATCACACAAGAAGAAATTGAGGCACAAGCACAAGATGTTGATGCTCCACAACCTCCTCTTCAAGTGGTTGATAGAAGAACTACTCCACTCCTACAAGCACATCCTCAAGATCTCATAATAGGGAGTCCTTCAAGGGGGGTAATGACTCGCTCACAAAGGCATGCTCAATTCATTGAACATCACTCGTTTGTCTCTTGTATTGAGCCTACTAGCATAGAGGAAGCTCTTCAAGATCTGGATTGGGTGAATGCCATGCATGAAGAACTCAACAACTTCACCCGCAATCAAGTTTGGACACTTGAAGAGAAGCCAAAAGGAGCAAGAGTCATAGGCACCAAGTGGGTGTTCCGCAACAAACAAGACGACAAGGGCAACATTGTGAGAAACAAGGCAAGGCTCGTGGCAAAAGGGTTCTCCCAAGTTGAAGGCTTGGATTTTGGGGAGACCTTTGCCCCCGTGGCAAGATTAGAGGCCATTCGTATCCTACTTGCATATGCATCTAATCACAATCTAAAACTCTTTCAAATGGATGTGAAAAGTGCATTTTTAAATGGCTTCATAAATGAACTTGTCTATGTTTCGCAACCACCTGGTTTTGAAGACCCTAGATATCCAAACTATGTTTACAGGTTGTCCAAGGCGCTATATGGCTTGAAGCAAGCCCCACGGGCTTGGTATGAGCGCCTCCGTGACTTCCTCATCAACAAGGGCTTCAAAATCGGTTTGGTTGACACCACACTATTCACCAAGAAGCACAAAGGGCACATCTTCATTTGTCTAGTTTATGTTGATGATATTATCTTTGGTTCGACTAATGAAGATTTTTGTAAGGAATTTGGTGATATGATGTCCAAGGAGTTTGTGATATCCATGATTGGTGAGCTCACATTCTTCCTCGGCTTTCAAGTCAAGCAAATGAGGGAGGGGACGTTCGTGTCGTAAGAGAAGTACACGAAGGACCTCCTCAAGCGCTTCAAGATGGAAGAATGCAGGCCCATCAAGACCCCCATGCCTACCAATGGACATCTCGACCTTGATGAGGGAGGTAAATCGGTTGACCAAACTCTCTATCGTTCTATGATCGGTAGTTTGTTGTATTTGACCGCATCTAGGCCCGACATCATGTTTAGTGTGTGTATGTGTGCGCGCTTTCAAGCCAATCCTAAGGAACCTCACTTAGTTGCGGTAAAAAGAATCCTTAGGTACATAAAGCACACCCCGAGCATTGGCCTTTGGTATCCCAAAGGAGCTAACTTTACTCTTGTCAGCTATTCCGATTCGGATTATGCCGGTTGCAAGATTGACCGGAAAAGCACATCCGGAGGGTGCCATTTGCTTGGAAGATCACTAGTTTCTTGGTCCTCCAAGAAACAAAATAGTGTTGCCTTGTCAACAACCGAAGCGGAATACATTGCCGCGGGTGCTTGTTGTGCACAAATTCTTTATATGAAACAAACCCTACTTGATTATGGAATCAACTTAAAAAGGGTGCCTTTGTTATGTGACAACGAGAGTGCGGTAAAACTTGCAAATAACCCGGTTCAACACTCTCGCACAAAGCACATTGACATCCGTCATCACTTCCTTAGAGATCACGTTGCCAAGGGTGACATTTCCTTTGAGGGAGTGAAAACGGATGATAACTTGGCGGACATTTTCACTAAACCATTGTAAGAGGCACGCTTTTGTACTCTAAGGAATGAACTTAATTGCCTTGATCTAAGCAACTTCACTAAAAGATGATGTTGTGTTGTCATGTGCATTGCATTGTAACATAAAACATGTCTAACATTGAATTGCACGTAGGGTTTGTCTAACTCGGTTAAGATAACCGCCTAAAAGCGTGTGAAGAAGCTTACCCGAGGAAAAACTTGACAACAACTAGTTTAATTTACGTGAATTTGCATTGCATATTGCATGGTTGTTGTTTTGTCGTTTTGTTTATGGATTTCATTGCCTATCTTCATAAAATTCACATATGCCTAAGGCAAAATATTTGAAAAATTAAGGGTTTGAGAGAGGGCCTCTCATACTGGTTCCAACTGGTGTTTATTTGACCCTTATTGGGGTTGGAACTTAGTTGGGAAGAGTCGGCGTGAAGAAATTTGGAAGAAAACAGGTTTTAGGACGTCGGACCGAGGCGTCGGACGCTGATTTTCCAAGCGTCGGACCAGTAGCCTCAGTCCGACGGTCCCTTTCCCTGTTGTCCGAGGCGTCGGACGCTGGATTTCACAGCGTCGGACTTTCTACCTCAGTCCGACGGTGGACGGCAAAGCCGAAGGAAGCGTCGGGCGCAGCGTCGGACCAGAAATTTTCAGGCGTCGGACTTTTGGTTAAGAGGGTTCACGCCGTGTCGCGGCGCGTTCATGCCGCGTTCACGGCGTCGGACCGAAAGTATTGGTCCGACGTGGGGCGTCGAACTAAGTCCGACGGCCGCTGGAGCTTACTGGAAGCGTCGGACTCTGCGGAGTATTGGTCCGACGCTTGCACAGTAATGGTCCGACGGTTGGTTCGAAGGCGCGCCTCAGTTCTTTTCTTTCTCTGTCGCGTGGGGCCCTGCTGTCAGATCCTATTCATCTTCCCGAGCCGCTCGCTGCGCCGCGCCCGTTCGCCCTAACGCTAGCTCACCGCCGCCGCGCCGCGCCCTAACCCTCCGCCGCCAGCTCGCCCGCGCCCTCGCCACCGGCAGCCTGGCCTTCCCGCGCGTGCGGGCACCCCCCCTCTTCTTCCACGCGCGCGTCCGCGCCCTGCTGCAGCCGCACGTCGCCGTGCCGAGCGCCACCGAGCAGCACCGCCGCCGCCGGTTTTCTCGCCGCCGTTGTGCTCATCACCGCGGCTCAAGGAAGTTCCCCATTGTCGAACTCGTCATCCCTCTACTCCTCAGCTGCTCACATGGTGGTAAGATTTGAATCCCCTGTTTCAAATCTACTTCGCACTCAAGATGTTCGATGAAATGCCCTAACCATTATTCCGCGCGTTCCTCGCAGTTCTATTGAGTTTGACTCTTCTCTCGAGCATTCTAGGGCTTGTGGGGGTGCTTTACACCTAGTGTGATTCCCTGTGGTGCCTCGCGTCGACAGAGTCTCTTACCCCTTCACAGGTTCCTTTTCTCGCAGGTTTCTTGCTATTTCCTTCTTATCTCATTATGCTTGCTTCCTAGGATCACTCATCTCTAGATTATATATGCTTATGTATCCCTGTCTATCTCTCTCTTGCAGCTGTCGTGGTCAGAGAGTGTGGCAGTGCGTCAGTGAATCCGGGGCCAAGCTCGCGGATACGGAACGAGGCCAAGCCTCTGAGTGTCAGCTAGCAGCTTCAGAGAGACAGTGACAGTTGACAGAGATGGTTCGTTGCAAGCAGGTCAGTCGCAGTCAGGGAGGCACAAGTGGAGACGAGAGGCCTCCTCCTCGTCCACCTTTGGACAAGGGGAAGGCTCCTCTCGTCGAAAGCAGCAAGAAAAGAAAGAGGCTTTCAGCAGAGCAGAGGCAGGCCATCAGGGTAGCACAGGCTGCAGAGGAGGCAGAGCGTGGCAGGGGTATACACATTGGAGGCATCTCTGTCAGTTTGTCGGGCAGAGATGAGACCGAGGAGCAACCGCAGCCTCAGAGGCAGCCGGAGACTGAGTCAACACAGCTAGTGGTGGCAGAGCCGAGGCAGCCAGAGTAGCAGGAGGCAGTTAGTCAGGGGGAGCAGGCCCAGGCTCCACCTCTTCGTCGCTCGGGCCGCACTCGACCTTCGGTACCACCCCGGCCCGCTGGTCAGAGGCGCGGCGACCGAGTTCCCAGGGTGCCTGCTCCCTCCGATCCTCAGCCGGTGCCTGAGCCGAATGTTCACTTGGACTTACAGAGGATATCTGCAGCCCGAGTCAGAGAGCTCCGATTGACGTCGCTTGCCAGCTGGTTTCCGGATCAGAGAGATCCCAGAGCTTCTGAGGGCTGGTACACTACTCTTCACGAGGATTTCTTCACCGCCCTCATGGCCACAGGAGTTGGACTGCGACAGCACAGAGTATGTCCCCTAGAGGACATAGTCCAGGCAGCAGGAGAGGAGATCAGGCCATATCTGACATACCTGCCTGGACTTGCAGAGCTTCTTGGCCGATCAGGCCGATATGTGGAGTCGTGGGTCCGAGAGTTCTATGCTTCCCTATGGATCGACCCCGACCACGAGTACTTGCAGTACACCTTCGGCGGAGAGCCATACCGGCTCTACGCGAAGGCTCTGCGAGAGCTGCTTGGAGTGCCAGAGTCAGCTACCAGGTTGCACAGCATTTGCTATGCCACGACAGACCCGCCGAGGAGGGCTCACGGAGGACTGGCACCTGGTAGTGCTCATATAGCAGCATGTTTTCGACCACCGTTCGGAGACGGCTCCCGCAGGACACCTTCGGAGCTTCGTCCCGTCGTTCGTCTCCTGAACGACGTGATGAGGCATACTCTTTTACCGCGGGAGGGGTACAAGGAGGGTTTGACACAGTTACAGCTATGGCTCCTTAGTGCCCTGGTCCAGCAGTCCGAGTTTGACATTGCCGATCTAATTATCAGTGAGATGGAGGACACCATAGCAGAGGGCATCAGGTCTCGGCGACAGCTCCCCTACGCTCATTGGATCTCACACATTCTTGAGCGGAGGTTGCACCGGATTTGGACAGGCATCTCTCGTGAGTTGCGCCAGACTGAGACAGAGTTTCCAGTATATCGGATGACCTCTCTGATTGACGGACGCCGTGGCAGCCGAGCTTTACACAGAGTACAGCGCCGTCAGACTTCAGGGGCAGACATGGCAGAGGTTCAGCAGCAAGACGAGGCTATGAGGCACGTTGCCCATAGCGAGCTTGAGCAGTTACTTGCAGACGACGACCCCGTCGACACCTCCTCGTCCAGCTCTGACAGGGACTACCGGGCCATCCCTTCACGTCCACGAGGTCACGACTCGGAGGCCGGTGGGTCCAGCTCCGCTCCTCAGACTTCACAGACAGACCCTGCACTGCTTGCTATTCTTCAGACCTTACAGCAGACACAGCAGCGACAGGCGGAGGAGCAGTCCCGGTTTGCCAGGGAGCAGGCTGCAGCTCTCACTCAGATTCAGCTTCGGCAGGATCAGTTCCAGCAGCAGATGCTCCAGATGCAGCTCCAGAGCCAGCAGATACAGTTACAGACTGAAAGGATCAAGGATGCCCAAGAGGGGGGGTGAATTGGGCAACTAATAATTTTTCGAAACACAATTCAACCTATCGCAATTTGCCCAATGTCACCCCACAAGTGCTTGTGACAATTCTATTCCTAAAACAAGTTATGCAACCTAGAGCCAAGTCCTATCACAAGTATGCTACTCTAGGAAAGTAGTGAACACAAAGGAAATACGGGTATATAAAGGGTTAGAAAGACAAATCCGATTTTTCCCGAGGTATCGAAGAGTCGGCACTCCCCACTAGTCCTCGTTGGAGCACCCGCGCAAGGGTGTAGCTCCCCCTTGATCTTTGCAAAGACCAAGTGCTCTCTACGGGCTGATCCTTTGCCACTCCGGCGCGGTGGATCGCCCACAACCGCTCACAACTTCGACTTGGGCCGCCCACAAGCTCTCCAAGCGGTCACCAAGCCACCGATCGCCACCAAACCGTCTAGGTGATGCCGATTACCAAGAGTAACAAGCTTAGACTCTCACTTGACCAAGAACAAGGCCAAAGAGGGTGATGGATGCACACAAGTCACTCTTGATCTCTCTAGGGAAGAAGCTCACAAGCAATGGAGTTCACACTAATCTCCGTAGGGCTCTTGCTCTCTCACAAGATCAACAATGGTTCCTTCAGCTGTTAGAAAATGGCAAGAGAAGTCGAATGGAGGCTTTGGTGGAGTATAAATACTCACCCTCTCCAAAACTAGCCGTTTCTCACTTTCCTGCGAACCGTCGGACTCTGCCGAGGCTCGACCGTCGGACTAATTTCAACGGTCCGACTCTCACACAAACACTGCGCCCAGAACTGTGACAGAGGGGCGTCGGACCGAACTCGATGGTCCGACGCTCATCAGTCCGACGCTTCTGCCTGCGGGCACAGTGTCTTTCAACGACTAGTACACGGAGCAATGGTCCGACGCACACCGTCGGACCCAGTCCGACGCTCAAACTCGCTCTGGGAACCTCTCTGGAAGCGTCGGACACTAACAGATATTAGTCCGACGCTCCCACTCGCGACGGTCCGACGCTCGCTCAAGTACCCAGAGGCACCGTCGGACTCTGGCCAATGGTCCGACGCCCATCCGGCCAGGGTCCGACGCTCCCTGGCACGCTGAAACTCGTCCAGGAGCTGCCACATGTCGTCGGACTCTAGCTATTGGTCCGACGCCCATACTAGTTAGAGTCCGACGCCTCTAATTCGATCAAAACTTCGCCGAATCGAAAACTTTCCAAAACGAAGTTTGATCCTCTCTCTCTCAGGAGAAACCCTGGGCTGTCTAGAGCTATGTTGGACAAGTATGCATCACATCTACACTCTCTAATCTTGCTCTAAGTCAAGCTACCCATCCAAACCCCTCTTAATAGTACGGTCAAGGAGAAAAAAACAAAACCTAAGACTACGCCAAGTGTCTCTCAGCTCCAAACGACACTTAGCACTAGCCTATCACCGTCTTGTCTTTCATCCTTTGAAAACCGAATCGATTTCCATCGCTAGGGGCTTGAACCTATATGTTATTATGACCTAACCTCTAGGTTATCCTGCAAAACACACGTTAGTCATAATAATCGTCTTGTTGTCATTAATCACCGAAACCACTAGGGCCTAGATGCTTCACAGACCTTTGGATTTATGGAGCACATCATCAGGCACACCGGAGCCCCATCGTTCCTAGCCACTGCCTCTCCAGTCCAGCAGGTTGGACCGGCAGCCACTGCAGCCCAAGTGACTCCAGCGATACAGTCTGGTGGACTTCAGAGTCAGGGCACAGCTTCTCTACCGAGCCAGTTTGTCACACCTACTCAGCAGACTCAGCAGTGGTTTGCCACGCCAGGCACTCAGGGGTTCACTCCGATCCACACCGGTTTCACACCTGACCTAGGTGGCCCCTCAGTGTCCAGGAGCTTGGGTGCTACTTTCAGTGAGATCACAGGCATTCCCACACCTCCTGAGTTCAGATTGCCTGTTACCACCACCACAGCTCCACCTGCCACTGGGACTACAGAGACACTACCGTCGTCAGTCGCCTCTTCAGAGCCTCTCCCGACTTCAGCAGGGCCTGCGACAGTAGTAGTCACAGCGGCAGCTACAGAGACAGCTCAGCAGACCCGGATCGCTTCTCCTTCACGTGCTCCGACAGAGGGTCAGGCTGTTCAGAGCTCCGAGTCTGAGGAAGACCCTTCTCAGTTTGAGCTTCGACCTCACTCCTCCGACCGCGACGCTGCAGCTTCTTCTCCTCCTCCTGAGTCTTAGGTCTTTGGTGCTTGATGCCAAAGGGCGAGAGAGGATAGATTTAGGGGGAGCGCGTGAGAGGGTTTTGATTCTTTTGTTCTTTTGGATGTGACATTATCATGCATTATGTTTATTTTCATGTTTGAGACTTGCTTGTGACATGTGATTGAGCTTCATGATTATTTATATATTGTGTCACTTGATTCTCTTTTGGTTACGCTCTTGTCTTAGCTTCCGCACTTTATTTCGATCTTGAGCGTATCGTTTGGTACTTGTGCTTATTTGTTATCTTATATGTACCTTGTGGTCTTGATTTGTATAAGCATGCCTAACCGTTTTGCTCTTATTGTCACATGCTTATATGAATCAAACCTTTAAAAACCTCATTCCTTCTAAATCTATTTGAGGTTGTTGTCATCAATCACCAAAAAGGGGGAGATTGAAGCATCTAGGCCCTAGTGGTTTCGGTGATTAATGACAACAAGACGATTATTATGACTAACGTGTGTTTTGCAGGATAACCTAGAGGTTAGGTCATAATAACATATAGGTTCAAGCCCCTAGCGATGGAAATCGATTCGGTTTTCAAAGGATGAAAGACAACACGGTGATAGGCTAGTGCTAAGTGTCGTTTGGAGTTGAGAGACACTTGGCGTAGTCTTAGGTTTTGTTTTTTCTCCTTGACCGTACTATTAAGAGGGGTATAGATGGGTAGCTTGACTTAGAGCAAGATTAGAGAGTGTAGATGTGATGCACACTTGTCCAACATAGCTCTAGACAGCCCAGGGTTACTCCTGAGAGAGAGAGGATCAAACTTCGTTTTGGAAAGTTTTCGATTCGGCGAAGTTTTGATCGAATTAGAGGCGTCGGACTCTAACTAGTATGGGCGTCGGACCAATAGCTAGAGTCCGACGACACGTGGCAGCCCCTGGACGAGTTTCAGCGTGCCAGGGAGCGTCGGACCCTGGCCGGATGGGAGTCGGACCATTAGCCAGAGTCCGACGGTGCCTCTGGGTACTTGAGCGAGCGTCAGACCGTCGCGAGTGGGAGCGTCGAACTAATATCTGTTAGCGTCCGACGCTTCCAGAGAGGTTCCCAGAGCGAGTTTGAGCGTCGGACTGGGTCCGACGGTGTGCGTCGGACCATTGCTCCGTGTACTAGCCGTTGAAAGGCACTGTGCCCGCAGGCAGAAGCGTCGGACTGAGGAGCGTCGGACCATCGAGTTCGGTCCGACGCCCCTCTGTCACAGTTCTGGGCGCAGTGTTTGTGTGAGAGTCGGACTGTGGAAATTAGTTCGACGGTCGAGCCTCGGCAGAGTCCGACGGTTCGCAGGAAAGTGAGAAACGGCTAATTTTGGAGAGGGTGAGTATTTATACTCCACCAAAGCCTCTATTCTATCTCTCTTGCCATTTCTAATAGCTGAAGGAACCATTGTTGATCTTGTGAGAGAGCAAGAGCCCTAGGGAGATTAGTGTGAACTCCATTGCTTGTGAGCTTCTTCCCTAGAGAGATCAAGAGTGACTTGTGTGCATCCATCACCCTCTTTGGCCTTGTTCTTGGTCAAGTGAGAGTCTAAGCTTGTTACTCTTGGTGATCGGCATCACCTAGACGGTTTGGTGGCGATCGGTGGCTTGGTGACCGCTTGGAGAGCTTGTGGGCGGCCCAAGTCGAAGTTGTGAGCGGTTGTGGGCGATCCACCGCGCCGGAGTGGCAAAGGATCAGCCCGTAGAGAGCACTTGGTCTTTGCGAAGATCAAGGGGGGAGCTACACCCGTGCGCGGGTGCTCCAACGAGGACTAGTGGGGAGTGCCGACTCTTCGATACCTCGGGAAAAATCGGATTTGTCTTTCTAACCCTTTATATACCCGCATTTCCTTTGTGTTCACTACTTTCCTAGAGTAGCATACTTGTGATAGGACTTGGCTCTAGGTTGCATAACTTGTTTTAGGAATAGAATTGTCACAAGCACTTGTGGGGTGACATTGGGCAAATTGCGATAGGTTGAATTGTGTTTCGAAAAATTATTAGTTGCCCAATTCACCCCCCTCTTGGGCATCCTTGATCCTTTCACCTGGCACTAGTAGAGAGCAGACTTTTGATCCACTACCGATTTTGGTTTTAGTACCGGAATTTTTTGCGCCCGGGAAGGAAGAAACCTTTAATCCCGGCTAGATATAGCAGCCAGTACTAAATCATCCTTCCCAACGGCTCGCAACGGCTAGGGAGCTTTTAGTCCCGGTTGGTGATCAAAACCGGGACTAAAAGTCTATATTTAGTCCCGGTTTTGATAATCAACCGGGACTAAAAGTTTAACCACGGTTTATGGGCAGAACCGGGACTAAACCTTAACTTTTAGCCCGGTTTGTAGCCTAAACCGGGACTAATGTTCCTCCCTTCCAATTTAAACCTTTTCTTCCCCCCGAGCCCGAGGCCCCGAGCCATTCATGCTGTTCTTGCTTCTGCTTGTGCATGTTCTTGCTTCTTCTCAGCTCAAGTGTGGAGCTTGGCTAGGTTACTCCTCCAACTTCTTCAATTCCACGGTTGCAAAGGTTACTATCTTTATTCTCTCTTGTTTAATCATTAGGATATTTCTATGGTTATTTCTCCAATAATTTGTATTTCAAGGTCAAAATCACTTGATATTTCTCCAATAATTTATATTTCAAGCTCAAAATCACTTGATATTTCTCCAATAATTTATATTTCAAGCTCAAAATCACTTGATAGTTTGTATATTTGGTTGAAGGAAGATTTATAGTATGCATAGTTCACATTTGTTACTCAAATGTTGTATGTATATATTTGTGATTTTAATTTTAGGAGTTTTATTTTTTGTTTCACTTGTTAAAATACATTATTATGAATTTAAGTGCTGTACAAATTTGAGTCTAGAGAGTAAAGAGTAGATGACGAATGCTTCCGGGTCGTCGGCCTATTATCGGGTTCAAAAGAGGCTGAGACCAGACCTCCCTCTCATTGAGTGCGGCGAGTGCAAGAAAAAGAATGTGCTTGAGTTTCGAGTGAAGAAGGAGGGTCCCAACAAGAGGCGCATCTTCTACAAGTGTCCGGATCGTAATGTGAGTTACTCCATCGTATTTGATGATTATATATAATAAAGTATGTATTTTTTTTACTAAACTTATGTATTTTTGTCTTAATTTCAGTGGGATGGCAGTGGATGTCCAGGGTGGTACTGGGAAGAAGAGTATGCCAAACACGTGTTTGGAACTCTTGCAGAGGCGGCTGCGGTGGGTGATGAGCTAGCTGATGAGGCACTGAGCCCGCGAACGAAGACCATTGATGTTGAACAGATGAATGATTTGTCTGTTTTAGTTGAGATCGGTCGTGATATGCTTAGGCTGTTGAAGTGTATTTTAGGTTTAATTAGTTTAGTGCTAGTTGTGACTGTCTACATTGCAGCGAGGCTTCCATGAATTCATTAATGTCCAGTTTTGTGATATATGTTCGTTTGTCTTGTAATGTAGATGAGTCGGCATTGGATGTACAACACTGATCGTCGCTCCAAAGATTTCATTGAGGGCGTGCATATTTTCTTAAATGTGGCCGAGTCAAATAAGCGGGATGGATTCATGTGCTGCCCATGTGCTGTATGTAAGAATTTGAAGGAATATTCTTACTCAAGGATTCTTCATTCTCACTTGTTCAAGTCGGGTTTCATGCCAAACTACATCTGCTGGACCAAACACGGAGAAAGAGGCGTTATAATGGAAGAAGACGAAGAAGAACAATGGGACGATGGTGACACTATTGCTGACTATGACAATGATATTCCAATGGAGGAAGTTGAAGAAGAGGTACCAGCACAAGATGATCCCGTTGATGATCTTGCTCAGGCTATTTGCGATGCAAAGAGAGAATGCGAAAGTGAAAAGGAGAAGATCAAGTTCGAGCGTATGCTAGAGGATCACAAGAAGTTGCTATACCCAACTTGTGATGCAGGACAGAAAAAATTGGGTAGCACACTAGAGTTGTTGCAATGGAAGGCAAAGAATGGTGTATCCGACAAGAGATTTGAGGAGTTGCTTATAAAAATAAAGAAGATGCTTCCAAAGGATAACGAATTACCAGCCACTACCTATGAAGCCAAACAGGTTGTCTGCCCTCTGGGATTGGAAATCACAAAAATACATGCATGTCCTAATGATTGCATCCTCTACCGTGGCGAGGAGTACGAGGAGTTGGATTCTTGCCCGGTATGCCATGCATCACGGTATAAGATCAGGCGAGATGACTCTGGTGATGTTGAGGATGAAAGAACCAGAAAGAAAATCCCTGCCAAGGTTATGTGGTATGCTCCTATAATACCACGCTTGAAATGTTTGTTCAGAAATAAAGAGCGTGCAAAGATAATGCGATGGCACAAAGAAGACCGTAAGATAGACAATATGCTGAGACACCCGGCTGATGGGTCTCAATGGGGAGCAATCGATCGAGAGTTCCCAGATTTTGCAGGGGACACAAGAAACATAAGGTTTATTTTAAGCACGGATGGTATGAATCCTTTCGGGGAGCAGAATAGTAGTCATAGCACTTGGCCTGTTACACTATGTATCTATAACCTCCCTCCATGGTTATGCATGAAGAGAAAGTTCATTATGATGCCCGTGCTAATCCAAGGACCAAGGCAGCCTGACAACGATATCGATGTGTACCTGAGACCACTAATTGAAAAACTACTGCTTTTGTGGAACAAACCAGGTATACGTGTTTGGGATGAGCACAAACATGAGCACTTTGACCTCCATGCATTGTTGTTCGTAACAATCAATGATTGGCCTGTTCTAAGTACTCTTTCAGGACAGTCGAACAAGGGATATAATGCATGTGTACACTGTTTCACGGACATTAAAGGTATATTTTTGAAAAAATATAGAAAGGTTGTCTACCTTGGGCATCGTCGATTCCTGCCTGTGAATCACCCTGTTAGAAAGAAAGGCAAGCATTTTAAAGGTAAGGCGGACCACAAATCCAAGCCTATCAACCGCACCGGTGAGGACGTACTCGATATGGTCAAGGACGTGAAAGTAGTCTTCGGAAAGGGACCTGGCAGTGAACCCGTTCCGAACGACGCTAGCGGTCATGCACCTATGTGGAAGAAAAAGTCCATATTTTGGGAGCTACCATATTGGAAAGTTCTAGAGGTCCGCAATGCGATTGACGTGATGCACCTAACAAAGAATCTTTGTGTGAACCTTTTTGGCTTCATGGGTGTGTACGGGAAGAGCAAGGACACACCTGAAGCACGAGAGGACCTCCAGCGTTTGAACGAGAAGACAGCTGATGGACGCCAATACTTAGGACCTGCTAGTTACAGTCTTAGCAAAGAAGAGAAGGAGAGCCTAAGGCAAAATATTTGAAAAATTGAGGGTTTGAGAGAGGGCATCTCATACTAGTTCCAACTTGTGTTTATTTGACTCTTATTGGGGTTGGAACTTAGTTGGGAAAAGTTGGCGTGAAGAAATTTGGAAGAAAACAGGTTTTAGTGCGTCGGACCGAGGCGTCGGACGCTGATTTTCCCAGCATCGGACCAATTGCCTCAGTCCGACGGTCCCTTTCCCTGTTGTCCGAGGCATCGGACGCTGGTTTTCACAGCGTCGGACTTTCTGCCTCAGTCCGACGGTGGATGGCAAAGCCGAAGGAAGCGTCGGACCGGGAATTTTCAGGCGTCGGACTTTTCGGTAAGAGGGTTCACGCCGTGTCGCGCCGCGTTCACGCCGCGTTCATGGCGTCGGACCGAAAGTATTGGTCCGACGACCGGCGTCGGATTAAGCCCGATGGCCACTGGAGCTTACTGGAAGCGTCGGACTCTGCGGATTATTGGTCCGATGCTTGCATAGTAATGGTCCGACGGTCGGTTCGAAGGCGCGAATCAGTTCTTTTCTTTCTCTGTCGCATGGGTGAAAGGTCCTAAATGGCTAGAGGGGGGGTGAATAGCCGAGGTTCACTTGCTTGCCGGCAAGCTAGTCCTCGTTGTAGCGATACACCCACTTGGAGGTTCACGCGCTAATTGGCATCACACGCCAAACCCTTCTCAAGGGTGCCGCACAACCAACATAAGATGGGGATCCACCAAGCTACGAGCAATCCACTAAAGATGCCTTTCGCGATCTCCCGCGGGGATAGGCTCAAGAACCCCTCACAACTTCACCGATCGGAGGCGGAGACAATCACCAACTCCCCTCAACGATCCTCGCAGCTCCAAGCCGTCTAGGAGTCGGCAAACTCCAAGAGTAACAAGAGAAACCGCTGCGAAATACCACTACCAAGTGCCTCTAGATGATCTCAATCAATGCAATGCACTTGATGCTCTCCAAACTCACCAAATGATGAACACAATCAAGTAGGATGAGTGAGAGTGGAGTGGGAAGGCTCACAAGTATGTTATGATGTTTAGGAGTGCCAAGAGATACCCCCCAAACCGGCCAAGTGACTATTTATAAGCCACACACAAAGAACTAGCCGTTTAGAGTTCACTGCGTACCGTCGGACTGTCCGACGGCCCGAGCGTCGGACTAATCCGCACGGTCCGACGCCTCGGATGAACGCCACGTGTCACTAGCCGTTTGAAGTTGAACGTTGGATCACAACGGCTATTTCCTCGCGCCAAAACGACCGTCAGACGTTAGGCCGTCGGACCAAATCTCACGGTCCGACGCACTACACGTATCCACCGTCGGACTCTAAAACAACAGGCCGTCGGACTAAAACTCGCCAGCGTCCGACGTTTCCAGAGAGCTCCCCGAGCGCTGAAAACCGTCGGACGTTAGTCCGACGCCCACCGTCGGACTAACGCCGAGAGTCCGACGCTCCTCTGCTCTCCACGTGTCACCTCTTCGTCGCTCTGCACCGTCGGACGCTTCGGACAATAGTCCGACGCTCCGAAACTGAGCGTCCGACGCTCTCAGCAGTGTTAGCCGTCGGACTGAGGCTAATGGTCCGACGCTCTGTGACAATACGGTCCGACGCTGGTTTCTCTATTGTAACTTTTCCGAAATTCGCCGAATCCTGCCTCGCAAGCTCGGCAGGAGGAAGAGAGGACCAAACCCTCTCTAACCCTCGAACTTCACCCCGTTTCTTAAGTCACTAACACTCCAAAGTGTCTCTCACTTAGGTGCACGTGTGTTAGCCTTTTTCAAAGAGTTTTCCACGGGTCAAGTTAGTGTCACTAGCATCTATATGCATATGCAATGATCATGAACACCTAGTGGCACTTGATAACCATATTTCAACAACGATTTTGCCCCTCTTGATAGTACGGCTATCTATCCTAAATGTGATCACTCCCTCTATGGAGTCTTGATCACCAAAATTAAAAGAGCTCCTATTGGTTATACCTTTGCCTTGAGCTCCCGGTTTCTTATCAACTTCCTTCTCAACTTTTGATGGACCTTGTGGACACCTATGATGATGGACTTATACCATTTGCATGGATGCCGTCAATAGGGCTTTCTCCTTTATTGATGGACTTACACCATTTTCATGGACGCCGTCATTGCCCTTCATTTGTGACCTCCACCGACCCGGTCCTTTGCTCCATTTTGGCATTTGCTAATCAATTCTCATGAAACACTTAGAGCAATCGTTAGCAAACTAGGTTTCATCAATTACCCAAAACCAAACATGGGCTTTCAATGGGGCCCATCTGCCAGTTCGTTCTCTCGTCTTCGTCCGCGCCCGAGCCGCTCGCCGTGCCGCGCCCGTACGACCTAACCCTAACCGCCGCCGCGCCGCGCCCTAACCCTCCGCCGCCAGCTCGCCCGCGCCCTCGCCGCCGGCAGCCAGGCCTTCCCCGCGCGTGTGGGTTCCCCTCTCCTCTTCTTCCGCGCGCGCGTCCGCGCCCTGCTGCAGTCGCGCGTCACCGTGCCGAGCGTCACCAAGCAGCACCGCCGCCGCCGGTTTTCTCGCCGCCGTTGTGCTCATCACCGCGGCTCAAGGAAGTTCCCCATTGTCGAACTCGTCATCTCTCTACTCCTTAGCTACTCACATGGTGGTTAGATTTGAATCCCCTGTTTCAAATCTACTTCGCACTCAAGATGTTCGACGAAATGCCCTAACCATTATTCCTCGCGTTCCTCGCAGTTCTATTGACTCTCAGGCATTCTTGGGTTTGTGGAGGTGCTTTACACCTAGTGGTAATCCTCTCTTACCACCTCATCTTCAATTTCTGCCTAGTCATTGCATTTGCCTCCACATCCTTGCTCATGACTTGCCCCCTCTACATGCAGTGATTCCCTGTGGTGCCTCGCGTCGACAAAGTCTCTTACCCCTTCACAGGTTCCTTTTCTCGCAGGTTTCTTGCTATTCCCTTCTTATCTCATTATGCTTGCTTCCTAGGATTACTCATCTCTAAATTATATATGCTTATGTATCCTTGTCTATCTCTCTCTTGCAGCTGTCGTGGTCAGAGAGTTTGGCAGTGCGTCAGTGAATCCGGGGCCAAGCTCGCGGATACGGAACGAGGCCAAGCCTCTGAGTGTCAGCTAGCAGCTTCAGAGAGACAGTGATAGTTGGCAGAGATGGTTCGTTGCAAGCAGGTCAGCCGCAGTCAGGGAGGCACAGGTGGAGACGAGAGGCCTCCTCCTCGTCCACCTTTGGACAAGGGGAAGGCCCCTCTCATCGAAAGCAGCAAGAAAAGAAAGAGGCTTTCAGCAGAGCAGAGGCAGGCCATCAGGGTAGCACAGGCTGCAGAGGAGGCAGAGCGTGGCAGGGGTATACACATTGGAGGCATCTCTGTCAGTTTGTCGGGCAGAGATGAGACCGAGGAGCAGCCGCAGTGAAAGGTCCTAAATGGCTAGAGGGGGGTGAATAGCCTATAAAAATCTACAAACAACACTTAACAAGCCGATTAGTAACAATAGCAAGCTTTGCAAAACACTAGCTCTAAACTATGCTATGCAAGCCACCTAGACAAGTATACTACACTATGATCACTAGTTCACACTCAACGGCTATGTCACTACTATACACTACTCCTAAGTGAGCAACTAACTAACAAGCTACACACGAGAGTAAGTACACAAAAGTAAAGAGAGAAGGTGATTTCAATACCCCCGGTGTAGAGAAGATATGAAGTCCAATATAACCAATCAATCAAATATAAAGGAAATCCTCGGTAGAGAGATGACACAAGATTTTTACCGAGGTTCACTTGCTTGCCGGCAAGCTAGTCCTCGTTGTAGCGATACACCCACTTGGAGGTTCACGCGGTAATTGGCATCACACGCCAAACCCTTCTCAAGGGTGCCGCACAACCAACACAAGATGGGGATCCACCAAGCTACGAGCAATCCACTAAACATGCCTTTCGCGATCTCCCGCGGGGATAGGCTCAAGAACCCCTCACAATACCTTGATCGGAGGCGGAGACAATCACCAACTCCCCTCAACGATCCTCACAGCTCCAAGCCGTCTAGGAGTCGGCAAACTCCAAGAGTAACAAGAGAAACCGCTGCGAAATACCACTACCAAGTGCCTCTAGATGATCTCAAACAATGCAATGCACTTGATGCTCTCCAAACTCACCAAATGATGAACACAATCAAGTAGGATGAGTGAGAGTGGAGTGGGAAGGCTCACAAGTATGTTATGATGTTTAGGAGTGCCAAGAGATACTCCCCAAACCGGCCAAGTCACTATTTATAAGCCACACAGAAAGAACTAGCCGTTTAGACTTCACTGCGTACCGTCGGACTGTCCGACGGCCAGAGCGTCGGACTAATCCGCACGGTCCGACGCCTCGGATGAACGCCACGTGTCACTAGCCGTTTGAAGTTGAACGTTGGATCACAACGGCTATTTCCTCGCGCCAAAACAAACCGTCGGACTGTAGGCCGTCGGACCAAACCTTACGGTCCGACGCCCACTGCCATTGCACCGTCGGACTGAAAATACACTCCGCGTCGGACTAAACGAAACCACGGTCCGACGTTTCCAGAGAGCTCCCCGAGCCCTAAAAACCGTCGGACGTTTGTCCGACGCTCACCGTCGGACTAACGCTGAGAGTCCGACGCTCCTCTGCTCTCCACGTGTCGACCTGCTGTGGCTCTGCACCGTCGGACCCTGAGGACAATGGTCCGACGCTCCGAAATCAAGCGTCCGACGCTTGCTGAAGGGGTTAGCCGTCGGACCGAAGACAATGGTCCGACGCTCAGTCAAGTTAGAGTCCGACGCTACTTTTTCTTATTGAAACATTTCCGAAATTCGCCGAATCCTGCCTCGCAAGCTCGGCAGGAGGAAGAGAGGACTAAACCCTCTCTAACCCTCAAACTTCACCCCGTTTCTTAAGTCACTAACACTCCAAAGTGTCTCTCACTTAGGTGCACGTGTGTTAGCCTTTTCAAAGAGTTTTCCAAGGGTTTATTAGTGTCACTAGCATCTATATGCAATGCAATGATCATGAACACCTAGTGGCACTTGATAACCGTATTTCATCAACGATTTCGCCCCTCTTGATAGTACGGCTATCTATCCTAAATGTGATCACTCCCTCTATGGAGTCTTGATCACCAAAAGCAAAAGGGCTCCTATGGATTATACCTTTGCCTTGAGCTCCTAGATTTTTCACCATCTTTTGATGAAGCTTGTGGACTCCTTTTGATGAAGGACTTATACCATTTGCATGGATGCCGTCAATAGGGCTTTCTCCTTTGTTGATGGACTTACACCATTTTCATGGACGCCGTCATTGCCCTTCACTTGTGACCTCCACCGACCCGGTCCTTTGCTCCATCTTGCCATTTGCTAATCAATTCTCATGAAACACTTAGAGCAATCGTTAGCAAACTAGGTTTCATCAATTACCCAAAACCAAACATGGGCTTTCACGCAGCCTCAGAGGCAGCCGGAGACTGAGTCAGCACAGCTAGTGGTGGCAGAGCCGAGGCAGCCAGAGCAGCAGGAGGCAGTTACTCAGGGGGAGCAGGCCCAGGCTCCACCTCTTCGTCGCTCGGGCCGCACTCGACCTTCGGTGCCACCCCGGCCCGCTGGTCAGAGGCGCGGCGACCGAGTTCCCAGGGTGCCTGCTCTCTCCGAGCCTCAGCCGGTGCCTGAGCCGGATGTTCACTTGGACTTGCAGAGGATCTCTGCAGCCCGAGTCAGAGAGCTCCGGCTGACGTCGCTTTCCAGCTGGTTTCCGGATCAGAGAGATCCCAAAGCTTCTGAGGGCTGGTACACTACTCTTCACGAGGATTTCTTCACCGCCCTCATGGCCACAGGAGTTGGACTGCGACAGCACAGAGTATGTCCCCTAGAGGACATAGTCCAGGCAGCAGGAGAGGAGATCAGGCCTTATCTGACATACCTGCCTGGACTTGCGGAGCTTCTTGGCCATTCAGGCCGATACGTGGAGTCGTGGGTCCGAGAGTTCTATGCTTCCCTATGGATCGACCCCAACCACGAGTACTTGCAGTACACCTTCGGCGGAGAGCCATACCGGCTCTACGCGAAGGCTCTGCGAGAGCTGCTTGGAGTGCCAGAGTCAGCTACCAGGCTGCACAGCATTTGCTAAGCCACGACAGACCCGCCGAGGAGGGCTCACGGAGGACTGGCACCTGGTACTGCTCATATAGCAGCATGCTTTCGACCACCGTTCGGAGACGGCTCCCGCAGGACACCTTCAGAGCTTCGTCCCGTCGTTCGTCTCTTGAACGACGTGATGAGGCGTACTCTTTTACCACGGGAGGGGTACAAGGAGGGTTTGACACACTTACAGCTATGGCTCCTTAGTGCCCTGGTCCAGCAGTCCGAGTTTGACATTGCCGATTTAATTATCAGTGAGATGGAGGACACCATAGCAGAGGGCATCAGGTCTCGGCGACAGCTCCCCTACGCTCATTGGATCTCACACATTCTTGAGCGGAGGTTGCACCGGATTTGGACAGGCATCTCTCGTGAGTTGCGCTAGACTAAGACAGAGTTTCCAGTATTTCGGATGACCTCTCTGATTGACGGACGCCGTGGCAGCCGAGCTTTACACAGAGTACAGCGCCGTCAAACTTTAGGGGCAGACATGGCAGAGGTTCAGCAGCAGGACGAGGCTATGAGGCACGTTGCCCATAGTGAGCTTGAGCAGTTACTTGCAGACGACGACCCCATCGACACCTCCTCGTCCAGCTCTGACAGGGACTACCGGGCCATCCCTTCACGTCCACGAGCTCACGACTCGGAGGCCGGTGGATCCAGCTCCGCTCCTCAGACTTCACAGACAGACCCTGCACTGCTTGCTATTCTTCAGACCTTACAGCAGAGACAGGCAGAGGGGCAGTCCCGGTTTGCCAGGGAGCAGGCTGCAGCTCTCACTCAGATTCAGCTTAGGCAGGATCAGTTCCAGCAGCAGATGCTCCATATGCAGCTCCAGAGCCAGCAGATACAGTTACAGACCTTTGGGTTTATGGAGCACATCATCAGGCACACCGGAGCCCCGCCGTTCCTAGCCACTGCCTCTCCAGTCCAGCAGGTTGGACCGGCAGCCACTGCAGCCCAAGTGACTCCAGCGATATAGTCCGGTGAACTTCAGAGTCAGGGCACAGCTTCACTACCGAGTCAGTTTGTCACACCTACTCAGCAGACTCAGCAGTGGTTTGCCACGCCTGGCACTCAGGGGTTCACTCCGATCCACACCGGTTTCACACCTGACTTGGGTGGCCCCTCAGTGTCCAGGAGCTTGGGTGCTACTTTCAGTGAGATCACAGGCATACCCACACCTCCTGAGTTCAGATTGCCTGTTACCACCACTACAGCTCCACCTGCCACTGGGACTACAGAGACACTACCGTCGTCAGTCGCCTCTTCAGAGCCTCTCCCGACTTCAGCAGGGCCTGCAACTGTAGTATTCACAGCAGCAGCTACAGAGACAGCTCAGCAGACCCGGACCGCTTCTTCTTCACGTGCTCCGACAGAGGGTCAGGCTGTTCAGAGCTCCGAGTCCGAGGAAGACCCTTCTCAGTTTGAGGTTCGACCTCACTCCTCCGACCGCGACGCTGCAGCTTCTCCTCCTCCTCCTGAGTCTTAGGTCTTTGGTGCTTGATGCCAAAGGGGGAGAGATCATAGATTTAGGGGGAGCGCATGAGAGGGTTTTGGTTCTTTTGTTCTTTTGGATGTGACATTATCATGCATTATGTTTATTTTCATGTTTGAGACTTGCTTGTGACATGTGGTTGAGCTTCATGATTATTTATATATTGTGTCACTTGATTCACTTTTGGTTACGCTCTTGTCTTAGCTTCCGCACTTCACTCCGATCTTGAGCGTATCGTTTGGTACTTGTGCTTATTTCATATCTTATATGTACCTTGTGGTCTTGATTTGTATAAGCATGCCTAACCCTTTTGCTCTAATTGTCACATGCTTATATGAATCAAACTTTAAAAACCTCACTCTTTCTAAATCTATTTGAGGTAGTTGTCATCAATCACCAAAAAGGGGGAGATTGAAGCATCTAGGCCCTAGTGGTTTCGGTGATTAATGACAATAAGACGATTATTATGACTAACGTGTGTTTTTCAGGATAACCTAGAGGTTAGGTCATAATAACATATAGGTTTAAGCCCCTAGCGATGGAAATCGATTTGGTTTTCAAAGGATGGAAGACAAGACGGTGATAGGCTAGTGCTAAGTGTCGTTTGGAGTTGAGAGACACTTGGCGTAGTCTTAGGTTTTGTTTTTTTCTCTTTGACCGTACTATTAAGAGGGGTTTGGATGGGTAGCTTGACTTAGAGCAAGATTAGAGAGTGTAGATGCGATGCACACTTGTCCAACATAGCTCTAGACAGGGATACTCTTGAGAGAGAGAGAGGATCAAACTTCGTTTTGGAAAGTTTTCGATTCGGCGAAGTTTTGATCGAATTAGAGGCGTCGGACTCTACCTAGTATGGGCGTCGGACCAATAGCTAGAGTCCGACGACACGTGGCAGCCCCTGGACGAGTTTCAGCGTGCCAGGGAGCGTCGGACCCTGGCCGGATGGGCGTCGGACCATTGGCCAGAGTCCGACGGTGCCTCTGGGTATTTGAGCGAGCGTTGGACCGTCGCGAGTGAGAGCGTCGGACTAATGTCTGTTAGCGTCCGACGCTTCCAGAGAGGTTCCTAGAGCGAGTTTGAGCGTCGGACTTGGTCCGACGGTGTGCGTCGGACCATTGCTCCGTGTACTAGCCGTTGAAAGGCACTGTGCCGCAGTTCAGAAGCGTCGGACTGATGAGCGTCGGACCATCGAGTTCGGTCCGACGCCCCTCGGTCACAGTTCTGGGCGCAGTGTTTGTGTGAGAATCGGACCGTGGAAATTGGTCCGACGGTCGAGCCTCGGCAGAGTCCGACGGTTCGCAGGAAAGTGAGAAACGGCTAGTTTTGGAGAGGGTGAGTATTTATACTCCACCAAAGCCTCCATTCTTCTGCTCTTGCCATTTCTAACAGCTAAAGGAACCATTGTTGATCTTGTGAGAGAGCAAGAGCCCTAGGGAGATTAGTGTGAACTCCATTGCTTGTGAGCTTCTTCCCTAGAGAGATCAAGAGTGACTTGTGTGCATCCGTCACCCTCTTTGGCCTTGTTCTTGGTCAAGTGAGAGTCTAGGCTTGTTACTCTTGGTGATCGGCATCACCTAGACGGTTTGGTGGCGATCGGTGGCTTGGTGACCGCTTGGAGAGCTTGTGGGCGGCCCAAGTCGAAGTTGTGAGCGGTTGTGGGCGATCCACCGCGCCGGAGTGGCAAAGGATCAGCCCGTAGAGAGCACTTGGTCTTTGCGAAGATCAAGGGGGAGCTACACCCTTGCGCGGGTGCTCCAACGAGGACTAATGGGGAGTGCCGACTCTCCGATACCTCGAGAAAAAATTGGATTTGTCTTCCTAACCCTTTACATTCCCGCATTTCCTTTGTGTTCTCTACTTTCCTAGAGTAGTATACTTGTGATAGGACTTGGCTCTAGGTTGCATAACTTGTTTTGAGAATAGAATTGACACAAGCACTTGTGGGGTGACATTGGGAAAATTGCGATAGGTTGAATTGTGTTTCGAAAAATTATTAGTTGCCCAATTCACCCCCCTCTTGGGCATCCTTGATCCTTTCAGGGGTATTCAGGCCGAATAGAGAGAAGGACGAACTGACATATGCCATTGGTACCGTTGAGCACCCTAGCCGAACCAGAGGCTTGGGACCGGGTGTGACGTGGGAACATGGTTTCCCTGAGGACAAAGATAGCTACAGAAGCCATCGAAGAAGGAAGGAAGAGGAGGCAGAGTGGATGCGCAAGTTAGAAGAATATGTTCTCGAGTCACGTGAAGCGCTACGTCAGTCTCATGAACGTGAGAAACAACTTGAAGAAAGAATGCAAGAGGAAATAGCAAGGCAGTTGAAATTAGCATTGAGTAGACATACATCAGAAGGAGTTAGCCAACCAGAAAATCTTGCAAAAAGCAATTGTGCTTCTACTGAGGTGCCAAATCAGCAAGATGACGGAGCGTTGCGCTTCCCCGTGGATGATATCACTAATCCACTTACACCGTGTGAGCTGCACATTGCACAGGGGAACTCCACAGTCATGGTTGCTACCGGTACTATAAACCCGGTAGACCCGACCAAGACACCCACTATCCATGGGAGAAGAATACCACCTGGATATGCTAGCGTCTCGGTGGATAGAGTTACCAAAGGTTTTGGTAATGTGCCTCTTGAAATTGAAGGAGGTGATGGGGAGAAGACACTAGGAGAAGCTGAGAAAACATTCATTGTATGGTGCAAGCGATACATTATTATTCCAGGGGCGCCACCGCCGCCTCGTCCTGAAGAACAGAAGCAAAGGCCAAGTCCAATAATCCGTTCCCCAGACCATCAGAGTGCTCTGGGCTGTGAGTACGAAGATGTGTTTGCACCAGGCAGGGCGCCATCACCTCCACCAACAGCAAAGCCGTCATCGCCGCCACGACTTCCAACACCTCCCCCACCTACCAAGCCATCTACTAAGAGGCCTCCACCGCAGGTGGTGCAACCAACCCCGCCCGCAAAGAAGAAAGCCACCAGGCAAACAAAGCAACCCATTCCTCAGAAACTGCCCGGTGAAAAGACTAAAGAGGAGTTAGATATTGCGGTGAAAAAACAAGTCGCAGATTTTTTCACCAGAAAACCAAAGGAGACAGAAGAGATGAAGAAAAAAAAGCGCAACCGTACTACTATCTACCTCGCGATGCTTTAAGGCAGAAAAGGATGGAGCACGAGAAGAAGTTGAGAGAAGCTAAACAGCCCCTGTCACTATCGGACTATGACCGCTCTCTCACGAAGTCTATTGACAAACAGAAAAGGCAGGGAAAGATGTTCCGCAACTCGGCAAACAAGACAAGCAAGCAATCCCCCCGCTAATTGTTAGTGATCAGATACCGAATCAATATGGCTCATTTATGGACCGCATCCAGGTACCTGGTGAGGTCAATTTGAACGAGTTTAAAGCTTTCATGGCAGAAACTGGTATGAACCTTGCCCAAATGGTTGGATGGGAGCAAGTGGAGAAAGCGCAAGTAGTTGACGAGTGGAGGAAATATCAACATAGTCGGAGTCTATGGAATCCAAAAACCCTCAGTCAACTAGGTACGCAAATGTACTTGCTAAACAAGTGGTACCTTGGGGTATGTACACGAGGTGAGTCTTGGATTTCTGTCCGAATTAGAAACCAACATTGGTTCCGTGGCGATGATATTATGTTTGTTGATTTTGCTGAATTACACCAACTATGCCACATGGACTTCCTCGACAAAACAATAATGAGCTGCTATTGTCTGTAAGTGTACTTTCTTTCTGCAATTCAAATCTTTCTCTCTCTATATATATATATATATCCTTACTCTCTCTCTCTATATATATGCAGCTATGAGATGCAAATGTGCAAACAGAGAGGGTCTAATGAAGTTGGTTTCATTGATCCACATATTGTATTCAAACACCCTACACCCAACCCAACATGGAAAGAAGACACAGAGAAGAATCTCATGAAGTTCTTAGCAAAGCAACGCGGTAAGAAACATATACTCTTCCCCTACAACTTTAACGATCATTGGATATTGATCGTCATCGATCTTCAACAAAACCACATGGAGATCTTAGATTCTATGAGAAAGAGCCTGGACCAAATCCAAGATATGATAGATATTTTTCAGAGGTAATTTATTTCTCCTTACCTTCCTCAATTGCAGTGTTTGGAAAATATTCACATCGATCATTGGATATTTTTATTTTGATTGGCAGTGTTTGGAAAAGATTCATTGAGAAATACGACCTCAAACATTGCAAAGCACCACTGACTATAATCCCATACATGGTAAGTATATATACTTAGAGGCCATTCATGTTATATATGTATCTATATATATGTATTGTCCGGATCGGATGACAATCTTTTTTGTCTTGTAAAGTGGGTTCTGCGGCAACAACCCAGGAATAACACTTGTGAATACTATGTCTGCGAGTTCATGAGGGTGTATTCAGTCAGAACTGACCGGAAGAAGCTAAAAGTACGTTAAATCGATCTCATATTAACTCACACAAATGTATATATGTATATATATATATAATCATATATATTAATACCTTTCTCTTGGACTCTGTTTGAAGACTGATTATTTAAAGAAAAATGTCCTGGTAAAAGACGAGCTCAAGGCAATTTAAGAGACCATAGCAGGGTTTCTTAATGATTAAGTTTTGAATTCCTCCGGAGAATTTTACAATGACCCTAATGAATCTTGGAAGCCGGGCAATGGTGGTGATGAAGATGACTGAAGGGCATATATATATGTTGGAGTGAAAACTTTTGGAGAGGAAAACATTTGGAGTGAAAAAAGTGTTAAACTCTCTAGTATATATATATATATATATATATATATATATATATATATATATATATATATATATATATATATATATAGTTTGTAATATATATATGTCTTATGTCGTATTGTGCCCTTTGTCAAAACCGATACACACACATATAATATATATATATATACATATATATATTTTACATATATATATATATGTAAAATATATATATGTATATATATATATATATGTAATATGTGTGTGTATATGTGTGTGTATAGATAATTTTAAATCGAAACCATAATTTAAAAACAAAACGAATAATGAACTGAAAAAATACAAAAAACAAAAAAAGGAAGGTTTTAGTCCCGGTTGTTTATACAAACCGGGACTAAAAGGTTCCACAGACCCAAGGACACGTGGTCTGGGCTGCAGACCTTTTAGTCCCGGTTTGTGTTTCAAACCGGAACTAAAGGTCCACTTTTGATCCCGGTTCTGGACCCGGGATTAAAAGGGGTAACATTTACTCCCGGAAGCTTGTTCCCGGTTGGGAAACCGGGGCTAAAGGGGTTTCCCAACCGGGAACAAAGCCCATTTCTGTACCAGTGTGGTCTATTTTTTATAAGCTAACCAATCTAGGTGGATTTATTCCAAAGACTCAATTCCATATAAGGCTGCCTGCACTTTTTGTACTCTAAATTCATCATCTAAAAGAAATATTATATTCTAGTCATCGAGATTCTCTCCTTTATCCTACTTTCTACCGCACCCATCCATCCTTTATATCTCTACTCTATATTTCTTTTTTCTTTTTTTTATTCCCACACACCCACTCTCCCTCCCCACTCTCTCACCTCCCTCCTCTCTTTCTCTCTCCCCTCCGGCCCCTCTGGAGCGCCGCCGCACGTAGCCCCGGCGAGGGCGCGCGGCCCGGCGGCGCTGCTCCGTTCGGCGGCCGAGGAGGAGGAGCGCGACCGCGGACGAGGAGGAGGCCGGAGCTCCGGCATCGACGACGGCGCCTGTCCGGCCTCCACCTCCTCGGCACGACGGTGACGGCGTGACCCCCACTCTCTCTCCCCCTGGTCTCTCTCTCGCGCGTGGTGGGGCCCCGCGCGCGTAGCGGCCGTCCCCTATCCCCCTACTCTGTGCGGATCTGTTGCGGACACGATAGAGGACCGCGCTGCAGCGCCTCCGTCCGCCATCGCCGTCCTCCAGGACGCGTTTAGCGCACGCAGTGTAGACAGGCTAACACGGGGCCATAACAAGTTTAGGACTGAATTAGGCATGGACTAACGTAACAGGCCCGTTCCTATTCAGAAACATGCAGCACCCAAGGGACAGGATAACAGTACTGATTAGTACTCCTCAAAACTGCATAGGACGACATACCTTGAAATGGCCTACTAATAATTGTTCATATTGCCTACTTCCCGTCCCAAAATAGATGTCATTCTCGCTTTTCAGAAAGTTAATTTTTTTTTAACTTTGACTAATTTTATATTAAAAAGTATTCATATCAAACGTACACAACTAATATCATTGGAAAGATTTTTAAATCTAGGTCTTTAACAAATTTATTTGGAAATAAAAATGTTGCACATATTTTCTATAAATCTAATTAAAGTTGATAAAGTTTGACTCACGTTTTCTATAGCGTCATCTAATATGGAAAAGAGCGAGGGAGTAGTAGCTATTTAATTCTCGTGATCTATTTCGATTCCTTTCCCAGAAATAAAAATGATCCATGGAGGAAACCTCAAGAATACAGTGCGCTACACTACACAGCTTTGTCTGCTACCTCTTTGTCCTCTGCTGCGTCCTTCGTGTCCTCTGTTTCTCTGCCATGTGTTTCTTTCCTCGTCCTCCGTCTCCTCTCCCGGCCCCGGAGGAACTCTGCAAGAATCCGGAGAGCCACATCAACGTCCTCGCTCCGCAGCAGCATCTCCGACACCTCGGCCGGCGTCACCTCCACCTGGGAGAGCAGCTCCTGGATCTCCGGGAAGAGCGGATGGTCGTCGACGAGGAAGTAGTTTCTTGCCAGCGTCTTGAATGCCTCCCAGCCGCAGTAGCCCATGTAGATGTGCATGTCCATCCGGCCCGGCCGCAGCAGCGCCGGGTCGAGGCGGTCCTTGTAGTTGGTGGTGAAGACGATGATGCGCTCCTCGCCGCACGTGGACCACAGCCCGTCGATGAAGTTGAGCAGCCCGGACAGAGTGATGCCCTTCGGCTTCGTGGCAGCGACTGCCCAGTTTTCGTCCGAGGAAGAATCCGATGCGTAGTCGGGGTCGTCGCCGCCGGCCGGCTCCGGCGGCTTGACGGCTTTCCTGGACGCGGCGGCGCTGTGGAAGCAGCAGTCGATGTCCTCGATGACGAGCACTGACTTGTTGGGCATGTGGATGAGCAGCTTCTGCAGGTCCGAGTTGAGGCGCACCTCGGCGAGGTCGAGGTCGTAGAGGTTGAAGCGGAGGTAGTTGGCCATGGCGGCGACGAGGCTGGACTTGCCGGTGCCCGGGGGGCCGTAGAGCAGGTACCCGCGCTTCCACGCCTTGCCGATGCGGCGGTAGTAGCTTTTGCGCTTGAGGAACCGGTCGAGGTCGTCGACGACGGAGTGCTTGAGCGCCGGGTCCATGGCGAGCGTGTCGAACGTGGCCGGGTGGTGGTGGTTGACGCCGTGCCACGAGCGGCCCTCGTTCATGTAGATCCTGAGCGCGCGGTCCCGCTGCTGCAGCTGCTCCGCCGTGGACATGACGAAGGGGACGTACCGCTCCAGCGCCGTCTCCGTGTGCTCGGCGTCGAAGCTGAGCTCCAAGGAATCGCGCGGGTGGCTGCCGCCGCCCTTGCCCTTCTTCTTGTCGTCGCCGCCGGTGCCGGTCTCGACGCACTTCCACGTGAACTCGACGCCGTCCTCGAAGACGTCGACGGTGGAGCCGCCGGGCTCCATGCACAGGAGCGTGCTCCACCGGCTGCCGCCCTCGGGTTCCTTGGTGCGGGAGCGCGCGAGGCAGAGGCGGGGCACGGCGCGCGGGTCGATCCGGGTGGCCAGATACGCGCGCGCCGCGTCGAAGAGCTGGTTGTCATTGTAGCCGCCGTCGGACTGAGGCCGGATCACGATGGTGTGGCGCTCCTTGTCGCCGCCGCGGCCGAACCGGGCGCGCGCGGCCGCCGCGCACCACCGCGCCGCGGCGCGCAGCTCGTCGGGCAGCAGCTCCCGCGCCATGCTCCGCGCCATCACGGCGTACGCCGCGGCCGACGCCGCCGTGGCCAGCGCCGTCTTGTACGCGTCCAGCACCCTCCCGCCGCCCTGCGAGGGGGCTAGCGGCAGCGACGCCGCAGCTGCGGCCGGTGAGGTCAGCGGCAGGTGGTCCATGGCTAGCTAGCTGCGTGGTTCTCCTCTGTAGCGGAGGGCTGGAGTTGCTGGAGGCAGGGCAGGGCAGTGCGCTAGTGATGAGATCGCAGATGTGTCTGTGTGCCCTCTCACCCTATGCCAGGTGTTAGAATGTAGGGTCACAAAAGCTGAAGGTCCGATGCATTGCATATTCCTGCGAGTTTCCGGGAAAGGACCGGGAGAGCGATATGATGGTTTGTAAGGTTCCCTTATTTTATTGACTCACTAGTCTCCTCTGCGGCATTGTATCGTATACGGTTGGTTAACAAAAAGTATTCCTCTGCCGCTATGGCCAACATATCGGCCGACTCATACACAGTAGATTACACGTGCACCGCACTCAACGCAACGCGTTGTAATTGTGAACAGTACAAAGGGCCGCGCACTGCATGAACGAGAAAAAAGAAAAGTACTTCCGTCCCGTCATTTCATGCACGGCATGACGCTTCAAATCGTTCGACGATTACCAATCATCTCGGTGCACCGGCGGCGGCCCACCCGTCGCCCATCGCGTTTTCCCCTAACGCTGGGCTCGGCGCGACGCCGATCGCGTCCTGGAGGCTGGAGTAGTCTCCTAGAGCTTGAAGCAAAGCAAGGATCAGCTTACAGCTTAGTGCGTCACAATAACTGACGTCATCAGTTCTATGTGTGTGGCTGTGCGCGCGCAATACGGTTGTGTTGTGTGTGCTTTCTACTTAAGTGTTTGGTTCTAGAGACTAAAGTTTAGATAAAAAACTAAATTTGCTTGAGTGATTTTGATCTCTTACTAGAAACCATGCGCGGCTTTGCCGCGCTCGGCTCCTGCCTGTGTTGGGCCAGCCGCGCTCCTGTGTTGAGTCCGTGACGAGTGCGCGCGTATGTGAAGACTGGAGAGTGGAGACCATCAGTGTGGGCTGCAGCTCATGCTCCTTTGCTGCTTGGATGATATATAATAATATGAATATCCATCAATATTAATGATTTTCAATGAGAAAAATACTGTAATGCAAAACGTTAATAATAGAAAACAGAAAACAATTACCTGTGACATTATGATGATAAGAATATGAAATTTGCCATAGTGTTTCTTCACCTCAATTGTGCTAGCTGCAAGATATTGTAAAGCAAAAGATGATACGAAGGGATTTATGTAAGTAGACGTCAAACTTCAATATGTTCTATAGCTAGCTTATAATTATAGATCAAGTTGGTTGAGCGCACGAAGATAGCGCTAGCCGCTAGGGCACGTCACAACAATCATTGTCACAATGTGCATATACTGGCATGGTACACTGATTTGCAAGTGGTAGCCACATTCTTTGTAATAGAAATGCACATAGTACTCTGTACATTTCAAAGGGTACAATAAAATGTCATGATGTTTAGGGCATTTAATTGATGAAATAAGGATAACAGGAAGTGGCACAAATAGAGCTCCATTTGAACCAAGATGTCACATGCTGGCAACTATAACCAAATGTTGAAAAAAGTAAATACCATAAACATGGAATAAGGTCTGGAACAGCTAACACTTGGTTATTCCAGTAGACTTATTAGTGAGTTGTACCTATGCTTGGATTCATTTGTGCTCATGATTTTGTCTAAAAAAACAATACATCATACCATCAGGAAGGCATGCATTGACGGTTAAATTTGTGAATACAATTGCCCAAATTGCAAAAAATACGATATCTGGCATTCAAGTTGTCCTCCATCCTACATATGTTTGGCAGCCCTACAAAAGATGAGTATACTTGTTTGTCACTAATATGACACTAATCAAATGCTCATGCACAAATGTCAATTTGTCTTTTTAATTCCTGCATACTTTCTTTGACAGTTTAGGAAACATCTGAAATTAATTAAAGCCTACAAGCAAACGCATCAAAACAAAAAATTGACCAGGGGCTGAGTATAGGTGACACATCTTCTTGTCAAAGTAGGAAAACACATGGATATGTAAGTGTAGAGCACAGATTAAGAAAGAGAGAAATCAGAATGGGAGAAATATGTGTTTAATACCTGAAGTTGCTTGGCATAATGGGGTAGGTTTTTGGTGTTGTCAGTTGTCACATTGCCAAGCGATGCACCCTTGCAGGCTGCACTTGGTGATGACCGGAGAGTGGCAGCCCCTCAACATCACATTGAACAGCTAGTTCCTGCATTACCATGCCGCCGTGCAGTGCGTAGTGCGTACAGCTGGAAAGCGTACAGCTGGAGAAGATAATGTTCCAAGCAAAGAATGTCTACTGCGACATTTCATCAAATAGCTTTTGAGCATAGGCAGGGGCCTTAATAATGACCAAATCGGCGGCGGAGCACGGCTCTACAGCAGCGGGACGCGCGAGCACGGCGTAGCAAGTAGCAACTCTCTCTCTCTCTCCTCTCTCTAGATACACCGTGAAGGAAGCATGTGTCACCCACGGCGTGTGGAGGCAGAGAAGGTCCAGCGTCGCTGCGCCGGTACGCGACGGCGCACTGATCCAGTTAAACAGCCGGATATACAGGCACGGGGAGGCACCGGCGGCGCGCAGCCCCGACGACATGGGAGCACATATCCCCGGTGGTATGGGAGCACGCGCGGCCGGTGCGCAGGCCAGGTGGGCATGGGAGCGCGTGGATCCATCGGTGCGGCAACAGCGACCCCGGCATGTGTTGTGAGGGGTCGCGATATGGCCACGGTACGCGCAGGAAGCTTGCCCGCTGGGTTCACGTTACTTCAGGCGAGGTCCCCTGCGTGATGCCCCGGTTCGATCTCTCTCTCTCTCTCGTGGTCTAGGCACCCGGCCATGGCGGGGCGGATCCGCTCCCTGGCATGGCGGCGCAATGGCCCTGGCCGCCGGCCCTGGCAGGGCAAGGCGTCCTCAGCCACTGGCGCGGCACGCGTGGTGGGCCTAGCGCGACTTCTCCCCAGTGCGGCCATGGCCAGCTCTCCGGTGCGGGATGCGGGAGCGGCGACGGCCGCGACGCGCTGCCAGAGGCGAGTGAACGGGTGAGAAATTGCGGTCCGAGAAGCTTCAGGATGGATCGGTCAATATCTAATCGGGTGCGAGACCCAGCAGACCCGTATCGGACGGACCAGATTGTTTGACTGCTCGATCCAACGGCTATCGGGCTAATGGGCGACGTGGGCCTATCAGTTAGCTTGCTTTTGGGTTAGGTTTCCTATTATACTAGAAATTTTCACGGGCGTTGCTGTTTATGGCTATTGTTGGAGTCATATATGATCATTATTAGATATTTGTTTTTATTTGTAGTTAAGCATATGACTACGATTAGCGGTAACTGAATCGTTCTTTGTGTAATGTGTTAGTTTTTTTCGTGTTTTTTTAAATTATTACTTATGGATGACTGTATATGTTAGCCACGGATTTTTTTATTTTGTTGTATATATATTTCGAGTTCTATAAAGATCTAGCACGAATCCATTTTTTTAATGGTAGTTGAATTATTCTTTGTGCAGTGTAATATTATCATATGTGGATGACGGTATATGTTAGCCATAGATTTTACCTATAAAGAGCAAGCACTGATTTATTTCTTTAACTAATTTGTTAACTGAGCGTGGGATTAATTTGTTGGAACATTCTAAATTTGTCTTGAAATTTTTGTAGTGGTTGGAAATATCTCATAACATCGCAAAGCAGGAACAAAACAAATTTTGTAATTTTTGGTTCAATAATGTAATGTGTAGAAATCATAGAAGGTCCATTTATTAATTAAAAGATGTTATTTTAAATCATTTCAAAATTTCTTATTTTCTAAGTTTAATATTTTTTCTACATAGAGTACATGTAATACCTCTGGTATTATAATTCAATTAATCTGCCATGTCATCATATTTAAATTTAAGCATCTGCATATGATTGAGCTTAGGGCCTAGAGTGATTTGATTTCAGCTAAGTATTGATTGTGTAATTAAGTCCTTAATCAAAAATCAAACATAAAATTAAATAGAAATTAAATTAAACCCTAAAGTTGACCTGAAAACCCAATTCAAAATCTATATGAAATATGGGAAAAGTGTCTTAATAAAAGTTGTAGAGTTTTTGAAATGGAACAACTTTTATTTTTAGAGATTTTGAGGTTATATTATAAAAATTCAAATTTAACTCAAATTGCTATATTTAAATTTATATTTGAAACTTCAATTTCAAAAATATTAAGAATCTTCAAAAACTTCCTACATAGAAGTTGTCAATCTCTCTGAGTAGGACAACTTTCATGTTTACCAATTTTCAAGTTGTTGAGAAGAATCAAAAGTAATTTAAAATTTCAGTTTGAAATTCAAACCCTACTTTTACCCCCTTTTCTGTAATTCAAAATTTTGGCCGAGATTGAAATTGGTGTCAAAAGCAAAAATGATCTACACGAAATTCTCTACAACTTTTGTATTCACCACTTCCTCGGATTCGGGCTGGATCAGCTCCAATTTGCATCAAATAGCTTGTGACCTACTCAAACTAGCACTGTAGCTTCAGGGGGGGACCCCCCTGTTCATCTTCCTCGACGCGACGCGCGTACCGCGCGCGGCGCCGGGCGCCGTCCGGCCGGCATGGGCAACCGGTGCCGCTGTCGAGCAGCCGAGATGGGGCCCCAGACCCAGCCGAGCTTATCCCCTCCCTTTCCCGGTGTTATAAGCCACCTCAGCGCCTTCCCGACCTCATTTCTCCTCTCGCGGCCGCCGTCGAGCTCCATCAGAATACGGTGAAATTCACCGTGACCAAGCCACCATTACCTTTTCCATCTCCAGGCAAGCTCGCTAGCTTCCTTGCGCGTCGATTGGTGCCATCGGGGTGCGCTTTAGTGCCTCGTGCATCCGGGAACGCGGGTCGCCGTCTCCGCGTCCGACCGGAGCCGAGCAGAGCGCCGCCGCACGTCGGGAAACCGAGGCCGGTCTCGTAGGGTGAGGTTCTACCGGAACTTGTGTGCGTTTTAGAGTCCTTGTGTTTCGCAGCTTCTCATGTGCTAGATGGTTCTCCATTTGGTGTCCTAGGATCACCGGAACGGGAAAGGTCGTCGCCGGTGTTTTTCGTCGAAGGTCGGCACGTCGTCAAGCCTGCACTTCCGTCCCGTCTCCGTCCCAACCAGCTAGTGGTTTAGGGTCGTGGTGAGTTTCCGAACCGTTTCCTGCCTTGAGTTGGTCGTGTTCGTTACGCGTTCGCCGGCGCGTGGTCCGCCGCCGCCGCCGAGCCGCCGGTGTGGCCGACAAGCTCGTTGCCGGTCGGGTCTAGCCGTTTTAAGGCTCTAGGGTGGTGCCTCTAGGTTCTGCTTGGTGTCCGGTAGGCTCCCCTTGCCGGAGGAAGGCTGCCGGCGGTAAGCCGCCGCGTCACTCGCGCGCGGGCGTCGGGAAGGGCAGAGAGCGAGAGGTAGGAGATGGATCTGACAGGTGGGGTCGGCCTGTCAGCGACCCGGCGTGGGCGAGCGCGCGAGCGCGCGGGAGGCTGACGGCTGGGCCCGGCCTGTCAGCGTCCCGGCGCGGAGGCGAGCGCGCGCGGTCGCAGCTGGGCCGTGCTGGGCCGGAGCGGGGTGTGGGCCGGTTCGGTAGCGCGTGCGCGGCCGCGGCCTGCGCTGATGGGCTGTAGTGGGCCGAATGGCCGTTTCCTTTTTCCAGCGATTTTCCAATTGCTTTTTCATTTTAATTTAAATGAATAGTGTTAAGTTTTGATATTTTTGTATGGATTAATATACTGCACCAAAAAGTATGAAAATATTTCTAGATACTCTCTGTAATGTGTAGAATTTGATAAAAATATTAAATATAGGATTTGGGTGTTTTCTGTATTAATTAAAAATCAGCACATTAAATGTTAAAAGGAACTTTAATGATTTTTAATAATTTCTGTGATATTCCAAAAATCATGAAATTTATTGTGTCACTGTTTGGGATTAAAACCTATCTGTTGGTGCATTTTGACATCAAATGGAAATGGTTAAATATTTATTAAATTATATGTTAGGTTAAATGATAATATTAGGAATAATAAATGGAATGATTATTGATTGGTGTGATTTTTGGATTGATTGAAATTATAGGCCAATCACCTTTATGACCTAGGGCAGTATGAATTAGATTATTCATGTCTAGCTAAGATGGGGTCATATACTCATGTGTGGTTTATTTATTTGTTATTAAATTTCGTCTGTCATTTCATGTGCATCACATTCATTCATTGTAAACGTGTAGTGACCGAGAATCCAGAGGTTAAGTCTGAGGGTCCATCTGAGGAGACTACTCAGGAAGTTATACAAGGGTTTGATATTTGTGGAACTGACCCGGATCTGACACTCTACGCAATTCAAGGCAAGCCCCGGTGCATTCAACCTCTTCTTGTTATTTAAAAGTATTTATCACTTGAGTTAATCTATTGCATTAGGTTACTAGGAGTTGATTGACAACCACTTGATGCATGACCATCCTTGACCAATTACCAATAACTGATAACCTGATTTGATTAAAAGTATTAAAAAATGCTTAGTCATGCTTGACGGTTAGATTTGCAAAAATGCTATTTCAAACTATGATGATACAAATGCAATGAATCACTTTATGGGACTGGTTATGTCCTTGTTGTTGGCAGTGTTTCTAGCTAGTTCATTGTCATCAACAGGGATGGTTTTTCCCGCTTGGTTGGCCAACTGCTTGGGTTAGAGTCCCAACTTTCGTCGCCATCGGGAAAGGGATGTGAAAACCGGGTAGTTACCAGTGTACTTGGGTTAGAGTCCCAATGCATGGTTTCTAACGGAAAAATATTAGGGACCGTTCGTTGTCAGGCCTGCTGTGATCAAGACTTTGCAACTAGCCACATACTACGGAAAGCCTCTGACTCCGGTGGCTCTACTGCTGGAACCGACAACCACGCACTGGGAGTGGAGAGATGGCGAGAGTAGCGTGTACCCTCGTGGCCGTCGTGCCTGGAGACGAGAGGAGTACTGTGCTCTCGGGTGGCGCAGGACCGGTTCCGGGGTATGAAAAGCCGTGGTAGGTGGGGTTGGCGTATGCAAGCTTAAGTGCTACATACGCAGTGTGGATAGGGACCCCCAGCTGGGTATTAATCGATTCGAATCGTCGTTGCTCCTCGGATATGGAGACTTAATCCTCATACCTATAGTGAAAAGTGGTTCGGAACTAGGATTGTTTTGAAATAGATCAAGTAAAGGAAAGAATGTTGATATATGAGAAAGTACTTGGAGAAATGGATAATGATGGATAGTATTATTAAAATAAAATATTGAGATAGGATTAGTAGTGCTTTTCCGCAAAATTCTTGAACTCTTACTAAGCCTTACCTTGACTCCCCCTAGCCTGCATTCCTGAGTCTAATCTTACACTTTTAGTCGGGTAAGTCTTGCGGAGTACCCCATGTACTCAGGGTTTGTTAACCCCGTTGCAGGAGGGCAGCAGGAGACTGACGTTTGTCTCGCTCCGTGCTGCGTCACCATTGTCCAGGAGAGTGAAGAAGACTAAGGTTAAACCCTTGGGTAGGGTTCGTGTAATATTTAACTATCTGTCGTACTGTTGTTCCAAACTCTATTGCTACTCTTTTATATTTATGGTCTGTAATAACTGCACTTAATTTTATTCGAACACTGGTCTGTAATATTAAGTACTATTTATTCTTCCGCAACTTCTACTCTGATGTATTTTGTTATGAAATGTTGTAACTCTGTAATGACTTCGTAATGGGATCCTGCCGGAGATGACGGGTGCTTATGTAGCCCGGCAGAGCCCGCTTAGGTCATATGGAATACGGGCCCTGCTGTCAGATGTCGTTAGTGACTTTGACAGGTGCCTGTGGGCCACGTGATTTAGGCGGTTCTGTTACAGTACATCATGTATAGCATACACAAAAAATTTTATGATTTTAGAAGCTCTAATTCTTTTATTTGAAATAAATAAAATTAGAATGTCATAGGATTTAATAAAAGATAAAAAAAAGAGGTGGCCATTTGGGCCCAATCTAGCCCAGCTCGGCCCACGAACAACGCTTGCGTGGTGGCAGCCCAGCCCATCAAATGGCATGGACGGCGGGTTGATTTAGGAAATCTTTAAGGGCTTCTTTGTAAGAATTTCTGAGTGCGGAGGTTGGACGGCGGGTTGATTTCATTTGAGTTCGAAGACTTTTTTGCAAAATAGCCGAGATTGGGCTGATTTGGTCCGTTCGTCCGGCCGATCGGACGGCTGGGAGAAGCCAGCGACGTGGCACGCTCTCTGGCCTAAGAATGGTGCAAAATTCGTAAGAAGATATTATAGAGATTCCTATTATAGAGATACTCCCTCCGTCCCATTAAGATTGTCACTTTAGACTCCGTGCTATTTTGTTTGACCATTCGTTTTATTCAAAATTTTTATTCAAATATTATTTATTTTATTGTGGTCTATTTAATCATTGGAGATATTTTAATAATAATTTAATTATGTTATTATTCATATAAAAAATTTAAATAAAACGAGTGATCAAATAAAAACTTGAAAAGTCAAAAACGTCAGTTTCAATAGAACGAAGAGAGTATCACACAATTTCTGCCTCGTTGGATTTCCTTTCGGCTTGCCTCCTCACCTCATCCGGGAGCAGCTCTCGCACCATCACGGCATAAGCCGCCGTGGCCAGCGCCGTCTTGTACGCTTCCAGCACCCTCCCAGAGACAGGCGATCCATGGGCCGCTACCGGACACCAGAGCGTTGTGCGCAGTAAATGTTTACAATAGGAAGGAAAAAAAATCCACTTTAGGTCCCTTAAATATTGCAAAAATCCATTTTTCATCCTTCAATATTAAAACCGAGCAAAATACCTCTCTCAACTTATAAAACCGTTCATATTGCGTCCCTGACCTGGTTATGAATGGTTTCGAAGGCGGTTTTATCTTTTTCTTTTTTATTTATTTTGACTGAATTTTTGAAAAAATCATAGTAAATAACAAAAAAACTCATAAAATAAAAAAATCTAATTTTGTTAGACTCCATATGATTATTTCTACAAGATAAATATATAATATTTGGTACGCTTTAGTACAAAGTTTTTGTTGTACCATTAGATCTATGTTTTACTACAGTTCAAACATATAATTATTTGGACCATAGAAACTGCAGTTATGAATTAATTACAGAAAAGCATAGATCTAAATGTATAGTAAAAACTTTATACTAAAGTATACCATATATTATATATTTATTGTATAGATCTAATCATGTGGAGTCCAACAAAATTGGATTTTTTATTTTATTATTTTTCTGTGATTTACTATGTTTTTCAAAGATTCAGTCGAAATAAATAAAAAAGAAAAAGACAAAACTGCCTTTAAAATCACTTATGATCAGCTCAGGGATGTAATATGAACGGTTTCATAAGTTGCGGGAGATGTTTTGTCTGGTTTTGAAATTGAGGAACGAAAACAAACTTTTAGGATAGTTGAGGGAGCCCTTTACAATATGCTTTTCGGCTGTTTTGGCTGCATCTATACAGCCCAGCCGCTCGGCTGGGGCCCAAGGAGCTGCACCAGCACAGCGCACGCCATCTCGGCTTCGCCTCTTTAATCCGGTTGCATCCCGCGAGTGAGTTCAGCACTTTAGGGTTTGGCGACAGCCGTCATCCCTCGCGCATCGCCGCACCGCTAGTCGTTCGACACGAGCGCCGCCTGCAGCCGGCGGCACTGCATGTAGCACAGCTGATCAGGCTGTATCCTTCCCCACGGGAGCAAGAGCAAGGTTGGCGAATGACAAGGAGCATGACAGGTAAGTCAGCGGAGCCCTCGGTTGCCGATTCAACCAGGGCCGCAAGAAACTTCGATGATAACCTCAGCTTGTTTGTGCCCCCCTGACTTACTTGTGTCTCTAGTTTTCTTCTTTTTTTCCCCCCTAATTTCCATGAAGTGGCCGTGACAATTCGAAACATATATGATATATCGAGGAATCTGCTTTCTAAAGCACGTATTCTTAGTTAAATTGTTTTCTTATGGATTCTGGATGATTTTGAGGTCTTGGATGTATGAGCATAGATCTGGGGAAAAAATGCATAAATCCCTTTAAATAGGTTGTGGTTTCAGCCTCATTCCGAGTTGACTAGATGATTGATTTATTTTTCATGGGGCCTATTCTAATCCTTGAGCCTGATGATTAGCATTGTTTGCACAAAGAACGGAGATCTTAATGCGCTTCCCGTCGAAGCCTGCTTGACCGCCGTGGTGGATCATCGCCCTGTTCGCTTGAGCTTATCATCCAAAATCAGCATAACTTCATCTGTCTGATTTGTCTGTCTGTACTCCTACTCCTCGTCCACCACTTAGCTGGCTGAGCAGGCTCCGGGTAATGCTTCTGTAGATGCAAAAGTTATGAAGGCTATCCGAGATTGGAAGAATGCCCCTGTTTAAATTCATTTTAACTTGTTTAACGAGTTCTTTACCACTATCGGAAAAGTTTCTAATATAAAGCACTGCAATGCAGCCTGGGTTGGTTGTGAGTTGGTCAGCATCATGTTTATGGTTTCGCTTTAGCTTGACTGATATTTTGAGTTACAAACATGCAGTATTTTACCCTATGGGCAAAATTGGCAGATGATGAAATGCGAAGACAATTACGTCTGCTGTGCTCCTGGTTCACGGGGTCACAATGGCATGATGACTGTGTCTAGGGGAATCTCTGATGCTAATGTGGATTTTCTTGTATAGCTTAAAGGTGGATAGGCTGATGTGTTGCTAGTGGTAGGTAGATTTTTTTTGAGATGTAGTGATAGGTATTTTTTAAATCAGATTAATGCATTGTAGATGATTTGGTAAGTTTCTTGGCATCTCATCTGTGGCCGTGAGAGAAGCTGTTTAGTTTGTGTGATGCGGGGTTATCATGATCTGGCTGTTTGCATTTCGATTTATCAAAATGCCATACCATCGGAGCTTTCTTGTCTGCTATGTTTGACTATGTTTTCTCTTTCTGTTCTCAAATGCTCCTTCTGATTTACAAATATACTACAAATAAATCCCTTTAAATAGGTTGTAGTTTCAGCCTCATTCCGAGTTGACTAGATGATTTATTTATTTATTTATTTATTTTTCATAGGTGCTATCTAATCCGCCAGCCTGATGATTAGCACTGTTGCACAAAGAACGGAGATCTTAATGCGCTTCCCATTGAAGCCTGCTTGACCGCTGTGGTGGATCATATGAGCTACTACTCCCCCCTTGAGGCCAAAATAAATACTCCTTCCGTTCCAAATTATAAGACTTTTGACTTTTCTAGGTGCATAACTTTTGCTACGCACTTAGATATACACTGTCTAGATACATAACAAAAGTAATGTATCTAAAATAGTCAAAATATCTTATGGAATGGAGGGAGTATTTGAGTAGTTTTCTCTCAATAGAGGGAAATTACAACCACACACACACACACACACACACGGTTACCTCTATCTATCAATCTATCTATATATCCTCTGCTCTTCGTCCACCACTTAGCTGGCTGAGCTGGCTCCGGGAAATGCATATGTAGATGCAAAGTTATGAAGGCCATCCCATATTGGAAGAATGCCCTGCCCAAATTCATTTTAACGAGTTCTTTATCACTATCAGAAGTGTTTCTTGTTATAAAGCACAGCCGCGATACAGCTTGGGCTTTTTGTGTCAGCATCATGTTAATGGTTTCGCTTTAGCTTGACTGATAATTGAGTTACAAACATGCAGTATTTTACCCTATGGGAAAAATTGGCAGATGATGAGAAGCAAAGACAATTGCATTTGATGTGCTCGTGGTTCACGGGGCACAATGGCATGATGACTATGTCTAGGGGAATCTCTGATGCTAATGTAAATTTTCTTGTATACTCAGTCTGTTCCAAATTGTAAAACGTTTTGTCTTTCATAGATATGTTGCTTTTGCTATGCATCTAGACAATGTATATCTAAGTGTCTTGCAAAGGCTATGTATCTAGAAAAGCCATAACGTCTTACAATTTGGAATGGAGGGGGTAGCTTACAAGCTGGTTAGGGTGATGTGTCTAGAACCGTGCTAGTGCTAGGTATCTTTTGAATCAGTGTATTGTAGAATTTTTTTATGGCCATGAAAGTTTCCTGGCATCTCATCTCTGATAATGATCTGGCTGCCTGCATGACTAGCTTTATCTAAATGCATTACAATGGGAGCATTCTTGTCTGCCGTGTTGGATTATGTTTTCTCTCTGTTCTCAAATGCTCTTTCTGACATACAAATATACATCTTAGATACTTTTTGTGTATATAACCCTCGAATTTCTCATTGAGTTGGAGCTTATGCAGATATGATTTGGGGAGAGATGGTCTCTGCCACTGGAATCATACATTAGCTCTGATCCACTGAAGCTTGCCAGTCAAGAGGGGGCCTAACTCCATAGGCAGCAGTAGTAAGAACCATAGAACACAGGCAAGTCACCAAGCCATTGTATCAGCAATAATTCTGTGAGGTTGAATACCATATTCTCGTTCTGGATGTGGCCAGACCACTGATCACAGGCTGTATCTGTCCCCACGGGAACAATAGCAAGGTTTGCGAAGTACAGGGAGCATGACAGGTAAGTTAGCAGAGGCTCGGTTGCCGATTCGGCCGTGGCCGCAAGAAAACTCCGATGATAAACCTCAGTTGTTTGTGCCCCCTGAGGCCCTGACTTGTGTCTCTAGCTTTTTTTACATGAAGTGGCCGTGAAAATTCCAAACGTATCTCAAGGAATCTGCTCTCTGAAGCACACATTCTTAGTTTGTATGGATTATGAATGATTTTGAGGTCCTGCATATATGAGCATAGTAGATCTGTTAGAAATGCATAATCCCTTTCATAGGTTGTGTTTCAGCCTTGTTTCGAATTTTTGAGCTGACTTTTATTTTTCATGGGGGCTATTCTAATCCGCCATGATTAGCACTGTTGCACAAAGAACGGTGGTCTTAATGCGCATCCGGTTGAAGCCTGCTTGACTGCAGTGGTGGATCATGCGAACCATGGCAGATGAGCGCCCGGGTCCAAACCTGCTGAGCTAGCTAATTTTTCCTTTATTACGAGATCTCGGCTCTTCGGAATGATTGGAGAGAGCCTCGCCTCCTCTTGGTTGTGCCAGGCCTGCCTTGAGCTCAACACCCCTGCCACTCTGTCCATTCCAAAATACTCCCTTTGTATAAGATTTAGATGTCGTTTAGGACAATGACACGGTCTTCAAAGTATGACTTTGACTTTATATTTCTATAAAAATATTTATTAAAAAAATGATATATGCATATTTTTATAAAAGTATATAGACAAATCTATTTATATAGTTCTCATATTTTTAAACTTAACAATTTAAAAGTTACTTAATCCGTCTATAGGTCGTTTGACTTTTTCAACCCTAAGTTTGATTATTCGTTTTATTCAAAAAAATTTACATAAAAAGAGTTAAATTTAACATATTCTTGAAGAACTTTTGTTAATAAAGCAGGTCATAACACAAAATATCATGTTTTGTATAAATTTTTAAATAAGACGAGTAGTCAAACTTAGTGCAAAAAAAGTCAAACGGCTTATAAATTGAAACGGAGGAAGTATTCATGATTTATGTTTCCAATATTTAACCAAAGTCTTGTCCAAAATGGCATTCTTTTCCTATACGGAGTAACTGAGTAAGTATTTGAGTAGATTTCTCTCAGAGAAGGAATACATTTATCTGTGTACATATCCTCTGTTCCTTGTCCACCACTTCTGGCCAAGCAGGCTCCTGGAAATGTGTCTGTGGATGCAAAATTTACCAAGGATATCCCAGATTGGAAGATTGCCCTGCCTAAATTCATTTTAATTTGTTTAATTAACGAATCCTTTATCACTATCGGAAAAGCTGTTCCTGTTTTAAAGCACTGCATTGCAGCCTGGGCTGTACCATGTTAATGATTTCGCTTTAGCTTGACTGATATTTGAGTTACAAATATGCAGTATTCTACCCTATGGGCAAAATTGGCAGATGATGAGAAGCAAAGACAATTGCAGCTAATGTGCTCCTAATTCATGGGGGCACAATGGCATGATAACTGTGTCTAGGGGAATCTCTGATGCTAATGTGAATTTTCTTATATAGCTTACAAAGTGGATAGGCTAAAGTGTATAGAACCATGCAAGCGGGGTATCTTTTGAATCCGAGTAATGCATTTTAGATTTTCTTTTTATGTTAAAAAAGATTCCAGGCATCTCATCTGTGACTGAGGGAAGCCATTTTACTCTGTATTGGGGCTCATCCTGATCTGGTTACCTACATTAGGAGCAATACTGCCATACTGGTCATACTAGTGGCACACCATTCTTATATACCTTTTGTGTATATAACCCTCGTCCTTCTCTTTGAGGTGGAGCTTATGCAGATAAGATCTAGGGAAGGTGGAGCTTATGCAGATAAGATCTAGGGAAGGGATGGCGTCTGACAATGGGATATTACATCAGCTCTGATCCTCTGAAGCGTGTCAATCAAGAGGGGAGCTATTGAGGATGGGCCTTTACTACAGTACAAAGGAGTCATCAATCCTTGTTGTATCGGCGATAGTTCTGTAAGGATGAAAATCATATTGTAATTCTGGATGTGGCGAAGACACATTTTTATTTTTATCAATTTGTTAAATTTGAGACCAAAAGATGCCTTTTCTTTTAAATTCGACTGTAGCCTACCTTCTCCACTGCAAAAATATATTCTTTTGTATGCCCTATCTCGGTATCAGCAGCATCGAATTATTGACCCACATAAAAAAAAAGAGCTTCAAAGAGAGCACCGAAAAGCATAGGACAGTTTTTGAAGGCAATAGAAAAGTCCATTTGATAAAAAAAAATTCAGTATAATTCATAGCAACAGGGCATATGGATGTACACATTGGTCAAATAGACACCATTTGTATATTATTATGGAAAAAGTCCACTTTGGGTCCCTTATAAATCGCAAAAGTCTGTTTTTCATCCCTCAATTTCAAAATCAGGCAAAACACCTCCCTCAACTTATGAAACCGTTCATATTACATCCCTGGCCTGATTATGAGTGGTTTTGAAGGCGGTTTTGTCTTTTTCTTTTTTATTTATTTCGACTGAATCTTTGAAAAATCATAGAAAATTATAGAAAAATAATAAAATAAAAAATCCAATTTTGTTGGACTCCACATGATTAGATCTATACAATAAATATATAATATGATATGTTTTAGTACAAAGTTTTTGCTATACCTTTAGATCTATGCTTTTCTGTAATTAATTCATAGCTGCAGTTTCTATGGTCCAATTGTGGTGAAATTTTTATGGTGGGATAATAATTATATGTTTGAACTGTAGTAAAAATTTCATACTCATTGGATCATGTATAACATAGCTATATATTTATTTAGGTTTATACTTGTTAAACCAAAATAAATCTATAACTAAGTTATACATGGTCCAATGAGTATGAAATTTTTACTATAGTTCAAGCATATAATAATTATCCCACCATAAAAATTTCACCACAATTGGACCATAAAAACTGCAGCTATGAATTAATTACAAAAAAATATAGATCTAATGGTACAACAAAAACTTTGTACTAAAGCATACCATGTTATATATTTATCGTGTAGATCTAATCATGTGGAGTCCAACAAAATTAGATTTTAATTTTATGATTTTTTTTATTTACTATGATTTTTCAAAGATTCAGTCAAAATAAATAAAAAAGAAAAAGACAAAATAGCCTTCGAAACCATTCATAACCAGGTCAGGGACGCAATATGAACGGTTTCATAAGTTGAGGGAGGTGTTTTCGGTTTTAAAATTGAGGGATGAAAACCAGACTTTTGCGATATTTGAGGGACCCAAATAGACTTTTTCCTATTATTATTCTACCGAGGCAAATGGTGTAAATGTTTGCAAAGTCCATCAATTGGGCAGATGGGGAGGCCCAGGACACGCAGCCAGCCCAAGCTACTACTTACTAGACGGGCTGCCCCGTTCTCCTCGCCGCCGGCAAGTCCACTTCGCCGTCCGTTAGGCCCCGGCGACCATCGGAAGCCACCGGAAGAAGGCGGCCAACCGAAGGCGAAGACTTGAGAAATCGAGAACACTAGTGGGGCAAAGGAGAGGGCGGCCTAGGCATCGGCATGGAGGACTTCTACGTCACGATCCCCTACGGCCTGCTGCTCCTAGCCGGCGGCGTCGCCGGCTACGTCAAGCGCGGCAGCGCCGCCTCTCTGGCCGCGGGGGCCGGATTCGGCGCCGCGCTCCTCCTCGCCGGCGTGCTCAGCGCCTGGGCCTTCGCGCGCGGCGAGGGTGGCGCTGCCTCCATCTTTGCCACCGTCCTTCAGATCGGTCCGTTGCCTACCGCCGCTCTCTGCCCTCACCCTCTCGCTTAGCTTGCTTGCCTAAGAATCGCTCAATTGTTTGGGTTGACCGGTGGTCCAACAAGAGTTGCACGGATTCATGCTTCCGTGTCGTAACACTGGAACTGCAGTTGCGGGGATCTTAGGTCCACATTGATTGACTGGGTATGAAATCTGCTGTTGTGATGACATTAGGTTGCGGCTAAATGTACATGATGGACGTTGATAATTCAGTATCCTGCAGAATGCACAACCTTTTCAGTTCCTAATAATTGTATCCCAATGCAATCATGCTGTTACCAACTTACCATCCCCATGCCATCTCCACTGAACTGAAAACTCATTGAACTGGTGGACTACTCCAGTAACTTGATATGCAGTATGCTGCTAGTTCCTAGCTGTTGCTTCACTAGTGCATGCTCTTGCTGATTTCTTTGATTTAGAGGGGAATATGATTATATGTAGATTTGTTTGATAGATTCGATCCATTTCCATGATTTTGGTCACTAACATTGACTGGAAGAACTGCTCATTTGTGATTTCCATTTTAGGTCTATGCGTCCAAGCTCAGCCATTTTATGCTTGGTATTCATCAGTTAGTATATCTTCTAACCCTGTTTTTTTAACAGTTTGTGCTGTGCTATTGACTGTTGTCATGGGAATAAGATACGTCAAAACACGAAAGATAATGCCCGCTGGAATTATTGCTGCTATCAGGTTTGCTCAAACCTCCCTTCTTCATGAGGGCATGAGTTTGTTGTGCCAAGTTCTTGTATATTTGTATTCTAAATTTCTAATATCTTTATGGTACACGTACAATTTGGTCCTACGCGTTATCTGTCCACATTGTCTGTAAGTTAATTAGTTTGGTTTGATTATGTGGTGCTTTTTTTGGTTCTGTTGAATCTAATCTTATGTACCCCAGTGCATAACATGGCTAACCCTCAGGAGGGAGAGGGAGAGCTGTGCATTGTTATATCTCTATCTATGATTTAGAAATTCCTCATTGTTCTCTTTTTCAGCATGCCTACAGTCATGCAAAACGCCCAAATGATCTGAACAAAACGAATTATTTAGTTCCTGAACTCAAATTCTGGTCAACTGCAGATAGAGCACCTAAAATGGCTCCAGTGTTTGGCTAAGCATTATTACATTGTATTATCCTTGCACTCTTTATTGCACATTAGCAATGCGGTGACCTTCACTGTGCCACTCTTTAGTCGTAGGTTTGTGTCTTGACAGCAGACCTCCTTATGACATCGTTTCCTTCTGCCATTCATCTGCAGCGCAATCGTATTGATATTTTATGTGTACAAGATATCAACTGCTGGCAACAAGGTTTATATCCCGGTGAGTGCCGAGTGAGTCTGCTGGAGCTTGGGTCGTCCGGTGTACATGCTGTTTCTATGGCAATTAAATGTGAAGACAACAAAATCATCTATGCTATCAGTTGTATTTTAGTGAGGCCGGTAAACACTGTACCAAACAAGATTATCAACCGTGATGATGTGCCCATCAACCATTGACTTGTACAATCCACAAGGAAAGTTGTTTTTGTACACTGATATATACTTGGGGTTTTTCCCCTGTGATCCAATGGGCAAATGAGATGCATTATCTTATAGAGTGCCTTTCTAGTGTCACACTGTTCTGCAGGTTTTTTTGTTTTGTTTTTTTTTTTTTGCGAAAGTACTGTTCTGCAGATCTGCTGCCAAGTTTTGCCACGATCATGGCGATGCCTTGTGCTCAAGTTCTATGGGCAGTCCGTGCAGCGGCGATGGCATGGGGTCCCTGGCAAAGGTATCGTTCTTGCAGCAGAGCTTCCATCTAAATCGCCTGACGAGGTAATGCATCGTCACCAGCGTCTCGATCCTGGCGAACTCCATGCCGACGCAGATCCTCGGACCCCCGCCGAACGCGACGAAGGAGCACGGCGGCGCCGGCTGGTTCTCGAAGCGAGACGGGTCGAACTTTGCCGGCTCGTGAAAGATGCCCGTGTCCATGTGCGTCACGCTCGCCGCCCAGAACACCTGCCATCCTTTCGGGATGAGGTAGCCGTCGAACTCGACGTCCTGCATCGCTCGCCGGAAGTTGCCGAAGACGGGCGGCACCAGGCGAAGGGTCTCCAGCGCGACCCGCCACGTGTACTGCATCTTCCCCAGGTCCGCCCAGTCCAGGGCCACGCCGTCGCTCTTGTTCTTCGCGATCTCGTCGTGCTCTGCGTCACCAGCCATGGCGGCGGTGGCGGCGGTCATCTCATCAAGACTCAAAAAGAGCATAGCGAAGACGACGTGGAAACGGTGCGTTTCTCACCTTGGACCATGGCGGCGAGGGTGTCCGGGTCGTTGGCGAGGTGGCGGACCATGAACGTCAAGAGGATCGACGTCGTGTCGTGGCCGGCGACGAGGGCCACCATGGAGTTGTCCACGATCTCCTCCTCGCTCAGCAGCCGCGCGCCGCTGTGGTCGTCGGTCAGGCTGAGCAGGCACGCGATGAGGTCGCTGCTCGGGGAGGCCTCGCCCCTCTCCAGCTTGGCCCTGGTCTCCCGCGCGATCCCGGCGATGAGCCGGCGAGCCCTGGCGCTGGCCCTGAGGCTCCGGCTGAACGCCGTGAACGGCAGGTTCACCGGGACGGCCCACATGCCTTCCATGACGCGCGCGAAGTCGCCGGCGAGCGCGTCCTGGAGCGGGCCACGCTCGAGGCCGAAGAGCAGCAGGGAGATGACGTCGAGCGTGAGCCTCTTCATGAGCGGCATCGCCGTGACGGAGCGGCGGCCGGCCCAGCGCTCGTCGAGGTGGCGCCGCACCTCGCCGTCGATCCTGCCCACGTACAGCCGCAGCATGTCCGGCTTCAGGAACTCGGCCAGCGCGCCGCGGATCCGCTTGTGGTCGGCGCCGGAGATGTCCAGGATGCTCCTCTCCCCGAGGATCCGCTGCACCGACCGGGGCTGCTGCATCGCGAGCTCTCTGCTGAAGAAGATGAACTTGTTGGCCGCCGGACCCGTGAGGAGCACCGTCGGCCCGCCGAACAGCGACAGCTTCGACACCGGGCCGTACCGGTGAATTCGGTCCTGGATCCACCGCTCGGCGGTGTTGGCGCGCATGGCGCGGAGAAGGCCCAGGCTCTGGCCGATCACCGGCAGGCCCAGGGAGCCCGGCGGCAGCTTGCCCGCGGCCGGTTGCCGTGGCTTCTTCGCCCTCGTTAGGAGATGGAGGAGCACGGGCAAGGCGACGGCGATTAGCGCTAGGACAAGAGAGGAATCCATTGGAGAAGAAGTAGGTGATGCTGCGATCGACCTCCAACTCAGAGGAATGGTGGATGCTGAGGAGTCCAGGAGACAGGAGGTCAGAGGTGGTAGACATATTTAGCCGTCTCAAGAGCATCGCATGGTCAGATGCCGCGGGGGCACAAGACAAAACATATATTTTGATAGGCTCTTGGACGACTCAACATGTCTGGGTCAGGACACACATACTATGTAGCTAAACTATGTGGCGGCTTCGTTCGGCTAATTTATCGTGATAGAAAAATGTTGTTTGTTGAAGTGAATAGGCTACAATTGTATGATTTATTCTAGCTGAAAAATATGGTTGATTCTAGTTGATAAGTTGAAAAGTGTGGATGTTTGTATTAGCTAATATAGTGCAAATCAGCAGAGGCTAGTTTTTTAACAACTAGTCTGAGGCTTGGTTAAATAATTGGCCCACCTGTTAGTCCCCTGTTTAGGGTCTATTTAGATCCATTATCTATAAAAAATTATTTATATTTTTTAAACGGCCTCAAATGTTGACGTTGTCTACATCAAGCTTTCAACGTGATCTACAATAACTTTGTAGTTCACAGTATTTTTGTTTGAGATAATTTATTGGTCTAATTTTGTCTAGTTTGAAAAATTGAAAGAAGCTAAAATTCAAATTGTGAGAATTTTAAAAAAATATTTGGGCCTCTAAATAAATTCCAAAAAATTACTTTAAAATGGTTAGGGAGGGTATTTTGTCTGGTTTTAAAAGTTCAGTTGTGTTTGCTGTCTGCTATTGAAGTTTGAGGTCTTTCAAATTCAGCTTGAGAATACAGATTAGGTGCTACTTTTGTACATAACTATAAAAATTTGTTTGTTAGTCATTGTATAATGTATAATATTTATATTTAATGGACATCAGATATATTTTTCTAATCATATCTGATTGGATACACAACAAATAATGGTTAAATTACATTTACCTCTGATATGAAAATAAACTATGTGTTTATATTTGATATATATATATATATATATATTCAAAACTTGTATCAGATAGAGGTTAGTTATCCGATTCTCACAACCTAATTCAGTTTAGGGCGGAGTGGCACATGTAATGGGTGTTGCTTGTTCTAGGTTGTTTGTTTTGTTTTGATGGCTGGGATAGGTTATATGTATACGTGTTGCTTTCAGTCTTTCTCAACCTCTTAGCATTTCTCATATGCTTGGAAGTTGGATTCCACGGTTTAGGAGGGATTTAAAACTTTTAGTTATGCTAGAGGCGGCATCTACTTGTCAGTTTCTTTAGCTATGCAGAAATGACTTGGTTTTTGAAAAAAAAAATTTATTGTCCTAGTACATTTAATTAGATTTCGTTCATTGGTATCCTCTAGAAGCATCCTTCGAAGGGTCAAGTTGTAGCGGCTATGCAATAATTGGTGCAAACGGTTATGGTGTTTTTCTCCTAAACACATAGGTGTTGGCGTGTTGCTGTGCTGGTCACTAAGGTGTCCTGATCTCTTTTTTATTTTTTTAGACTGTGTGCTTTTTGCAAAGTTCAGAAGTGGGTTGATAAATTTTGTATAAGTCCATGTAGGGGTATTTGGGACTGCTCCGCTTCATAAATTTTTGCCAAATAGGTCCAGCTCCATGCACGCTGCTCCAAAAAAAATATGGAGTTATGAGAGCACCTAAAGAGGTGTTCTATAAAAAATATGAAGTTAGTTGTGGAGCAGAGTTTATGGAGCAGTTCTAAACACCCTCGTAATAATTATGAACGTATAAAATCCTTCCTATATTAAAAAAGTTGTTTCCCATTAAACGTTGCGGTACCTGGATGCTGTAACTGTTTTGGTCTTGGTTAGTGCTAAGGCTAGGGCCATGCCCTTAATAAACTTGAACTAACCCTTTCTCTTCGGTTGGACAGTCGAACGAAAAATATCCATTCTATTTACACTCTAATATTCGTGACGTAGTCATCCCGACGCATTTGATGCACTCACCAGTCACCGCTGCAGCTAACAGCACATCCGCATCAACAAGCTCGGCAGGCGCGCTGCCACGCCGACTCTGAGGAGAGCAGCACCGAAAAGCAATACTCCACCTGTCAAAAAAAAAAAAGCAAATTTCGTTTCTTGAGAAGGCAAATAATCTTTGTGTTGACTAAGTTTATAAAAAAATATTATCTGTATTTGAATCTTCAATTAGATTTATTTTAATAATATATTTTATAACTAATTCATCGATAGTTATTATACATCATAAACATCAATATTGCTTTATTTATATATTGAGTCAAAGTTTAGAATCTTTTAATTCATCAGGATGAGAGTGCTGTATTTTTTTTAGGGACGAAGGTAGTGCTTAAAATCGGATGATCAGTGTCATATATAGGAACGTGTCACGTGTGTATTGTGCAACAGTGCTGGCTACAGTAGCAGATGCGCTGAAGAGTCTGAAATTTATCAGCTGTCGAGGGATCTTATTATTTACTCACCTTTCCTATATATTTCAGGTGCCTGAAATTTTAGATGATTTCAGGTAACACTCTATATTACCAACTAGTACAAGTATATGGTTACTTTTATGATTTGTTAGTTTGTCTTTATGTCATGGCATATTAAATTTTTATCTTTGTCTTTCTATAGAAATAATTGTAAATTTCTAATTGTCTTTGTTCTATTACAAATTAAATTTTGTCAAGTTTGTAGATTTATCCAACGAGTTTTTATTATCGGTGCTAAAAATTACAGATTACACCAACAAAAATTGTAAGGAACAAAACCTGAAATTTTAGTATAAAATATATGCAATTACCGTCGCCTGAAAGAAAACTAAATTTCAGGCACCTAAATTTTAGCAAATCCCTTATTTACTGCAAGATTAACATGCCGTTACACGTACCAACTTTAGCGATGGAGCAATTGCTTGGAGCCGAATTCCCGCAGCAACACTATTTGTTGGCTTGCTACGGGGAATCTATGCGCGCATTTGCAACAGCTGCCAGCAAATGCTAGATCCCGTGTCGGTAAACGGTCGTTGTATATACTCGAGTTCTCTTTCCTTTTCCTTTGGATCGTCTTATTTGTATAGTTAAGATCCCCGGCGGCATCGTCATAGCTAGAAAATTCACAGCGCAGCACGCTGCGTGAAGATGCCGCTTTGTCGTCTTCACCTTCGCGGCACCGCCGGCAGCTCGTCCATCACTGCACACATCACGTCGTCGTCTACACAGCGCCACGATATATGGCGAGACGACTAGTACCAAACGAGACGACTAGTAGTGAGTCAACAAGCTTGATCTCGCTCGAGCACAACAATGGCGGCCTCCGTGGCCTTTGCGCTCCTGGTGGCCTTCCTCACGCCGGTTGTCGTTTACTTGCTCATCACAATTAGGCCCAACAAGAAGCCGTTGCCGGGCAACAACCTGCCCCTGCCCCCGGGCTCACTGGGCCTGCCGATGATCGGGCAGAGCCTGGGCCTGCTTCGCGCCATGCGGAGCAACACCGGCGAGCGGTGGCTGCGGGACCGGGTCCGGCGGTACGGCCCCGTGTCGAAGCTGTCGCTGTTCGGCGCGCCGACGGTGTTCGTGACGGGGCCCGCCGCGAACAAGCTGGTGTTCGCGAGCGACGCGCTGGTGCCGAAGCAGCCCCGGTGCCTGCCGCTCATCCTGGGCCGCCGCAACATCCTGGAGCTCGCCGGCGACGACTACCGCCGCGTGCGCGGCGCCCTGATGCAGTTCCTCAAGCCCGACATGCTGCGGCGGTACGTGGGCACCATCGACGCCGAGGTGGCGCGGCACCTGGACGCGCGGTGGGCGGGGCCGCCGCGTCGCACCGTCGCCGTGCTGCCGCTCATGAAGCTGCTCACGTTCGACATCATCGCGACGCTGCTCTTCGGCCTCGAGCGCGGCGCCGTCAGGGAGCGCCTCGCCGCCGCGTTCGCCGACATGCTGGAAGGGATGTGGTCCGTGCCGCTGGACCTGCCCTTCACGGCGTTCCGCCGGAGCCTCAGGGCCAGCGCGCGGGCGCGGCGGGTGCTGGAGGCGACGCTCGCGGAGAAGAAGGCCAGGCTGGAGCGCGGCGAGGCGTCCCCCGCCGACGACCTCGTCAGCTGCCTCGCCAGCCTGCGCGCCGAGGGCGGCGGCGGCGCGGGGGGCGAGCGGCTGCTGACGGACGAGGAGATCGTGGACAACGCCATGGTCGTCCTCGTCGCCGGCCACGACACGTCGTCGGTGCTCATGACCTTTATGGTCCGCCACCTCGCCGGCGATCCCGCCACCCTCGCCGCCATGGTTCAAGAGCACGACGAGATCGCTAAGAACAAGGCGGACGGCGAGGCGCTGACATGGGAGGAACTGCACGGCATGCGGTTCACATGGCGCGTGGCGCTGGAGACGCTGCGGATGATCCCTCCGGTGTTCGGCAGCTTCCGGCGAGCGATGGAGGACATCGAGTTCGAGGGCTACCGCATCCCCAAGGGGTGGCAGGTGTTCTGGGCGGCCAGCGTGACGCACATGGACCCGGCCATCTTCCCGGAGCCGGACAAGTTCGAGCCGTCCCGGTTCGAGAGCCAGGCGCCGGCGGCGCCGCCCTACTCGTTCGTGGCGTTCGGCGGCGGGCAGAGGCTGTGCGCCGGGATCGAGTTCGCCAGGGTGGAGACGCTGGTCACCATGCACCACCTGGTCAGGCGCTTCAGGTGGAGGCTCTGCTGCCAGGACAAGGACAACACCTTCGTCAGGGACCCCATGCCGTCGCCGCTCAACGGGCTACCCATCGAGCTCGAGAGCAGAGACATGGCCTCCCCAAGCAACACCGCGTGCTCACTTTGAATCTGTGGACCTCAGTACCATGATTCCAACCATGATGTTCACGGTTCATCTCACCTCAGTATGTGTGCATATATATGTGATTTACTTGCAAGACATAAGAGTTGACTCATGAGCAATACAGTATCACTTGGATAAGAGCAGCGGCGGAACCAGACCTTTTGATCAAGGGGGGCCGAAAAATACTACAATGCATCATAAACATAGAAAATTATACAACGAGTGCATATGACAATAGTTTTTCTATACTTTTACATATATATTTAGTACTCATAAGAAAAAACGCATCAAAAAACGTGAAGTAATCATTTTTTTTTTCAACATGTGAATGAATCTTATATGTATACTCAAACCAAATCACCGTGCTTAGGGGGGGCCAGGCCCCTGCTGGCCCCCTGGTTCCGCCACTGGATGAGAGACGACAATGAGACTATCTGAAAGTCCATGGATGGCCATATGCCCATATCCAATTCAACTAAGGCAACCAGTTTGAGATATCTAATACTAATGTTGATTGATGAGCAATGACAATATCATGATACAATGACTTGAAGACCAAGAAAAAAAAATGTCACTAGTACGATTACTTTGAAATCACGATAAAATCAAACTCTCGTCATGAAACGAGACTTCTTCAGGGTTTTCATGATACAAAACTATAAAGATAGCATCGAGATCAGTAGTGTCCAAGACATCTTAATGCAACACAGAGACAAGTCATTCAATCTTTCTTGTTGCATAATTAATCTCAAATAGTTTTCAATAACCCTTTGTATAATCTTGCCCATTAACGGTATATTTTACTTCTGGAGCTCTACCTTCAGCCAAGTTATCGAAAAAGGAGACCAATGCAGAACATTAATGTCATTATGCGACCCAAGCATTCCAAAGAAGACATACCATATCCAAAGGTCTTTTGAAGCAACGGCCTCCAAAATTATAGTCGGCTTTTCCACATACCCCTTGTACTGACCCTGCCTTTCTATTGGACAGTTCTTCCACGCCCAATACATACAATCGATAGACCCTAATATTCCTGGAAGGCCTCTTAGGATTCTAACCAAGCGTGTTGTGTCTGCCTCATTGGGATATCCCAAGTATTCATCTTAAAAAAAAATATCAACAACTGCAGCAACAAATTGTTGGCACAAAAAGTGGTTCTCCGCGCTCAACACACCAGCAAGCCGGAAACGATCTTCAAGAGCGTTGGAGCCTTGCAGATCTAGCTAGCTTCAAACCCGGTCTGAGAGTACCGACGACTCCCAAGCATGCCAGTCAATTTGACCTGCAATTGACAAGGAAAAAGATAGTAGTCAGTAACATAAGGCGGAACTTGCTAGTGTGTCCAGACAGTTCCAAATATCCGGCCTCAGAGGCCCTGTTTCTAGGCTATCGACTAAAGAGTCGATATCCAGGTTACATGAATCGATTTTTATGAAATAGGCATTATAATATTAAATAACCGATTCTCATGTGTCAAACAGATGTAATAACTCTCACATGACAGGTTATAACATAATTAATGCATGTATGTCAAACTTTTTCAACAAAAATATCTGGGTGTAAAACAGAAAGAAATCGGCTATCTAGCCGATTCGGCAAATACAAGCATCATGCAAGCCTATAAGATAAACAATGTTCTAACCTTCAAATCGACACATTCAATTCACCGTATACAACAGTGGGGATCGAGCGGATCGAGACAACCGTGATGTAAACTATGACTTGAATCTACTGATTATCGAGTCTAAGCAATGTTTATCCTATTACTTGAGTGCAACCTGTATACGATCAAGATCTAGATCTATCAGGTAATGCAAGCAAATTCTATTTATCAATGCAAAAACATGTAACAACTATCATTCAATGAATAAATAGATTTGTAAAATATAAAGCCGATATCACTAGATCAAAATTGGGCAGATTTGGTGAATACTGAATATAATTAAGCAAATAAACTCGAACATCACCGATAACTTAATGAATTTAACTAAGATGCCAATTTAGTTAGAGCCGATAACTAATCCATGCATATTAACTATCTTAACCTAAGCCTTCGTCCACCGGATGACGCTAAACATATTAATCAAGCAAATAAACATGAATCGATAACTAATCCTTATTTGATCAAAGCCTACGTTCACCGGATGACGCTAAACTCATGCCAAACAAGAATCAAACCTTGATCTATTATGATCTCATGTCCACCGGATGACATTAAAAAGACAAAGCTTAGCAAGTCATGACGGTACTTACAAGCAAGCATGTGCCCAACAGATGACACTCAGCCCGTTCAAAGAAATCGCCGAGATCTACTTTACTCCTACTCCTAAGGGTTTTGGCCGGAGCCGAAAGGTGTGTTGTATTGATGTGTACGTAGTCTATTACAATGGCCGGGGGTTTATATTTATACCCTGGGCTGACAAAATAGAGTCCTAGTTGAATTACAACTCAAAATAAATATGAAAACTTCCTATTTTAAAGGTAACTTGGAGTCCAATCTTCCCTTTCCTGAACGGACTCCGATCGTGATCGCTTTCCGGCGCCGAAGATCCATGCTGACGTCATTCATCAATCGACTCCGTCTTTGACCGCGCCCTCTTCTTTTCTGCCCAACACCCGATCCAGAACTCGATCGGCTATCTATGCTTCCGCCTCTGCTCCCGAAATCGGCTGTTCGCTCCTAACATCGGCTATCTGTTCTCGGTCCAGATTTTGGTGTAAACACAAACATACGTAGGCTCTCGAGTGCAGTACTTTCGCTAATGCGAACGTACTCATCTGTGGCATCAGCTAGAACCCCATAAGTCAGCATACGCATTATGGCAGTGACTTTTTGGAAGCAACTCAATCCAAGTATATTGGCTGTATTTCTTTTTTGCACAAAGTAATCATTTGGAGGAACGCAGAGGCCAGTCGGTTGTGAGGAGCACTGTCTCAACCTCTAGCCCTGGGCACGAAATACCGAATACCGAGTACCAAACCAAATTTACCGAGGATTGAACCGAAAGTATCGAAACCGAAATATTCGGTTCCCTGTTTGGTTCATAATTCTCAGGAACCGAATTTACCCTGTTCGGTTCATAATTCTCAGGAACCGAATTTACCAAGGTATATTCGGTTCTATACTTCGATAAACCAAAGTACCAAACTAGGATTGAACTAGACAAGCAGCAGCTCCTAATACGTATTTATGGACAACTATGTTACGTATTTGTGGTCATCTACTCCTATATTATTATGGCCTTTTATATGTATAATTTTGGCATTGTTATTGTATATGAAATCATGTTGAGTTTTTATCAAAATTGGCTATTGAACCTGATGTTATATCCAAGGCACCTGAAATTCCTCAAATGAAAAAAATTTAAAACTATAAAGTTGTATATCTCATCGAGATCTATAATTTTCATACAAAAATAATCTTCATTCAATGTTGTATTAAAAAGTTATGATTTTTCAAAATATTTTGGTCTAGCTGAAAGGGCCAAAAAAAAACTAAGCGAATTTTATTTTAAGACCAAATAACAAAGGCCAACAAACTAAGTTGAACTTTTTTCAAAACCAAGAAAATAATTTCCTCTAAATAAAAAGTGGTTACACTTTATATCTAGGCCTCGACCTGTCTCTCTCCTCCCATCCCCGCCCTGATAACGCCCATCCAGCACTTTGCACTCCACCAGCCACCGTCAGTGACATCGGTATCACCTTACCTCTATACCCTGAGCCCACCATCACCGACGGTTTACCTTTCCTCTTCCTCTAAAGCCTGCAGCGACCAAAAAAACTACGCCGGAATAAAACCACACTGCTGCTAACCTCGCCAAAACCATGGCTGTGTTACAAGCTTCGCGTAGGACATACAATGCCCCAACATCAGTCCACAACATGCAGCCATGACTCATGAACCACAATTGTAGGCCCCAACACCAACATACAATGGTGCATAACAATCCCTCTGAAACAAATTCACCTGCCTCAGATTTCACAACTGGCTGCATGCATACTTCTACAAAAGAGTCGATGCTCTGGGAGATACAGCCTCAAAACCAGTTCAGTGTATATAGGCCATATATCCAATGAACAATATAATGCTACTCGTTTTGAATCCTATGTATAACTAATGCACCACAATCAAACCACAGACCATGAGGTGATAAGGTTTTACAATATAACAGGAGAATCAAACTATGAATTATGAAAGACTTTCAACGAAGGTGAGACAATATCAACATCATATTTCCCAATACAACCAATCCATTTCAACACAGTGCCACTTCCACTCCACCCAATATAATATTCCTAATACTAATAGCAACAGGCCAGACAAGAACAAGAGGTAATGAACAAATGAAACTAACCCAATATGTCGACAATCAATGTAACACTAATTGATAAGCTGCTGCAGGTCGATGCGCCACGACGAAGCTAGTTGTTTCATTATCTGCATGGGTGTCGCTCCCTCCCAGTCATCAGGCAGCTCTATTGCTGTAGCTTCATGAAGTCCCAGTAAGAGGTCCTGCTTTGCATCTCGAGGTATTCCGAGATAATCAGAGCCGTTTTCCATTACCAGATCAGTCAACTGCAACGTATTGAGATATCTTTTGGTGAGAAGATGTCTAGCTCAGAGTTAAGCTTTCAGCTCAGAAATTAAAACCAGCCAGACATTTGAGTACAAAAAGGGAAATAATATGTGCCAAGGCTCTTTGCAAACTGTTATTTGTCTAACATACTCCAATGTTTCATGTTTATACATTAGATATAACCATCTATCCAGCTTAATCAACCATGTAACGGCATATTATACATAGATTATAGTAATGCATTCATTTCACCTGTGAATTGAAACAGCTGAATTAGTTCAACCTATACAAGCATGCAAGCGCATACCTGCTGTCTAGGTGGACACCACAATTATCATTGGGCAAACAAAGGAGAACAGAAAAACAAGGTTCACCAAATAAGAACCAATCTGTTCGACAAAAAGTATCAAATATCCATCACATACTTCACTAAAGTTTCCCCTTCAACCTTGAGCAATCCAGTAAAACTGATGGGCCTTCATTCTAGACCAAATGAAAAGCCAGGATTCTGTTTGAGGGCAGAAGGACCAAGAGTCAATCAATAACAGTTCAATGCTCCATCCAAATGAATTTTTACCAAGATATGTCTCTAATGCTTCAATTATAGTTTAATTCACCAGCTACAATCAACAAATTAATTCGCTCTATCTGCCATTGCTTGGCTCTCTTGTTCTCTCAAAAAGGAGCCATTATTTCAAAACATAAATGTTCGAAATGATTTCTCTTCATAGCTTGTTAGTTAGCCGTGTTTTTGAACTTCTACTGTTTGGAGTGTTTATCGCAACAATAATGTTTATGCAGCTGTTTCTGCGTTCTCTTGGGTGAACTAATTTAATATGCACAGGCGGGTGCTTTGGCTGAAGGATGCTGGACATTTTGTCATAACAGTAATGCTAATGGACAGGAAGGAGGTAATCACTGGAATTCTGAAAATTAACTTGTTAGACATGCCATTATTCTAATACCAAATTAGATATGCTATTCAAGCGACAGTGAAAAAAGGTAGTCAAGTAAATGCACACTAAATTGCATTTTAGAATGCTGCACCATAGCCTTACGATGAAAGTGAATCATTAATTAATTCAGCTCAGTTCTGAGGAGAAAAATGGTTGAAAGCTCAATTTTTCATGATATAATTCACCAATGGTAACATCAAGACATTCCTGCAAAGGAATATAGTGGATTACCTGCTGAAGCCAGTTTAATGCTACGTCATAGAAGCTTTCTTCCACGAGAAACTGCCCCACTGCATGTAGTACTTCATTTGCAACCTCATTTGAAAGTTGATCAACAACCGGTCCAGTTTGCTCCATCAACTTTACAAGTAATTCAGCATCACCAGTTGAAAGAATCTCAGCATAAGCAGAGTCCATATCCTCAAGATGAACAGCATCCATCGCGCGAGTCCAGGCCTCCCAAAGTGGGCCTCTTCCATCCCCTTGGATGTCATCATTCAAAGCTTCTCCATCCAGTTCAGGAATAGCAACTCTTGCAGCGGCCCTTGAATTTCCATTATCTTCACCAGCCCCTCTAATAGCTTCCAGTGTTGCTTCATCTATTGAGGCCCGCCATGCACTTCTGGCAGAAGGACCCTCACCAAACCTAAAGGGTCCCTGCCCTTTATCCCAAGCTCTCCGAGAACCCGCTTGATCATTATTCCGTTCATTTCTTGCCATCCTATTGTCAGATGAAACAGAATCTAATCCTCTCCTGACATTCATACCACTTCTTGATCCAGAATAAGCATATGAGTCCCATGGTTCAGAATCTGGTCTCCAAGATGGGTTTTTCGTACCAGAAGCCATACCATCTGCAGAGAAATACCTTTCTGCAAATCCCATCCGTCCATCACCACTCCTCCCAAATTTTGATTCATGGAAACCATTGTATTTAGATGATCTGCCAGGAGATGAATCAAAGCCCGGTGCTGGACCACCTCTCCTGCCTGACGAGAGTGATATTTCCCGAGCCATTTCCTCAACAACTCTCTCAAGACCACGTACTCTGTTCTCCAAAGTAACCATGCTGTCATGAGATCCTCCCATGAAATCCTGAAAGTTGACAAACAGGCAATCTTCAGTCGTTAGCCCAACAATATGTTTAGTAAGTTTAAAAATCAGCATGCAATCATGCACCTCTCAGCTGCTTTAGTCTCATTTACAATGTACATAAAAAATTGAGTATACCTAAAGGAAGCAGGAAGCTATAACATGTATCTGAATTATGCAACAAAATAATCAAATGAAGTACCACATCAGGTGGACAAAGCAATCAAATTTCTTTCTAAATATGTAGAAAGTTATTTTAAAATAACAAATAAACTGGGTAGCAGAACTCAACAAGCTTGAGTATGGGTAATCCTAAGGTTTGGGCAACCTCAACTTCAAGCTTGAGATACTGAGCTCAGCTCTATAGAAGCATGAATAAGCTCAAGATCGGCTCAATAAGGACAAAAACTTGTATCATTGCATGTTTTTCAGTTGATTACACATTAGAGTACTCTTGTACTCCTTCTGTCCCATTGATTATGCAATTGTGGGAAACGTGCCGGTCAAACTGTGTCAACTTTGACCAAGTTTATAGTAAAAAATATTAGGATTTATATCTCGAAATAAATTTGTTATGAAAATATATTTCATAACCATTTCATAACCGATCTAACGGTACTTATTTTGTTTCATAAGAGTTAGTATTTTTTTCATATAACTTTAGTCAAAATTTGCAAATGTTGACTTCTCGGGATGTGAGAATTGCATATTCATTGGGACGGAGGAAGTACTCAATAAGGCTCCAGAACTCTATTGATGCATGTAGAAATATATCTTATAAGCTCAAAGCTCACTAGGACAATCAAAGTATTGTAATTCATTGCTTAATGGTAATGAAATCCGGTTTCAACCATAGCGGAAAAGAATGCTCACTAGGATAGGCATACATTAATATGCCATACATATATTATATCTTCAGACCTAAACCTAATTCAGCAAACCTCAAGAGAGCTCAACAAAGCCCAAGCACAATACCAATAAGTATTTGATCCCAAGAAAGAGTTAAAATCTCAGCTCAATTGGGCAGACGAAAGTCTAGATAAATGCTTGTCGGGCCCAAGCTTTCAGTATTTGGCATACATGTAAAGCTTGTTCATTTGTGCTGTTGTGTAGTGAGACAAATCTAACCTCCGTATGATAGCTAAAGGAAAAAAAAATTTGACATCAAAAGGTGGCCAATGCTGAAAACATAGCTTCGTGACTACATAGTTGAGTAGTTGACTGAGTTGAGAAAAGTCTTATTCGTAGTCTTAATAGTTGACGTTCCTGGCATTAGTTCCTCGTCACCAATCACAAAATTCTCTTTTTCTTACCAGAAAACAGGAAATGGAACTTCAAGCATTCTAGAAATAACGACAAAACTAACCTGCAACATGTTCATGAGACTAGTTTGCTGCCTCTCCAAGTGTGACAATTGCCTCTGTATTGCTAACCAATTTGTTTTATTATTTATGAAAGGACCTTCACCAGGAATGTTCATGGTTGCAGCAGTGGAATCTTTTGTGCTGGGTTCGCCCCTATCTTCAACATCAGCTGTCCTAGCTTTTGTATCTTTGTTTCTATTAACCCTTTGGCCAGCCCATTTATCCCGAATATTTTGAAAATTAGAGCTAGCACGCATTTGAGTTAGATTTGCTTCATCTTCAGCTGATCCATTGCTGTCAGCTGGACCAACAGGATGATCATCTTCTTCCGTTTCATCTTCACTTCGTAAGTGAGATTGTAGAGTCTTGCGGGGGACTACAACCTCAACTGCCAAGTCATCTGTTTTCCTTGTCTCAAGCTTTTGGAAAAACTCAGGGTTCAGTTCCCTGTCAGTTAATGTTGGTCTTTTCTTCAAAAGAACTGCTGCCTTTTCAGCTATGCTACTGCCCTTCATGTTGTTACCAGGTGAGTCCAGTTTCCCTTCACCATCAGCTAGATCCTTATTTCTACCATCTGCTGCATGTGAATTGTTTTACATTGTGTGGAATAGTAAAACCCTCAACGATATAGTACAATTGCTAAACAAACAGACATTACCATTTGCATCTTCTCCAGTCAACTTTTTCCACAACTGTACTGCATCAATCATGCTATCTCTGACAGGCCTTACCTGTGACAAGAATATGATGACTATGACATGATTATGAATACAAAAGTATGTATATTGTGGTCATCTGAAAAGGTTTCATAAGCAGCAAGAGGGCCTCAAACGTAGATAGACGACAAAGAATTCTAGGTTACCTTATCAAAACGGCAAGCTTCGAGTGCAGCAATGGTTGGAGCTGTTCCGTCACCTATTAAGTGACCAGAATGGGTAGCAAAGGCACATAAAGTATCAGCAGCTGCTTTTCTAGTAGCCCAATCACTGTTCTCAAGGCAGTCGCGGATACTTTGCAGAGTCTGCTGCATATTCTGGGAACTGATTGCTCCCACCTGAAGGTGAGATATGAAAAGATACTCAAATTATGACGCCCAATAACCATGATATCATTGTAGAATGGTAAGTATAACCGCATAAGCACAAAGAAAACTATACTATCATCGAAGGAAATATTGTCATGATAAAACTACATAAGGCTCAGAGGCTCCTGAATCATGATATACCTAAAGCTCCTGTAGGTTTAGCACTGAAATCTTATATGAATATAACCAACAAAATTTAAAGAGGTGAGCTGGAACCTTAACCGCCATGATCCGTGTTATCATAATAGATGAATCATGTAAAAGTAATAATAAAGCAAAACCACAATTACAGCCCAACCTAGCAAGCTACATGCTACTGTAAATAAAAAGTTTTAAAAAATAATATCTGAAACACTCAAACACACTCCAATACTGTAAATCAAAAGACTAATGCACGACTACCATCCAACACGGCTCATGCATCCAACAAGTAATAGGATAGACAAGGACTGTCTTGTACAGTTCTACTGTCTCAATAACATATGAAATAAATCAGGAAAAAACATTTTAATTGAAACTCTAGTATATACCCGCCATATCCCCGCTTCTCATAAATGATAATCCATGGTGAAACTAGAGAGAGAGAAATGTCATTAAAAGGTCAATTAAGCTCCTATTTATGGACCTAAAAAATCACAACAATATGATATTTTCCATTGTCCGTCAAATAGAAACAAATAAACCAATACTGGTTGTTCACTGGTAAGACATCAAGCATTGAACTTCCACATTCACTCTATCAGGAGTCACATTGTGATGGCAGTGCTTATGCTTTAAAACCCTATCTCCATTTGCCAAAGTAATGTTTCACCAGCAGTTTGAAAACTTATGTCAACCCTACACTTTTCTGTGAGATACACAAGCCAAAGTACCACAAAGCGCTGGAAGCCCTAATCTGAGTAGATGAAAAGATTCAATGCCCTACAGTGCAAGTAATCTACCAAATAGCAAAGTCTTGACCTGCTTACCTGGATTTTTCCATACCTAATAAAGTTATCAGGAAATGCACAAGGCCACAACCAAAAACAATATTACTATTCGAAAAAGAACATGAGACTTCAAAATAACCCCTGCCTTCAGTCTAGGATAAAATTACGGCCTGAAATACGACCAATAATTAGCAAGGCCTTCTAATATCTGGCATTCCTTGAGTAAAATCGTGGAACACAACTACACAAGGCACGCACAACAAATTTAGAAAGGGAGCACCCACCTGCGCCAAACTTCCCATGACGCCTAGCAATGCCGCCTTTGCTTGCACGCCCTGCCCACCGAGCAACTTGCAAATCCTAGGACCGAGCTTCCCAAACATGCTGATGGCACCAGGTCCAGGCCCCGCCCCTTCCACCGCCTTGGCCAAGCATGCGGCCGCCCCACCCTGCACTGCTTTGTTCTGCTCCCCCATCACCTCGAACAGCGGCTTTACGAACAGCGTCACGGTCGCATTGCCCGCCTCGGCAACGCCGGAAGCGGACAGAGGGCGGAGGTACACTGCGGCGAGCTGGCCCGCGACGTCTCGGCACGCGTCGCGCACTGAGGTGTCGGACGCCGGGTCCTTGAGCCGCCGCGCGAGGTGGGCGAGCACCTTGTGGAGGTGCGGCGCGGCGGCGTCCGGGTGCGACGCGCAGAGCGTGGCGAGGAGGCGCAGAGACTCGCGCCTGGCCGGGGAGGCGAGCCCCGGGGAGTCGGACGCCAGCGCGTTGAGCAGCATGGGCACGGCGTCGGTCGACGGCGGCGCGCGGATGATGCGCTCCAGCTCATCTACGGCGATGTGGTGCGTGTCGCGGTCCGAGAGCTTGGCGAGCGCGGCGAGCACGCGCGACTTGAGCTCCGCCATCGCGGCGTTCTTCGACGGCGTCGCGCCGGAGGCGGCCGACAGCGGCGGCGGAGGCGCCGCCCCTCCGCCAGCCGACGCGGCGTTGGAGCCGGGGTTCGGCGGCGGCGGCGGCGGCTGCGCTGTGGTGGGCGACCTAGGGTGGGATTTGACGGCGGATTTGGAGAGCGCGGTCGCCATTGCGGTGGGAATCTGGAGTAGAGGGGGGAGCAGTGGGAATGGCGAGGTCAGATTTGAATTGGTGGGTGCGGGGTTTGGGTGCTAATCTGGGGCATTTGGTGGCGGCTTTGATGTGGATTTGGTGGGATTTGTGGCGCTTTTGGATCGATCGTCAGGTTTGGAATGTGGTGTTTGGGTTGATTTGGGAATGGGGAGGTGAGATCTCGCCTTGGGGCGAAGATTGAGATGGGTTGGGGAAGAGGAGTCGGCGAAGGAGGGTTCAAGATTCTTGTTGGCTGATGAGAAGAAGAGGGGAGGGCAGTGTCAGTGGGGGAGAGGGAGTGAGGGTCCACTAAAGAACTACAGTAACACAGCTGGACCCGCTTGGCAGGGACTCTGTCAAGCCATTTTCTCGATTTCTCCACGTACTCCCTCTTTACTTTTTAAAATCGACGTTTAACCATTCATCTTATTCAAAAATTTATAAAAATATAGAAAAAACAAATCAAAATTAAAGTATTTCTAATAATAAATAATTTTATAATAAAATAATTTATTGTTTCACAGAACTTTTAAATAAGACGAATGATTAAAAAGAGATAGTTAAAATTGTAAAACGACACTTAGGATGGAGGGAGTAATCTGTAATTCTGAATTACTGTATATTTCTCAAATACACTATATATGATTTCTGTTTATTAGTATTGAGGTTTATTTATTCCATGTGCATGGTCTATTATTATAGACCAAAATGTAACATGACTACATGACCCTTGTTCGTTCGACTTCTATTCCAAGGAGCCTTGAGTGTTTATTTTTATTATTTTTTTTCATAACAAATCAGCACCATCCAAGAAGAGTTTCTTGGTCGTCCATCACGGACAACACTTTGATGGGGTCGGACACGCCTGTTTAATAAGGGAAAAATTATGTTCTATGTGCTTTGTTGTAAGATTGAAGTAAGTTATGTACGATTCCTATGAAATCTATGCATTCCAACATGCCCTTAAAATTCATGTGATTGTACGAGTTAGAATATTGTGTTCAAACATGATACAAAGTTCATTCAAACAAATTAGGATACAATTGTTTTCATGGTTTGTCATTCTTTCACGTGCCCACACGAGTTAGAGCGGGGTGTTTAGGCATGGTGTGGAATCCGATTCTGAAACGAATTGAAAAGCATGAAACAATCTTTGATAAATTCTTATGTAGCATGTGTCCAATCCTAGTACGTAGTTCAATTCTTATGTGATTATTGACTTCTAGCTATAAATCGTCCAGATAACCAAGCATCAAGTTGAACGTTGTGTTGCAACACACGTGTATTTTGCTATAGTATAGTAGCGATAAATACATCAGCCCTTTGCTTTACAAAAGTAATTGACAACTTTGAATTCCATTGTTCATATTTGACTAACATTGTTTGTTTAAATACTTAGTTAAGCCAAGTGAAAAGTGTATTATTGGGAAAAATCGTAAACATGTCATACTCCTATATTTTTGCCTATTCATATAAATATTTCACAGAAAAACAACCGAACATTCAATAGTAAAATTAAAAATGCTAGATATTGTTAAACAATGTTAAAATTACTGTACATTGTGTAACCATTATGCGTGCATTTAGGAAATGAGAGGGTATCTATCAAGGCCTCAAGGGCTTGCAACGGACGGCTACCGTAGAGCAAGAACATGCCAAAATCGCTTCATGGTACTATGGTAGCACGAGGGGCAGAGGTAGTGGCAGATGCATACATCCACGTGGTAAACGAGCTCTTGCCGTCGCCGCCACTTTGCTTGGCCAACCGATGGACGGCCATGTGCCGACAATTGCAGGTTGTGGACGGCTCAGACCACAGGTGTGCCATGCATACAAAATTGTCCATTGCCAGTAGTACGTACTAAGTTACTAACCCTTGTTGGACCCATACGGATAAACTCGTTTCCAATTCAAGAACAGGAGTAAATTTCACTTTGTTTTTGTTTTAATCTTCTTGCCAAATCTTAAACATTTCATGATTTCTAGGTCCTCTAATTATTCGGATGATTGTTCTTTAAAAAATTAGCTACTTCTTTAGTGGTAAGTCTCATGTCCATTGACAACAAGACATTTTCATTGACCTTTCAACTTCAAATTCTCTTAGCACAGTATTTTTGGGGTGTTTACAGGAACAAGAGTAGCGTGATTACATATAGGTGGAGGTTTCGTAGCGAACTAGGCGTGTGGGTTCATGGCGAGTTGGGCGCGAGGTTTATGCCAAGCCGGCAAGCGAGGTCCACGGTGGTTACTCCTCATCTGCGACCGTGTGAAGAAGCACCGTGTGGAAAAACAATGAGAAGACACCGCGGCGGCCCGCGCAAGCTCCGTGATTGTCGCAATGTCCTGTTCGAGCTTCACGGCAAGCACGCACAATAAAAATCCAAATTGAGTTGTCTTAAAAACATCCAAATCGAACTCCCTATATATCTAGTTGTCTCTCAGAGAAAAGGGGAAAGATATATAGTGTATGTTTTGACAAGCGTCAGCCATCGCTGCCGCTCCACTTGCCGGTCTACGGCAAGCTCGTGGCCATGAAGACCCAAGAGCTCGTGCCCACCACCTCACCACCGCCAGGGCACTCCCAAGTCCAACTATAGTGCTTCTACCAGCAATGCCAAAAATCGAATGGACGCAGACATCCGGCGTTGGGTGGCCGTGCGTGACCTCCGTGATTGTGGCGAGCCGGCACATCCGATCGAGCTCGTCGACCGACATGTGCATATGGCGCTTGTGGGGGAGGAAGTGGGAGCACGGGATCCCTTGGTCGGTGATGGAAATGATGATCCGCTCCCATGAGCCTGTTCGTTTGGGCTGAAAATAAGCGCTGATTTGAGTTGGTGCTGATTTGTTGTGAGAGAAAAATACTGTTACATGGCTGAAAATAAGCGGCTGATTGCTGAAACGAACAAGCTGTCGAGTGTGATGGTTTCCATCGACTTTTTTTTGCGACGTCTTTCCATCGACTTTGGGATGAGTGAAGACGTTGTTTCTAAACTGAAACAGTTTTTATGTTTTCTTTTCTCTTCTTAGTAACTCCCTTGCGCAAATGATTAGATGGCATGTCAATAAATGTATATAGAAACCATAGTTGTTTTGCATTTGACTGTCCTAAAAGATAAGAAAACACCCAAAAAAGTTTTTCAGAAATCTCTCAGCAGTTGGACAAGGAAAATGACATTATTCCATTCAAAGGTAAAACTTACTCTCATCATCTAACGAAATGTGATTTGTAATTTGAGGCTCAGCCCTGTTCATCTGTATGAAAAAAGCAATGATTTCTACTGATACTAATTTATTTTGAGAGAAAAATATTATTATACGTCTGAAAAGAAGCCAACTGAACAAGTGAAAAAGAAGAAAATGCATAGCATAGAAACGAGTGCTTTTGGGTTGAAGGTTGGTGAGGTGGGTGCCGGAGTCGCATTGGTGGGAGAGGCCGTCACATCAGCGACAGCAACAGCTTTGCCGGTTGCGATGACGCCCTTGTTACAACCGAAGCAAGCGGCTCGAGTGGTTGGCACGTCCATTTTGTTCCTTGCCAATGGAGTCAATTTCCTTTAGAGCCTACGGTGGGAGGGCGTATGCAATCCTGCAGTTGATCGGGGGATCGCTGAGAGCACCAACTTGATCTAGATCAACCTTCCACTTCGCGCCATCAGCGGTCCGTTGCTCGCCGGGAGCCTCCTTGTGACAGCATCATCTGCCTTTTGAATGTCGATCTTTGGAATCTTGGACGTGCTCAATGTAAATCCCAAATATCGTATGGGGAAGCAGCGATCTGACAGCACAGAATATCCCTCCATGTTCGTTTGACCAATCACCGTTTATTCAATCACGAAACAATATTTATCTCTTATAATAAATCATCATCAGTCAAAACCAGCGTTTATTTTCAGCCCAAACAAACAAGACCGAGCACTTTGCTAAAATTGTCATTAGCCTTGATGCATCGCCGAAGATGGCGAGGATCTCTTACTCACAAAAATTATAAAATCTTGAATTACAAAAATATGTTTATTAAGCAAGTTATTGAAAAAAATAAAAATGAGAATGGTGTATGGCGTAAGAAGAATTTGAAAAACAAATCTATCGAAAACACAAATATTCTCTTTTTTTTGTCTTGCCTTGCGATAGTAAAAAAAAAATCTTCTAGGTCTATCTACTCATCTTATGCATAATTATTTTAATATATAGTTTTGAAAAAACAGTTGGTTATGCAATTGCACACGGTAAGGGTTGGAGCCAAAAAATTGAAGGGCAGGAGGGTGGGGGGCTGTCGACAATAGAAAAGAGAATTGTATGCACACATAAGCTCTACTTTAGAGAAGATAACTAGTGGGACTTTCTCTTACACCACACACACAAGCATGAAAGAAAAAGAAGTCAGCTGTCAAAAAAAAAACAAAAGAAAAGAAAAAGAAGTCCAACTCACCTAGATATCTTGATTAGGGCAATAATTAGAGGGGGGTACTATGTGAAAACTGAAAATCAAGAAAAAAGAAAATAAAAAGAAGTGTTTACTTCCCAAAATTTTTTTATCTTTTCTCATCGCATCAATTGTATTTTATACCTGCATTTTTGCCTGACTAGCTCAAAATAAATTTTTTAAGTCTACTTAAATCATGATTGGACAAAAGTTATCAAATACAAACGAAAGTACTATAGTGCATTTTGATCCCTTTTCACTAAACGGCCCCTAGATGGTTTCCGGCGATCGGCCTGGAAAAAGTTGTTAATGGCAGGCACCTTTTCCGTTTCAAAAAAAGAAATCCGACGTGCCGAAATATATGGATCAGGCTTCCCGGTAGAAGCCCATTAGGCAAACAAGTCCACGACTCCGTGGGGAATCTCAGCCCACGCACTTCGCTTGAGAGGACAACAGGCCCACGAAACGAGTAGAACTGCGCTGGTCCAAACGAATCCGCGGCAAACATGTGTGAGATAGAGGACGTAGGAGTAGACAAACCAGCTCGGCAATCATTGACCAGCCAAATGGAAATGGACTGTTCGTCCGTCGTCGGCAGGACAGGACATTTGTTGCAAGGGGACTGGAACTCAACCACTGCACGGGCGTCGTCGTTGCTCGTAAGCTCTAATTAAACCCTGTTCGGATTCAAGGGGATAGTAGTTAGTTTAGATTCTTGAATCCAAATAGGTCTAACTAATTGTTAGCTGAATATTTATATAAGAACTATATATACATATTGGTTGAGCCAAAGTACTGTAGCTTCGACTTGGAAGCACGCTGCTCTAATACATGTAAGAAGCAGCATATAGGAAAAAATGACATTTAAAAATCGGTACATAACTATCGCTAGTGAAGATATATATACTTGAACAATGGGATTTGCGGGGTAAAGTGTACGAAAACAATTGACATTGAGTAGAATATACTCCTAGAATATAGCATGCCGATTATCATACCACTGTACTCGCTACGCCGCGCCGCTGCAGGGGCCGTTTGGTTTCAGGCCACCGCCTGCCATGCCGCAGGTTCGGCAGCGCCACAGCTCGGTGGCGGAAGAAGGCCGTGTTTAGCTCTTAGTTGCAGTTACAATTCTACACTGTAGCATGTTCGTTTGTATTTAATAACTCTTATCCTGTATTTGATAACTTTTGTCCAATCATAGTCCAAGTAGACTTAAAAGATTTGTCTCGTGATGTACATGCAAAAAGTATAAACATGCAAACATTTCGTCTATATTTAATGTTCCATACATGTGCCGCGACGTTAATGTGACTAGTTGCAATTGTAATTTAGGGTGGATGCCGAAGTGGCCGCCACACGCCACACCTCGCCACAGTGAATAACGATAAGAAAATGAGGAAAACGACAGTTATGGCAGCCATACATTACGCAGCAAAAAAAAAAAAAAGCACTCGCCAAACTGTGGCAGTTTTTGTTGTGGCAAGCTGCGGCGGGAACCAAACACCCCCTTCTCGTCGATCCGCCGGACCGCCACGGACGCCGACGCCGACGCCGACGCCGACGCCGACGCGCCATCGGTCGGGAACTCGGGATGGCATGTAACGTCGCTGTCAGGTGCTGTTTTTTGGAGATTGGCCAGATGCGGCCGTGGCCCTCCGTGACACTCGCTCGTCTGTGTCTGTCTGTCTCGGTCGGATTCGGGATTCCTTCCCTTATTTGTGCTGCCCCAGGCCGGGATTTATATTCACTCTATTCGACTGTGCAGAAATTTGGCTAGATTGAATTCTACAGTTAAAATTCGATTAGATTGAATTTTATAGCTGAATTATTGTGAGAAAAAAATACTGTTCTATACCTGAAAATAAGTTAAATCTAACTCAAGCGAACACAGTACACAGACACTTTTTTAAGGACGTGAATATTGAAACTAAAACTTTAACAGATCCTAATTTGTTGTGAAAATAAAACACGGTTAAAATAATTTATTTTAGCTAACTCTGAAACCCATGTACATATATAATTAATAACAACTACTCCCTCCGTCCCGTTGAGAGTGTTGTTTTTCACTTTTAATTTTCTTGTTTGACAGTTCGTTTTATTTAAAATTTTTATGAGAATAATAAAATAATTAAATTATTATTAAAATATCTCTAATGATTTAATAAGTCAAAACAAAATAAATATTATTTGTATGAAAATTTTAAATAAGATAAACAGTCAAATAAGATGACTCAGAGTTCAAAACGACACTCACAATGAGACGAAGAGAGTATATACTTACAATCCACCTCGTTTCGTTTCTAGCCTAGAGCCCAAGCCCATCTACAATGTTATCCTCTCCTGGCTAGCAAAGCAGCTGATCGCGCGCATGTCTCCTCTGCCTAGCACCTCCGCTGATGCAGCACTCATGCTTGTCAACCTGACAATAATAATGCCACTAGTACATTCCAACGAGCCGGTTTACTCAACTCATCAAAATTTATTTATTTCATTTGGACCCACATCTGTTTTGTAGCGGTTGAGTAACAATATAAACTATGTATATTCAGTGTTTGTCAAACTCAAACCTGACACGTTCAAGATTAGGTAGGACCGTACAAATTTCGCTTAAAAAAAATCGCTTAAAATGGATTCCCACAAATCCTGCAGGCTGCGGGGAACAGGAATCATGAGCGTGTTCCGCGTCGAGAGGCACAACGCACGCTCCGCGGCGCCCCACTCGGCGCCAACTATTTTGACCGCTCTACTTTTCATTTTTTTTATAGGTTATATAAGCTTCTTTTCAGACGTTCTGTTTCTAGGGGTTTTTTTTTTTTTACTCTTTCATTTTTGAATCGGGCTCACATTGAAAGGGCATCTTTGCTTCATTACGTCGACTTGCGGACTCATCAAAATTCCAAAAGCATAGCTTGAATTGTTCGCTGTCCATTCAATTAAGATTTTATTTTTTTAAACATAAAATAATATTTTACTCTCCTAACAAATCAACATCAACTAAAATCAGAGTTTCTTTTTAGACAAATGAATAGGCGAAAAGATCTCTTTTCTTCCAAACTAAATTATGCAGATATTTTTTCTTCCATACTAAATTACGCGCCTTCTATCGTAAGATGTGAATTGGGACATGTCCCCCCACACCCCTCAAGACAGGAAAGCAAATTTCTTGGCTTTGGATACCATATGGTTATTACTGGGTACCGTGCATGTGCTATGTTTGGTTGGCGCTGCAGTTTTAATGGTGGTCAATGGCTTAATGCACAAGTTTCTCTTTTTTATTATCTTCTCCGGCATATAGTACACTGTTATAATTTGGATAGTGGTCATTACAGTAAAAAAGTTTGCCTTATTATGACTAGTAATGGGACGAAACAGAAAGATATGTTCGCAGTGGATACAGCGAGCAGCACTTACATGTAGAATTAAAAAAAAATCATAAGCCGGCATTTCACGGCTTTTTTAATATATAAACCTGCCTAATACGTAATAAATAAAAAAGAAAAATAAAACTGTTCACACACGACATGACAGGACAGTTTAGTAAAGACAAATGTGGGAAGAGGTGGCTCCTCAACCCCGAGGAAGAAGAACACAAGGCACAGCCGCACAGGCAGGCATAAATGGGGAGAGGAGAGGAGTCACAAGTTGCGCTCCTCAACCTCAAGGCAACGCCGCAGGCCATTTGAACGTGACAGGCAGGCAGGGCTCCCCTTCACTTCATCTTCAATTCTGCTCGGAAGCTATCTGCCCCTCCGTTCCTCCACCTCCAGTCCCCGTGCGCAGGTATGCCTCACTTATGCTCCTCGTGTGATCTGCGGCCAGTTTCTAGCTTCCTTGCATGATCTGTTCGAGTAGTTGTTCTCGGAGATTAGATTTCCGTGGGGAATTACTAGTGGAAGCCTCCTGCAGAGGGGAAACGCTTCCGATTTGCTGAGCGAATCTGGTTTGTTCTATGCCATTTCTCTCAAAATCAAATGATTTCCTTCTCTCTCTTTTTTCTCCCTCTCTCTCGGTGTTGCCGATTGCTGAGTCTCCGTGCCGTGCCTCAGGGACTGGACTAGTAGTGAATTACTAAATGGTTGTAATTGTATTCTCGTAGCAACAAAGTTCTTTGCATCTTGCTGTGCCTGATGGAGGACCTCAACTAATCTGCTTTGGAGCGCTGGCGTTGGATTCTCTTCCAATCTGCCTCCTGAGTTTTGGCTTGCAATCTTGTATTACCAAGTACAACATCTGCCATCTGGCCCCAAAAGTCAAAACCCTGTCCTAATCCTGGAACGGAAGTACTGCAAGCCTGCAACTCCTGTCGTCTGCACCCATTTATTTCTACTTCTTCTCAAAGGAACATCTTCCAAATTCGTGTTTCAGCGTTTGTTTGTTTCATCCTAGTTTACATATTTATTTATAGGTTGAGTTTGGTGAACAACCTCACATGATTCGGAGTGGAGCTACATTTTAATTTGTTCATTAAACTAGTCCCCCCTCAGGAATCCAGTGACTGAATAAAAAGTAAGCAGGTATCCAAAGGCAGAAAGGGGGTCAGGGGATGGTAGGTTCTTTGCTTTGCCGTCTTGGCCATCTCATGAGTAAGAGAAGTGATTCTGGATGCTTGCCACCAGCTGTTTCTTTCCCTTGCTGCTCTTGGTGGTCAATCATTTTGATCACCACAACCTTTCTTTCCTAGGAGATGAAAGGAAAGGGCAGAACAATAGGCCATCCCATAGTCACAAAGTTTTCGGGTCGATGGGGTCAAGGTACGGGGTCGCGGTACGTGGTACACTACTTGTGGGACATTTTTACACTTCAGATCGAAAATGAACCCATGAACCCGGGTCGAAATCGACGAACCCGGTTCACGGGTCGAAGGTGGTGAACCCGTTTTATGTGACTATGGGCCATCCAGAGTCCCCTACACATACATGCATGTCCTAAAAAGCCGGCATCAGTGATCGAATTGGGGCAAAAAGGAGAGGAGGAAAAGTGGGGAGCAACCGAGCAGCGTTTGGATGTAGTGGATCTTTACACCTCAGTTTGTTGGTGGAATCCTCCACTGAGAATTCCTTTAGAAACCACGCAGACAGCACATTGTTTTCCATGGTCATCTTCCATTGACTCCTCTTATTTCAGGGTCACCACAACTTCTGATATTGTTGAGATCTCCCAATCTACGTGAAATACTCGTCAGCGCTACATTAATTATAGCGTTAAGTTAACTGATCAATGATGCGTTTCCGGCGATGTAGTATGTTTTCCACTCAGTGTCATGTGATTTCAACCTAATATTCTTTTTCTGCAAAAAAAAAAGGGAGTATAAAAAGTGTCGCACACTGGCACTTATATTTACGGATAAATGTTGTGTGGGTATCGTATTTCTTGAAGTAAGATCAAATATCTACTAGATTTGCTTGTGTGGATTTATCATAATTCTTGAATTAGCAATACAAGTGGGTTGACTCTGTGCAATCATAGTGGTTGAATCATTCCAAGCTTATCACTCTCTTTGTTTTATCAAACAGCAATCATGGCAGACAATTGCCTGCAATTTTACCCTTCTCATCCTGCATACTACTAAAGATGCCATGATTTAATTCCTCTTGTTACGCAACCTTTTTCCTTACTTTTAACCACTGCAGTACACTGTCAGCCTTTCACCACTCACGGCCTTTTGCTTGCTTGATCCAATTGTTGCTTCAAGCTTTGCCCACCTGCTACTTGTATGAAAACTAACCAGTCGCCAGTGTTCTGTCTGACTGAAACAGATCATGCCTTGCGCCACCGAGGTCGTCCATCGTGAGGGAGGCACGATCAAAGTAGGTACAACGGGTACCATCGGCTCACTCATGACAAGGGAACTGGATGCCATCAAGGTCGTGCCACAGGCAGCTGCGGGCACCCCACGCCTGAGGCGCCAAGGCTGTCCGGTCTCGGTGCCATGTGGAGCCACTACTCCTCGGAAGCTTATGCTGAGGAAAAGCTCATCCGACATCTCCAGCAGCAGCAGCAGCAACAACAACAACAGAACTGACCGTGTGAGCGCCGAAGAGGCCTGCAAGCCGAGGAGGGTCTCCCGGAGAAACACCTTCGACTCGCCGATTCTACGATCCGATGGTGTGCTTGTGGACCGTGCCCCAAGCGCTAGCAAGGCGAAGAAGAAGGGGAGCGTGTACGGTGTCGAGGTGGTGGACGTCAAGTGCGGCAACCCAATGAGCAGCCGACTCAGGAAGCTCGGCTTCTCCAAGCTGTCGGAGACGTTTGCATAGCTTAATTTGGTGGAGCTTGGCAAGGACCATCACCAGCATCTGAATTGAAGGATCTGCTTGCTGCTGCCCTTTCCCTGAGGGTGTCCTAGGCTTTGGAGGCCAGATACCATGTGCCGGATTTAGTGCAGCAATCGTCCACCTGACATTGTCCATTTGTCCGGGCTTGTATGCTGCAATCCAGTTTGCATCTAGTTGTAGTCACTTTTCTAGCTGTTCTTTTTCCTTCATATGTGGAAACTGCAGTTCGCTCTATGTATGGCAAGTTAATCTATGATGAAAAAGCGGCTCCCATCTGACATAATCACGTAAGGTCATGAACCTGTTAGTGTAAGGAGGCACACTGACCTGGCCTGTTAAAACTGTTGGTGTAAGGATGCACACTGACCTGGCCTGGCCTGTTAGTGTTAAACTGTTGGTGTAAGGATGCACACTGACCTGGCCTCCGCTGGATCTTTACCCAGAAAGTTTCAATCTGCAGAACAGAAAAGACACTCAGTATCTCCCCTGCACTTCCTGAATATCTGCCGCGCTGTCGTGCACCATCAGATTAAAAAAGCAGCTGAGAGATTCACAGTTCAGGTAGTGATCGTCCGTCACTCACCTGATTTTGCCAAACTCTTAGGCTAAGCATCCATATATAAAAGGAAAGGGAAACACAAGTGCAGGGCCAAACACTTGTGTTAAAGCTGCGGCGTGTCAACTTATCCACTTCCTCAGTACTGCAGCTCAGTGCCCGCCCCAGCCCTTCCCAGCCTCTCGCTCTCCCGACCTCCGCGCTCCAAACAAGAAGCCGAGCCCAGAGGCAGAGGCGGAGGCGGCGGCGGAGGAGGAAAAACCATGGCGTCCATCCCGTGCACCTTCCAACTCAGCACGGCGGCGTCGAGGAGGGTGTCGCCGCGGGCGGCGGCGCAGGGGAAACGCCAAGGCCAAGGAGGAGCGGGGCTGAGGACGCCGCCGCTGGGCGCGGGACGTCGGGGCCTGGGGTGGCTCCGGCCGTCGCGGCTGAGCCGCGTGGTGCCGGCGAGCGAGAGCGGGCGGGCGGGCCCCACGTGCTGGTTCAAGTTCGGCAACAAGGACGCCGAGGGCGCAGGCATCTACGGCAGCCAGGCCAGGGACGACTTCGACCGCGACGACGTCGAGCAGGTAGGCGCTCCTGCATTTCTTCCATTTCGCGTCGTCTGTGTGGATCGTCGTCGCGAGAGAGCATGTGCATATGTCTAAACCAACCAGCCGTCGCCGGCGGCGATGGACACCACCGCAGTACTTCAACTACATGGGGATGCTGGCGGTGGAGGGCACCTACGACAAGATGGAGGCGCTGCTGAACCAGGACATCCACCCCGTGGACATCCTCCTCATGCTGGCTGCCTCCGAGGGCGACCGCCCCAAGATCGAGGAGCTGCTCCGCGCCGGCGCCAGGTTCGACGTCAAGGACGTCGACGGCCGGACGGCTCTCGACCGGGCCGCCGACGACACCAGAGAGTTCATCCTCGGCTTCGCCGCCAACAAGGCCTGAAGTGGACGATCGTGTGCACGTCTTCCGTGCCTAATTCTTCTGGACATTTTGGCGGACCTGGGTGTAAATTTTTTCGTTTTCTGGAACTGGTGGAGAGTGTTCAAATCAACCGGGAGGTTCACAAGCTGTTTGCAGAGGTAGCTTTCCGTAGTCAGCTGTATTCTTACTTAATTCTGAGGGTGTATTGTACTGCGACCTGCCAAATTGCTCAATAATATGGTCATGCCTCGTTAAGAGCATGTCATTTTCATCATTAAATGAAAGCTGGAATTCAAACAAACTGCATGAGAGTCGTGGGGGCAGGCTTGAGCTTGAAGAAAATCAGAGCCAGCGAGCCGCCGCCCAATAGCCAGCTTAGCACTTGATGTGTTAACTGTTTATTAATGCAGAGATGTGGTTCAAGATAAATATAAAATATTGATCAGCATGAACCAAAGTGATCAGAACCAATGGGCTTGGAAAGTTTATGCCACTGGCAGCATTCGCATAAACTGTGGAAACTGTGGAAACTCCTACAGCAATCATTTAGGTTTCTATCATAAAATTTCACTTGGATAAGGTACCTGTAAGCCGCTAGCTAGCAAGTGAACGTCGTTAGACACCAAAACATTGCGATAGTGCATTCTCCTAGCTGAAGCAAAAATCCACATCCAGATTACAATGCCTTCATCATGCTTTTATTCGTCAGCTTAACTACTCTGTTCATGAGTACAAAGTTTACATAGGCTTTCTCGCCCAAAGATTCAGTAAGGGGGAACACTCTGTCAATACGCCTGCACAACGAGATATAAACCTCTATAACCCCACTATGAATCCACCCAATACTTATTCATTCCCTGTTGTCCATGACCATTTTGCTATACTTTTGTATGGTTTGTCAATGTCCCTAACTACAAAACGTTGGGTAAGTGGCAGCTGTACTTCAACTTGGGATGCGAACGGAGCGCTTGCTGCAGAGCTGTATCCACAGTCACACCCTCACGGAACAATTTGTCGTACATCAGGCACATGAACTGAGCCAGGTACTCCTCATCATCCATGTCATGGCCGCCTTTCTCCACATCACTGTCCTCCCAGTCGCTTATAGGGCTAACAGGTTCAGGCTCCGATTCGTCAGCTTCTTCATCCCCGATGACAAACTTTCCATTCTCTAGGCTTCCATTGACATCCATCCCATGGTAGGCTATTGTCTCGGAATCCGGAGGCTCAATGGACGATGAGATGACTGCTTTGGCGCCACAATCCATGAATGCCTTGACCAAGCCATGAGCAAGGCCATACTTACCGCTGCATACAATGATTCTCTCCCTCCATGCTCCAACCTGGGACATCATATATGTACGAAGTCATAATGCCCTAAGCTTATTGATGTGCGAAGCACAACAACAGATAAGCAAGACAAGATAGTGCAGTGTGCAAGTAAAAAAAACATATTAAGCCCTATTTTTAAGCTGCCTTGGCCCAGGAAACAGGTTTCTATTAGCCTTGCAGGGAATAAAAATAATTGAGCCTGATCACAGGTATTTGGATACGAGGTGGTAGCAGGGTCTAATAAAAGAGGTGCACCAAGGATAGTTTCATAGCAGCAATTTCATTTTAGACAGTCAGCGAGTTGGAAGAGTGATTCCAAATTTTAGCTACCAAACTGATATGGTGCCATTGGCATGATTTCCACTTGAACCCTTTCACAATTTTCCTACGACACAGATTTGGTTGCCATACTTGGCAACTTTCCAGCTGGAATGTGATCTGAGGAATCAGTTGTGGCCTTAACATAATATGAAGAGCAGTGCATTCACGCTGCGCAAATTGACTTACCATCCATCGAACATCTTCAGGTGCCATGTGAACAGCAGGCACTGTCCTCCTAAACATATATGCACCAATTTCTTGGTTATCTTCCATTACCTGCGGCAAAAGGATAGTTAAGTATGCATAATAATGACCTAGTTGGAAACAAGGAGCAAGAAAAAGCAATTCCTACTTGTGTTTGTCGACCTATATAGCGGTGGTGTATCCCACCGATTTCAAAAGAGGGCCATTCGGCAACCAACTCAGATAAACATGAAATCTTGGACAAGGAATATGCACCCTTTCTATTACGCCCACGTAACAAGGTTGACAAGCTAGTTTTGACAGATTGCAGAAATCTATCTGCAAGTTCCCCGGGTTCAGCAACCACAAATACATCATTCTGCCAACTGCAACAGTAGTTTTGTGTCACAGGCTCATAACTATAAACCAGAAACAAAATAATATATAATATGCTGAAGCATATGAAAGATACCTCAATACTGAACCAGTTGAATCATTTTGAAGAGCCAGGTGTATTACACCAACTTGAGGCATATTCTGCAGTTTATCATACAATGACCGAACATGTGCAGATGGCTGCCTTGACTTCAATGGTGATGTTGGTGGTGAGGACTTTGTAGTTGGGTGGCCATCCAAACTAAGTGGCGGAACTAGGTCAATTCGACCGATCCGTTGAGTGCCCTCTGGACTGTATAGAAGTGGACTAGATGGGAAACTTCCAGTAAACAAGGGAGAAGTTATTGGGGTAGGAAGTGCAGTGGCTGGCTTTCCAAACCCAGAAGCACTATTCATTAGAGCTAACCTAATACCATTCTGGGAGCAGAAAGATTCAAGGGAACGTGCATGATTTATTTTCTTCCCAAAATCAGGACTAAATGAAGCCTCTACAAGTAAAACCACGCGCCTCCATCCCAAGGTAGGATTACTTTCGCTGAAACCTGTTAAGAGAGGATGAAAAAACATATCAATCAGATATTTAATATTTTGTTTTTTTTAAACTGATTTTCGGGAAAGACAAACCTTGATTTAATGATGTCAGTCTTGAAAATGAAAGGGATTTGTAAATATCCGATGACGTTTCTTCCTCTTGGTACCTTGGGACCAGAAGCTCACAAAGATTCTTGAAAGCCAGAAAGTTCTTCTGAATGTACTCATCTGTTGCAGCTTCCAACTTAAGCCAGATAGCAGGATCAGTTTCATCTAACTCCATACCACACCGTTCATCCACTGCCAACATATGAAGAAGCTCATTCATTTGAATATGCAGGCTTATTAGGTTCAAACATATCAAAATGTAGTACAAAACAAATTATGATTATGTTGCTACAGCTCACAACATGTTAATAATTTCTCTTCTAGCAAATGTTAGAGATTCCTTTGAAGTTGAATTACCTGGATTAAAGCGGAAATATTGCATTTCAGGAAGCATTGGTATCAGTGTATCCAAAGTTTCTTCAACCCTCTCCACTGAGCATGCACTTTCTATTAACACTTGCCCTGTGTCCAAGTAGCGCCACCCACCTCGTCGACTCTAGATACAGACATGGAATAAACCTATATATAAGTTGGACCAAACATGTATATCTCATACCAAAGATCACTGGGAGTCTAAATGTAATGCAGTGTGCAAGTTAAAATTTCAAGTTACAAGTAGTCTTGATCATTTCAGTGTCTCTTACTAATAAATGTATGCCGGTTTTCTACAAGATGTAGGCCAGTATGTGCTACTTAGATACTCCATTAAAAAACTGTCATTTTAGGATTTTTGTCATTTAAGCTTGCTTAACTTTGATCATTCATATTCATATAAAGAACTACGTAACTAACCATGTAAGATAAGATATTGCTAGATTATACAAACAAAGTACTTCCATAATATTTAGTTTTTTTTTTTTTTTTTTTTTTGAAATCGCATATTTTCATAGAAATCGCTAGTCGCAGTGTCAACTTGTAAGTTGTATCAATATCCCAAGTATCATATATTTTGGGTCAAAGTAAAGAATAGATATGTAGTTTCCTTATGAGGCACTTAAAGGTCACAAATCCAAAAGGCAGAGTCATAATTGGAAATGAATCAAGTCTATACTACAGACTTAATAGTCTGGTTCTCTGTTGCTTGATATTGAACCAATGAAACTAAAATTTATTTTCACAGGTAAATTTCTGAAGCATTCAGAATTGCACCAATTGCTGAGTGTTAGATAATTTCAATAACAAAACAAGCAGCATTGAAATACCTTAGTTGGAACTGAGCCACATCCTATCGAGACCAGACAATCTATTCGTGTATCTGGCCACAAAAGTTGTGCTTCTCTAATGGCAAAGATTGTAGGATTGTTGGCTACAATAGCTCCATCTTGCCAACGATTTGCATCTGAAAAAATGAGATAAGAATAAGGAAAAATGACAACTGAGGAACATTCGGTATCAAAAGGACTTCAAGAAAATAAGGCATAGTCTACATTGCACAAAATAGAAACCATAGCTGAGTGTACAAATATTACCAACAGAGAAATCATCCAAATAATATGGTGCTGCAGATGATGCTCTTATTGCTTCCCACACGCGATGCTTGCAGCTCCCCATGAAGGCACCACGCTTAATACCAACTGGTGCACCAGAAACAGCCGTACCAATTGCACTAATTGATGGACTTTCTGCCAGTCCTGGTGATACCTCCAGAGTGCCAGGTGGATACTGGAACATGCTATCAAGTTAACATACGAATATATATTCCAATACTAACAGTAAAGGGAGAAGGAATGAAACAACTGTGAAGCTATGTCCTTCTGGACAGCATACATTGTTATGAACAACGGAATACAGAAGGTACAACTTGACAATATATTCCTATTTAATTATGATGATTAATTTGGTTCCATCATACAGTTTTACAAACTATTCTGGAACTGAAAAGAGAAAAGGCACATTCAGATTGGATAAAAGGGATAAACGACAAACCTGATAGTTTCGGAATATATATGGTTGAGCAGGCATGACACTGACTAAAGTGGATACAGCAAAAACCTTCGGAATGCCTTTTACAGCAGATTCAATTAGAAGGTCACCATCTTCATCGGCACACATTTCCTTCAGTAACCTCTCAAATTGATCTGCACTGTGCTGTAATTAAGCCCTTAGTCAGTAGTTGTGCACAACATGAAACAGGACACATGCTATCAAATTTATCACTTCATTAATACCTTGGACCCATGTACAACCACTCTAAAACTTTGTGACGAACTTTTGAAGAGTTGATCAATCTTCTCCTTCCACGTAGCAGCTTCATCCTTTGGGATAGGTTCAGCAAATACAAGTTTTCCTAGGAAAATCAACTGTTCAGTTAGCAACACATAAGCATTGGCAAGGAAACTTCAGGAGGCAAAAGAGAATCACCAAGTTTTGTGTATATTTCTTCACACTGATCCAAAGTCATCTGCTTGATCCCAAGAGCCATTGCAAGCATGCCACCAGTGGATGTACCACATATGAGGTCAAACATTTCATGTATGCGTTTCCCAGTTCCTTGCTCTATCTGTTTAAGCATTTGAACAGTTGCAAGGCCCTTCATGCCACCACCATCCATTGATAGAATGCGTAAACCCTTCTTTGCAACTGGCCTTCCTCTTATTGCTCGACGCAAATTCTCATTCTCCCCTTAATGGTTTGAAAAGATTTATGAACACATCAAGACATGTTATGGCTACTGACCGTTCACAAGGAATGATAGTCAGTAAGGACCAAGAAATAGTATACCTAGGATTGCCAAAGCACGTGCCGCTGCTTTGCTGACACGACGCTCTTGTGAAATAGTTAAGCGGATTAAAAGGTCACGCAAGCTTTCAGAATGCATGAGGGTGCGACGAGTCTCCAAGCAGAAAGCCAAATTGCCAACTGCAAACAGAGATTGACGTTGCACCTAACAAAAGGAAGCAAATAATGATGAGCTCTTTGATGGTTATCCAAACAACATATCAGCCAGAGTCTAAATCCAGTTCATCTTGCCTCAGAGTTCTTGTGTGCACAAAGTGCTTTCAGTGACTTCAACACATCTTTTGTCAACATCTTTTGAGCAACATGATCAGAAACGAAAGTTAAGGTGACTACCACTTGCAATACTGATACTAGTTCTTCTTCGTCAGATGATTTTAGTACAGCTTCAATAGGCTTCATAATGTCACACTTAATCAGCTGCATTGCTGAAGAAATATCTGATGCCAATGATGAAATAGCAAGGCATGCTTGCTCAACCTGCAAAGCAATTAAAAATTTAAAAAGAATAAGAAAATATTTAATGCTTGAACATGACCGACTACAGAAAGGTAGTTGGGGTATGTAGTGTGTACCACATGACGATTATCACTACTTATCATGCTTATAAGCTGCCTGACAGCATTCTCTTCTTTGCTAATTGCAATATGGTTGCTACGATCTTCCATTATTCTGGCCAAAGCAGACGCTAGCAAAGGATGGTGACAAGAAGAGAAACGGAAAACAAGAGAGAAAAAGGCACTAAGTTTGTGCCTGGCCGCTACGAAGTATGAACTATTCTCAGTCTGAAAATAAAATTCAAACACCCTTATCAGAAAAGTTGATAGTTGTGGGATGACCTAACTAAGAGAACAACAGAAGGCCTTTATAGTTTATGTACCTCTATTTGCACAGTGACAGATTTAAGACTTTCCACTGCTTCAATTCTAATATTTGCAAGTGTGAGATGCCTAAGGTTATGCAGTGGCAAAATTTCTGGAAGAAACTCTAAAGGATTTCCAAACAAGCGCAAAATTCGGAGCTTGGGCATTGATCTGTGGGAAACAGAGAATAAATCATGAGGAAATGGCATCAATTGGAAGCCATCACTGAAACAAAGAACTCCACAATTAAACATTAAATAACATGAAATCCAAAAGTGGACACAATTAAACATTAAATAACCTGAAATCCAAAAGTGGACGGACAAGCTTGTTATGTTCTAATGATAATTCCTCCAGCATAACACATTGCCGCAGTTCTACTGCTTGAGAAACAAAAAGAAAAAAAAATTAAGATTGTTGTAATGGCCAAGAGCAGTTGATTATGTATGATCCTGAGCAAATGGGAGTCTGCACAAGCTAGAAGAAGATATAAAGCACCAGCTTTAGAGCTATAAATGGATTTAATAGCATATGCATAGTGCAGACTAACCCGGGACAGAAACTAGCATGTTGTTGTTAACTGACAGCACTTTCATATTCTTCAAAGCACCAACTTCAGGGGGCAAAACTGACAATTTATTGTTGTCAAGATATAGCTTCTCGAGAAGTGGAAGGCGAGTTAACTCAACTGGAAGCACCTGCCAAAAATTTTGTAGGACTTCATGATTAGCCTATCCCCCTAAATTTCATAGACAAATAGATAGCTGACGAAGGCAACACGAAATTTGAGGAAACACATACAATGTATTGTTCCCAAAGCAGAAACAGCAATAATAATGCAACATTCCTATATCCTGTTCTGCTTTTACCTCTCATTTACGGATTTACCTGAAAACATGGTTTCAGCCTCTTGAAACAAATGACATCCAGTTTACAGTTCAATTTGGCTGTTTCTTTTTCTTTCTTTCTTTCTTTCTTTTCTTTTGGTGGTGCACATGTTCTGAGTCAGGGATGCTTCTTTGCTATTATTCTCTTTTTGGTTTTGTAACTTGTTGCTCTACTTAATGAATGGCATGCACATTATCTGCTTGTTCGAGCCAAAAAGAAAAGGCTGACATCAAACTCTCATTGGGCATAAACACTTGTAGTCATTCGAAAGGTCTGACTGACTACCCAATGCCAGTTTAGCACATCTGATGTATCAATATGTGCTATCTGCTTCCTTCCCTTTATGGGAGACCTTGAATGTGCATTTTTGCCATCCAATAAAAAACACACATCAAATAGTAAGCTTATGTCACATAATAGTGTGCAATACAAGAGGATGATTTAGCAAAGTAATAACAAGGAATTATCTCTTCCTCCATTTTCATCATGTTAAACTTAGAGCTTTCTTGGAATTGCTGACTTAGCAGCTAATTGCATAAGCATTACAAATGTGATTTCCTTTTACCCTCTGTAATCATCACATTTAACATTCAATAAACATAGCATGAGCAAACATAGAGGTATGTGCAATTTGAGTAATGCACTCACAGCAGGATTCATTTGTATCTTCATTGGCACTGTTATGAATAAAACTGGTATAATGATGGACTAGATCATTTTACTCCAATTGAAAATGCTCAAATTTAGAGGGCGGGGGGGGGGGGGGGGGGAGTCCATTTCGACCAAATCCAATTCAGTTAACTGCTGATCTTATTAAAAAAATAACGAATAGAATCACAATTTGGCATGCTCCAATGGAATGGAAAAAATGTCTAACCCCCTGGTAAAGTGCTACGATTTTTAACATATGAATAGTAGTGGCAAGATGCCTTGCAACTACAGTTGTCCCATATGATATAGATCAGATATATGCTTGATTAAAAGTAAAAAGGTGATCAGCTTGTTAACATACTTAGCAGTTAGTTCAAAATTTTCCATAGTCAATCAGGTATAAGCATACTCAAACATGATATAAATCACCCAAAAAAATCCTAATGCCATTTCACCATCCAAAGTATCAAACATGATATAAATCACCCAAAAAGATCGTAATGCCATTTCACCATCCAGAGTACAACATTAAGGCTAATTCACAAAAACCATACAGGTCCTAACTGCAAAGAATGTAACATTGTCATTAAAGTTTTGTTTGGTGAGTACATGGATAAGGACAATACACATTTCTGTAACTTAATCAGGGAATGTTTATCAAACAAATATGGGAAGCAATTATTCCCATTTGTCATACAACCATAGCAATCATGATTCACATGAGCAACATCAGGACAATCAATTAGTTGGATTTGGTTGCAGAAGTTTACAGCATCCAAGGTCTTTTCAAACAAGCAACATAAACAAACTAACACGATCCACTGTTAAAACTGATCAGGATCTCTAAAACTAGCAAAGAAACACCTAAGGTAGCCCAACACCACATCCGAGATAACCTAGCAGCTACAGCATTACTTCAATTCTGAGCCAATGTAGCGCACATGGAAATGATGAGTGATGGGAATTTGTTTTCACTTAGATCAGAGGCAAGGCAGTGAAGGAAGAACTCACCGACATTCCGCAGTTGCAGAGGCTGAGCATGGCTACGGGGCGCCAGTGATCCGCGAGTACGGGGACGCCCGCAGCGGCTGTGGGGCCATCCACGGCAGGCGCGGGCGCGAGGTTGGATCTGATGAGGCGCGCGAGCACCCCGGCGCCATCGCCGCTGCCCAGCGCGGACCCGGGGGCCCGCGACACGCGCACGGACCGCAGCGGCTCCCGCCTCCTGACCACGCGCATCTCGATCCGCACCCCTTCCTCCTCCCCGTCGACCCTCGGGGTCAGGTCGATGGAGACGGCGTCGTGGGGCGGGGGCAGCGCGACCATGAGCTGGGACTGGAGGCGGAGCGCTACCTGATCCTCGTCGTCCCCCGACGACCAGTCGAGCTCGATGCGGAAGCCGAGGTCGCCGTTGCGGGTGGCGGTGGGCGTGGAGGAGGATACAGGGGTCGACGATGCCGAGGCGGAAGGGGAAGAGGACGCCGGAGGGGGCGGGGACGAGGGCTGATGGTCGTCGTTGTCGTCGAAGTCCCCATAGTCGAGCGTGAGGTGGAAGATCTCGGAGCTGCGCTTCCAGCCCAGGCCCCACGACATGGTGACCGCGCCCTCCGCATCAAATTGTGGATGCGGAGGGCAGGGCTACGGCTCGGATGCCGGAAAACAGAGCGGTGCGAGGACGGCGACGTCGAGAGCTCGAGACACGGGAAGGGAGGCCGTCCCGGTCCCGGTCCCGGTCCCGGTCCCGGAGGAGGGAGGGAACGGAGGGAAGAAGGGGGCTGGCGTTTGCGTTTGCGCCTGCGCTTGTTTGGTTCGTTTGGTTTCGTCTCTGTGGAATTTCTGGGTTTATTTGGTCTTTTCGTTGGGGGGTTTACGAGCTTCCAAAATCCACGGCGTACTACTCTGTGGAATTTCTGGGTTTATTTGGTCTTTTCGTTGTGGGGGGGGGGGGGGGGGATCCACGGCGTACTACTAGTTCTAGTAGTATTATTGTACAGCGGTACAGGTGGGGTCGTCCGGACAGCGTCTCCTGCACGAAATTTTGTGATGGTTTCGTTTTAGGAGTTAGGACGGGCTCCACTAGATATAAGCGATCCACTTTCTAGTTCGACTAGAGGAGAAATAGGGTAGTGTCAAAAAAAAAAGAAGAGAAATAGGGTGCACCAAATTTTTCAGCTGTAAATGTGGGTCGTCCGGACAGCGTCTCCTGCACGAAATTTTGCGATGGTTTCGTTTTAGGAGTTAGGACGGGCTCCACTAGATAAGCGATCCACTTTCTAGTTCTACTAGAAGAGAAATAGGGTGCACTAAATTTTTCTGGGTTGTTAGGATTCTTTCATTTGTTTCAATTGAAATCTAATTAACAATTTAGACTATTTCACGTAGAATATAATATTTTACTATTTTTTAAAGTTTATATATTAGTCTACTTTAAATTCATAGGATGTAAAATGGAATTTGATTCTATAGATTACCATCTATATTTGTACTTTACAATTTATAGCACGCTCTTTAACTCGCTCTCAGACGATAAAAATATAACGTATAAATATCTCTTTCGTATAGCCAACAATAATATACAAATATAATCTATATATAACTAAATTAAATCAATTAATATATGTGTAAATTATAATTTTTAAATCAAATCAATTCTAAAGACCCGTTTCGTTTCGAGCGAATGAGCTGACCGCTACACGACTAGTAAACGTTTAGCGCATGTTTCCTTTTCCTTTTTCGATTTGACGCCCAGCTCCGAAATTCCAATTTTATTTTAGCGCTCTTCATTTCCTCCGGAATGAGCCCGTGACCGAACCATCTCAAAAATTTGAACAGTGCCGCCTCCTCTTCTCTCATTCTCCGCTCCTCCCATCGACAAATGATTTTCCACACGGATCCGACTGCTCGAATCCAGTGATGGGCCCAGCGGGTAGTCTGGGTAGGCCTAGGACTACCCACAGATTTGGCCCAAAATCTTATTACTAGTCTTCATGGCCGAGGAAAAAATGGCCCAATAGCCCTCCATCTCCTTTCAGTCAACAGGCTCTCCAGATCGACTCCGCGTGTCCGTGAACCTCAGACGCCGCGATTCCACGACGCGGCTCCTGGCCGCCCGCCACGGGCGCGGGCGCGCGGCTAGCCTCGCCTGGAAGCTTGCCCAAGCCCTACCCCACCGACCGGCTCACCCCTGCCCGACCCACGCCCGCAGCAGCCTGCTAGCGGCCACGGCCGCCGCCTGCCCACCAGCGCCCACGGCTGTGACAGAACCGCCTAAATCTCATGGCCCACAGGCGCCTGTCATTGTCACTAGTGACCTCTAACAGCCGGGCCCGTGTCCCAAAAGATCTAGAAGGTTCTGCCGGGCTACATTAGCGCCCGATTTGCTCCGACAGGATCCCATTGCGAAGCCATTACAGAATTACAACATTTCATAATAAATTACATCAGAGTGAAAACGCGGAAAGGTAATAAGGTACTTAGATTACAAACCATTTGTCCAAATACGATTGAAGTGCGACTATTACAGAACCTAAATAAAATAAGTAGCAGCGGAATGACGATACAACAATATTAAGTATTTAACGATAAGAACCCTGCCCACGGGTTCGACATTACTCCTCCTCACAGCCCTCCTGTACCACTGTTACACAGCAGGGGGCGAGACAAACCTCCGGCTGCTGTGTCCCTGCAACATGGGGTTAACAAACCCTGAGTACTGGGGTACTCCGCAAGACTTACCCGACTAAGAAAAAGAATGAGACTCAGGAATGCAGGCTGAGGGGAGTCAAGGTGAGGCTTGAGCAAGAGTCAAAAGTTTTGCAGAAAAGCATTACTATCCTATTTCAATATTTTACTCAGTCTTATTTTAATCATATCCATAATTCCATATTCCTTTTTATATATCATCATACCTTCAAATCCTTACTCATTCTCAAAAACAGCTAGTTTCAAACCACTTTTCAATTGTAGGTCAAAGGATCAAGTCTCCATATCCGAGGAGCAACGACGATTCGAATCGATTAGTACCCAGCTGGGGATCCCTATCCACACTGCATATGTAACACTTAAGCTTGCATATGCCAACCCCGCTTACCACGGCTTATCCTATCCCTAAACCGGTCCTGCGCCACCCGAGAGCACAGTACTCCTTTCCTCTCCAGGCACGCCGGCCACGAGGGTACACGCTACTCTCGCCATCTCTCCACTCCCAGTGCGTGGTTGTCGGTTCAAGCAGTAGGGCCACCGGAGTCAGAGGCTTTCCGCAGTATGTGGCTAGTTGCAAAGTCCCGATCACAGCAGGCCTACAATGAACGGTCCCTAATTCTTTTTCCGCCGGCGACATTGCATTGGGACTCTAACCCAAATACAAGTGTCCCAACGGTTTTCAAATTCCTTTTCCGCCGATGGTCAAGCATTGGGACTCTAACCCAAATTCACAACCAACGAACGGAAAATCCCTTTCCGACGGTTACGGTGCATCGGGGCTGCTACCCAAGTACACAATTTCCAAACGGACTCATATCCCTTTCCCTTTTCTCATGATTCATAATTGTCACATTTTCATAGGTCACAAATAGTCTTTTTATGCAATTCTAAATTGATTAAGCAGGGCTAAGCATTTTTGAATATTTTTATTTTTAAACAGATTTCTGGGATATTATGTATCAAGGCAGATAATGCATCAATATAGGTGACAAACAACTCCTAACAACCTAATGCAAAAATAGACTCAAGTTATAAATATTTTGTAAAACACAAGGCGGGGCTGAATGCACCGGGACTTGCCTTGAATCGTGTACAGCGTCGGGTCGGGATCAGTCCCGCAGATGTCGAATCCTTGGATGACTTCTGGAGTGACCTCCTCAGCAGTAGTCTCGACCTGGACCTCCTCGGGAACGGGCACTACACGTATGCAATGATGTATGCTTAGCATGGCATGAGGACAACAAATGAAATGCTTGAAAGTAAACCATTAAGATCTTGAGTACAACTTTCCTTCACGGTAAAGTTGTAAACGCTTTACGGAAGGTAAAAGCAGTGTTTCCTACTTTTGTTTTATTGACCATTTTAACGGTCATAGAAAGCCGCTACACAGCTTTACTACAACCAACATGCGATCCTAATACTTTTGTCAAGGATCACGATGGTGAAAGATCCTTGAAGTCAATCAATCCAAAATCACACCAAACAACAGGGATTATTTGCGTAAATTAGTTCTACTAATCAAACACCCCATATCTAATAGACAAGTGTCCCAATAGTTTCCAATTGAGCTCAAAATTACCCAACAGATAGATCTTACCCTAAAACAGTGCCCCAAAAATTTTCATGATTTTTGGATAAATCTAGAATTTATCAAAATTGCTCAAAGTTGCCTTTATTAATTAATATGCTGATTTTTAGTCCCTACAGAAAGTGTCCAAATCTTCTATTCAATATTTTTATAAAATTCTTCATGCTCCAGAGAGTACTCACAATTATTTTTATGATTTTTAGATGAACAGAAATATTCCTAAGAAAATAACAAAACTATTTACTATTCACTCATAAATATAAAAGAAAAGAGCATGTTAATTCACTGAGAAATTGAAAAACAAATTTAGCCCGAGACGGCCCACGAACAGAGCAGACCGCCCCACACAGCCCGCGCGCCCTGCGCCCAGGCCGCTTTGCTAAAAAGACCCCGAACTACTCAACAATCAACCCGCAGTCCAAACGCTACTATTCATATGAGTTACAAGCTTTGCACTTAACCCCCTGCACTTCTTCTCCTTCTAACCCGAGACCCCTGGCCTCACCTCTGTTTAACACAGAGGCAACGCGCCGGCAGTCCGCCACCCGCAGCTCACCGACGACAAGGTGAGAGGCGCAACCGAGGGCACCACTGGATCCTAGACCCCGCTACGAACCCAACGAGCTAAGACATGCCAAGATCTAGGGCACGGAGCACCCGGAGGCGCGAACACGGCGGCTCGGTGGCGGCGGTGAGCACGTCGCCGGGGAGCACAAGCCGGCAGAGATAGAGAAAAAGGGTGAGCAAGCATCAGGAGCTCACCACGGAGTTAGCTAGGCGATTGGTTGGAGCCGAGGCGGTGCGAAGAAGACGGTTTGACGACGGCGGTGGAAGTGGTGGCTCGGACACGATGGCGAGCCTCCGTTCCGGGGAACCTATGGGACCAGAGTGCACACCGGGACAAGAATAAGCAACGGGGGGTCACGGTGAACACCATGCGCACCAAACCGAGCCCCAAAGCTTACCCCAAACAAGCTGGTGGCGATGGCGGAGCTCGCGGCGGTGCTCCGACCGCCCGCGAAGAAGACGACGATGTTCCCACGAGTCTGAGGCACGGCTGCTTGCACCACGAGGTGAAATCGATGCGCAAAGAAGCTAGCTATCTGGGTGCGAGGTGGAGAGGGTGGTGGTGGCTCGGTGAGGGCGAATTTTGCCGGGCACCGAGAAGAACACGCCGGCGACCGAGAGGGGGAAATGGCACGGGAGAGGGAGCTGTCGCCTTTAAGGGGTAAGAGAGAGGGGACAGGAGCATGCAGGGGCGGCGCGCGATCTTCAGCTCGGGAAACGGCACCGGGAACATGATCCCGGCCGGCACGGACGGCGGCGCGCGCGCGCCCGACACGGCGGCGGTCGCGACTGTGCGCGAACAGAGAGAAGAGGCAGAGTACTGTAGCTTGTTTGAATACCATTCAACCAGTTTTTGACCAATTTCATGAAATTTTGTGTGTCAACTTGGAAAGGTGTAAACATAAGGGTTGTAGTGTTCGAAATTCTGAACAACATTGGTTTAGGGATCAACTCCAAATTTTGAATAATTTTGAAACTATTCAAAAGGGGGTAAATTCACTATTTGAAATCCATTTCTAATCCCATCAAATTCTCTGGATTTTTCACAACAACTTTAAAATCTTCAAAAATAAATGTTGTCCTACTTGAGGAGCTTTACAACTTTCATTAAATAAGTTTGGTCAAATTCTCAATATTTTTTAAATTAGCATTTCAAATTTGAATTTCAAAGTGGTAGTTAGGGTTTAATTTGAATTTCTATTAAAGAACTTCAAAAACACCCAAAATAAAAGTTGTTCTATATAAAAAGATCTACAACTTCTATTAAGGGATCATCACCAAATTCCAAGTGGATTTTGGTTTAGGGTTTTAGGGTCCGATTAGGGGTTAGTTTGAATTTTCCTTTTTGATTTTTTTTAATTCTCAATTGATAATTCAATTACAACATCCAAGGCATTTATCAATAAACCACTCTAAAGACCCTAAGCACAATCAAATGCAAATGCTTGATAATAAACATGATGACATGGCAAAATTAATTAGCCGTAATACCCAGGGTATTACAACGGCAGCCGCGGCCTTCCACTGCGCCGCCCTGGCTGGTTGGCCTCCTGCTGTTCTGCACTTGTCCCTGCCCAGCTGCCCTGCTGACTGGTGAGTGACTGAGTGCTTCACATATTTAGTTCCTAATTCCCAGTGTTGTGAGTCAAAGTCCAAAAGCAATGTGAACATGGACTTCAAATAGTGGCCAATTAAATGAGAAGAAGAGAAGATCAAATTGATGAGCTATGGAAAAGAGGAAGAAAGCAAATTGGATTCAACTAATGTAATGTTTATCCCTTTGTTCTCCCTCTCTATATAAATAGAAAGCCCCCTCAATGTAAATGATTGATTCATCAAGTGAAAGAAATCCAAGCTCTTTCTCCTCCCACATTCCTCTCCTTGTTCTCTGTTCTCTCTCTATGTTCTCTGTGAGGTGTGTGATGATGTGCAAGGCATTGGTGATCACGAGTAAAGAACCGAGGGACTCACAAGTGAGGGATCGATCGAATTACAACACGTTATCAGCACGAGTTCTACGAAGCTATAAGGTACGAAAATCGATTCCATGCTTGATTCTACATCTTGTTGTTCTTGAACAGAGCACATACCGTCGAGTTTAGCACAACAAACGGTTCGTCGGCGAGCAGGGCAGCGCACTCGGCCTCCGCGCACCGCGCCGTCACTAGTAGGAGCTGCGTAGGGCCACAGCTAGCCACGCCGAGCAGCAGCAACATCGCCACGCCTGGCCGCAGGCCGACACGCCGGGCCCTGGCAGCGGGCAGCCGCGCCGCGCCTGGCCGCAAGCCGCCGCGAGCGCCGGCGGCGCGGCCCAACCGGCCGCTATAAGAGTGGGGAAGCGCAGCCCGCCCGGACCGCCGCCGCCATGGCAGCTAGCCGGTCACGTGCGCGCGCCGAGGACCGGCGAGCCGGCCACCGCTGCCTGCTGGCCACGAGCTGCAGGGGCCGCGAGGCCAGCAGCCACCGACGGGAAGGGGCGGCGCAGGTGGGTCCCACGAGGCCTAGGGGAAGGATCGTCGCCGCCTCTCCTGCTCTCCCTCTTCTCTCTCTTTCTCGGTTTCTCCTGAAACTTCCTGTTCTGTCTGAGAAAGAGGATGAGAAAGAGATAAGATAGAGAGAGTGAACGGGTGGATAGGGTTAGGGTTTCACCCTCCCTATATATGTGGCCATGGACAAATCTGGACCATCGATCTTGATGGATGGCCAGAAATGATTGGGCCTCACAGGCCACCCCAAGAGACAAGATCGCGGCCCATTAGGCCCAATATGAGTATGGCTGCGCAAATTTTTCTATTTCGCGCAAAAGAGTGGCCCGAAGTCCGCTATAATACCTAAATCTACGGCCCCAAGCCCGTGAGACATGTGTGGCCCGAAGTCCACCATAGTTATTTATATTATTATTAATTACTTGCTACAATTTACTTTCTCGCATTTAAATCCCACAGATTTATTTCTTGCAATTATTTAAATCCTGCAAATTTATTTATTGCAATTCCTTATCTTTACTCTATCGTAATTTATATTATTTAATTACAAAAGTAATTTTAAAGATTACATGCGAGAATTGTAATCCTGAAGATTACAGTAGAAAACATTTTTGTCTCGATCCACTTGCACTACGCCATATGCAAGGTGGCCTAAAGCCACCATGCAAAGAATGCCCAGGGCCTCATATGATCATGGCATAACCTATCTGGTCAGTGCATCAAAGGATCACGCATACACGGTCAGAAGCCGTTAGCATCTAAACAGTGACCTGGAGATCACTGTGTCAAGCCACTACGCAGCCTGAAGCGTGTAGAAATCATTATGACCTGAAGTCTACACATGGCATGACTATTTTAATGCAAACTTTATATTACTACAAGTAATATTTATTTACCTTTTCTTTTGCACTTATTTCTTACATTTATTTACCGTAATTTATTTTCTTGCAGTTATTTAAATCCAGAAGACTTATTTTATTACAAGTTTATGTTCGTAATATGATCGCATGTGATCCTGAAGATTATATGGATGAGATATTTTGGGAAATATAGTCCTGAAGACTATATGTAAATGTGTGATCCTGAAGATTACACATAGTCGTAATCCTGAAGATTACACGCGACCGACATTCACTGGCCTTACCTATTGCGAGAGGGGAGTTCGCTAAGCTTGCCGTGAACGGCAGAAACTACCTTACGGGCTATTGATGTCAAGATCAGACTCGACGGTATGAGACTCGATCATACCATTCTCCAGCTTGCAGCTGGCAAGGATGAGCTCATAATACCTGATAAGCAAAGGTGTTGCCCTGTCTGCAACACCATTTACACTTAGACCTAAAGTCTAAGTATATGGATGACAATGGTTCACTGGCAGTCCCTGAAGGAACACTTTAACCAGCAGAGCTTGATTGTGCTCTCTCGCACAACAAGATCGATCGCCTTATGCTTCTAAGACTATAAGTCTATGGTACATCTAACTTTGCTTTACATAGGATTGTGCCGAGACTGCGTCCATATGGCCAGACGTTGATATGATCAAGAAAACCTTTTTCCTGCTGGATCGATGGTTATGCCTGAAGCATACACTAGTGTTGCTGAGAGTTCTCGCAATCGCAAAGGAGATCATGGCAAAGATAAGGGAAAGGGAGAGCCCAAGGGTAACGACGAACCCAAGAGGGTCACAGGTGAGCAGGATCATTGCTATGGATGTGGAGGCATGGGACATTTGTCCCACAATTGTCAGGCCTCGAAACACCTAGTTGAGCTCTACTAAAATTCTTCCAGAAGTAAGAATATGTAGAATCAACATAAGTCCCACTTCACCACTGAGCATGAAGCTTAGGAATACGACGACATGCTTGTCAATGCGAAAGAAAATGGTGAAGACGTCCAAATGGACGATAGTGTGGACAATTTTTTTATGATGACTTTGATATAATTAGGGACCTAAATTAATCTCTAGAATATCATGTCAGATATAATGCAATGTCCATATGTACCTGGCCATACATGCGCTCGAAGAGCATTTATAACATGATAAATGGTTAGGCCTGCTCCTGAAGAGCATTTATTACCCTGAAGCTGTGAATGTTGGTCTCTGTTTTTCGGCAATATATGTTAAATCCCTAAATTCTCATACCTCGTGGAGAACCCACTGAGGGATATGTTGCGATGAAAGTCATATTCAGGGAATATGGCATGACCGACTGGGTCATCCTGAGTTGGATCTGATGAGAGGATCATCAGTAATTCTCCTGGCATAAAGACTTCCCAATCCTGAAGATTTTATTTGCCCTAGATGTGAAAAGGGAAAGCTAGCCACTAGGCCATGCCTCCTGAAGATTAGGGATGAGCAACATAGAATGGTTTAATTGAATCCTTGATTAAGTGGATTACACGGCCATTACTGCAGAGTTACAGGCTGCCAACCAGGAGTTGGAGCCACACAGTGTTGCATATTGCATCACTAATCTAACTCAGACCAACTGCACATCCCCCTTAAAGCTAGTGCATGGGAAAGAGCCAAGTATTTCCCATCTGCGTATGTTTAATTATATGGTATATGTGCCAATACCATCACATCAGCGTGCATTATTGAGATCTCACCAGAAGCTAGGGATATCTCAGCATATGACTGGGGATCTTCATAAGGTTTAGTACGCTGATTGCATTTCCCAGCATTAGGGGGAGATAGGCATCCAGAAGAATACCGGGAAATTGTAAGAAAGGAATGGTGGAATGCATTCCTTAGACCCACGCACTAGTAAATCTGAAACAGAAGTTCACAGGAATATGCATTTGCAAATGGTTGCAAATGAGCTGCCAAATACCTTCACTGATTATAAAAGTGACAAAGTCACATTTACCTGTAGTAAGTGTGCCGGAGAGAGTATATGTAGCCTAGAAGGTTACCAACTCTATTGTCTGCATCCGATCCTAGGTTGAGGGGGAGATCTCCGGGTGCTCAGACAAGGTTCCGCGGAGACGTCCGCACGAACAAGGTCTTGAGCCACTTGCATGACTTAAGGAATCAGTTGAGAAGCTCGACCTGAAGTCGAGAATGCCCCTGAAGTGGCAACTCAACCTGAAGTTGAGGAAGTCCCCGAAGGACATCATCCTGAAGATGGAAACCCCAATGCGTCGCGTGCACACTATCGCATTGGAAGATTGGAATGCCCCAGCTCAATCGTTATGGGAAATCATGATGACCGGGAGGACGATTGTGAGGAGATCGCCACTAACTATGTGGAATAGGGAGAGTTATATATTTGAAAGACCACCGTTGTTGACAAATATTTTGTCTCTAAAATTGCTGGCTCAATGGATCTGGATCCAAAACCATAGTCCATGGCAGAGTGTCGAAAGCACTCAGATTGGGACAAATGGAAAGCCGCAATTAAGGCAGAGTTGCACTCGCTTAATGAAAGAGAGGTTGTTGGGCCTGCAGTCATAGCATCTCTAGAAGTCATCCCCGAAGGATATAAATGGGTCTTCCTCCTGAATAGGAATATGGCACAAAGCGAGGCTAGTGGCATAAGGGTTCCCGCAGAGACCCGTCATCGATTATGATGAAACTTGCTCTCCAGATATAAGTGGCATAACGTTCCAATACATAATAGCTATGGTAGCTAACTTGAATATAAAATGCAGTTGGTAAATGTTGTGGCTGCATAAGTTATATGGGCCATTTGATTCAAAGATCCACATGACAATCCTCAAAGGACTCAAGATCCCTGGACTGAATCAGAAACGCAACATACATAGCATCCGCCTGCAGCGGTCGTAGTATGGGTTGAAACGATCCGAACGGATGTGGTTCAACCGTTTGAGTAATTTCCTCATAAAGAGAGATTACACAAACAATGGTGATTGTCCCTGCGTATTTATTAATAAATCCCTGAAGGGTTTATGTATCATCTCAGTCTATGATTTGAATATCATTGGAATCGCAGAGGACATTGAGGAAGCAATGACTTCACTCAAGACAGAATCCGAGATGAGAAACTTAGGTAAAACTAAGTTCAGTTTGAGCCAGAAGCTCGAGCAGCTCCCTAAATGATCATTTGTATACTTGTTTATAAAGAGGGTACTTGAAATTGAATTTAGGCAAATGCTACTCTCAGATAACCGCCATGGTGGTCTGATCCCCAGAAGTGGATATGGACACGATTAGACCAAGGGTGATGATGAGGCAGTTGTTTGGGACCCAAAGTTCCCTCCTTAAGCTCCATAGGAGCACTACTATACCTAGCGAACTACAGAAGGCATGATATTGCATTCGCTGATGGCAAGGTATAGTACTACCCAACCAAAGCATATTGGGTTTGCACTAAGACTGTCATCACATACCTATAAGATACCCAAGATCTTGATCTATGGTTCTCAAAGGATCAAAGTCCCAACCATGGTGGGATGTGTGGATGCTAGCTATATGTCTGACCCGCATAATGCCAGACCACAGACTGGTTTCATATCTCTATGTGGTGATATAGCCATTTCATTGGTGGTCTATGAAGGAGACCTTGGTTGATGAATCAACCAACAACTAAAAGAGATAATTGCCCTATATAAAGCCACACGAGAATGTGTTTGGCTATGACAGATGATTTACCACATCCAGGAGTCATGTGGCATGAACATCTTCGACACACCCCCATTATCTAGGAAGATAATGTGGGTTATGTTGCACAAATGTATATGGGCTATGACGAGTAATATCATGATGCATATTGCTCCTAAACTCTTTGTTGGTATAAATTAACTGTACTCTATTAAAGATTATTATTATCAAGGTATCCGCAAGCGCACAGATAAAACAATCGATGTAGCACTTCACCAAACAATCCCGGTTTTAATATCGAACCAAAAAGAACAGTTGGTGATACTGACTAAGTCTATTGGCTCTTAACCCGATAAAACAATCAATCCAAAGAATATCAAGAATGAGGAGATAACAAATGATTATCTAGATCCGACAACCGGTAAAATTTGAATAATATCGTTCTAATCGGGCAGTGACATGAATAAGAGGCGAAATCAGAGTTCCCTCCTACCAGACACTTATACACTTATCGATCCTATCAACGGGAAGTGGACTACAGAGAACTCAACACAGCTGCCACCTACGCGATCTACCATTATCAGGCCAATCAGGGGACATTCACAAGTAATTATAGCTCAGACACCACGTCTACACTACAAACTACTACTTCAACCAAGGAGCTACCAAGATCAAAACACTCAAATAGAGTTGTAAACTTAAGAACAAATAAGAACAAATGCTTATTTGAATCAGGATGTTGAATACAAAAGTACCTCAGAACGCTACTCCGGGCGAGCGAGCTGAATCCAGACGAACACAACTACGAAGAAGCTTCGACAGGCCGGGACTCCTCCAAATCTCTACTCATCTACTCTATCTCTCTAATCTCTCTCTTGATTGCTAGCCTAGATCTAGTGGATATCTATCTAATGCTTCAGGGTCTTCATCTCTTGATTTGGCTCTCTTCCAGGGGGAGTATGCCTCTCTATTTATAGCCCGGTGGGATGCACGTATGTCGTAGGATCAAACCGACTTGAAACAAGGGCCCAGATGACTTCTAATAGGCGGTGGTAGAAGACTCTAGAAGGCGGCGCAAGGGAAACCCTAGGGGGGCGCCGGCCAGCCCCACCCTGTGGGGTTTCGGGCTCCGGTGCTTCGGGTGTGTTCCAGATGCTTCTAGTGTTCTCGTGATGACGTTTCCTTGGCGGTTAAGTTTCGTGGTAATTATGCTCTTTAATCATTCTTTTAAGCTTTTCTGGAAAATCCCCTGAGAAATAGACAATTCACCAAAACTCATGGAATCTATCAGTAATAACCCTATTCTACTGGATATTCATGTTTAATGCATAGATAATTGATAATAAAATTTGGATGATAACAGGTGTCAGCAATTACCTCATACTTAGGCTTTTGCTCGTCCCGAGAAAAAGGTTAGTTTTAAGATGTAAGATTCTTAGAGAGAATAGAGCATTTAAAACATAACTTGAGAGTGCGTTATATAAAATTAGTCTAGTCATTCATGTACTATGGAATTCAAAGTGTCTATCATGAATCTTTGAGTAGTTGAAGAACAGAATAGCTTGAAAACAGATCACTCTCTTTCTTTAGGTAAGTCAATTGGAGGGTATGTAATTTTGCAAATAAACTTAGTTTTACCTTCTCCTTTTTTAGTACTCTTGAATCACTGATATATATATATATATTTCTGGTATTTTTGTATCCTTACCAAGGCATTAATGAAATTGCCTTCTTTACCCTACTTCTAAAAGCTTATGTGGATCTCAGGTAGATAAAATGTGAAAACATACTTGCATTGTATTTGTTGTAAAGTCAAACAATGAATCCACAGAGAAATGAGGCATATAATCGAATCAAGCTTTATCTGGTGGAATATGGTGGAACCTAATTCTACCTTGCTCCTTTAGAAAATAAATCTCTCTTTTATATAATTTGAGCATATAGCGAGTATGAGCTATTTCTTCTCTTTTTTTTACTTGGGAGGCGAGTATCTAAGTACCCATTGTTTTAATTTCTTTGGACACTTGTCCATTTTTATACTCCCTTATTCTTTTACATAGCTCATACCTCTTTTGAATTTAGTAGTTGAGAGACTTTAACAAAACATGGAGCAATTATTTAACTAATATGCTATATAACTATTTTTGGTGTTCTCTCCCAGTGTAGGAGAGAAACATTTTCAATAGAATGACTCGCTATTACTCCGGATTAGAGTAATGCTTATGTGGAATTGGCACTTAATTCGAAAATATGACAAATTTCTTCAAAGGGTTACAAAGGTTGACCAAACTCAATACAAAGACAAGTATTATATGTAGCAGGCTTCTATCCTATATATGGCTCTGGTAGGATAATATTTTTACCACAAAGGAGAGGTATAACTAATCATTTAAAATTTTCGAAATAAAATCCCCAAAGACAAAACATCAGGGATTGAGTTCTCATTATTCAATTATATCATGTTTCACAACGACTTAAACAATCATGGGGTCCCTATAAATAGTTTCCAATAGTAACATGATTCTTCGAAAAGTGTTATATAATTTATTCTTAAGCTATGAATTAAACAATCTTCTTCTTCTCTTTAAAAGTAATTTAGCATGTGAATTTTAATTCGGATTGAAACGGAAATCGAAATATATGCAATTATATTGTATGGGAATCAAACCTGACCATGACCGAGAAGGGGATGCAGAGGGTGCAGAGGGGGCCGGGCGGCGTGCCTCTGTGGCCCCACGAGGTCCACTTCGGTGTGCGAGGTCCTGGTTCGATTATCTTCCGAATTACATGGTTTTTCCGAGCGAATTGATTTCCATAGTCGCGGTGTGCCTCCCCCACACTTATTTTTCTGCATACTTTTCTGTGTAACATGTGGAGACAACATGCGTACCAAAAATATAGTAAGTAGAGTAAACTTAAACATTAATATTGATAAAAAAGAATAAGGCACTTTATTCATTAATAATACTAGATAACTCTGATAACTGACTGAGCTAACGACTGCCCTAGCTCCATGAGCTTAACTAACACACTTAATATTATAAATCAAACCTAGCACACTTGATAATATAATTAAATCTAACACACTTGTACCTTATTACATAGATAACGAGGGCTCTTAAGGCTGCCATTTCTTTGCGAGCTTCCTAATTTCTTCCTTAAGATTATCAATCTCCTCTTTCAGCTGATCTTTTTCGCGCTTGAGACTGCGAATTAACTTGACATTGACTTCTATCTGCTTAGTCATGTCGTTCATAATCTTGCTCCTTAAGTCTTCATTCCTCTCTACACCCCCAACGGTGTTAGAGAGAGTTTCCATCTTCTCATTAAGGATGCGTAGAGAGACCGGGGGCTGTCTAGGGACTTTCTCTAGTGCTGATGTAGATGTAGCCCGCTGTCTCTTGGGCGGAGGTGGTAAGAACTCGGTGTATCGGACTTGGCCTGGACGTGCACGAACTCCTTGGATGGCAGGGCGAGCAGTGGTGTACTTCGCACATACCAGCGTTCCGTTCTTGTCGGTCTTGACCGACAGGAGTCGCTCATTATCTCTAGGTGGAAGAAGTGGGGTGCCTCGGGGAATAGCTATCTGCTTTCCCCTGGTACCATCTTCTAACAGCAGTCTTTCAGGTGACGATGGCAGAGCAGGCTGAGCATGCGTGTAGTAGACTTGCTCGAACTGCAGGGGCACCGTAGCAAGATGCTTCGGTGGCATGATGGCGAGGTGTTTCAGCGGCACGATGGCAAGGGGCTTCGGTTGCGTGAGGACGATGGCCTTCGAGTCGTCGCCTTGGATCTTGCTGGAATCAGCGCCGATGACCGCTTTGCTTGCCATTACTACTAGATCTAAACTAAAGAGTTTCTTTGGAGGAGAAGAAGGCAATGATGATGGGATGGCATTCAAGGGTGGTATAGGTGTGTATTTATATAGTTTTCAGGAGACAGGATAAGATCAAATCTAGGTTCTACAGGATTCGTACGAAAGATTATTCGTACGCATCGGGAATCTATGGGATTGTACTTAGGAAAGATAGAGAAAGAAAAGAAAACTTGAATCGGGATGAGAGGGGACAGGAGGGCGCCGCCCGGCCCCACTAGGGCGCCGGCTGGCCCCACTAGGTGTCTTTCCTGGGTGGTCGAGCTCGTGAAGCCTCTAGACTCTTCCTACTTCCTGATAGTTGCAATGCGCGATAATTTTTCGTAACGGATAATGACGGGACTAAAAAATGGGTAATTGGACAAAGTCCAGCCCGTCAACAACTTCTAAATTAAATGGTTCTAAAAATAATTTAAGTCGGTGACCATTTACCTTGAAAAACGTACCTTCGTGTGATTGTAGAGTTACCGCTCCATGTGGTGATGCATTCACAACCGTAAATGGCTCTTTCCATTTGCTTCGTAGTTTTTCAAGCCCGAACAATTTAAACCTGGAATTAAAAAGTAATACCGTATCTCCTGGTGCAAACTCCTTCTTCTTAATCCTCTTGTCATGCCATCTTTTTATTCTTTCTTTATAGATCTTTGAATTGTAATAAGCCTTTTCTCTCCATTCTTCTAATTCTGATAATTGCATTTTTCTCTTTTCTCCAGCGGCTTCAAAGTTCATGTTCCATCTCTTAATAGCCCGATGAGTTTTATGCTCTAACTCCACTGGTAAATGATAGGTCTTACCATATACTAGCTGGTAAGGTGACATACCCAAAGGTGTCTTGTATGCGGTCCGATATGCCCAAAGTGCTTCAGGTAATCGGTCCTTCCATGCAATACCCATTTCATTTACTTTTTTTGTAGGATATTGTTGATTTGTTTGTTTGATGTTTCTGCCTGGCCACTTGTCTGGGGATGGTATGGAGTAGCTACATTGTGACGGATGCCATGAGCTTGCAAGTATCGGTGAAACTTCTTATCAGTGAAGTGTGTCCCTCTGTCACTAATGACCATCTTTGGTGTTCCAAACCTTAGAAATATAATCTCTTCGAACATCTTTTTTGAATGTTTGGAATCAGTATTCATGCATGGCATAGCTTCTACCCACTTGAATACATAGTCAACTGCCACCAGAATGTATTCACAATTTCTTGATTTCACAAATGGTCCCATGTAATCAATTCCCCAGATATCAAAGAGCTCGATCTGGAGATTGTTGGTGAGTGGCATAGTATCTCTTGTATTGATATTTCCGTGCCTCTGACATGATCCACATCTTCGGACAAAATCTTTGGTGTCTTCATACATAGTTGGCCAAAAAACCCACTCTGCCAGATTTTAGCATGAGTGTGGAATGCTCCATAATGACCTCCATATGGTAATGCATGCCACTTCTGAATGATCTGCATGCCCTCTTCTACTGGTACACATCTTCTAAGTAATCCATCTGAACAAATTCTGAAGAGATATGGCGGATCTCATATGTGGAGACGACTTTCATAAATAAGCTTCTTTTTATTTTCCCTGGTGGTACATAACCTGCAACCATAAAGTTGACAATATTTGCGTACCAAGGGTCTGACTTGGTCACTTTAAACAACATGTCATCTCTTAATGAGTCATTAATAGGCAATTCCTGAGGTTTCTCAAAGTGTATTCTAGACAAGTGATCAGTAACTGGATTTTCTATTTATCTTCTATCTTTAATTTCTAAGTCAAATTCTTGGAGTAACAAAATCCATCTTATTAAACGAGGTTTAGCATCTTTCTTAGTGAGCAAATATTTTAAAGCAGCATTATCAGAATAAACAATTACTTTTGCTCCTACTAAGTAAGATCTAAATTTATCAATAACAAAAACAACAGACATGAGTTCTTTTTCAGTTGTTGCATAATTTAATTGTGCTCCTGTCATAGTTTTACTAGCATAAGCAATTGCATTATGCTTCTTATCTTTTGTTTGTCCTAATACTGCCCCTACAGCATAATCACTTGCATCACACATAATTTCAAAAGGTAAAGAACAATCAGGGGGTTGAATGATTGGTGCTGATGTAAGTGCTTCTTTAAGAATATTAAAAGATTTTAAACATGCATCATCAAATTCAAAAGGAACATCCTTAGCTAGCAAGTTAGTCAGTGGTGTAGCAATATGTGAAAAATCTTTGATAAATCTGCGATAAAAACCACAATGACCAAGAAAATTTTGGATTCCTTTTATATTAACAGGTGGAGGTAGTTGTTCAATTACTTCAATTTTTTCCTTATCTACCTCTATACCTCTTTCAGGCACCAAATGTCCTAACACTATTCCTTCTCTAACCATAAAATAACATTTTTCCCAATTAAGGACTAAGTGTTTTTCTTCACATCTTTGCAAAACCTTTCTAGATTTTCTAGACAATCATCAAAAGTTTTTCCATAAACTGAAAAATCATTCATAAAAACTTCCATGATTTTTTCTATCATTTCAGAAAATGTAGACATCATACATCTTTGAAAAGAAGCAGGTGCATTACATAATCCAAAAGACATTCTACGATAAGCATAAGTTCCATAAGGACATATAAAAGTGGTTTTGCTTTGATCATCAGGGTGGATAGGAATTTGGTGATATCCAGAATAACCATCAAGGAAACAAAAGAAAGAATTATTTGCCAAACGCTCTAACATCTCATCAATGAAGGGCAGCGGAAAATGATCTTTTTTGGTTGCTTTATTAAGTTTTCTATAATCTATACACATTCGCCATCCTGTAACAATTCTTTGGGGTATCAATTTATTTTTATCATTTTTAACTACGGTCATACCACCCTTTTTAGATACAACTTGAACAGGGCTTACCCACTCACTATGCGGAACAGGATAAATAATTCCAGCATGCAAAAGTTTCAAGACCTCCTTCTTAACAACCCCCCTCATCGCATTTTGAAGCCTACGTTGGGGCTCTCTAGAAGTGTAATTTCTGGGTTGGTTAGAATACGATGGGTGCATAAAACATGACTAATCCCCTTAAGATCTTAGAATGAATAATCAAAAGCAACACGATGTTTTTCTAAAACAGTCATTAATCTAAAAGACTCTTCATCAGAAAGTTTATCACTAATAATCACAGGAGAATTTTGATCATTATTCAGAAAAACATATTTAAGACCAAAAGGTAGTTGTTTAAGCTCAATAGAAGGCTTAGGTGGATCTAATAATTTATCCAGAGGTTCAGGATCAGTCGGATCCTCTTCCTCTTCATTAATAAAAAACCTCTTCCTTTTCATTAATGAAAAACTGACTATCATCCTCTAAATTAGGTTCAATAAATTCCTCAAATGAAACAGCCTTAATTTCTTCTATCGGATCTAACTCAGGAGGTAGCTCTGCCTTAGCTTTTAATGCATGAATTATAGGCACTAAGAGATTAAATCATTTCCCAAGTTTAATTTCTAAATTGCCCGTACAACCTTCTCACAAAAGTTTTCCTATTGGTAACCCAATCATTACATCAAAATCCCAAACATCAAAGATATAGAAAATCAGCAGAATTCGGAATTCATTAATCACAATAGGAAGAGAACATACAACACCTGAACTAGGAATAATATGTCCTGAACGATTTTTTAATAATTTATTTATAGAAATTAATGACATATCTTTCATGAATTTTTCAGCAAATGTAAGAGACATGATATTGATACCTACTACTGGATTATAAAAGGCATCAAAAGGATATGCATCAATTTGATATTTAATAGTAATGGCAGGAGAATTTAAACGAATTATATCATTAGAAACCTCAGATTCTATCAACCACTCATTACTCATAACAAAAATTAATTCTCTAGTTATCTCTCTAAGGAATTTTAAATCAGCAGGATATGAAATATTAAAACTTTTAAAATTCATAGACTCTTATAGTTTTATAATTTTATGATAGCGTGAGGTGTTTTCATAATCATCAAAAAGTTCATCCTCAAATTCAAGCATAAAATCAGAAATAGGAATTATCTCCTTCTCATTAGATAGTTCAGATAAAGGTTGAGATGAATCAGACAAAAGTTTGAAATCAAACGACAAAAATTCATCTTTTAACAACTTTTTTTTTCTTTAGGAAGATCAATCAAGATATTAGTAAGAATAGTTTTAGCATGTGAAGCAGTAATATGCATAAATGCTCCTCCTGCGACCAAATTAAGGTATTCTTTATTTTTATTATCAAGGCCTAAAAAGAAATGTTGCAAAAGCATAGGTTCTGGCAAAAGTAAAATTAGCTCCAGAATTTATAAATCCATCAAAGCGTTCCAAACCTTGCCTAATGATTCGTTATCTAATTGTTTAAATCCAATAATTTCAAAACGAAGTTTAGCGACCTTTTGGATAGGGAAAAATTTAAGATAAAAATTAGCACGCAATACTTCTCAATCTTCTTGACTACTCCTAACATGACGATTATACCATTTCTTTGCTTTTCCCGTTAATGAAAACAGAAAGAGTTTCCATCTTAAAATTTCATCTGCCATGCTTTTAATGTGCAAACATGAACATGTCTGCTCAAAATCGGCTAAATGGGAATAGCGGTTTTTGCTAGAACTACCAGAAAAAATATGATCCTAAACTAACTTAATTAATCCCAAGCGTAACTCATAGCCAGATGATGTGATAGGTAAAGATGATTCTTTTGGCTAGGGATACGATCTCGATGGTGCTCCATATTGATATAAAAGTTGGGACGTGGGTTCCACACTTTAAAAGGTAAAAGATAAAAGATAAAAGTATAATACAAGATTAAGATAGATTAAGCCAAAATCAGCAAACTGTTCCCCGGCAACGGCGCCAGAAATGCTTGTTGGTATAAATTAACTGCACTCTATTAAAGATTATTATTATCAAGGTATCCGCAAGCGCACAGATAAAACAACCGATGTAGCACTTCACCAGACAATCCCGGTTTTAATATTGAACCCAAAAGAACAGTAAGTGATACTGACTAAGTCTATTGGTTCTTAACCCGATAACACAATCAATCCAGAGAACATCAAGAATAAGGAGATAACAAATGATTATGTAGATTCGACAACCGGTAAACTTTAAATAATATCGTTCTAATCGGGCAGTGACATGAATAAGAGGCGAAATCAGAGTTCCCTCCTACCAGACACTTATACACCTATCGATCCTATCAACGGGAAGTGGACTACAGAGGACTCAACGCAGCTGTCACCTACGCGATCTACCACTATCCGGCCAATCAGGGGACATTCATAAGTAATTATAGCCCAGACACCACGTCTACACTACAAACTACTACTTCGACCAAGAAGCTACCAAGATCAAAGCACTCAAATAGAGTTGTAAACTTAAGAATGAATAAGAACAAATGCTTACTTGAATCATAATGTTAAATACAAAAGTACCTCAGAACGCAACTCCGGGCGAGGGAGCTGAATCCAGACGAACACAGCTACGAAGAAGCTCCGACAGGCCGGGACTCCTCCGAATTTCTACTCATCTACTCTATCTCTCTAATCTCTCTCTTGATTGCTAGGCTAGATCTAGTGGATATCTATCTAATGCTTTAGGGTCTTCATCTTTTGATCTGGCTCTCTTCCAGGGGGGTATGCCTCTCTATTTATAGCCCGGTTGGATGCACGTATGCTGTAGGATCAAACCGACTTGAAACAAGGGCCCAGATGACTTCTAATAGGCGGTGGTAGAAGACTCCAGAAGACGGCGCATGGAAAACCCTAGGGGGGCGCCGGCCGACCCCACCCTGGCGCCGGCCGACCCCACCCTGTGGGGTTTCGGGCTCCGGTGCTTCGGGTGTGTTCCAGATGCTTCTAGTGTTCTCATGATGACGTTTCCTTGGCGGTTAAGTTTCGTGGTAATTATGCTCTTTAATCCTTCTTTTAAGCTTTTCTGGAAAATCCCCTGGGAAATAGACAATTCACCAAAACTCGTGGAATCTATCAGTAATGACCCTATGCTACTGGATATTCATGTTTAATGCAGGGATAATTGATAATAAAATTTGGATGGTAACAGGTGTCAACACTCTTTCATCCCCATGAGCTCCAGGAGAGCGGGGAGATGAATATCCTGCAAGCAAACTCATTGCATATTTATGTTCACATAATCTATGCCCACTATAGCTCTTTGCGTGTTTTTGTGGAATTGGCATAGAGAGTTGCAGGGTTCAGGGGGAGATAACCCCAGACGTTATAGCTCATGGTTGTGATCCTGAAGATCACAAGTCGGTCCAGAAGACCGATAGGTCTAGAAGACCTGAGAGGCATGAACTAGATTGATTGGTCCCGAAGACCCAATCCGTAAATTAACTGTTGTACTCTTTTTTCCTTGATGAGTTTTTCCCACTGGGTTTTCTCATGCAAGGTTTTTAACGAGGCAATAGGTGCAACGTAGCCTGCGCGTGTAATGAACTCTTTTCTTCTACCCTTTTTCCCACCGGGTTTTGGGAGAAGTTTTTAATGAGGCAGACACAAAGCGCCAGATTTGTCCAATGGGGAGTGTTATAAAATCGTGATCCTGAAGATCACGAGTTGGTCCTGAAGACCTGATTCAAATATCAGCTGTTGTACTCCTTTTCCCTTAATGAGTTTTTTCCACAGGGTTTTCTCATGCAAGGTTTTTAACGAGGCAGCAGGTGTAATATAAGTAATGCATGTGATGCACTCTTTTCTCCTACCCTTTTTTCTCACTGGGTTTTTGGGAGGAGTTTTTAACGAGCATACGCATAGCATATAATTGGCCAAGGGGGAGTGTTGTGAATCAAAGTCCAAAAGCAATGTGAACATGGACTTCAAATAGTGGCCAATTAAATGAGAAGAAGAGAAGATCAAATTGATGAGCTATGGAAAAGAGGAAGAAAGCAAATTGGATTCAACTAATGTAATGTTTATCCTTTTGTTCTCCCTCTCTATATAAATAGAGAGACCCTCAATGTAAATGATTGATTCATCAAGTGAAAGAAATACAAGCTCTTCCTCCTCCCACATTTCTCTCCTTGTTCTCTGTTCTCTCTCTATGTTCTCTGTGAGGTGTGTGATGATGTGCAAGGCATTGATGATCACGAGTAAAGAACCGATGGACTCACAAGTGAGGGATCGATCGAATTACAACACCCAGATCCACTTAGATGAAGGTACATTTTAAAAGGTCCAGTCCATTTCATCTTTATGGCTGTGATTATCCTTCGATGCTTGTGATTCTTGGATATATAAATGAGTCCTATTTTAACCTTTGATGCTTGTGATTATTGGATATAGAAATGAGTTGTCTCAATCTTTGCGAGAGAGACCAAGATATAATGCAATCACACTTGGTGGTGTGCCAAAGAACTAGTATTGTAGTCTGTTATTTATGTAAGACCTTATCTTATGTATGCTATTTGTGCAAGTTTCGAACCTATTTGTATAAGTTTCAAATCTTTTAAATGTATTATCGTAATTTGGTTAATTTCTAGTCATTTTCTGAGCTTTTCCTTTAGATGTTATCGTATTGCATATAATTTTTTTTTACTAGGACTATCCTATTTTTAAATCCTGGGTCCGCCACTCGAATCTATGGCATGGATCATGTAAGCAGTACGCTACGCAAGTGTCGTCCGCTATGCACAGCGGAGTAGCGGCCTTCCGTTAAACGCAGGAGTGGCACAGGACCCACGATGTGGGGAGAGAGAGAATAGGCCGCGCGCCCCGAGATTCGCCTGCTGCTACACGTGATGCGGTGCTCCTTCCCCGTTTTCCTCGCGCGAACGCCATGGTCGCCATGGGAGCTCCAGTCACTATTGCCGCCCTTCATCTCTGCGCCCCCTTGTGCCTTTGCCAGGCTAGGGCTGCGAGCTGCGCCATCGCCGCCATAGCCGCCTATAGTGCCCTCGGCTACGCCCATGGCCAGGTTGAGTCGGACCTCTGCAAAGCGAGCTATGGCCACCAACGGGGTCGCGTGGCCTTGGGTATTCCACTGCCGGCGACTCCGCAGCCAGTGAGGCCGGCCCCTGATGTCGGTGAAGCCATCCCCGCCGTCCTTTGCCCCTCCTATGTTTTGGCGCTCAAAGGGAAGAAGAGGAATAGGAACGCCCCAGTTGACAGATGAGAAAGGAGTATGACACGTCGGTTCCACTGGTATAGAGGATAGATAGATGCGGGAGAAAGTGATATAAAGCCTATTTAGTTACGCTAATATTGCAAAATGGATTACTGTAGCAACGTGCTAACTAGTCCAATCATGACTTGCTCTTTCGCTTGAACTTACCAGCCAACCGGCAACCGTTCAACAGTGTTTTTCTCTCACAACAATCAACCAACTAGCCATGCAATTCAGCCAGCCAAACAGAGTCTTAAGTAGACTCAAAAATTCGGGAGACAGCATTTCGAAGCTGTCAAATTAGTTTCAGTTTTAATCAACATTTAATGTTCCATACATGTGTTCAAAAATTGATGTGATAGAACTTTTTGTATTTTGTGGTGAATGTAAACAGGACCATAGAGGAGAGAATCTCGATGACCAGAATAAGTATTACTTTTAGGGGGTGTTTAGTTAGATCCTTTTTCAAAATGGGGTACTGTAACTTCGTTTTAATTTTTACAATAAGTGTCCAATAATGACTTAAGTAGGTTTGAAAAATTCGCCTCGTAATATTTTGCAAAACTGTTAAAATAGTTTCAGTTTTAATTTACATTTAATACTTCTTGAATGTGCCGTAAAATTAATGTGACGAAACATTTTACATTTTGCGATGAATTGAAACATGACCTTAGATAAATTTAGAGCAGGACGAGTGTGCATAGTCAAGACGCCCATATACCGCTTTTCTTTGGATGCGCAATTTAGAGCAGGACGAGTGTGCATAGTCAAGACGCCCATATACCGCTTTTCTTTGGATGCGCATATAGGTATAGTCCCGCACATTCGCTCGCCATCTCTCCTTCGCCCCACCGCTACCGCGTGACGTCCAGCTCCATTTTCACCCAAATCGCTGCCTCATCCACGCGCCCAAAAGTTCGTCAGCCTCCGTCTCCGCCGCATCCGCGCGCCACCATACGTCAGCCTCCGTCTCCGCCGCCATATCCTCCAGCCTCCGACGCCGTCCGCCGAGGAGATCAGATCTGGCGAGGAGACGACCTACCGGTGGAGGCCCAGCATCCCCTCCTCAAGCCCTCCCCACCTCAACCTCTTTGCCTGCTAGGACCCTGCCGTTGGGTGCCCCACTGCCCCGCCACCGCTCCAAGCTCGCTGCGGGCCCAGCGTTGTTGCTGCTAGGAAACAACGCCGCCCCTCGCCGCCACTACTTCAAGGTCAACACAGCAGGTACCCAGACTTCTTTCGTTTTTTTCAAATATATCTCTTGTTTGTCTTTTCAAATATATCTCTTGTTTATCTTTAGCATAGTCACAAGAATTCTGGGTCGACTGAATTGAGGGACGCGGGTCGACACTCGACAAAGATATGGTACGAAGGGGGTATACCCCTGCGGTTCGAGAACCAAATATTTGGTAGTACATGAACCCAAAGCATATGGGTCAATAATCCTGGCACGAACTACGAATCATGGAGTATTGCAGTGCTTGACTTGTTTTTTTTTTAATTTTAAACCCAGTGCTTGACTTGTTGATTAACGCTTAAATGTTAGATACTATTCATTAGTAAAATAATAAAGCAAAAGAATAACTAAGCTGTTTCATGGAATCATGAGCCCAATATAGAAAGCCCATCTGCTCTCTCCTCTCACGAACTGCACAATATGGGCTGCAATTCCTGGCCCATCCAACTCATCTTCACCCCGTGATGCCCCCTATTCTGCTATTCCCACCGTAGAATATAATTGCAGTGCAGCAGCCGCCGGTCACTGGTTCTCTCCTATTGTCTTCCATCCTCCACGCGGGGTACGACTGCTCCGGCTGCGATACAAGGAGCTAGGACCAGCGACGCGCGTGGGGGTGACTGGGTGGGTTACGCCGCCAGCGACGTACAGAGGCGCGATGGCTGACGAGAATCTTGAGCTCAACTTTCCATCGGCGCCGGCGCCGGTGCCGCCACTGCCGCGAGGAGCAACGAATGCCTTCAGGTATGTAATGGGGCGTGACCCATCCACAAATGGGACGACGACCCATCTCGTCCCCGTACCTCGATTTGGGTCGACGTACCTGGAACGCGGTTCGCGGTATCGACCCCGAACCCTGTGACTATGGTCTTTAGCAATATAGTGGTAGCAGTGTAGTGTAGTTTCAGCGGTTGATAATGATGGCTGGATTGTGGATGCAATATAATGTTTGAACTTGTGTTGTTGAATTTATGAGGTGATCGGAACATAAAAGGATTAAAACGTGCACCTAAGAAAACAACATGGAAAAATCAACTTCTTGTGTAAGTTTAGCATGTTAATATCTGCCTTCACAAAAAGTTTTGTACTGCTGTGATAAATGTAGCTTGCTTAATTAGTTTAAGTGTGTTTAAATGTATTTTTCATGTTTAATAAATACCAAAATGGTATGAATAATTCCTTGAATGACTTCTATGTGTTTTCGGTAATCTTTGTGAGTCTTTTTCATGTTTATTACTAAATGACTAATTAGTGGACGCATGTATATAATTAAGTATTGTGCTTGCTCCTCGTGTACAATGGCTTATTAAGAAGGTGGCTAAAGTATGTTGATGATTTTTTTTTTCCAAACCGGCGAACCGAATTTCATTAGCGCAGCAACGAAATTACAAAGTCAAGTTTAGTACTGGTAGTCTACCGCACACGCACTCCGCAACGAACAGAAAACACGCTCAAACATATGATTGCCCAGGGACCATAACAAAGAGCGCACGCACCAGGTACCATCACCAAAACGCCACATCTATCCTAACAGCTGAACAGAACGGCTTCCATTACATGGGCACATGGCCCCAAAACACCGATGCAACGGCAAACTCTTGAGCACTTGACCCTAAGCAGCGAACGGAACCAACTGATTATCCTCCCTTGGTTGTGCCTCCAGACTCTGATTGTGGAAGAATAAGGCCACCGACTTGATCACCTCAGCCCCCTGCGTCACCTGCATCTTCAAGTCCTCCTTCAATAAGCCTGCCCAGTAAGAAAGGAGCAGATCATACACGCAATCTCAGTAGGAGATTTGATTCTTTTATTATCCAGGCACACAACATTCCTAGTTTGCCAAATGGCCCGACACACAGCAGCCAAACCAAGAGCATGCATACTCTTCCCCTGTAGCAAGATATTGTTAATCCAAAGGCCAATATTGATCCATGTTACCTAGTCTACAATCAGCCCCCAAGGAGTGAGCTAATAAGCTCCAAACGTACTTAGCAGTGGGACACCCAAAAAACGAATGATGCCCATCTGCCCATCTTCCCTCTCTGTGCAGAATGCACAGGAAGGATTTCCTTTCCACTTATGCTTTAACAAATTATCCTTGGTGAGAATAGCGTTCTGCATCACCAGCCACATGAAAATTTTGATTTTCAAAGGAAATTTTGTTTTCCAAATGCTCTTAAAGCTAAAGCCCATCTCATGTCTGCATAAAAAAAATTATAGGTTGAATTGACAGAAAAGACCCCAGATTTTTCCCAGTCCCACTTAAACTATGTCATACAACCTTCTTAACTGGACCTGCAAGACCTCATGCAGCCACCTTCTAAATGAAGGGCGCCAATTTCTTCTCCTCATTTCATCTACTGAGCAATCTTGCTCATTGCAAATCTCATACAGATTAGGAACTTGTCTGTCAAGGAGACAAGACCACACCAACGGTCATGCCAAAAACTAGTTCTTTTACTATCACCAATTAACATGGATCTACCCTTCATGTACACCTCCCTCACTTTCAATATGTCATTCCACACAGGAGAGTTCTTTGTGTTTTCTTTATCAAGGAGACAATTCCTTTTTTAAGAGATATTTCTTTCTGATAATGTCATGCCAAATGCCACTGCCATTCTCAGCTTTCCACCACCATTTATAAAGTATAAGCCAATATTCATTATCCTTAAGTTTTTAATAGCCAGGCCTAATCAGATGATATTTCTTCTTCATGCCCCCCGGCAAAAGAATCTTTTTTTGATAGGTTCCATCTTCTCAAGGGTTGTAACAGGAAGCCAGAACATAGACATGGCATATACCGGAAGATTACTTAAGCAAGAATTGATGAGCACCAATCTCCCACCCAAGCTAAGAGTGTTGCCCTTCCAACCATCTAATCTCTTCATTAGCTTTTCACAAATATACAGCCAATTGGCCACATGCAACCTGGAATCAGACACAGGGACTCCCAAATATTTAATGGGCCAGCTCCCAATAGCACAGTTAAACATATTAGAGTAATCAAGGCTTTTAGCATTGTCCTGACTCACCATAATGACTTCACTTTTAGAAAAAATAATCTTAAGCCCAGACATTCTTAAGGTTGGCTTGTCCTTCTTCATATGGTTAAACATATGTTTGCTGCTAAATAAAATTGTTCAGTGAATGAGAGTAGTAACCCACATTCTTAAGGTGTGTTTCATGTTAGCTTTGACTCTAAGAGTAGTAACCCACACGCTTAAGGTATGTTTCATGTTAGCTTTGACTAATTAATGTTCAGTAGCTGATAGTAGTTTTTGATCCATGTAATTAGTTACTCGTGCATGAACTTGGTTGCACATTTGTGCTGAAATGGCTGGATGAGCATTTTCTGTCGAGTGGTTGTTTCCGTGATGCAAACCATGTTTCTTGTGAATGTGCATGATCATGCTTTGTGAGCTTTATGATTAGATTGCACATGACAATACTACAAGTAGCAGTTCAGCATTGAACTGAAACTAATATATGAGTATAGCAGTGACTTCTAGTAGGAGTAGAGGCATTCTACATTTCTAATGCTGCTAGGTTCTAGCTTGTAATTAATAGCTATATTTAGCTTTAGGAAACATTGTTTTCATGAGTTAGCTACTGGTGATAATTTATCTCAAGTTCTAACAATAAGTAGCTATCTTTTTTCAGTGATTTATTATATTCTTATAAGCTGTAACAATTAAGTAGATAACAAAGTAGCTTTATTTCTTTGAGTGATTCTTTATATTTCCAGCTGGAATCACATGAAAAGGTGCTATATATATATATCTGCTCTACTTAAATACTATATGTTGTCTGCATATATATCTTGAGATTCCACTAATATTAGTTAAATTTTTATATGTTGGTGTTAGAAAGGAATGACCTCACACTTCCATTCAGTCTTGGGTTCCAGTATATATACAAGTATGGGCCAAAATGGGCCAGAAAGAGAGAAGACAGAAAAAGTACATATATTTGTACAAATTAACACCCCCCCTCAAACTAAAGGTGGCAGAGAATAATCTAAGTCAGACACATTTAGTTTGAGTATATGAAATTGATGTTGAGCTCGAGTCTGGGCCTTGGTGAAGAAATCTGCAAGCTGAAGTTCAGAAGCTGTGTACTGAAGATCAATAGTAGATTGTTGGCAATGGGAGCGTACAAAGCAGGCATCAACACCAATGTGCTTAGTGAGCTCATGCTTGACAGGATTATTGGCAATTTGAATAGCACTGGTGTTGTCACAGCGGAGAATAGTTGGATCAGCACAAGTAACCCCAAAATCAGCAAGCAACCAACGGAGCCAAATAATTTCTGTTGTTGTTGTAGCAAGAGCTCTTAGTTCAGCTTCTGCACTAGACCGAGAAACCGCAGATTGCCGCTTAGACTTCCATGCAATTGGCGAGCCACCAAGAAAGATGCAATATCCAGTAACGGAAACACGCTCAACATGATCACTGGCCCAAGTAGCATCAGAATAAGCATGAAGTATCGGCTGACTAGATGTAGCATAAAAGAGTTGTCGCGAGATTGTCCCCCTCAAATAGCGCAGAACACGAAGCAAATGAGCATAGTGAACTGTAGTGGGTGCATTGACAAATTGACTAAGAGTGTGAAAAGCAAAGGCAATGTATGGTCTGGTTGCAGTGAGATAGACAAGACTACAAACAAGATGACGGTACCGCGTCGGATCCTCAAGAGGAAGACCATCCGTGGGCTTCAGGTGAAGATTAAGCTCCATAGGCGTGGCAGCAGTACGAGTGTCGGTAAGACCAGAACGAGCAATAAGTTCTTGAGTATACTTCGATTGAGAGAGATAATAGCCATCAGCAGTGGAGGCAATCTCAATGCCTAGAAAATAGCTTAAGGATCCCAAATCAGACATCATGAATTGTTCACAGAGGCGCTCTTTAACAAAGGTAATGTAGTCCGGATCATCTCCAGTGATCAACATATCATCAACATAAAGCAGTATTAAAGTGCGGCCATGTGAAGAAGTGTGAATAAACAGAGCTGGATCATGGTCACTGGGAGTGAAACCAGCAGCAGTAATAACCGAACTGAACCGCTGAAACCAAGCTCGGGGTGCTTGCTTGAGGCCATAAAGAGCACGCCGGAGATGGCAAACATAACCAGGTGGAACCTCAACCCCTGGCGGTGGGTGCATATAAACTTCCTCTTTCAAATCACCATGCAGAAAAGCATTCTTAACATCCATTTGAGAGATAGTCCAAGAATGAATGGCAGCAACAGCAATTTGAGTACGGACTGTGGTCATGTGAGCAACAGGAGCAAAAGTCTCCTCATAATCACGACCATAGGATTGTTGGAAACCCCGAGCAACTAGACGAGCTTTATACCTCTCAATAGATCCATCAGCTTTGGTTTTAACCTTGTACACCCACTTGCAAGTGATGGGGACAACATCAGGAGGCAATGGCATAACCTCCCAAGTACCAATATGTTCTAAAGCATGCAGTTCAGCTGACATGGCATCTTGCCAAACAGGGAGGTTGACAGCTTCCTGATAAGAAGAAGGCTCAGAAACAACACTAGCAGCAGGAAAACCAAGGCGGTCAGGTACTTGAATAGAAGAACGATCCCTCAGGTTATAGGGTGGTGAGGAAGGTTGTGTTGTAGCAGGAGAAGTATCAACTATTGGAGGGCTGGAAGGAGGAGAAAGGTTGTGAGAACGACGACGATAATGAAAAGGAAAAGGAGTAATGGTTGAAGGTATTGGTTGTGAATGTGGAGGGGGTGTGGGAGCAAGTGGTGGTGAATTGGTTTCAGAAGGCGGGGCTGGTTCAGGAGGTGAAACACTTCCAATAGAGGAATCAGGAGATGGAATAGAAATAGGTGGTAAAGAGAGGAAAGAGAGAGACTCAACAGATGATGAGGATGATGATGGTGGTGGAGTGGAAGAGTAAAAATATGGTCTATTTTCAATGAAAGTGACATCTCGAGAAGTGCGAATACGACGAGCTGAAGGATCATAACAACGGTAACCCTTATGTTCAAGACTATAACCCAGAAAAACACATTCAGCTGACTGAGCTGTTAGCTTCGTGCGTTCATGAGAAGGAAGAAGAACATAACATGTGCAGCCAAAGACACGAAGATGAGTATATCTAGGAGAGGATCCATGTAATACCTCTCCAGGACACTTACCCTGAAGACAAGAGGATGGTTGAAGATTAATGAGGTAGACAGCAGTAGATATAGCTTCAGCCCAAAAATGGGATGGCCGGATGGGACAAAAGAGGAAATAAGGAGCGTTCGTGCAGTTTCAATTATATGACAATGCTTGCGCTCAGCAACACCATTTTGAGCGTGAGCTCCTGGGCAAGAGAGCTGAGGCAAAGTTCCTTCAGACGAAAGAAACTGACGAAAAGCAGTTGAAAGATACTCCCCGCTGGAATCAGAACGAAAAATGCGAATAGTAGAGGAAAACTGAGTATGAACCATTTGAACAAATGACTGATAAACTGATAGCAATTGAGAACGATGCTTCATGAAATAAATCCATGTATAACGAGAATAATCATCAATGAAAATTACATAATACTTGTGGCCACCTTTGGAAACAAAAGGAGCAGGTCACCATACATCAGAGTGTACAAGAGCAAAAGGTTGACTACTTTTTGAATCACTAGAGGGATAAGGGAGTTGAATCTGTTTTCCTAGCTTACAACCAGTACACTCAAAAGAGGGATCAATGGATACATGACCAAGAACACCCTGCTTGACTAAGGTAGACAAGCGTGAACCACACAAATGACCCAAACGATGATGCCATTGGGGAAAAGTAGCCGCAACAAAAGCTGATGACGATGCCGTGGAGGAATATGATGGCGATGCAAGGGACGGCAAACGAAGATGATCAAGGATGTAGAGGCCGGACGAACCCCTATGGCGACGGCCAGTACCAAGAAGAGCTCGGGTTTGACGGTCCTGAATAAAGCAAGAGGTATCATCAAACCCAATAACACAATTCAGATCAGCAAGTTGACCAACAGAAATTAGATTCATGGAAAGTTTAGGCACGAGAGAGACATCAGAAATAGTAAAATGAGAGGTAGCAAGATGACCCTGATGAGTAACTGTACAAAAGTTACCATCAGCTGTTTGAACATTTCGAGTATCATTGATAGGATGACAAGAATCCAAATGAGAGGAATTGGAAGTCATGTGAAAAGAAGCTCCAGAATCCAACACCCAACAAGTAGTACCTGAGTGTGATGTAGAAGACAAGGAGCTGGCTGACATGTATCCACTAAATGGAGCAGAGGGGATGCTGTTATTGTTGGATTCCTTGTTGAGCGGCGCTGCTGTTTGAATACTGTTAGAAGAAGTTGCAGCTGTCCCACGCCGTGAGGTAGCACGCTTTGCTTTCATTTCAGCCAGGAGGTGTGGGTACTTCTTGAAACACCGCACATCAGGATGATTTGTCCTGCCACAGTGGCTGCAAGGAGTCTTGGCTGGGCCTGCAGCTTGAATAGGCAGGGGAGGAACAGCTAGCACTGAATGCTGAGATAGAGGTGAATTCGCAGCAATAGTCTTGAGACGTGTCTCCTCAGCAATCAAAGCAGACAGTGCCTCAGACAGAGTTGGAAGAGTAGGCCTCCCAAGAAGCTGAACACGGATGGGTTCAAACTCAGATCGCAGACCCATCACAAAGTCAAACATAGTATTTTCCTGATCATACTTGTCTCTCGAAGTCCAAGAGATGCCACATCCTTGCATAAGGAAGAGGGCTTGGGTTTGGGCACCATGGAGGCAAGCTGACTTGTTAACTTGGTGAAGGCAATGTGATACTCCTCAATTGACATTCCTGCTGCTGCTGAAGATAGTGAAGATTCTGACGAATTGAATATCGGAGAGCTGAGCTGCTTTGTTGGTAGCTAGCTTTCAAGTGATCCCACATTTCCTTCGTTGTACTGTGATCCTCAAGACATGAGCGAATGCTCAACTCAACATTCATGCCGATAGCAGCCATCACGCGGTCATCATCAAGCCGCCAATCTTTGACCGCTTTATCATTAGCATCAGTTGAGGCTGCAGGTGGATCCTCAGTGAGATGCGAGGCATAACCACAAGCTTGCAGCAGCATTTTGAGAGAGAAAGCCCATTCTCTATAATTTTGACCATTGAGCTTCACATCCAGGGGAGGCAAGCCAAAAGAGAAGGCCATAGGCATGGAGGATAACACAACACCACTAGAAGATGTAGCTGGTGGCGTCATGGTGGAGGCTGCTGGTTGAAAACAGACCAGCACAGCAGATCGGCAAAATCAGCAAAGCAGCACGAACAACAGCAGAGCAACTGAGAGGAGGAGCACCACTTGCTGCAGGATGCAGGAAAGGAGAACTGCTCCAGAGAGTCACCTCAATCGATGATGTAGAGGAGTGCGGCCCCTACCCACCAAGGAGCAAGCAGCAGAGGGAGAGAAGGGGAGACCTTGAGGAAGGAAGATCGATGCTGCTGGATGAGGTCAGTCTCCAGCATCCTTCACTCCAGGGGTGTCGGCTGCAGGGAGGCTGGGAAAACCTAGCTTTGTTACCATGTTAGAAAGGAATGACCTCACACTTCCATTCAGTCTAGGGTTCCAGTATATATACAAGTATGGGCCAAAATGGGCCATAAGGCCTACATGGGCCAGAAAGAGAGAAGATAGAAAAGGCACATATATTTGTACATATTAACAGTTGGTACCTAATTAACTTGTACTACTTGCTCAACACTTGTTCCAGACTGAATAATTAGGCATATAGTTGTCATTCTTTTGGTCGATATTATAATATTATGACCCTTGTGATCTAGCTTATGTGCTTATATATATTGTCGTTAGAAAGCTACTGCTTAGAATACATTTTGAATTTATGTCAATCCTTGTGCTCTAAAAAGTTTCTGCCATGTGCTTGGATATCCAAACTAACAGCAGCTAATAAGATGATATTGTCATGCTCTGTTTTTGTAACTTCTATGTAAATTCTTATATACATAGCTGTAGTGTGCTTTCAATGGCATCACAATGTTTTGACTGATCCTATAGTCAGTTTGGCTTTGCTATTAGATTTACCCTAGCTGTTGTTATCAAATTAAGTTCAGATTCTTCTGATCGAAATGTTCCTGGTTTGTTTGGATAGTAAAACAGATGAATTAATAACTTTGGTAGGGCAACAGATGAACTATTATGTACTAACTGAAAGCATAAATTTTTTTGTTAGTTTGTGTAGCATATCTGCTTATATCGGTTAGCCTAGGAAAACTCTATTCTAGTTCTCGGCACAAACTGTCTATTTAGAGGACACACAGCTGGGCAAATTATATTGTTTTACCAAGTATAGTACCACTGTTTTTACAACTAAGTTACTTATTTTGCTCGCTATTTTTAGGAATCTGGCAAAGAAAGGCGCTGGTCATTGGTGTTAGTGGTAGCTGTTGGCTACGCACATATCCTTTCTGAAATGGTAAGCTATAGCTTTGTGATATACGTGTCTAGCTACTTACTGTTACATGCCAGAGCTGGTTCATGGTCCCTAAGAACCTTACCGAAATTTCTTTTATAGGAACCTGATAACGGTCATGCATCTGCCGATGGAGAAAGTACTTACGGTGCATCAGACGAGGGAGAGAGTGATGCTAATGCAGAGGACCAACATGGATATGATAGTCTAGAGGAGCAAGAGATAGATGCTAATGCAGAGGTGTAGGCATCTCAACTTCCTGGTCGCCGTCGGAGAAAGAGGAAAGTCGGACATGGGCCAAACGACCAGATAGTTGTCACGGAGCTCACAGAAGATGAGATGCCCACTGAGAAGAAGGCCCAGATAAGAATGAGTAAGCTTGCTAGACAAAGTTTGTAGTTGGCCATGCCTTCGTTCAATGAACTAACTGAAAAAGACAAGAAACAATTATTTGATGAATGTGTCGAGCCTTCATTGCACTTTGCAGCGCCGTTGAGGGCCGAGGGCTATGGCGTGTAGGATGGTGATGAGGATCGTAAACAAAAGTTGGAGAACCCACAAAGGCGAGCAAGTATGCTGTTTTGTCAGGAAAGGGTTGGATGTCAGGGAGAAGCACCCATACATTGCGCGTCAAGATTGGTTAGCTTTTGTGAAACTACAGGAGACCGAAGAAGCAAAGGAAAAAAGCGAGAAATACAAGAAGCTTCGGGAGAGAAACAAGCATAACCACTGCCTGGGGACAGCAGGGTATGCTGGAAAAGCCGAAAAGTGGCGCAAGAGGACATGGAATTAGCCGCCGAAGGCATCAGTAATCCTTGGGAAAAACTTCCTCATGATCGCTCTAGGAATTTTCTGCATGCACGGAGTAAGTTAGTTGAGTTAGAAGGTTCTGATGAGATTCATTGGGTCTCAAAGTCAGCTAAAAGTGTCTCTTAGCAAATTATAGAGAAGCAAGCGAACCTTGATTCTTCAGGGCTCACGGACACTTCGGTCAGGGATAGAGATGTGCTCACATAGGTTTTGGGCCAACCAAAGCAGACAGGGCACGTGAGTGTTGTGTCAAGTTACAATGGTTGGAAGTATTGGCCGATTTGCTCCAGTATGTATAGAATGAGGATGCGTTCAGATGTGGATGTGGAAACCATTAAAGAAGAACTTAGAAGTGAATTGACACAAGAAGTTAGAAGCCAAGTGACAAAAGTTCGCGAGAAGGTCACTGAAGATATCAAGGCCATCCTACGTGAACAAGGAGTGAATTTGGGCCTGCCTTCCAACAAAGTTCCCTCTGTAGATGGTATGAAGAGCATCTGTGTCTCAGCCTTGGATGTAGTATAGTTGGATGGACCTGATGGAATTTTATATCCAAATCCTGTGGACCTTCTTACAGATCCAGCATTGTGTACACTTATATTCAACTAGGTGGAGGTAGCAAAGGATAAAGTATTCCCTCAGCAAACTGAGTTAGATTCAGTTGCTATATAGGATGGATATGTTGTTGTACATGTTCATTTTGTATGTTCAAAACATGAGGGCTTTGTGCTGACTCCGTGTCCAAATGTTGAGATAGCAAGGCTTTGTACAAGAATCCAATGGAGAAAGGTTGGCATTGGTATCACCACAGGGGCTCTCTTAAAAGCTCATTAGGACCGACACTACATGGTGGGTCAGCCAAAAGCAGTCTGAAGGAACTTGTGATATCCAATGTTCCATTCTCAATAGATGAGAAAGTGAAAAGCGCCCTAACTGTAGGAAATTGTGCCAGCTGGAGCACATGTGGACTTATTAGTCCGTTTCTTGCCTTCTGTATGGTCATTGGAAGCACAATTTTCTACAGTTGGGGCGCTCTTCACTTCCTTATCTATTGAGGATGGAACATTGGATACCACAAGGTTCTTCAGACTGCTTTTGGCTGACCCGTCATGCAGTGTCGGTCCTAACGAGATTTTAAGAGAGAGCCCTTGTGGTGATACCAATGCCAACCTTACTCCATTGGATTCTTATACAAAGCCTCTCCAAGAGTTGTTATCTCAACACTTGGGCGCGGAGTCAGCACGAAATCCTCATGTTTTGGATATACAAAATGAACATATACAACGACATATCCATCTTGTATAGTTACTGAATCTAACTCAATTTACTATAGGAATACTTTACCCTTTGCTACCTCCACCTGGTTGAATACAAGTGTACACAATGCTGTATCTGTAAGAAGGTCCACAGGATTTGGATATGAAATTCCATCAGGTCCATCTAACTATACTACATCTGAGGCTGAGACACAGATGCTCTTCATACCATCTACAGAGGGAACGGTGTTGGAAGGCAGGCCCCAAATTCACTCCTTGTTCACGTAGGATGGCCTTGATATCTTCAGTGACCTTCTTGCGAACTTCTTCTGTCACTTGGCTTCTAACTTCTTGTGTCAATTCACTTCTAAGTTCTTTTTTAATGGTTTCCACATCCACATCTGAACGCATCCTCGTTCTATACATACTGGAGCAAATCGGCCAATACTTCCAACCATTGTAACTTGACACACCATGCACGTGCCCTGTCTGCTCTGGCTGGCTCAAGACCTGTGTGAGCACATCTCTATCCCTGACCGAAGTGTCCGTGAGCCCTGAAGACTCAAGGTTCGCTTGCTTCTCTATAATTTGCTAAGAGACACTTTTAGCTGACTTTGAGACCCATTGAATCTCATCAGAACTTTCTAACTCAACTAACTTTCTAGAGCAATCATGAGGAAGTTTTTCCCAAGGATTACCGATGCCTTCGGCGGCTAATTCCATGTCCTCTTGCGCCACTTTTCGGCTTTTTCAGCACCCTGCTGTCCCCAGGAAGTGGTTATGCTTGTTTCTCTCCCGAAGCTTCTTGTATTTCTCACTTTTTTCCTTTGCCTCTTTGGTCTCCTGTAGTTTCACAAAAGTTAACCAATCTTGACGCGGAATGTATGAGTGCTTCTCTCTGACATCCAACCCTTTCCTGACAAAACAACATGCTTGCTCGCTTTTGTGGGTTCTCCAACTTTTGTTTATGATCCTCATCACCATCCTACATGCCATAGCCCTCGGCCCTCAATGGCACTGCAAAGTGCAATGAAGGCTGGACACATTCATCAAATAATTGTTTCTTGTCTTTTTCAGTTAGCTCATTAAACGAAGGCATGGCCAACTACAAACTTTGTCTAGCAAGCTTCCTCATTCTTTTCTGGGCCTTTTTCTCAGTGGGCATCCCATCCTCTGTGAGCTCCGTGACAACTATCTGGTTGTTTAGCCACTGTCCGACTTTCCTCTTTCTCCGACCAGGAAGTTGAGATGCATGCACCTGCATTAACTCTATCTCTTGCTCCTCTGCAGTATCTTATCCATTTTGGTCCTCTGCATCAGGGTTATTAAAACCCACTGCGAATTGTTGCGCTCTCCTTGCTTCTCAGCGTGCTCAGATCTTGGCGTGCTGACACGTGGCACACATAGATTTGCATAAAAGCTCTTGATCTTTTTTGAAAAATTGCCCGCAGTCTGATACGAATGTTAGCCAGTGCAAGTGCTAGCAATTATGTTTTGAATACCCCCTCGATCTAAAATTTATTTCAACCTGAAGAAGTAAAAATTCGATATCATCGAAGTTTTTACAAAAAAACCCTGGCAGACAATTTTGCAGAGGAGCCCTCCTCGAGCCCCAGCGGCCAGACCTGGATGCCCATTGCTCAGCTCCCACCTCATTCTTTCTTTTCGTCTCCATGCCGCCGCCCCCATCGCCTCCTTCCTCCTTGCGTCTCGCCATAGGTACGGACGCATAGTGCCCTGGGTGACGGCCTGGTGGTGGCAATGCTAAGTGTGGTCGAGCAGGTTCTCCTTCCCCTTTCTCACCGTCCTTATCCGTGTCTCCTCTCCCAGATTTGTTTCCTGGAGTTGAGCTTGTTCTCCCCCTCAGATCTGAGCCATGGACTTCTCTCGACTGTTTGATCTTGTGGTCGGATGATGCTTCTGAGACGGTGCCAAAGGGGCCCCTCGATGGTACTTGGCGAGCAGGTGCACCGGGGCAGCACAGCATCCGTCGGAAGTGAGCACCTTGTATCTCTTTTAACCGATTGAGCAGCTTGTCATGAGGCTAAAGCAGGATGACCGATGACCTGGTGGAGGAGCCGGCGCTTGTTGCTTCAATCAAGTGCCACGAAAAAAGGCGAGAGGTACACGAAGGCAGCTGACCTTTTGTTATCTCGAATACTTTACAGAAAGCAGTGTGATTACCCTTGCAATTGCTAGAATAGGATTCAAATTGCTCTCATTGAGATGCGATAACTAGGATGATGAGCACGACATGCACTTGTACCCGATGGGCCTGAGCCTTGGTACCTGTTTATAGGCGACAGGAATGATGCCCTATGTGTTTCTTTGATAAAATGTGTGTGCCATTTTTTAACGCCTGCATGTTGTGCAGATCGTAATGTAGTTGTCAATCTTCATTTTGTTGACATGCATGGCTATTTAATGGTCTGGGTGCAAAATTTGGAAATGTCCGGGGAAAGGCATCCTCTTCTCAGACCGTCCCACAACAAGTTCTGTGTCGGCGATTGAGCCGCTTACAAACAGGAGGAAAGGTATGTTTTGAGCTATGTGTGCTTTACTGCTTTGTGATTTACTCCTTAATTAAGATCACATATTTGCATGTCACACATAATCTTTTTTCTCAAAAACATAAGAGAGTTGTGCTTCATTATATATAGAAGAAAAAAGGAGATAGACCCCAAGTACACCACACACCACACCACTCACTCAAGAAACATAATAACTAAATCACCAGCCAAGGATAGGGGCAACCAGACTAGACAACCTTCAAGCTGCTACAGGGGGGAGTCAAGAAGGACAGGCCCCGGGCTCCCACCACAGCCCACAGCCGACACTCCTCTAAAGCAAGGTTCAGAGCAGCACTCAAGCTAGGGGTAACTCCATTAAACACACACCTATTTAAATGATTCCACAAGGTCCACGCTCCAAGAATCACAAGAGAATTGAACCCCTTTTTAGTTAATCCAATAACAGCTTTGCTAGAGATTTCCCACCACTGATTGAAGGAGCAATCGGAAGGTTGTGGACAGAGGTGCTGTATCCCAGATCGTCGGAGTAAGAAGAACCAAAACTGCCGAGCGAAGACACAAGATGCCAGTAAGTGATTAATGTTTTCGTCTTCCTGATAACATAAAAGGCATTGTGCCAGCCTGCCGGGTGTGGAAGCCCCCGTCATAATCACCTCTAATATTAGACATAAAGTGGAATTTGTAGATCATCTAACTGTTTTTCATTCGTGTACACTCCTGCCCTGAATATGTTGAACTCCCATTCAGTGTACATTACACTTACAACCAACATAACGAACCATTTGACAAAATGCGCTGGTGTGGATGCATTCATTTATCATGAACTATTCATTTAAGGGATGCATTCGTGTAAGGTCCCTTCTATGTTGGTTAACTAAACTGCATGTGAAGCTGAATATTCTAGCTTGTGGTTTAGATCCTTTCTCTTATATGTATGCACGGCTAATAAAGAACTATAGTTGTTTGGTCCTGGACTTAGCTTATTGTATTATACTCTTGGGATTCAGTTTGAGTAATTATGATGTAATTATAATAAGCATTGACATATAATCTTGAAGTGCAAAATTCTGCTTCTCAAGTTTAGCATGTTATAATGTTTTGATCTCTGATTGAGGTACATCATCGCAGTTACTTTTTTTTGCTCTCATTGTTAAGTGTGAGACTATTTTGCTTGGATGTAGAGCTTGCACGATTTGTCGGTTGCAAAAAGGGTGCCAATCTACAGTACAAAATAATTAGCCTTGCATTGCCATATCATTTGACATTGAAAATACATATTTGATCATGCCCTGCTTTCATATACAGGAACATGGAAGATGCACATGCATCGTTGTTCTTAGCAATAGGTAATTCAATGATCAACTAGCTTGGATTGATGCCCGCTTCTCTATTGGATTAACAGTTCATGCACCCAGGAGTGTTGGCCGTGGAATTGTAGCAAATATTAATACACATTCCCATCAACATTCATATCGGTATTATTTTAGATGATTATGCGTATCAGAGGGGGCGCATTATCTCCATTTTTCTCTCTTTGGAGCCTTTGTTTTGATGGCTGCAAAGGAAATTGAGTAACTGAAGCCTGAAGGTGGTTGTTGTTGACACTTCAACTGAAGTGATTATCCTTGCTTAGTGCGTATGTGTATGCTTAGATTTGTATAAGAAGAGAGACTGAAACATCCGTACTACCTAAAATGATTGAAGTGGTCTGACTATGAGACAAATTATATGTTGTCATACGTGAAATGATACTGGTCGTATAACAAGATGCTTGGTTTGTGATATTGTATTTGCCCTCTTTTTGTGACTTTCATTTATTCCAAGTGTGTTTTTTCTTCCTCCCCATGCCTTGGTTTGCTGCAGGATGTGCTGCAACCTGTAGATGACTAATTGCAAGTCTTTTATTGCAACGGAGTTGGAGCTTAGCCTTTTCTTTAGTTTTCTTTTTACTGCGTAGTTTCTGATTTTTCAGTAGGTTGCATTGACTCCATGTTCGAAATTTAGACTGGTTCTTCACATTTCCTTGGTAAGGCGCCGCGAAGCACGCTAAAATTTCTAGTTAGCATCACCCCCTCGTTTGATGCACTGTAAGTACTTTCTTCGTCGGCAGATGCATGACTGTTATCAGATTCATATAAAAGAAATTTTAGTAAGGTTCTTAGGACCATGATATAGCTCTGGCATGTACGTAACAGAATGTTGAATAAAATTAATTAGGTGCATTAATTGGACCGCATTTGATTTGGTTATAGGAGGTGCATGCTGTCATAAAATATTTAGGGATTAATATTGTTATTGGAGTTCGATCGTATATGTGAGTTTATTTTTCGGAAGTGTAAGTCTACTACTAATAATCTTATTGAGTGTTTGAGCCAATCTGGGATCACATGCTGTGTAATGTCATTTTGATCAGCTAGCCATGCATATTTGCGGGCTACTATACATACGTAGGTATTGCAGACGCAAGAATATAGCCCGTCTGTAGGTGATTTCCTACTACAGACGCGCGCGCGCTTGCAGCAAACAAGCGTCTGTAACACAATCCGTACTATAGACGCATTAGAGTAAAATGCGTCTGTACCTTATATAATTATTCCGGACGCATGGTGGCAAGCAATATAGCAGCACGCAATGCCGTCATCTGGAATCGGCTAATTCTGCCGTACGCTACTGTGATTTGGGGAAGAACAGGGGATGGGAGTGCATATCAAAAATGAGAAATCCCAGGCGTTTGAGATCACCGCCTGCAGACCCTCCAACGGTGGATGCTGCTTGTGTGCATTTCATCAAACACATGTAGGCCTTTTCAGGTTGAATGTTCTGGTACTGTGGTTGTTAAGTTCGAGTTTTGCTCGGGTGATCCTAAAAAAGTTTGCACGAATCTTAAACATCGTGAACTTTCTTCACTAAATCATGTGTCGCTTTAGAGTAATAAAGTAGGAACCCTTAATCGTATTTCTTATCAAACTTGTTGAGCTGAGTGCCCTTCTTGAGAATGTAGCTTTGTATACACTAGGTAAATTATTATGGTAGGGTTGGTCGGTTTCACTCTAATCCCTGGAGTAAACCTACATGGTTTGAATTGGTTAGGAGCACTACACATAGCCTTTATTTACTATATGGGAAACTCCAAATTGTGGATAACCTGTCCAGAATATCACCCAAGTGATGTCCACCTCCAAGTGGTATCATCTTTCAAGGTGATATTAGTAATAAGACCTTAAAAGTCTAGCTAAGTGTATATCTCCTACAAGTATTCTACATTTTTTATGCACATTTAAAAGTCTAGGTGATGTAACGTAGTGTACTCTCTACATGCATGGTTCTAGCAGAGACAGAGAAAGCACAATTAATTATCTAAACTTCCATCTTAGGACGTGCGTCTCCCCTTTAATATTTTACTAGGTAGCGTGCCCGTGCGTTGCTACGGGACAGTTAAACTTATATATAAAAAACACATAAATTGCACGATAAAATAACAATACTATGAAATTATACCGACATTAAAGTGATATTTTAATATAAAATACAACAGTCGTGAAATTAACATAGTCATGAAGAACACGTTGCAAGCTTACAATCTTTATTGTATACACCTTTCTACGATGCGGCTAACATAATGTTTTATAACAGGAAGAAATCTCCGATATCCATTTATTTCGTGCACCAATAAATCCATGAATCGGAATGCAGTTTTATTTAGTTCTAGGGCTATTCGTGTTTATAGAGTGTTTGGTAGAATCCAGTGTCTAGTAGAGTTAATATTGGAACATACGTGGTAATAAACTTTAAGGGTCACCGGATAGAATAGAAAATAAATAAATGAGCATTTAAGCATTTACATTTAATACATTATCCGCGTGCTTCATAAATTAATCCTTTTTTCTATCTGAACCCGAATTTTTAACTAAACAACATGGACAAAACATACAACACTATAAAGTCCGTAGTCCATATCTGCGTTCAGATCACCCAAGCAAAAACTCAGCCCCCTTCTCATTTTGTATAGAAGACAGCTCTCTGTGCTTCGTTATCGTCTCCCCACCATTTGGTAGATTTGACACCAGAGCCTAGATTCAACAAATTATTAATTAATAGCTACAGTTTTCAGTGCCCTAAGATCATGAGCAAGGGTGCTGCTGTGTTATGCTTGATCCATATGAAAATATCAAAACATGTAACATATACAAGGTATTAATTTATTTTTCTAGTGACACTACACAGAGCAAGATAGGGAAGAGGGTCTTACTACTCTGAACTTGATACCAAGGGCACCATTGATGAAGGCATTGCTGATGCTGGATTGGCCAAACCCAAGAGAAAGAGGCCTAAACACAAGTCATGTAACAACGAAATTAAACCCTGTAACAACCAAATTAAACATCACAAGGAGGATGAAAGGACCTAGGATGCCGCCTAGAGGGGGGGTGAATAGGCGTTTCTGAAAATTTACACTTTCAAATACGGAAACGATTAGAACCGGAGTTTCTAATTACTTAGAAACTCCTCACAAAGAAACAAACTTCCCCAAACGAGTAAACAGAGTATATAAACTGAATATGAAACACCTAGGAGCCTAACACCTGCACCACAAAGGATTAGAACAAATGGCACAAAATTCCGCACAGAGAGCTAATACCGGACGCGTCCGATATTAATACCGGACATGTCCGGTATGCACGGGCTGTGCAGTTTTGCTCCAAAACTCTTGCTGCTCTTCTCCAATCTCTCACACAGTCCCCTGGTGATGTATATATGCCTGTAGAACCTGCACAACAACTTGCACCATGGAGACAATCACAAATATTAAAGGAATGCAAAGTGAGACACGATATTTGTTTTACCGAAGTTCGGCACCCCCTCGGGTCCTACTCTCCGTTGAGCCGGCTGCGAGCAACCACAAGGGTTAGCTCTAGAGGACACCACAGGTCAACTCTAGCCGCGGTCTATTTCACCCGCTATGCTCCTTCCACTAGGTGATCTCTTTTGCGGAGAGATCGAACCGTTACAAACTTTTCGAGGCACACCACAAGTTCTTGGGTGCTCTCCGGCGACGCCTAACCGTCTAGGACCGAAGAGTCCAAGAGTAACAAATGCGAACCACGAGATCGACGATTTGCACAAGTGCTCAAGTGATGGCTTGCTCTCTATTTTGAATTCTCTCTAAACCCACAAATGGATTTGGCACTTAGGATCAATCACTCACTTAGAGAGGGTTAGAGAGTGTTGCTAGAGCTCAGAGAAAGTCAGGGAAGTCAGTAGAATCAATAGCCTCCAAAGGTGGAGGCTTGGGGCCTTTTATAAGCCACTCCCCGAAACTAGCCGTTAACTAGCCGTTGGAATACCGGACGCGTCCGGTATGCATACCGGACACGTCCGGTATTGCCCCAACGGTCACCTGTCAGAACTCAGATCTCCCTTGGATACCAAGTCCTGCCGGTACTACCGTTCTTAGGGTCAGTACTACCGCTCCAAAACCGGTACTACCGGATTAAAATCCGGTACTACCGAAATATATTTTCTGAAACCCGAGAGCAGCGAGTTGGCTGGGAGGAGATTCGGCGCCAAGTGCCAGCGGTACTACCGATACAGAGTCGGTACTACCGGCACGTCGGAACTTCCAGCCAACACCGGAACTTCCGACAAACAAACAACATGAGAGTTAGGGAAAACTCTGCTGAAACTGCCAATACCGGACGCGTCCGGTATGAATACCGGACATGTCCGGTATGCTCAGCCTGAGAGCTCTCAACTAGTTGAAGCGCCCTACCTCTCTCATATCTCACATGGGTTGGTTTGAGAACTTATGTATCACCATCTATCATCATGATGCATCCCTCTTAATAGTACGGCTTTTCTATCAACTCAAATTTAAATGTAAAACGAATTTAAACCTTGGAGTTGATCTTCAAGTGAACCAAGCCGTTTTTCTTCAACCTTGTGACAATGGGATGTCATGAGTGATTTTGAAATTCATCTTGAGCAAAAAACAACTTGAGCATGTAACTTGATTGCAACATTTTATTTGTGGGATGATCTCAATGCATCAAGTTACTTTGATTGCTTCTTCTCGAATAAGCAAATTTGATTCTCCACCACGTCATGTCCTTCATGCTTGATTAGTCCATCGACTAAATGCAAGTACTTTTCTTCTTCACCCTAGCTAGGTTCTTCGGCCGCCAAGCCCTTGCTTGCCCTTCACCTTTGCTTAGTACCTCAAAGATTTTTCCTTGCTATCTTCACCAACTCAAGTACTTTAGTCACAACTAGCTTTGAATCATCCATTCAAATGTGTTGTCATCTTTACTTTGATTGTTTTGATTCCAAGTGAATCATTGATACCTCATAATAAATGAGCCTTTGTTATAACCTCATTTTCATTGTTGTCTTGTGTTTGAGTTTGATTGAAACATACAACAATCCATCATTTTGACTTTCAACAATATTTCAAGCACATATGAGATATACAATTCCCTGTTTCACACTTAGCACACGGGTTAGTCCTTTAATCAACATTGTCATCAATTCATCCAAAACCCACCAAAGGGCTAAATGCACTTTCAATCTCCCCCTTTTTGGTGATTGATGACGACCTTGATTAAAGCTTACAAAAGATATCAAATTTAAGCTTTTGGATCCAATGAGTTATGAGATGCTCCCCCTTAATGTGTGCAATAAGAATGGAATTCAAAAATTGACCTTAAATGCCAATTTGCACAAATTAAGTGAAGTGAAAAACTTCTCCTAAGTCATTGAATCCGTAAGGTGTAAAAGTGTGTGAGCAATATAAACCGTGATGCATATGACAAGATATATCACACAAGAAGAAAAGTGAAAACATACACCAACTCAAGTCAATAACATCACACTAACAAGCATAGACCTTACGAAAGTAAGTACATCAAGTATTTCACACAAGTCACACATCACAAGGTTCTCAAGTCCACAACTACTAAGATAGAATATACCATATATAATAAGTCTCCATCCATCTCATGGTCACATATGATACATCAATAAACTCAACAAGATCTCATATGACAAAGAGTACATCAATAAGCTCAAATACAAGCTAACTAGCTACAGCTCTGCAGTACAAGCCTTCAGGAGCAAAAGCTGAAACTAAACCAACATCCTGAAGCTTTAATCATTTCTCTCCCCCTTTGTCATCTATCTCCAAAAAGGTCGCTGAAGATCATGAAGATACAAGGGGCTGCATGCTGTAACTACTGCTGAACTCACTCATCATCATCATCATCAAAGCCACTCGGAGCGTACTTGCTACTTTGCCCTGGGTCACGGTAGCCACTGGAGGAACCCATGCCTCCGTAGTCGTAGTCGTAACCACTGCCGCTGCCAAAGATGTCCTCCCAAAAAGCCTCTGCGGCGCTGGGTGGGTGCTGAACCGGTGGAGAAGGTATGGAACGCAAGGGTAGAGTGCCAAAAGTCTGCTGAGCGTGAGGCTGCTCCTCTCCCTGCTGCTGCTGCGGTGCCTCAGTCTGCTGCTGCTGCTGAGTCTCCCTCTCTGCCTCAGTCTCCTGTCTCTGACTCTGCTCAAACTCAGAAAAGAAGGTGCTATATCTGCCCATCTGCTGCTCAAAAGTATCAGGTGGCTCCTCATCTGACATAGGTGACCTCGGAGGCTGGAGCTCAAGCTGCTGGTGAAGCCTCTTGACTGATCTATCAGTCTTCCTCTGTCGAGTTCTCACATCACTGATATTTCTGCAAATGCCAAAGAGCATGGTGAATAACTTCTTGATCAGAGAGCGTCTACCACCTGTGTGAGGAGGAGGTCGAGCACAACGAGGTGGTGGAGATGCTCCTGCTGCTGGTGCTGCTCCTAGCTCAACATCTGGCTCGGGTAGGTTCGCAGAAATTCTCAAGACTGTATGCTGTGTATCATACAAGAAAGTGTGCCCGGTCGCCTGCTCAATCATATGCATAATGTAAGGGGCAAATCCACACCCCTTGAGTGGCCTCTCGCCCACACTCTTGATCTCGCACCATATGAAATCAAAGATGCTAAATAATCTTGCTCCTGGTGCCATCCTCACAAGAAGGTTTTTCGAATAATCTGCAATGTTTCCCTTGTCACCAATCTTGCAATCAATAGTTCTCCTGAACATCCTCTCAAGATATCTGTATGTAGGGTGAAGGCCATCAACCTTCCCTACAACTCCAAAACCTGCTAGGTAGAGGTGTCCCATCTGCTCAGGTGGAAGTGGCAACTCTGTGTGAATCTTCTCCCTCTCCAAGTCCTCCTGACCAAAACCGAGATATGCTGCAAACGCCTCATACTCCACACTATACCAGTCTCCCTCTAGCCTCCAGTGAAGTCGTCTCTCCTCAAAGAACATGGTGGCATAGAATTGTGCAATAACCTCTGTGTTCCAGTCATGCTGGAACTCCATGATCTCATAGGCTCCAATCCTCTGAAAAATATCAATGGCTCTGTCAAGAGATGGCTTCTGCAGCTCTTTCGTGTATTCCCAATCAACCCACTGAGATTTGGTCACTATCGGGTTCCTTGTGAGTATCACACTGTTATAGAAATCTCTGTGAAACTGAGTGTGAAACCTGTAATCACTCTGGTTATTGGGCATACCTCTTGGATCAATCCTCCTCTCAGCTCTAGCTCTCTCTGTCATGCCCTTACCCCTGTAGTTGACCTGAGGACGGTGAGATGGCACAGGACATGGGTGAACCTCAAGCAACCCAAAGTGAAGGCCTCTCTGAGGTGGTGACTGCTGCTGAGATGGTGTTTCCACATCCTCTTCTTCCTCCTCGGACTCAATCTCTGTGCTTCTTCTTTTCCTTGATGTGCCGTCCCTTTCCTCACTTGAGAAGGAGTGGCCACCAGCTGAGGAAGCAAACTGCTGTGAAGCTCTAACTGCTGCTGCCCTCCTAGGCCTCCGACTCCCACTTGATTGCCCTGCATCTGAGTCGTGCTTACCCTTCTTGAACCTTGCCATTCGAGGGTCATGTGAATGCTTGGTCCTTGGTTCTTGCCTTCCACTCATGACTGCTGCCCTGTGACCACACGACAATACCGAAGCACTTTTAGAAGGTTGCCTTAAGTTTAAGTCAATTGTCACAAGTGAAATAATTATTTATCTAAAGATTTGTGAGCACCTAGATCAACTCATGTTCATAGGTTCACAATCTTATCATAGATGAACAATCATATCATAAGAAGCAATTATACGAAGATTTGATATCAAAACTGCAGGTGATCCTGCACTGCTGGGAAATACCGGACACGACCGGTATGTGCGCAGCAGCCCAAATCTGGGGTTTCGACCAAACCTTCACCAAATGAATCCAAACTTTTGGCACACCTTCTAGACTACTAATGTAGCACTTTGACCAAAGGAATTTGAAAATGAAGCTCTACACTGTAGATCAGAAGACGTCCGATGTTTGGGTACCTTGAGAGAGAAGGAGAGGAGGGGAATCCAAATGCAGCGAGTAGATCCTTGAATCTTGGCCTTCAATCACTCCACTCCACTCATCTCTCAAGATTTTCCACGGTTGAATCCTCAAATCGCCACCTAGGGAAAAGAGGGGCGATTTTCCCTGTTCTCGGGCGGACAGAGGAGAGAGAAGTCTGTTTCTGAACTGTCCCGAAGGGGTACGCTGCCCTTATATAGCCTTCGGATACCGGACACGTCCGATATCTGTACCAGACACGTCCGGTATTTGCTGGCTGGCTGTTTTTCCAGTCTTTTGTTTCATTTTTCTTCCAAAACCCCTTCTCAGCACATTCTTCATCCAAAAGTGCACTGATTCTTGATCCAAATGCCACTTAGGCTCTTTCCTTCCATTTCATTTGCTTAAGTGAGGATTTTTCTTATTTTACTTTTCTAGTCCACTCTTTGATCCAAAGTTCAGTTACTAGGAAGACTTAGAGAGATAGGATATAACTATTCTTAGTTGGAATGGACTTGAGAGACTCATGGTACTTGTGATTAGGCAATCAAGTAATCAAGAGGAGCTATAATCACAAGTCTCATGAGTAGGTCACAAAGACCAAGAACCAATGTTTTCGCAATTCACAAATCCTACTCATACTAGTAAAGGTTTTGAAAACATTAATTCTATATCACCCGAATGCACAATCTAGCATAAAAGGGCCTTAGATGCAATTTCAATGCATATATGTAAACACATACCTTAGCCTTGAGCCCACAAAGGAGAAGAAGTCCACTTTATGCATACCTTTGCCTTGAGTCAACAACCATTCCACATAGAAGACACCATACTTCATTCAATGATTTCACGTTTCATTTAGAAAATGAGTAACATGTCATTGGTCATTGTTGCTTCATAAATCACTCTTGCCATATATGCTTATCAAAGATTCTCCTTCATGCTTATAGGACTACATAATTACTCGAGCATGATATTAGTCCACAATGATTCAAGATAGAGACCAAACTCCCCCTAAATAAGTGCATTAGGTTGTTTGAATAACTGATGACTAGCACTTGGTTCTTTAAAGAACTTAGGAGTTTGGTGCCTATTTTGAATCAACCACAAAGAGATTTGCTCCAAATTGAATTTGTGATGAGAAAGTGCTCACAACCAGTCAAGAGAGATGTAAGTCAAGGACCATAAGACATTGAGGAAATTTTGTAGCCTGAACAACCATTCCCTTTGCTTGTTGCAATGCCGGTCTTGTCCAATATGTGGGGGACAAGAAAATTTGTTTCTCTTGACTTGATGTGAATAATAATGATTACAAGTCCTTGGGTAGATGAGGTTCTGGCTGACAGATAATATGAATTCATGCTGCAGCCTTGACATTAGTCTTTTCTGTCCCTGGCCATACCGGTATGTGCAGGACAGCAAGTGAATTTCTTGACTTGTGACTTCTACCATTGCCTTTTGGTCTTCTGAGTATTCCTGTATTTCCATAAGAGTATTGCTCTACAAGGGAGCCATTAAGAGCATCGAATGGCAAGCATTATGATTATGAATATGAATTGAGTCTACTTAGCCACCTAGTGAGTTTAGGTACTTGTTGCCAATAGTGAGAATGAGATTATTTATATAGCCACCAAGTCATCTTTGGGTCAACCATATAAGATGATATGTAGATAGTAGGTTGATAGTTTGAGTTAAGATCTCAATATGCTTGCTCAACCACCCCGAAGTTTTCATCTTACCTTGTGGTACCTACAATGAGACACTAAGTACATTTTGGTACCCAACACTTATTGGGTCCTTGGGAGTTAGTCAATAAGTGCTTAGGTACCCAAATGGATTTAGCACTAGTGCATGGTGAACACATCACTTGTCTAGTGCTACCTCCATAAGTGGTCTTCCTAAGCATATAATGATGAGAATGAGCTTTCGGATTAGAGAGGTTACCATTGGGACAATCATAGCTAAGATGTCCCTTTGTTCCACATGAGTAGCATATGCGTCCTTTGTTTGCCTTGAACTTGTTTTGCTTGTTAGGACAAGAATCAATCAAGTGTCCTACTTTATTGCACCCATAGCACCTTCTAGTTGCCATTTGAGCCTTCTTTCTTGCTTCTTTGGATATGGAGCAATTCTTGCTAGGATGGCCGGATGTATTGCACTTCACACAAACACTAGGACCATCCTTCTTCACTTGATTTGCCAACTTAGAAGCAACTCTTTTCTCCACCACTTCACACTTGTCGGCCCAACTCTTGTGAGGACATGCGGCACTCATATGTCCATACACACCACAACCATAGCACAGCCTTTTTCCATGTTTCTTGCTCTTGGTTGACTTGTCCTTCAAGGATTCATGATTGTTTTGTTGGGGTTTGGAGGAAGCAAGGTTTGAACCCTTCTCAAACTTCTTCACCATGTTATCACGGTTATCTTGAGAAGGTTTTGCTTTCTCTTCTCCCTTCAAACCAATTAACTCTTTTCTCAATTTTTCAACTTCTTCAATGAGCTTTACATTTTCTACAAGGGATTGCTCAATCGAAGATTGGCTTGCTTGAGAGACACACTTGTTAGCATCAATATAGTTTAATTGAAATGGTGCACTAGTGTGTGGAGGGGTGAGAGGTTGGGAAGATTTTTACCATTGTTACCACAACCTCATGTGTTATCTCAAGCATAGCATGTGATTCTACTAACTTCTCATATGAGCACTTGAGATGAGTGTGTTCGGCTTGTAGAAAGTTGTGCTCGAATGAGAGGTCACTTAATTTTGCTTTGAGCCTATAGTTCTCCTTTTCTAGTTGTTCAACATTGGAAGAGGAGTTAGTAACCAAAGCATGCTCAATTGATAATTTTTCATACCTCTCATTTAATGCTTTTAGTTCTTCCAACTTGGAGATGAGGAACTTTTCTTGATTTTGAAGGGTTTGCTCTTGTTCCTCATTCTCCTTCTCTAGCTCATCATTTTCCTTCAATAACTTGATGAACATGAGCTTGTCTTCGTTGCTAAGATAGTCAAGAGAGTCATCATCCTCAACATCAACATCACTCTCATCTTGACTATTGCCTTGTGCCTTCTCCTTTACTCCACCAAGAATCTTTTCTAAATTTCTCGTGGTTGCTTTCTTCTTGTTCTTCTTGGCCATAAGACACAAATGATGAGTGTCATGAGATGTTGAAATTGACTCATCACTTGGTCTCCAGCGAGCTTGAGCATCAACACAATCAGTTTCTGGCTCCCTGTCTATCCTGGTGATACCGGACACGTCCGGTATTCACTGACAGAGCACAGAGAGGCAGCATCTTCCATTTCTTGTTCTTGCTCAGCTTCCTTGAGGTTTCTTGAGGCTTCTTCACTACTTGAGGATGCAATGGACATGGTTTCCATTTCTTCTTGATCAATTGCTTTATCACATTTGGATTTACCATATAACTCAATGAGTTTGGTCCAAATGAGATGAGCACTCTCCGTAGGTGGTTGTCCATTGTAGATTGCTTCCTCTAGAACCTCTGCACTCAATGTATCTAAAATGATAAGAACGGCTTGAGCATTGAGTTGGACGCATATCTCTTCCTCTTTTGTCAAATTCTTACAGTTGCTCCAATTAACTATAGAAAGAGATAAGCTTCCTACTACAATGTGCTCAACAAGAGGACTAATAGTCCGAAATGCATTGAGTACATATGACGACCAAGATATAAAGTTTGAACCATCATTTTGGAGAAGCACCGGCTCCGTCTCCATAGGCGTAGCCATCCTTTCTCACAAGCAGTGAAGCTCAAACGTGAGTCCAAGTTCTGATACCAATTGAAAGGACCTAGGATGCCGCCTAGAGGGGGGTGAATAGGCGTTTCTGAAAATTTACACTTTCAAATGCGGAAACGATTAGAACCGGAGTTTCTAATTACTTAGAAACTCCTCAAAAAGAAACAAACTCCCCCAAACGAGTAAACAGAGTATATAAACTGAATATGAAACACCTAGGAGCCTAACACCTACACCACAAAGGATTAGAACAAATGGCACAAAATTCCGCACAGAGAGCTAATACCGGACGCGTCCGATATTAATACCGGACGTGTCCGGTATGCACGGGCTGTGCAGTTTTGCTCCAAAACTCTTGCTGCTCTTCTCCAATCTCTCACACAGTCCCCTGGTGATGTATATATGCCTGTAGAACCTGCACAGCAACTTGCACCATGGAGACAATCACAAATATTAAAGGAATGCGAAGTGAGACGCGATATTTGTTTTACCGAAGTTCGACACCCCCTCGGGCCCTACTCTCCGTTGAGCCGGCTGCGAGCAACCACAAGGGTTAGCTCTAGAGGACACCACGGGTCAACTCTAGCCGCGGTCTATTTCACCCGCTATGCTCCTTCCACTAGGTGATCTCTTTTGCGGAGAGATCAAACCGTTACAAACTTTTCGAGGCACACCACAAGTTCTTGGGTGCTCTCCGGCGACGCCTAACCGTCTAGGACCGAAGAGTCCAAGAGTAACAAATGCGAACCACGAGATCGACGATTTGCACAAGTGCTCAAGTGATGGCTTGCTCTCTATTTTGAATTCTCTCTAAACCCACAAATGGATTTGGCACTTAGGATCAATCACTCACTTAGAGAGGGTTAGAGAGTGTTGCTAGAGCTCAGAGAAAGTCAGGGAAGTCAGTAGAATTAACAACCTCCAAAGGTGGAGGCTTGGGGCCTTTTATAAGCCAGTCCCCGAAACTAGCCGTTAACTAACCGTTGGAATACCTGGCGCGTCCGGTATGCATACCGGACACGTCCGGTATTGCCCCAACGGTCACCTGTCAGAACTCAGATCTCCCTTGGATACCAAGTCCTGCCGGTACTACCTTCCTTAGGGTCAGTACTACCGCTCCAAAACCGGTACTACCGGATTAAAATCCGGTACTACCGAAATATAATTTCTGAAACCCGAGAGCAGCGAGTTGGCTGGGAGGAGATTCGGCGCCAAGTGCCAGCGGTACTACCGATACAGAGTCGGTACTACCGGCACGTCGGAACTTCCAGCCAACACCGGAACTTCCGACAAACAAACAACATGAGAGTTAGGGAAAACTCTGCTGAAACTGCCAATACCGGACGCGTTCGGTATGAATACCGGACATGTCCGGTATGTTCAGCCTGAGAGCTCTCAACTAGTTGAAGCGCCCTACCTCTCTCATATCTCACATGGGTTGGTTTGAGAACTTATGTATCACCATCTATCATCATGATGCATCCCTCTTAATAGTACGGCTTTTCTATCAACTCAAATTTAAATGTAAAACGAATTTAAACCTTGGAGTTGATCTTCAAGTGAACCAAGCCGTTTTTCTTCAACCTTGTGACAATGGGATGTCATGAGTGATTTTGAAATTCATCTTGAGCAAAAAATAACTTGAGCATGTAACTTGATTGCAACATTTTATTTGTGGGATGATCTCAATGCATCAAGTTACTTTGATTGCTTCTTCTCGAATAAGCAAATTTGATTCTCCACCACGTCATGTCCTTCATGCTTGATTAGTCCATCGACTAAATGTAAGTACTTTTCTTCTTCACCCTAGCTAGGTTCTTCGGCCGCCAAGCCCTTACTTGCCCTTCACCTTTGCTTAGTACCTCAAAGATTTTTCCTTGCTATCTTCACCAACTCAAGCACTTTAGTCACAACTAGCTTTGAATCATCCATTCAAATGTGTTGTCATCTTTACTTTGATTGTTTTGGTTTCAAGTGAATCATTGATACCTCATAATAAATGAGCCTTTGTTATAACCTCATTTTCATTGTTGTCTTGTGTTTGAGTTTGATTGAAACATACAACAATCCATCATTTTGGCTTTCAACAATATTTCAAGCACATATGAGATATACAATTCCCTGTTTCACACTTAGCACACGGGTTAGTCCTTTAATCAATATTGTCATCGATTCATCCAAAACCCACCAAAGGGCTAGATGCACTTTCAGAGGAGATCACAGCCTAAGACTTTAGGGGCACCTGCTCCCCAGGGTGAAGAAGTGCCCTCGGATCACTGTGCTTGATGACACTCCAGATTTTTGGGCACCATTCTGAAGAGAAGAATAAGAAAATTTCAGCTCCCTTGAGCCTAAATGATGACATTTTATCAGCACTTGCACATAGTCAATCAACTATGCTGTAACTCATTTTCTTGGATGCTAGCCAATCAACTAATGGAGCTATGTCAGCCAATCAAGCATGTAGTATCTAGACATATTGTCAAACATAAGCTCCAATATTCAGTCAATGATAGTAAGAAAAGTAGGCTGCATGCTTCTAACATCTGAGAATGTCAGAACATGGTCTGCACAGTGGGGATGCACACTGCCTTTATAACTTACTAATATGCCAGCCACTTCTATTTACATTATCAGGAATTTTATAAAGCATAGCCATGGTCAAAGCTAACTTAAACAAGAGCATTTGGGAGCAATGTAGTTACACCATAATCAAAATCTTTGACGCATGTCTAAAAAGTTTCTCCAACCTTGATTTAGTGCTGCAAAATATGAAACTGCACATATCTTTTATTTGCAAGGTACCAAATCAGTTCAGATTAAATAATTAAATAATGACTGTGTTAAGGTACAAGGAATGAACAATTGATTGCATACCGATTTCTCTTGGGTCTGATTTGCCCCTTTATTTTCTTTGGACTGGCAGAAAGATACCTGAACACAGTCATTAAAGTGACACCATGCCCCTTTATTCCTCCCTGGAGTATTAAACATGGTTAATTGGAATTCTTCATGCAGATAATTCGTCAAAGCCCCAAGGAGAGATCAGACATCATGTCTTAATGGAGACAAAACTGCCATTCACTGCCACTTCACAATCAAAGAATTTAGTAGAACTTATAGACCTATAAATCAAGTCATTATCAACCACAACACTACTAATCTTCTTGAACAGCTCATATAGAGGCTCATCGTGAACTGCAGAAGGTCGAGTTCTGTCATATTCTACAAAAGAGATGTTAACACAAGTTCAATACAAACAGCATAACTTTTGTACTGCAGTACCCCTAATATCAATTCGATCAAGGCATCTTCCCAATAACAAGTCCTTTCAATTAATCCATCAGGAAGGAGAGATGGAAAAGTACCTTTTGTGGATTCTTTGACCCACATGTTAATTTGCTTTCGGGCTTGAAAAATCACGAGAGATGAGTGCTGATAGATGTTGCCAATACAAAAGATAAGTTATAATATCATACTTAATAGTCAGTATGTGAAAATTTTTCTTTCAGTTTAGTCCCAAATACCCAACTGATAAACTTCAGCCTGCTAGTTTAGAATTTGTTTTTCTTATCAGCATAGTAAGTGTAGCAAGAAACACATTTTTTTCCCTGACATAAGATCATACTCCGTATGCAACCTATGCAAGCAGGTTGGGACAAGGTTGTAGCTTCTAACTTGTTTAGTACACATGAAAACCAGCTATGCAAATGGCAGGATTGCGGGCTAGTAAAGAAATAAAAGAAATTGATGATATGCCTCGTTTCCTTTGCAGAGATAATGCCCTTTTCAGATAAGATTCAAGAAATTCGTCCTAATAAAAGTACTCTTAGTAGTGAAATTGCTTGAGATTCCCTACCACCCTCTGCACCAAATCTTAGATGCCCATATAAACCACAGGAGAAACACTAAAGATGACGACAAGAAGCAAATAATTTAATCCAACAAGCAGGGCAGGGGAGAATCCAACCTTTGAACATCTGGTGAAGGTTGTCGGACTATTGGCAGGCGGACAGCAGCTTCCATGCTCTGACGCTAACCTGCATCATGGTGGTTGCTGACGTGTGCTCGCTCCTGCATTGCACCCGCTACCTCCAAGTCCTTCACAAAAGCTACCGCGGGATGTTAAAAAAGCAGTATGTAGATAATAAATATGAGTAAAATATAAATATGGCAGTATGAAGGAAAACTTAGCTTACCTTGTCAGTATCTAAAAGAGGATATAGTAGGTCAATGAAGTGGGAGGCCTCGATTGATGATCTTATCAAGCTTGCACGCTTGCTCTCTTTCCTAAAAGTAACAGTTGAAATTAGATGCTCTGGCCTCTCCAAAGTTGGAATTCGCACGAGCTCTCCGGAAACACAACAAATTTTATTTACAGCTAGGAGCAGTAAGCATTGGCATAGTGCCAAAAAATGTGGATGCAAAGGAGCAAGTTTGTAAAGTTTTCTAATGAATAAATGGTAGCAACTCAGTCAACATTCTAAGAAGGACACCAATATTCCAGCGCTCTTGTTCTCCAAAAATAAAGATGGATACAAACTACGAAGGTTTACAAAATGGTTTATGAGCACATAAGGAACAATCTTTGGAAGTGCTCCAATCCTGAATCTTCTCCAAAAACCAAAACCTGGAATACAAGGTTTGGGTCGAACAAGCAGTACACACTAAACAAAAAGTAGATACAAAAATATTCACCATTCATCTGGTTGTAGAAAAAGACGCATGAAATCTCCATAGACCAGTGAAATAAGTAATAAAAAAGCTCCCAAATGAGCCACATGAGGGTTCGCCCTCCACCCCAATCAACTCCTATCTGAAATCACCAGCGCCATTGATGGTTTCTTTCTGATAATATGGCTATTGCTCACTGATTCGCTGTTAACTTGATCTGGAAAACCCAACTCTTGACACGCTCGTCACCACCGGACTTGCAAAGGCTGGCTACACGTATGTCAACTTAGGTAGCGTATTCTAAATTTCTATCGGAGAGTATATGCAGAGTTCATAGGTGTTGGATGTTATCAGACTGTGCAGGGAGTAGTGCTGAAAGGTGCCATTGCTATTGCAGGTGACTGCAGGGCGGATTACCAAAGAACCAAAGAGGTAGTACGAGTGCTAGTTCAGTATGAAACCTTTGAACGGCGATGAGTCATTGTCGCATTTGCTTGCTGTAACAATCACATCCCAAGAGAAGGGGTGACATAACTATTGGGTGCTCGTACGTCCGACGGCAGCAGCAGTGGGAGACTGGGAGCGTCCGGCGGCGGCGTCTCTGGGTTAGCAAAGCAGGAGCGGTTTGTGGAGGCGGCAGAGCCTCCGGCGGTGTTGAGGCGAGCCAGAGAGGGCGACGCCTGCCTGAGGGTGAGGGAGGAGGGGCGCTGGGCCTGCTCTCGACGACGTGCCGCCCGTCCCGCCGCTGCCGGGTGGCCACGCAGGCGCCGGATCGGGAGGGGGCGAGCCGGAGACAACGGGATGGCGAGTCAGGCCGGCCCGCACCAGGGAATGCCTATGCCGGGGCGGCCGCGACCGAGCTCGTAGGCGGCATCCTCGGCGATGGGGATGGGAAGGGATTGGCACACCTAGCGATCTTGCTTCCTCTCGTCCGGGCAGCGGCGGGCGATCGTGGAGGCGGCGGCGTCCGGTGGCGTCAGGCCGATCGATGGATCGGGATTGAGGAGGACGGAGCCGAGGTCCGAGGCCGCGGTCTCGCGAGGGCGTCGCTCGAGGCCGAGGCGGTGGCGGCGCGAAGAGGAGGCCGCGTGCGTTGATGGGGACCGGGAGATCAGGGCGGCGGAGGGATGTTGCTGAAGGGAGATGGAGCCGCGCGTGCCGCCGCGATCACGAACCGCAAGGTGAGAAGCGGCTAGGGTTTGAGAGAGGTGAAGCTTGCGGAGGGCAGGACCCCCACGAGGCCGATGGCGGGTGACTAGTCGCGGGCGGGGGCCCACCTGTCGGCGCACTAAGAATCGCAGGGATGGCAGACGGAAAACCAAAACCAATGTCACACCAAAAAATTATCTACTCTTTAGTCTTATAGATATATAGAAGAGTAGATAACAGAAGATGGCGAACAACGTCGGTCTCCGTTAATAGAGCACTAATAAAGCGGTCTACCTAAGATATTGACCTCCGTTAACGACTAACAAGTAACAAAGGTGGCATTTTCTGTCCGTGAAAGCTCCGTTAACAGAGGTGGTCCTTTTGTACGTGTCCGTCTCTGTCAATCAAGGGGTGTTTTCCAGAATCCATTTTTTTAATATATGCAGCGCACTCAGCTGTGAGTCTAATACATCTGCTTACTATTCAGAGTAACTGTCTTGTCAGGGATGGTCTGAAACAACGAAGAAAGGGTACGCCCGCCTCGACCGAACGTGAGGTGACACAACTTTTTGACACGGACCAAAGCGAAAACTGGAAAAGTCGCACCGGTGGATCAACACGCCCAAACTAATAACAAGACGCCCGTTCCACGGTCAAGCTGGCTAAAACCGGGCACTACCACCAGCAGTCCAGTCCAGGTCCAGCACTAACTAACGATTACGATGCATCTGGCTTAATTTCTTCGACATCACAACGCGCGCGGCCGCAGCTAGCCTAGCCTGCCGCGCCAAGTCGCAGGAACGCTGGAACGGCCTCAAAAGCCTTCTAGAATTCCAGAATCACATGCTTTGAATTCCACGCCCAGGCCGGGAAGGGATGCCCGTAGGCCGTAGTCCTACTCCCTCCTACTACCTCCTACTGTAACCTGTTGTTCCCTCGGTCGTCGCCGCATCTGAATCTGACTGCACCCACCCGTGATTTCACCGTGAGTGCGGCAGCTCTGCGTGCGTCTCTACTCGCAAACACGAACGGATTAGTTCCTCTCCTTTTATTTTTTTCTTTTTTTTTTGGCAGGCACGCCGCACCCGCACGAGTCGTCGCTTTTTAGTAATATCTGACAGTGACAGGCGGCTAGCTAGCGCGAACTTGTGTTGAAGTCTTACCTTGACTTGTCGTCACCGTTCTTGCATTCTAGTATGAGATGAGATGCTGCTCATGTTGGTGTGCGTGCGTATATGGCTCTCTAGAAGATAGCCATTAGCTGATGACGCAGATACTTTTTTTATTATTGTTAGAAGAATCAATTAGCGTGACAGAAGGAGGATACATATTCTTTGATTTCTTTAAAGGTGAAGTGATGAGTCAGGTACGTACTAGCTTTCATCAGTAGAAACGTGATAGGAGTATAGAGTACTGATGATTATCTGGACACCACACGAATCAACAGCTGGCAGCAGCCTCTATATATATATATATATATATATATATATATATATATATATATATATATATATATATATATATATATATATATATATATATATATATATATATATATATATATATATAGGGTGCATTTTCTATACTCCCGGGAGTAGTTACTCCCATCTTTAAAAAACCACCTTGCGTATGTGTTCATACTTATTTATCACTTTGAGTATGTTTACATACTCATATTATGGTGCTCCAAATCTTTCTACGCGAAAAATTTTTAAGGAAACTCATACTTTTTAATATATTACGAAAATGCCACTTACTGTAGTATATAAAATAAGTATGACCACATACTCGATGTATGCATGCATACTTGACAAATATACCATTATAGATGGTCTAGTATGATCATATACTTCGCATACATATACTTTGTTTGGTCATACATACCCAAAATCTTAAGATATAAACATGGGAGTAACTACTCCCTGGGTGTAGAAAATAATTTCCCTATATATATATATATATATATATATATATATATATATATATATATATATATATATATATATATATATATATATATATATATATCCTCTCTCGCTTCTAGAGAACACTCTAACAAAGGTTTACTTGAAGCCATTCGATCTAGAAGGTCAGCGACGAGTTAAATATCTGGTGCCGTATTATATACTGGGCACGCGCTGTTATATCTTCCGTTATTATATGTGGGAAGAGGAAGTCTCGGGGGTCATGGGCGAGCTGAACGTGGAGTAGTTTCTAGCCATTATCATTTTCTTTATCTTTCTTGCGAACCTATTCAGGTCAATATTATCGGGAGGGGAAGTGTGAAAAAGTACGTGTGTAATACGGAGGGTTTGGAAGCATCAGCTAGTTAGTTTTATTTTCTTTTTTGAATTTGGCATGGGTAGTTGTTGTATTTTTCCTGAATTGCAATCTTATTTCTTTTAGTGTAGGTCACATATATATCCATGATAACGAGACACCCATAGTGATTTTGTTAACTTTAAGATCCGCTGACTCAATTTTTTAGAGGTGCTTTTAGGAATAAAATTTGCATGCGTAAGCTCATAAGACTAAAGTCCGTTTATGTTTGTGGGCATATACGTCTATATCGTATAATTAAAAAAAATAATAGCTACTCCAGCTATGAGCTATTTGGACTCTACCAGATAATGTCGAAAATGTTTTACCTAATAATACTTGTGAATTGATGTTAGAGCATTCGGTCAATTGACCATGATTTTTTTTCGAATGGACGATAAAAGGTTTGCCGCGATTTCTATTAGACGAAGAAAGAATAAAGGGCAGCTTATCAACGCTTATTTTTCAGCTCTAGAACAATATTTTCTCTCACAATAAATCAGCATGAGCTAAAATCAACTCCGCAGCTCCAGCGAACATGTTGGCGCCCGTGCAAATGCGACGAGGTGAACTACTTTCAACCGTACGTGGCAAATAAAAGGTTTTCTATAGTGCGCGCATTGCCCAAATCAAAATAATCAGCTTGGCGCAACTGGTTAGAGCATCTCCAAGAGACATGTTATCCTTATTTTGTATGGTATATTTAGAATTTTTAGAATAAAAAGTGAACTCCAACAGTTATGATATCTTGTTTACTAAAATAACAAGTGGACTATTCCTCAAATCTAGCATGGCAAATATAGCTTACATATGTAGCTAACTATCTAGCATTGCCATAATAGAAAGGCTGTTGGAGTTTTCTATTTTTTTAGATGCTTTTCTATTTTTAAGATTGGCTAAATGATAAGTTTAACAATCCATTTTTGTCGACTCTGTTGAAGTTGCTCTTAATTTGGCTGATTTTCAGCTGTTGCTGATGCTATTTTGTTGTGAACTCAAGCGAACAGACTTCAATCGTGGCAAACAAAAGGTTTCCTACAGCATTATTGTCCAGATTAATAGTCAGCTTGGATTGGCGCATCTGGCCTGTTGCAATGGTCTATATACAAGCAGTTGGCATCAGATCTGGCCCCTTGTCGTCGCGCGCTGACGACTTAGCCGCCGGGACCGGAGAGACGACGATTATTCTTGTGAAAAGGAAACAGTGGACGCAAAACGCAAGAACTTTCCGCGCGGGCGCGGCAACCCGGCAACCCAGCGCGGCAGCGCTTATTATTCTTGGGTCCGCGTTCCCCGGCCGATCCCCCCCAGTCCTCGTCTACAATACCGGCCCCCTTCTTGTCAACGGTCAAACGATGCACACCTCGAAAGCTACTTATTTGGCAAAGCAAGCGAGCACTATATAAACACACACACACGCACCTCTCTCATCTCAGCAAAAGCTAGCAAAGCAACGCTGAGGCTGCAGCCCGGCAGCGCCTCGTCTCGTTGCGGCCACTCCAGCCACAGCCAGAGCAGCATCCATTAACTAGCTAGCAATAATCCTTCTGATCGTTGTGCTTGGCTTAAAAGAAAAAAAAAAGTCTGGTTGTTTTTGAGGAAACAAAAAAAAACTCTGATTGTTGTGCTAGAGAGTGATCGGAGCGAGATGGCGGGGGAGATCGGTCCGTCGGGGAGCCGGCGGAGCTGGCTGTCAGCGGCGTCGATCTCGCAGTCGCTGCGGGCGGGCGGCGGCGAGCCGGACGACCCGTTCCGGCGGTCGCAGGCGAGCCAGGACGAGGGGGACGACGAGGAGAACCTGCGGTGGGCGGCGCTGGAGAAGCTGCCGACGTACGACCGCATGCGGCGGGGCATCATCCGCAGGGCGCTGGACGCCGAGGGCGGCGGCGACTCGAAGCTGCTCGCCGACGAGGTGGACATCGCGAACCTGGACCCGCGCGCCGGCCGGGAGCTCATGGAGCGCGTCTTCAAGGCCGTCGAGGACGACAACGAGCGCCTGCTGCGTCGCTTCAGGGACCGCCTCGACCTGTGAGTAGTACTTGCCTTTTTGATGAGATCGACCTCGATCGATCGATCATCATCTCTAAGTTAATTAACTAATCTCTGCGTGCGTGTGCATGGTTGCAGGGTTGGCATCGAGCTTCCCCAGATCGAGGTGCGGTACGAGCACCTGTCGGTGGAGGCCGAAGTGTACGTGGGCGCGCGCGCGCTGCCCACGCTGCTCAACTCCGCCATCAACCTCGTCGAGGTATACATATCGTTATTTAGGCATGTTTGATTCGCTCCTGGGCGGAGCTGTTAGACGTACGTACGTGTCACGGTCAGAGTCGATCATCTGCATCATGCTGAAAGCAAGCACAAAATAAAATGCACGACGACTTGCATGCATCATGCATGCATGCACTGCAGTTCCATCGTCTGGTGACGTACTGACGTGTGGGACGGAACAACGAAGTACGTGTACACGTCGTCGTGCTGCATCCTTCTGTGGCTCCTATCCGACATGGACGCGGTGTGTGTGTGTGTTAAGTAACGGTCACGGGTTGGCATCAATCAAGCCATTAAAAAAAGGGGTGACATCATAGTCGATCACGTTTTTTCGTGGTTGGACTTTTTCGCACCCTACCCTGATTGATCAGATATTCGCCATCTGTTCTGTCCACACAACGACTAGCTAGCTAGCTACTAGGCGCCAAATAAAAATTAGACCCCCCCGTCAAACAAACCAGCAGCCTATCTGGAACGTCACTTGGTCGTGCCCCGAGCGCGAGAGCCTTGACTAGTTGACTGTCAAAGCTTCAGTGAATCAGTGGACAGTGACAAGCGGGAGTGGCCATATATATGAGTACAATTATTCCTTTCTCCCTTCCTGTCGTCGCACTCACGCACGGGTTCTCAATCGCAGTCCTCTTTGACCATGGGGGAATCACAATTGTTGTAGAGTTCCAGTCACATCTTTGTATCCTCTATAACTAACAAATACCGTTCCACTCCATCTGCATCCCCTTAGTCAGGATGTATGATGCGAGCCCCCTCCACCAACCAAATCCATGTCTTGAGATCTAAAACTTTCACCACATCTATTTTTTTTTAAAAAAAAACATTTTTGGAATGGTGCTAGAGACGAGTAAACATTTAAGTAGGGTGATAGAGACTAAAAAGATATGGTGTACATATTTTTTCAGAAAGAATACATATGCGTCAGCAACGCTTTGTGCAAAACTGCAAAAGGCCACAAATGATTTGTAGACATACATGTATTAAGCCCAAATATCATGGGCCGGCCATATAGTCCCAACAAGGCCGGCCCAAATTTTCAGCTTCTCCTCTCCCCCCCCCCCCCCCCCCCCATCGCACTGCCCGCGCCTGCCGAGCCATATGCAATGGGATCCTCTACCGGCCATCGGCGGGCGGCGACCACCACTACCCTCTCCGGGGGCCATGGAGATGCGGCGGTCTCGTCGCTCCCGCTCCGGTACCCTCGCTTCCACACTCGTCCGGCATCAGTCCACCACGTCACCGCTCGCGCGCCGTTCCGTTGGGCTCGCCCGCGCTCTGGCCCTCGTTCCCCATTTTGGGGGCATGGCTATCCCTTCCCTGCGGGCTCGCGTCATCACGCTCTCGATTCATGATGTGCAGCTGGTTCATGCCAGCTTTTCTGTTAGGCGCCGCCACAGCTCGCCGTGGCTGAAATTCGGGTGTCCATGATGGTTTATCGCAGGGACTCGTCAGCAGGTTCGTTTCGTCGAACAAGAGGACGCTTCATATACTCAATGACATCAGCGGGATCATCAAACCATCGAGGTACATTGCACATCCTCATATCTTCCCTCGCTTATGGAGCCTTCTAAATTAACTGCTGCTAGTTTAGATTAAGATACATGAATGCCAAAAAAAAAAAAGAAGAAGAAGAAAAAAAAGGAATCTAGCATGCATACTGGATCAAGCAAATCACAACCTCTGCTTTTCTTTGTAAACCTTATAGCTGCTACATGTATCTGAAGCGACTTCTACTGATAAAATGCTGAACATTATTGCTGTTTGTTTTAACCCCCCCGTTTTTGTATCAAACTACTATGTCAGGATGACACTTCTTCTGGGGCCTCCATCATCTGGGAAAACCACATTTATGAAAGCTCTAACTGGGAAGCCTGCTAAGAATCTCAAGGTTGCATGTTTATTCATGTAGCATAATGTAGCTTCTTATGATTACGCATGCAGAGCATATGCCACATCACTCTTTTGCTGCTACAGGTGTCTGGGAAAGTCACGTACTGTGGCCATGAGTTCTCCGAGTTCTATCCTGAGAGGACTAGTGCATATGTCAGTCAGTATGATCTACACAATGCGGAGATGACTGTAAGAGAGACAATGGACTTCTCCAGAAGATGTCTAGGCATTGGTGCCAGATATGATATGTTGTCAGAATTAGCTAGACGCGAAAGAAATGCTGGCATTAAGCCTGACCCTGAGATTGATGCTTTCATGAAGGCAACTGCAGTTGAAGGAAAGGAGACCAACGTTGTAACAGATATTACTCTCAAGGTGTGTTCCCATATCTCTTTTAGTTATAAAATAACATTATTTAAGCCTCCTGGCTTCAACTTGACGATTTGTTTCTCTAACTACTCTTTTATTAAGAAAATATTATGAAAGCACGTTTTCTTAATATATACAACTTGTTTATGATCGGAAGTAGGCATATCACTGTGGCAAATCTACATAAATTTAATCGTGATAGTTGCCCACGGTTTGTTCCATGATGATTGGGTTTATAAATGACAACAGGTTCTTGGGCTTGACATTTGTGCTGATACTATTGTTGGTGATGAGATGAAAAGAGGCATTTCTGGTGGGCAAAAGAAACGTGTGACAACTGGTATGCCTGCATCATGCCATTTTATCAATATAAATTAATGACTTGTAATTCCTGCATGAAACTCTCAAACTATTCACTACGTGCATAATCATAATTACTACAGCCATGAAATTCAGCATATCTATCAGTTATTTTCTAAAATTGCAGAGTTTATGTTTTTTGTTCTTTTCTCTAGTAGTCTAGTAGCAGGCCTAGGTACCCTTTGAAGTCTAGTTACAAACACAGAGCCCCATGGACTCTGATTTGTCACATATTTTAAGTGATCGGAAGCTTAATTAGTATGCTTAGTTAACTAGGAATTCTAAATAAATCTATGGATTGGTTTAAGTGATGACTCTGTTACTGCCTTCCTCTGTTATTTACTTCTAAGTACATTGTTTCTGTCATATTCAGCATAAAGAATCCTGATGTTAATTTCCTTGGACTTCAATAATTGGTTTGGCTGTAGGTGAGATGCTAATTGGACCTGCAAAGGCTTTGTTCATGGATGAAATATCTACTGGGCTTGATAGTAACAGCACATTTCAGATTGTCAAGTACATCAGACAGACGGTTCATGTGATGAATAATACAGTGATGATTTCCCTTCTTCAGCCTCCACCAGAGACGTATAATTTGTTTGATGACATCATTTTACTATCAGAAGGTTACATAGTCTACCATGGGCCACGGGAACACATCCTCGAATTCTTTGAGAGTGCTGGTTTCCGGTGCCCTGAACGGAAAGGAGTGGCGGACTTCCTTCAAGAGGTGACTTCCAGGAAAGATCAACAACAGTATTGGTGCCACGACCAGGAACATTACCGTTATGTGTCAGTCCCAGAGTTCGTGCAACATTTCAAGACATTCCATGTTGGCCAGAAGCTCCAGAAAGAACTGCAAGTTCCTTATGACAAATCCAAAACACATCCTGCTGCTTTGACTACCCAGAAGTATGGGCTGTCTGGCTGGGAGTCTTTCAAGGCAGTTTTCTCGAGAGAATGGTTGCTGATGAAGCGCAACTCCTTCCTCTATATATTCAAGTTTTTCCAATTGTTTGTCCTGGCACTCCTCACTATGACAGTGTTTTTCAGAACAAAGATGCCCAGTGGAACGTTTTCTGATTACGTCAAATTTATGGGTGCTTTGGCTTCTTCTTTGATCACAATTATGTTCATTGGAATTACTGAGATGAGCATGGCCATAAAAAAGCTACCAGTATTCTATAAACAGAGAGACTACTTGTTCTTTCCAGCATGGACCTTTGGACTTGCAACCATTATCTTAAAGATTCCTTTTTCATTCATGGAGTCATTTATGTGGACAACTGTTACATATTATGTTATCGGTTTTGCACCTGCTCCAGGAAGGTTAGCTGTTCTCCTTTTCTGTCCCCTTTTACACTTTCATATATTTGCACAGCAAGTCCACAACAGCAGCAAAAAAGCCAACAGAACCACCAAAACAAAATAAAATGAAATAAAGGGTAAAAAGAGCAAAAATAGGTATTAGCGTATTAGTAATCGTAATATTAGTAGTCCACATAGTGAAATTTGTATCAGTTTTTCATGTGACATGTTCCTCTGTGTACTGTTTTCAGGTTCTTCAGCCAGCTTCTTGCATACTTTTTGACACACCAGATGGCTGTGTCCCTGTTTCGGTTGCTAGGTGCAGTTTTGAAGACAATGGTTGTAGCTAATGCATTTGGCATATTTACAGTACTTATTGTCTTCTTATTCGGAGGGATTCTCATACCCAGACGTAAGTGTCTTTTCCTCAAATGGAAGTATGTCATTGTGGAGAATGAACTTAGTCCATATGGCTGAATATTGTACTATGCATTGTGAAGTACTACCGTTTCTTAATGTTCCCTCTTGGTATTTATGTGTACAGAGGACATTAAACATTGGTGGATTTGGGCCTACTGGTCATCTCCCATGATGTACAGTAGTAATGCTATATCAATCAATGAATTCCTTGCTTCTAGATGGGCCATGGTAAGTTTCTGTACACACACATAAAAAATTCTTCTACATGTGATATTTTCTCTATATTATTAAGTACAAGCAAAGCAATTCACTCCCCCCAAAGATATTTTATACAGAGATCCCATGCCAAGTTTTTTCAGTAGTTTGAAGAAAAGAAAATTATAATATCTATCTTTTTCAATTATACTACTTTCTAGGTTGTTGATGTGCTTAATTATCTGTAAGCCGCGAATATCTTGAACTAATATAGCATTAACTGCAGCCGAACACTCAAGCAACCATTGATGCACCCACAATAGGGAAGGCTATTCTAAAATATAAAGGCTTCTTTGGTGGTCAATGGGGATACTGGCTTTCCATCGGTGCCATGATAGGATTTATTATTCTTTTCAACATTCTCTTCGTTTGTGCTCTTACATTCTTGAGCCGTAAGTTTTTTCTCCTGAAATTGTTATTAGCTTGATGCCTAGGTGAAGCACTTACGAATTATATTTTCTACAGCTGGTGGCAGTTCAAATGCTCTAGTTGCAGATGACGACGACAAAAAGAAGTCGACAGATCAACAAATGTCCCATGTCGGCGATGGTAAGAGAACAATGAATGCATCCTTATTGCTTCTTCCTAGATTTCTTTTAGTGTGGCCCATTTGGATTGTAATTCTAGCTTCTAGGAGAAGTTTGGAGGAAAGAAGCATCTTACTCTTGATGTTCTGTTTCGTATACAATTCCTATGAGAACCCTACATTCAAATGGTCCTAAATAATGAAATAGCTTGATTCCTACAACTCAGACTAGACCTGCAGCATCATGATTCACAAGGCATGCCTTTTTTGTTTATATAAATATTTTAAATATATTTACCATCTCATAATCTACCCTCATGTCAGGCACAAATGAAGCAGCAAACAGGAGAAACCAGACAGGAATGGTCTTGCCCTTCCAGCCACTTTCACTTTCTTTCAACCACATGAGCTACTATGTTGACATGCCTGCTGTAAGTTAATTTCTAAACTGATGTTCATAACCAGATGGAGAAAACTCGATGAAACAGAAACACATCGTAGTTAGAACAGAAAGTCACTTTATCAATGACAATCTTTTCGTCTGTTCCCTGGTGCCTCTAAGTCATGTGATAATACTATTTTGATCTAAGGCAGTTGCCAGCACCTTTACTGCTCAGATATGTTATTGCAATTAATTTGCTAACATATCATGTGGAATTTTTGCTTTGTAGGCAATGAAAGAACAAGGTTTCACTGAAAGTCGCCTCCAGCTGCTATCTGATATTAGTGGTGCATTCAGACCAGGTGTTCTGACTGCCCTAGTTGGTGTCAGTGGAGCTGGAAAGACCACTCTAATGGATGTACTGGCAGGAAGGAAGACAAGTGGAACCATTGAGGGAGATATCAAACTTTCTGGTTACCCTAAGAAACAGGAAACTTTTGCTCGTATCAGTGGTTATTGTGAACAAACTGATATCCATTCACCAAATGTTACTGTGTATGAATCACTCGTTTATTCTGCTTGGTTGCGCCTTTCTTCAGAAGTTGATGACAATACTAGAAAGGTATGTGTTTTTTCTTTTTCTTTTTTCTTTTCTTTCTGTATTAGATGTCATTATGCCTTGATGCTGCTAGAAAAAATAACTGTTCTAATTGTGCGTTTGAGTATCAGTATAAAGTATTGCCCATTAACTGACAGCACACTCATCAATCAAAATTGTGTACAGAGCTCACAGGAAGAATTATTAACTGGCACTAAAAAGTAGTTTGATAAATCGAATACGTCCTTTCAAGATGGTTTGAAGTCATGCAAGACTGAGTCTACAAGGATTTATCATTTGATCTTTCTTGCGCTGATACCATTAACTGACAGCATGCTCATCAATCCATAGTTGTACTCAATATGCATATTAGTTACTACACTGCTGTGCTTTTGTTACTTTTTTCTCAGAAAAAAATTGTTAAAGGCCTGGTCTGCAACCATGGTGTTAAAGAAAAAATTTCCATACGTTTGGAGTTGATGAAAGCACTAGTTTTTCTGATGAAATTAATTTCATTGTAGATGTTTGTGGAGCAAGTGATGTCACTAGTCGAGCTTGATGTATTGCGTGATGCTCTGGTTGGTCTTCCTGGTGTTAGTGGGTTATCGACTGAACAAAGGAAGAGACTGACGATTGCTGTAGAACTTGTAGCAAACCCTTCAATTATATTCATGGATGAACCAACTTCTGGCCTTGATGCTAGAGCTGCAGCAATTGTCATGCGTACAGTGAGAAATACTGTTAACACTGGGCGAACCGTTGTTTGTACGATCCATCAGCCCAGCATTGATATCTTCGAGGCTTTCGATGAGGTTCTTAAATTGATCATATTTTTTTAGCCTACTACCATACTTCTATTTACGAACTCTGCAAGAATATACTGAAAAATGGATACTTTTTTCAGCTTCTGTTGCTGAAAAGAGGAGGTCGTGTTATATATGCTGGTGAGCTTGGTGTCCAGTCTCGCATACTAGTTGATTATTTCGAGGTGAGTTGTCTTTTATGCTTTGTTTCTGTTTGGGCGATCAAATTCAAACATTCCATATTATTAAATCAGTTGCAGATCAACAGAGTACGTAAGGTAGAATTATGTTCAGAAAATAAGAGAATATGTTTCAGTCATGAAAAAATTGATTAGTCCATGAAACTCTGCTTTTTGGTTAGTTGTTCCGCTATTGTATACAGTTATACAACGAATAAAATGCGACTTGCAGTCAACATTATGTGCAAAATTAACTTCAAATTCTGAAAAGTATTTTGACATTTGAGGCGAATTATTTTGCATATCAATTCAGGTATACTAGTAGTCCCTCATAATCGTGTATTTCTCCTCCATCTTTTTTCTCTAACAACGCAGGAGAGCTGCATGTCATTTCATTTAGATAGGAGAAAACACATACAACAAATCAAGCAGAAAGCCCAACCCTAACACGAACACCAACCCACAACCGAACATCCCCAGCACCACCGCTGCACACACACACACAGGTTTAAAGATGCGCCACAAAACATAGAACATGCAGTGATATGCAGCTCTCCTGCGTATTTTTGAAGAAAAAAAGATTTGTATCCTCGTGTATAGAGGTGACCTAATCTTTAGGTGAGACAACAAAGGATACTTTTAATATATATAGCAATCCTGCAGGCAATTCCAGGTGTTCCAAAAATTACAGAAGGATACAATCCTGCTACATGGATGCTGGAAGTTAGCTCTCCTCTAGCTGAGGCTCGCATGGACGTTGATTTTGCTGAAATTTATGCAAATTCTGCTCTGTACCGGTAAATATATTCCTTTGTTATTACTGCATTGGTTTTTGTTTGGTGAATTTGTTTCTTCTTTGACACTGGTTAAACTTATTTGAATCTCCAACAATCAAAACCGTAATGTTCTTCTTACATTTTATAATGAATATGTTCAGGCGCAATCAAGAACTTATTAAGGAGTTAAGCATTCCGCCACCAGGCTACCAGGATCTTTCATTCCCTACTAAATATGCCCAGAATTTCCTAAATCAATGTATGGCCAACACATGGAAGCAATTTCGATCTTATTGGAAGAATCCACCCTACAATTCCATGCGCTATTTTATGACACTCATCTATGCTCTCGTGTTCGGTACAGTCTTTTGGCGCATGGGAAAGAATATGTATGATCCTCCTCTGTATTATTCCATTTGCAAGTATCATTCACTATGCTAGTTGTGATTAACTCATGGATGGTGTTAAATCGATTACGTCCACGCTAAGGATTCTTGGTTTACCTGCTTTTGTTGTACAGAACATCAGAGGTGGACCTGCAAAACCTGCTTGGAGCCACCTATGCTGTTGTTTTCTTCCTTGGAGCTGCAAATTTACTCTCATCTGTACCTGTTTTTTCTATCGAAAGGACAGTCTTCTATCGTGAAAAGGCTGCTGGGATGTTCTCTCCATTGTCCTATTCATTTGCGCTGGTAATTTCTAAATACCTTACGTTGTCATGTTTTAATGGAAATATGATTATCTGAGGATGCATGAATCTTGTCCAAACAGAATCACTTGCATACTCTGTCTGTGAATGAGGACCAGAAAACTTTAAACAACTGAGCACATTGATTTCCTTTTCGCCATTATATATTAGTAGTTATTATTCTCGCAGCTGTTTTTGAACCCTTGCATACACAAAATCTCTACTAACTCTTCTCTCTTGAAAACGATTGGTGTGTGCAGACAGTTGTGGAGCTTGTCTACAGCATAGCTCAGGGTATTCTTTATTCCGTCCCTCTCTATGCAATGGTTGGCTATGAGTGGAAGGCAGACAAGTTCTTCTACTTCCTGTTCTTTCTCACCTGTTCCTTCCTCTACTTCTCACTGTATGGTGCAATGCTGGTTAGCTGCACTCCTTCCGCATTGCTCGCAAGTATTGCTGTGTCATTCACTCTCACTGGCTGGAACATTTTCGCTGGATTCCTCGTATTCCGACCGGTAGGAATCTCTGTGAGCCCTGCTGGCGTTACGTACTTTACACCCACTCAGCTGCCAACTCAATTTTCGAAAACTATTTCACTCTTGCAGAGTATTCCTGTCTGGTGGCGATGGTTCTACTGGTGTAACCCGGTGTCCTGGACCATCTACGGTGTCACGGCGTCGCAGTTCGGCGACATAGGCACCAGCGTCACGGCTACCGGCGGCACTGGCACAATCGTAGTGAAGGAATTTCTGCGCCAAACCCTGGGCATGAGGCACGACTTCCTGGGTTACGTCGTGCTGGGGCATTTCGGCTACATCATCTTGTTCGTCTTCCTCTTCGCGTACGGCACCAAGGCCTTGAACTTCCAGAAACGGTAGAAGGTGGCCAGCTGAAGATATAACACCTCTTTAAATCAAATTAAGGACGTGTAAAGTTTTGTGCTACGTAGTGGATACTATGTAATGTAATTATTTAGTGTAACTCAATGTAAAGTTAACAGTGTATCATCCTCCTATTTCGAGGGTAGACCTACATTTTGGCGAATCACAGTTTCAGCAATCAAGATTAATTGTTTCCTTGAAGTTCTACTCTCCCGTAATTTTATGCCACGCGTTTTACTGTTTGAACTAAAACATAGATGCTAGGTTAGACTGTTGCGTATTCCCTTTGTTTGTATAACTTCTTATTAGAAAGCGATCCCTTCAACCTATAAGCACTTAAGCATAGAATAATATTTTTCTTTCACAAGAAATCAGTAAATCAGCTTTCAGCTTCAGCGAACAGAACCGAAAGCTTTAGCTTATTTTGACCATATAAGCAACCTATAAGCTGTACCAAACATGTCATAAGATTATTGGAGAAAAGTAAAACATGCTAAGATTAACCCAAGCTTTCTATACCAAATTAGACAAAGGCAAGACTGAGCCCTGTACAACCGGTGGAAACCAACCCGTGTTGTAGCCTCCAGATGCGGTCTTCGATGGGCTGGTTCCGGCCTAGAACCAAAAACGAATTTACTCTATATTTTTTTCCATAAAAAGCTGCTTGTGAACATAGGAGATCTATCTAAGCAAATGGCTGATGTAGGCAAACAAACAAACACAGGATCTATTCACGCCGGCTCATCTCTACAGCTTAAATAAACAGCACAGACACACCATTTACCATGCCTCAACAAATTTTAGTCGATACAGTTACCTTACAGAGGTGAGACCGTGGGAGGTCTGACCCCTGACCGTCTGAGCGCTCGCTGTTCCTTGTATGATCTTTTTTCACGAGGGAGATTATCAGAGCACTGTAGAGCAGTAGAGGGAAAGAAAAAAGATACCTTTTTGGTGGGAGGAATCCAATCGCAATTTGCAAGGGCACACAAAGCTGCTCTTACCATTTGGTGTTGGTGACCCACGAGTGCCTGTCTTTCCACGCTCGCATCCGCTGCTTCCTCAGAAAGATCTCCTACGAATCCGCGCCAGCATCTGGTTACTCTTGTCCCCCACTAGGAGCGGGAACCGAGAGCCCCGAATGTGGCTTCGTGGCGCCCGCCTGTGGATGTCGATGATCTCCGTCCACCTCGCCGCCCGCCCCTCGCTTGGTTTTGACTTCCTAGTCCGCACCCCTGGGCACCGCCAAGCAGATGGTAGGTCATCATTTTCGTTGGATTTTAGGAGCGCCGAGCGCGCAGAGCTTACTGAATTTGGTTTTTGTGTTTCTGTCGCAGACTAGGGATTAACCCCAGCTCTGCTCGCCATTCGTGTCCGTCGAGTGTTTCGTCGAACAGTTGGTAGGCGGCCACCGGAGCAGGTAGAGCGCTTGGCGAAACAACAGATGGGGGAGAGGACGGGATGAGGTTTCGTGATTCTTGGAATCTAGTCATGTCTTCAGCTTTCTCGTGATCAAGCAATTCGTCGCTCATCGGGTTGTAATTTGAGAATTAGCAGTCACGAAACCAGATATGAGCTCTCCGGATTCCTGGATGCGACCTCTGTTCCCCGTTTCATGCTCTGCAGACTACGTATAACTGAAGAGGCTGTTCGGACACCAAATTAAGGTCGTTAGCAAGAGGATACTGTACTCTTTTCTTCGTCCTCGGGAAGATGGGCTCTGCTCACTTTGCTGCCCTGCTTCTGTGCGCCTGCATGTTCGTCCGTGGAACCGTGGCAGCTAACCAGAATGGTAACCTCACAAGGCCAGCTGAGGTGCGCATCGGTGCACTGTTCACGTTTGACTCGGTTATCGGAAAGGCTGTGAGACCCGCTATCGAGCTCGCCGTTGCGGATGTCAATGCTGACCCTAGCATACTCTTGGGGACGAAGCTGAGTGTTCTTGTGCACGACACCAATTGCAGTGGCTTTGTTGGCACCATAGAAGGTCTGAACCTCCTCCTTTTGGTCTTGACTTTATCTTTCCTTAACTAATTATTAGTAGCACATATCAGTATTCTGTTGATCTTCCGTTGCTCTGGTTTACTAATCAGACACAGAATATTCATTGGAAACAAATTAATGATGGAATAGCTAGTGTTGCATATTATCAGCCTGTTCGCTTCTTCAATCAGCCGCTTATTTCCATCCACGGAACAGTATTTTTCTCTCACAATAAATCAGCACAAGTCACAATCAGCGCTTATTTTCAGCGCTACCGAACAGGCTGTATATGAACTAGCAACTTTCCATTTTTTTTAGTTCTCACTGCAGATAAAACATGAACTCATACCTGTACTAGGAACTGCAGTAGAAAGACTATTCAGATCAGTCTGCAAGTTTGCTGTTCCTTTATATCAGCAACCAAGTAAAAGTCAGATATTAGCTTCTGGCATAAGCATGTCTGGTCTAATACTAAATTAAACTTGACATGGAAAATACGACATTTTTCCTAGTAAATTCGTATTCGTGTGCCAAGCATACTTAGTAAGTTGAACTTGCCTATCTTTTATATATAGGCAACATAGAGCTTTTCATTTGTCTATCCTCATTACATTGAAGTTACTGTATACATTGTTATGTGCTGCATTGGAGGCATGAAGAGTTTAACAGCAGTTTTTCTTGTCCAGCATTGCAGCTTCTGGCTAAAGATGTAGTCGCCGTATTAGGTCCACAATCCTCGGCTGTTGCTCATGTCATTTCCCATGCTGTCAATGAACTCCATGTCCCACTTATCTCTTTCGCAGCCACTGATCCTACCCTTTCTTCCCTTGAATACCCATATTTTGTGAGGGCTACACAAAGTGATTACTACCAAATGGGTGCTATCGCTTCCATCATTAGTCAATATCAATGGAAACAAGTCATTGCCATATATGTTGATGATGATTATGGTAGAGGTGGCATAGCAGCACTAGGTGATGCCCTTGCAAAGAGGAAGTGCAAGATATCCTACAAAGCTAAGCTGCCACCTGGTGCTGCAAAGACTACTATCGAGGATATCTTGATGCAGGTAAATGACATGGAGTCTCGCGTCTATGTTATCCACGTTAACCCTGACTCTGGTCTTAACATGTTCTCAGCTGCAAAATCTTTGGGGATGATGAGCAGTGGCTATGTATGGATAGCAACAGACTGGCTTTCTGCAGTGATAGATTCTTCTGTGCATGGTAATCCTGATGTGATGGAACTTACGCAGGGCGTTCTTGTGCTTCGGCAGCATATAGCTGATTCTGATATTCGGCATGCGCTTTTGTCCAATTGGAATAATCTTACTAGGAATGGAAGCTCTTACTTTATGCATGCCTATGACTCTGTATGGTTGGTTGCTCATGCTGTTGAGCGGTTTCTGAGAGAAGGGAATGCTATATCTTTTTCTGCTGACCCAAATTTGCAAGCTGAAAAGGAAAGTAACCTTCAGTTAGATTCTCTCAGGATTCTCAACAGTGGAGATAAACTACTGGAGAAAGTGTGGAGTGCAAACTTCTCAGGGGTTTCTGGTCCAGTTCAATTTACTTTGGATCGAGATTTGGTAGACCCAGCCTATGATATTCTGAATATTGGTGGTACAGGACTAAGAACCATTGGATATTGGTCAAATTCTTCTGGTCTCTCAGTTGTTGCTCCAGAAAGCTTAAGTTCATCGGCACTGAACTCTTCAGTCAACAATGTAGAACTCCATAGTGTTATATGGCCTGGTCAGACTTCTGAGAAACCTCGCGGTTGGGTGTTCTCATATCATGGGAAGCCTATGAGGATTGGAGTACCTCTCCGAACGAGCTACAAAGAATTTGTTATGCAAGACAATGGTCCTGACGGAGTAAAGGGGTTTGCAGTTGATGTCTTCAAGGCTGCAATAAACTTGTTGCCCTATCCAGTTTCATGCAAGTTTGTTTTATTTGGCGATGGTTTGAAGAATCCTAGCTACAGTGAACTTGTTCAGAAAGTATCTGAAAATGTGAGTAACATCTGTCCACAGCCTTTTCAATTCTAATTTATCATATATTAGCACCTTGAATATTTCATTATCATTATACAGATGTTCTTATTTCTGTTATCATTCCCATTCAGTACTTTGATGCTGCAGTAGGGGACATTGCTATAGTGACGAATAGAACAAGACTTGTTGATTTTACCCAACCATATATAGAATCGGGTCTCATCATTGTCGCTCCGGCAAGTGCGATTGAATCAAATGCTTGGGCCTTTTTGAAACCATTCACCTTCCAGATGTGGTGTGTCCTAGTTGTTATATTCCTTTTTGTGGGTGCAGTTGTTTGGATACTTGAACACCGCACTAACACTGAGTTTCGCGGATCTCCAAGGCAACAAGTTATGACAGTGTGCTGGTTAGTATGTGCATTTTGTACCTATTTTTCGTCCTCTTCTGGATTTTAAGCATATTTGTTTATTTGTGGGGTTTTTTTGCATTTTCAGGTTTAGCGTCTCTACCATGTTCTTTGCGCACAGTAAGTGTTGAAGTGAAACTAGTCAAAATATTTCAAGGGTTTCCTAGTCCACTCTCATAACCTCCTTTCTCATTTCTTTACTCAGGAGAGAACACAGTTAGTGCACTTGGTAGATTTGTGCTGCTTATCTGGCTCTTTGCTGTGCTCATTATTAACTCGAGCTACACGGCAAACTTGACGTCACTTCTCACGGTTCAGGAGCTGACTTCAGGGATACAGGGCCTTGATAGCTTGATCTCTAGTTCAAGTGCAATTGGCTATCAAGTTGGATCTTTTTCCAGAAATTACCTCGTGGATGAGCTCAATATCGCCAAGTCCCGTCTGGTGCCACTAAACAGCCCCTCAGATTATGCAAGAGCACTAGAACTAGGTTCAGGAAATGGTGGTGTTGCTGCAATTATCGACGAGCTTCCGTACGTTGAGATCTTTCTGTCAAAATACTGCAAGTTCAAGACAGTTGGTCAGGTTTTCACTAAAAGTGGATGGGGATTTGTAAGTGGGTTTGCTTGCTGTAATCTAAACACAAACATTTACTTCTTTTAAGAACATCTTGTGATCTTACTGTATTCTGGTGCAGGCCTTCCCAAGAGACTCCCCTCTCGCCGAGGACTTGTCAACGGCAATCCTGGCACTATCAGAGAACGGCAATCTCCAAAGGATCCATGACGAATGGTTAAGTGGGACGGAGTGCGCTGCAGACAACAACGGTGCTGGGTCGAACTCCTTGAGCCTATCAAGCTTCTGGGGCCTCTTCCTCATCTGTGGCCTTGCATGTCTCCTTGCTCTTGTGATTTTCTTCCTTCGCATATTCTGTCAGTACAGCAGATACAATAACCAGGTCGAGGCTCAGTTTCCTGAGCCCCAGATTCTAAACAGACCAACAAGGCTAACTACCATCAAGTCATTGATCTCTTTCGTTGATAAGAAGGAGGAGGAGGTGAAGAATGCTCTCAAGAAAAGACCGAATGGCAGTCAGCATCCAAGCACTGGAAGTACGGAAGAACAATCCACATTGTCACCTACATCCACTGCATGACTAAAGATACCAAAATAACGTGCAATCCTGCTTTGGAGTGGAATGTTCTCCTAACACAGAGGCCCAGTTGATGCTGAAAGGGGTTTTCCTGTATGTGCCTTACTGCGACTTCTGACTGTGAAGACATAGCGTCGGAATCAGCTTCAGAGCATCATTGTCTTCAGAGAAAATACAACAACTTTATGTTTTATTTTTTTTTCCAACAGCAACGAATCTGGATCTCCTCGACAGCAATATCTGGGAGAAGTAGAATTCGGTTGAAGGTTCAACTTCTGTCGAGTTGGGCTTCTTCATTTTGAAGTAACTCTTACTAAAGTTATTGTAGCTACCATCCGAAGCATCTTCCGAAAAAAAAAAGAGAGAGAGAGAGAGAGAGAGAGAGAAAGAGTTGCGAAGTTAGAATCTTTGTTTGGTGCGATATGTGGCCAGTTGTGCATGACCCTTCATCTTGTTTATTAACAAGTACTAGCATCTCAACCCCTTCCGCTGTGATTAAGGAGACCGTTTCAGAGCAGAAGATCTGACCCCTCCCATTTTGTCAGATAGGCTCACTCACATCCACCCTAATGCAACACTCTGAACTACTACATTCTGCTCCGAACAAAAGCATTTAGAATAGGAATATGCAACAAATATCCATGTTACCCAGCTTTGGTTGTAGCCTGAAAAAAAAATGAGTCGACGATGCAGCTGCTAAAACTTGACCAGCCTTTAAACCTGATTAGGATCGGCAGGTGGCACGAGCCCATCTTCCATGCTGGCTTTCCAGCTTCGGTTGATTTGGCCCTCTTGCTGCCCCCACGGCTAGCACTGCATTGGTTGTCAAGATATCCAAATCGCTGACCCCAATCCTGCGCCTGCTCCTGACAACAACTCAGTTCTGGTAAGGCATGCATGTCTCAATCTTTGTCATCCTTGAGAAAAAAGGAGAGCTGGTACCGGCAACCTTTGAGTCTGACTCTGATCGATTGGAAACGCACGGCTGGGCTTCACTTCTTCTTCATGGAAAAAGTAATTAAGGAAAGGTGTGGATAGAGATGTTCTGCCCAAACAACGTGTAGATGCTCGGAAGATTATTAATTAGGACGTGAAAATATGTTATGTGCAGTGTGCCAGTGTCGTTATCGGCCGGGCAACTACTACTTACTAGTTACTACAGGTGTTGGAGAACGATTGCAATTGCAGTGGGCTGGATCGGTTAGAAAATATAGCTGTGGATCTTTTATCTCTGCTGTACCTGTGTACTATATACGCGTGTGCGTGCGTGGGGTACGCCGGTACGGTGTGGGCAAATCCACACGGTGCGATCACAAAAAGCAAAAGATACACGTGAAGGTCTCAGCCATCGCTAGACGCCATGGCCATGAAGATCGAGTCTCGACGGCAACGGCTCAACGGCCGGCGAGGTGTCCGGTCTCCGGTGTGGTGTGTCATGGCCGGCCCCAATTAAGGAGATCTTTTCTTACATGCAGACGATGACGAGACACATGTCCAGCCCAAAGATTGTCGTATGTCCATCACTAAAACAAGCAGCAGCAGCAGCAGAAGGTCTCCAAGGGCACTCATGAAATGTACACGTGGCCCCTGCAGGCCGTGCCGTGTGTGCGTACGTGCATGGCCGCGCGCGACCAGCCGCGGCCGGCCGGTGCCCAACTTGCCGAAGCAAGCAAGCGCTAAAATAAAGCGCTGGTTATTCGTATCAGTTGTTCCTGCATGGGTGCTGACCGGTGGCCGGTGCTAAACATGATGGGTCCTAACTCAGTGCCCATGTCGTTGTTTGCTTCTTCTCTTGTTGGCGCTTTTAGATAGGATATGCATGTGCATATATATGATCGATGAGCTAATAGGTGTGCTGGTGTGTGTGCATGCGAGATTGAGATTTAACAAAACCACCGGTTGGACGCGTTGGAGCATCGACGATATATTATATTGTGATCTCGATGGTGTGTTATTTATGTATACATGATCAAGTAGCTAGCTTTCCTAGCTATCTTTTCATGCCACTGTTGTTTGTGAGCATAAGTAGTGATGTGCTTCAAGGGAAGGCAAAGCGAGTCGATCGACCGATCGAGGGAGAAAAGTATTCTTTGTGCTTGTGATTCGTGATTCCACTTGTCTAGCTGCTTTAAGTAATTAAGTTTCTGCGCTCGATCTCTGCTGTTCTTTCGGTAGTGGTAGGCCTAAGCTGTCAAGGCGAAATTAGATAATAATAATTGGCGCTTCTCTAAAGCGAAGATGCATGATGCCATTGTCTGTATTCAAGTCTGTTAACAAATCTTCTGCCGGTTGGCGGCTGCTGGTTAGTTTAGTTAGTGCATTATTGTTAAATGTTGATGATTCTTCGTGTGTTTACTGTGATGTTATTAAAGGCATGCAGGCAGGCCGCAGGCGTTCGATTCGTGTGACACCGGCGCGTGAGTTGGTACTGAACCATTCATTGACTGTAAGAGCAAGGCTGCTAATAATACGTGGTTGTAAGTTTTTTTATAGTCCTCTCTTATCACACTCGTATAGTAATCAGTGTTTCATAGTTAATACATGATTTACGTGTCTCCCTCACAGAGTTTTTTGGTTTATATGCCTAAGTCGGCTGTAAGTTTACAACCCGTTTCTCCTCTCTCTCTTCTCCCTTTTCTCCTCCACATCATCATTTAGTCGACTTACAACCTTTTATTATACTTGCTCTAAAGCCGCACTTGTTGGTTAATTTCTGCATGTCAATTAAAATCTTCTTGATTCATTCAAGGATCCCACGCTTTGACGAAATAGCAAGACACATGCATCAGTCCAAGATAATAAGGTATATAAATGCCACGTCTAATGATATACTATTCCCATAACATGCAGCCTACATACATAGACTGATGAATTGTCTCGGTAGCCAAGTATAGAACCAGTCGCCGTACGTACACTTGTCTGCAGTCTGAAATCAGCACTACTCCGGCGCCGTCTGGTGGTGGTTGCGATGTCGTCAATCGCTATAGCTACGTACTCTCATCAGCACACGTAAGTAAAAGCGATAAATTAACCCTGCAAGATTTGTAACACATGATGAGTCATGCACGCAAGAGGCCTTTTTATTCAGCCATGCAAGAAACGATTTTAATTAATTTTTTTCAGGTTATGGAAGGCATACGGATTACGGATATTCGAGAATCAGTATTTATGGCTGGTATGGAATGGTATGGCATGGCTTTCAGTTGCAAATGTTTGTCCTACAAGGCTACAACTGTTTTGTAGCCTTACCTTATCATGGATGTACTACATACCAGCATTATTAAATCATAAACCGTAGGCATCATTAATTGCTTAATTGTCCTTGTTACTTCATTGTACAAGAATTGCTTATCAGCTGGGGACGACAGGAATTAAAAATGAGAAGCGATAACTCTTCCTATCTTATTAAGAAAGGAAAGGTAGAGTTTCTGCCCAAAAAAAGGGTGATACCTATGTTTTTGTCAAAAAAAAAGGAAAAAAGGTGATACCTCTATCACTCTATGTAGTCTCAATCAACACAAGGCCTTACCGTTTGTGATTGTCACTCACTCCACCTAAAGCTGGGACCAAAAAAAAAAAAAAACTCGTATAATCATTCATAACGGCCGCCAACCTTCATATTGATATACGTACGGTCGCATAGAGTAATCTGCTAGAGTTAACTAAATAAAGATCATCAGTGAGCTAGGCATGCATCAAGGGCAATTATTCAATAATAAATAAGTCCAGGCAAACATGAATAATCATGTAATATACTAATATACTCCTCCGATCTATCAGTGTGCACTCAAGTGAATGGTCAAGCCAACCGACACATCACTGCTGCTGGTTTTGACCGGCCAAATAGTGGTTAGCAAGGGTTCAAGCCGCCACGACCACGCTATACTTTAAAACCAACTGCAAGATGCGTACGCAGTCACTGCGCAAAAGGTGTGTTTGCGCGCAGCAGAGCCCAATCAGCTACGTACGTACTAGGACATTTTTTTTTTAAAAGAAGAAGCTTTGCTTATTTACTCTAGCTAGTTGAGAATAGGTAGCCGGTGTCAACCACCAGATTAGCTAGCCCACCGTTAACCCATCGTTTTCTCTGCTCCAACAGACCATCACAATTCACAAGATGCCTGCCTGCGACTGCGACGAGAGCTGTGTGACTCGGCTCTTACTGATGTGAGTCATCACCTCACCTCACCAGACACCAGAACCCTTTTCAGTTCAGTCATGCATGGCATGGCATTGGCATCCATGCTCCATGCACAACACATGACAGCAATGCAAGCGAGCAGCGAGCTCTGCAAAAGCTAGCGGCTAGCGCAGCCCAGCGGGAAAAGGCAAGGCACAAGGCAGGCGAATATACGATGACGATGCTGTACTAGTGGCGTGCGTGGATGCATCCAGATCGATGCAGCGCAGCACTGCAGCTAGCTGCTGCTGCCGTTGTGATGCGCCGTGCGCTCCATGCTCGATTACTGCGCAGATCGTGGCACCGGACCGCCTGTTATATGTGAAACGACCTCGATTTCCGCGAAGGAAAATCCAAGAATTATAATTCAACAGATTGGTTGGGATAATCCATGAAATTACCCATATCTCAGTTGACACCAGGATCCATACAACGGTAATTAAGTCTTACATAAACATTTATTACATCGCCACACTGGCGGAATCAACATTCAGAGAAGCTTTAGAAGATGCGGAAACGATTCATCCTTCACGGCCAACTTGAGTGCAGCACGTGACCCTATTCCTCGCCATCGTCTTCCTCGAAGTCGTACTCATTCTCGTCACCTGACAGCAAAATTTATCAGTACGATATGTACTGGCCACGGAGCCCACCTATGCAGCATTTACTTTGTGGAAAGTGGATGCAAGACTATACAAGCAGACCTATAGGCTGAGGTTTCCTATGCAGCTGTAATCAATGTTTAAGTAGTCAAGTTTTATCTCTAATTACCCCATCATCCCTTTTCCCATCACCACATCTCACATACCCACACCTCACTCTCATTCGACAGGCCCAACTCCCTCTCGATCCTATCTCAGCGGCACACTACCACAGCGGGTACACTGCCGAAAAATGTCATCCAGGGGGAGAAAAGAACATTCACTACACTAGTAGAAGCTTCACAGGAAAGGTCCATAGCCAACAAGTTGGCATATGTATCGATCGATCAACCGTACACTCTGCAGAGGTTTCACTACCCACAAGATTAGCCATCATAGGTGTTGCGCAAACACCTAAACAGAATTCCGGGTGCTTGCTTGCCTAGGTCGATGCCACCCTACCACTCAGCCCTGAGATATTCCGGATCCTACACCGTTATGCTGAGACTGGGAGACACAGTACCGGGCCCATCCAGTGGTACTGCGCATCTAGAACGGAACGGGAACCCATCGACCGTCTCCGCCCACCCTTATCACCTCTCAACCTAGCAGTAGTGGCACCGTCCTACCAAGTAGTCCAGCCGTCTCCCGCCCATCAGAAGCGAGTGAGTAGAAAAGGATTCCCATGAACCTGAAACTAGTCCGTCCTAGGTTTGACCAAGCAGGCATCTTCACTTAGGGGATACTCTCCCCGTGCCATCACAGCACCTCCGTCCACGGGCTTCAAACCACCAAGGCTATCCCACCCGGAACCTCCTCAATAACTTTACCCGCCATAGGTATCTCGCTTGGGGATGCCCAGGTTGCACCCCCGGCACGACTTGCCCCATGGGCTTGTCTCACATCCCACTTGGTCGACGTCAACCCTTACTATGCACCCAAGACGCACGCAGCACTCTCTCCCAGCAGTTATAATCAGATATACACCGTCCCAATTCCACCACATAGCATATAGCAAGTAGAAAGTAGTGGAAGAGTAACAGTAAATTAAGCAGCAGTTAACCTAGCAGCGGATAGCAGGGTATAGTCTTATCAAGGCAGGGAATTCAAATATACTATCATGCAACCAATCCATACATAATCATAAAGCAATAGCAGCAATGTCATTTGCAATGCGTAAATAGGATCTAAGGATGGGACGTGGCACCTTCGTAGTCGTCTTCTAGCTCCTGAAAGTACTCGTGGTCATCTTCCTTAGTCAGATCCTCCTCCGGCTCTGAAATCGAACACGAAATAGTCGCGTCAGCGACTCCTATAGAGTATATCAGAAAAATCCAATAAAATAAAGAGCTAAATGCACACAAACATAGTCTTAGATTGTAGATCTCATTTTTCTGAGAATTTTGATATATGGTGCGTAATTTTTGGACATCGTATGAATAAGTTATGAATTTCCGAAGATTATCCTATTTTCTGAAAATGGAAAATGGCCGATTAATCAGGGGTGTCACGTGGCAGCTTCTGATTGGTTGGGTACTGTTCACATTGACCGAGTCAACGACTTCGGCGGCAAGGGCTCTGCTGACGTCAGCATGACGTCATTGCTGACGTCAGCGTTGACTGGGTCAATGCTTCCTCTGACTAGTGGGGTCGGGTGACGTCATAGTGACGTCACCGGCATGACACGTGGCAGCGCCAAGGCTCGCCACGTGGTCGCGCTGGGACGCTTCGGTCCGGGTCTACGAGAGCTGGTGCACGGTGAACCGCACGAGCGCCGGTTCATGGGTCGATGACCCGGCTCATGGTGAACCGAGTTCCCCTACCCCTTTACCCATACGGTCTACGGTGGACAGGGTCTACGGATGTGGCGCCTCAACAGAACACAGACCCGATGGTCGCCCACCAGGTGTTCGATGCTGGTTCCCAGAGAGTCGCCGGCGTCGGCGTAGCTCGGCGGAGCTCGGCGTTGGTCGGGGGTGGCTCTCAGAGGTTAGGGGTGGTTCTCAGAGGTCGGGGGTGGTTTGTGACCTCGGCCGACCATTCGGCGTGCCATGGCGGCCGGCGGTGAGCTGCCGCAGGGCTAAAGCTCCGGTAGGCTACGTTGCAGCCCACAGCGAGGCAATTTCTCCCCTCCGGGTCCCAATATTCGTTTCTAAGGGATCCAATTTGGCTAACAGGGTCCCTTTTGGTGCTCGGCCACGGCACAGGCGCTTCTCCGGAGAGGCGGGCGGCGGTGTGGTGGCCGGGGTTCGGTTTTGGCACGAACGGGTGTGGTTCCTTTCTATTGACATAGTCAGTAAGGCCCTCGGGTCGTTGGTGGCAACTTGGCGTCACAGCAGGGTCTCCTCCTGGCTTCGGCACGCGGCGAAGCTCCGGCGAGGTCGCGGCGCACTCGAGCAGGGCGGACGAGGCTTCCTCTAACGCTTAGATCCGCGTAGTTAGCTCAAGGGGGGTCGTGGCGGTGCTCCACGACGTTATAACCTATCCGGGTGCTAGTCGGAATGCTCGGAACGGTTGATTCGGCGTCGGAACGCGTCGGTGGTGAGCGTGCTCCGCCGAGAACGCGTCGTGCTGCGTTCTCGGTCTAGCAAAGCTTGTAGTCCGGGGGGTTTCGGCCGGTCGCATGAGTGCATGGTGCAGGTGATCTTCCTGAGCCGGTAAAGGCTCGTGCCATGGCGTCCCGTGGGCGGAACGCCATGGCAAAAGTAGGGCGAGGTTTGGACATGGCGTGCGGTGGCTCACCGTGGTGTTGGTGAAGCTAGGATGGCGGTGCAGTGGCGAGTCGGAGCCGTGCAGAGCGTACGCAGTGCCGTGCCGAACCGCGACGGGGCTCCGGCTTCTCCTCCGTGTCCGACTCGGCGTGCTCCGCGGCGGCGGCGCTTCGGCAGCTCCTCCTCCTTTGCTCCGCCCTTCTCCCTCTCTCTCGGCTATGCGGTGGGGTGCGGTGGCTTGTGCCGCGGCGGCGGCGAGTGGGATGAGGGCTAGGGCTTCGGAGCGGGTCTCATTTATAGGCGAGCTTGGCATGTTCCCATGGCGGACGGCCGCGATTGATCTCGGTAGATCAAAGGGCTACGGGCGCTCGATGCTAGGGCTTTGGTTGCGGCCGCGGCGGTTCTTGGCGGGCAAGACAGCGCGACAGGCAGGGGACAAACCTGACGGAGCGTGGCGCTGTCGGCTGTGGGACCGGGGTCACGCGAATTCCGTGCACTCGTCCCCGTCGTCTCTGCGAGGAAGAAGAACAGTGGGGGGGGGGGCGAGAGCGGCTGACAGGCGGGGCCGGGTGGTCAGCGGCTGCGGGGGAGCGGGTGAAACGGTCGCGCGCGTGCGGTCGGCATCGCGCGTGCGCGCGGTGTTGGGCCGGCCCAGTGCGGGAAGGCGGGGTGGAGCGCGCGCGCGGGTGAGGTGAGGAGAAGAAGGCCGGGCTGGTTTGGGCTGGTTTAGCAGGCCGGCTGGGCCGAATGGCTAGCCTAACTCTCTCTCCCTTTTCATTTTCTTTTTCATTTTCTTTTTCTATTTTCATTTTAGTGTATAAATACATATATTAATCATTTTAAATATTGAGTAAATACAAACATAAATTGTAATAAATCCCAAATGTGATGCATAAGTTATTATTCTATGTGAATGGAATTAAAATACAAGCTATACTCCTTTATTACCAAATTATAATGAAACATATATGCTTACACAAGAAAAATAGGTTTTTATAATAAATAAATGAAATTTTTTTAATTAGTTGGGATTTTAAGTTGTATGGATTTTTAGGGTTGTTATAATATGTGCGTTCCGGCTGCCATGACAATGACCGGACACAGCGGCACAGGCGACGAGCTAAAGGCAGTCACGCCAGGCTTGTCTGTCTGCCTGTGTTGCCGTGCCGTGGATTCATTCACCACTTCGTGTTACTTAGCGAGATGCAAGTTATCAGCAAATTCACTTCTTTCGTTGCCTCTTGGTACATAATACATGGTGGTGGGACGGGAGTGCGCAGCGGAATCCGGCGTGATTCGCCATCTGCCTATGAGCCAGCGCCCCTCAGGCTCAGATCTAATCGAGCTCACACCGTATCAAGGTGTATGAAATATAAGTGAATTGTTCATCTTTTTCTATTAATTTAATCTTTTGGGTTGAAATGGTTGGTACATGCAACTCAATATGGTATCAAAGTCAGATGTCTCGAGTTCGAATCCTAACTAGCGCAATTAAAAGAAAATAATTGTTGCTCGCTCCTATTCTATGTCTAAGGCTTGTCCGTCGCTGAGATCTCTCGCTAAAGCCTCGACATGGGGGAGAATGTTGAAATATAAGTGAATTGGTAGAATATTAGATGTATTGCATTGGGTCTCATGGGCTAATTATATAGGGTAAATAGGACTAACACCCCACGTGAATAGACAATGTGATACCATTCCTATTTACTCTAACATCCCCCACAGTCACAGCGGGAGCGCTACAGACGGTGAGACTAGAGAAGAAGTAAAAGTTGACATCCCCCCGCAGTCAGAACAGTCGATGCGGCACGTGTGCAGTAGCTGGAGAAGCCGATGAGTCCCCAAGCAAGGCGGTAGCCCTTTGTGCCGATGTCGAGGTAGCCGAGTGTGAGGGCGCAATAGCCGTGGTCGAAGAAGCCGTGCTGAAGATTTCCGAAGTCGACGTCGCTGTGGTCGGGTTGCCATGTCGATGGAGCTACAGGCGCACAAGGGGCACCGTGAAGATGATGGAGACGCGTCGAGGCAGTCGTCGTGGAAGGGGGCGATAACGAAGTCGATGCAGTCAAGGCCGTCGCATACGTAGAAGAAAGGCCATGATGCAATCGAGGCAGACGGGGTGGGATGGGAGGGTCGATGCCGAAGTCGATGTAGTCAAGCCGCCTGAGCACTGAGGCGTGGGTTGGATTTGCCAGATCCAGCAACGCGTCGGGGACGAAAGCACACAACAGTGTTGCCAATATAATACCGAGCGTAAGGGAGTGGGCCCCAACCACAGTGACGACGTGCTTTTGCTAGACAAAGAAGAAGCAGTGGTCATAGGGGACGGCGATGTAGATGCAACAGCATGGACACACGGGCAGCGGTACTGTGGCCCGACGTGGCGACACAGCAGCAGCCATGTTGCTCGGAGAAGATGCGCTTAGTACTCGGCGGACGTCACAGGAGCTGAAAGGATCTACAATGGCCTAGAAGGGGGGTGAATAGGCCTAATTAAAAATCTGCACACACTCTAATTCAATTTGATCAGAGACTGCCGGAAGTTCCGGCAGTTTGTGTCGGAAGTTCCAGCCCAAACTGTCAGAGGTTCCGACCCCTACGTTGAAACTAGCCCTAGTGGCCAAATGAACTTTTGAGCGTGCGATAACTTACAACCCTTTTACCCAGTGATGAAGTGAGGTAGCAATCGAGGTTGTTCAGCTCCGGAGATGCTCCAAGCCACGTGTGGAGTTCAAACCCTAGAAAGTAGAAGGAGGTAGGGAGAGACAAGTAAAGAGTAACACAAAACAAGTATTGCAACAAAAACAACGAGCACAAGAGACCCAAGGATTTATCCCGAGGTTCGGCCACCCCACAAAGGAGCACCTACGTCCTCGTTGTTGAGGTGACCACAAAGGTCGGAGTCTATTTCACCTCCTTAGCCTCTCTCAAAGAAACCACAAAGGTAACTCAATGTTTCCACTAGGAATCACGGGTAATACAAACTTCCCAAGGCGAATCCACAAATTTGGATGCTCTTGGGCAACGCCTAGCCGGCTAGGAGCAAAGCTCCAAGAGTAACAAACGCAAAACCAACCGTCAAGACAAGGAGAATCAAGTGCTCAAACTCAAGAGATGATTTCCTCACTCGATCCACTCACTCTTCACTCAAATCCTTGGGGGAATCGAAGTTGGGAGCAAAGGGGAGAGGAGAGGGGAGCCTTCAATGCTTAGGAGCTGTTTTGGACGGAGTTAGGTCGCTAAGAGTCAATGGTAACGGTTAGAAGTGAGAGAGGAGCTTTTATAGATGAGCACAAATTCAACCGTTCAGATCTGCGTCGGAACTTCCGACAGTGGTGTCGGAACTTCCGACCCTGCTATTCAAAATAGGTCTCAGTGCGGGACAATCGGAACTTCCGGCCAGGGCCGGAACTTCCGACCTCCCAGCACTTAGCCACGCCACCAGAAGGCTGAACGTCGGAACTTCCGGCTCCGGCCGGAACTTCCGACTGGTCAAGTTCCAGCAGCTCTCGATCGTGTTCGTGCGGTGCTTTGAGTGTCTCTCTTTTGATTTTAAATTAAAGCTTGAGCACTCTATCTTCATCAGACCACTTAGTTTTGCATCCCTCTTAATAGTACGGTATTCCTAACTCAAGAAAATAATAAAAGTAATTCTAACCATCGCTTGAGTCGAAGCGTCGAAGTTCAAGTCGAATTGAGGGGCACCGTTTAATCCCAATTAGATTTTCAATATGCTCTCACGGGATTAAATCTGCACATAGTCTTAGTAGAGTTCATTAGTCCCTAACTTAGGTGTCATCAACTAACCAAAACCCAGGATGGGGCAAATGCACTTTCAATCTCCCCCTTTTTGGTAATTGATGACAACCAACTTAGGCTTACATAGGATAGAAAGAATTGAAATTTTGAGTTGCAAGTTTTGTGAAGAACTCCCCCTTAGTGTATGTTATGGACTTGAATTCCAAATAGATTCTTAACTCATTCATACATTAAGAATGGGAGACCCCCCTAAAACTTGCAATCCGTGGGGTGCAAAACAAGGTGAGAATTAATATATAAAAACCGTGATGCAATATGACAAGTCATTATTCACAAAAAAACTTGATGGCTAGTAAAGATAGAGTGAAGTTCATCAACGCATAGCCATCAAAAATAAATCAACACAAATGAGGAACAAGTTACCAAATAGATAGAAGATAAGCATTAAACTTGTTCCACAACCATTTAGCACAACACTAGTTGTCCATCACATAGTGCCACCACACATAGTTTTTAATACAAGCCACAAAGTTTTCAAACTAGATATTACAATAGGATAATTAGCCAAACACTCCCTCTTTGGCATCAAGTGCCAAAAAGGGTAGGCCACGATGAAAGCTCACGGTCACTTATCGTCTTCATCGTAGTCGTCGTCGCCATCATCCTCATCATCGTCGTCGTTGTCGTTGTCGGAGCGGATCTCGGCGCCACCAATGTCCTCCTCCACATCCTCCTCATCGGAGGAGTCCTCGTCCTCATCATCATTGTCACGAGCTGGACCCTTGCCATGGGGGCACGAAGAGGAGCCATACTCCGCATCATAAAGAGTAAAGGGGTCACGAAACTCACAAAGAGGAGAGGCGGGAGGAAGATTAAGCTTGTCCTCCATGCGGCGAAGACGGCGATCATCCTTCTCCATCTTGTAGCACATGGTCTCAAAGATCTTCTTGAGCACAAACTTGACCATGGAAGGCTTCTTTGGAGGGGGAGAAGGAGGAGCATGGCGCCGCCGAGCGGGAGCGGAGGGGCGCGAGCCGGACTTGGTGCGAGATATGTGAGCTTGGCCTTTCTCCTTCAAGAGATCCGCTACATGCTTGGAGATCTTGTTGGTGATCTTGAGGAGGCCATGAGATGCATCATTGGGAAATATAATGCCGGTGACTTGCTCAATGATATGCATGATGTAGGGAGCATATGGAAGAAGTTTCACGGTATTCTCACTAGCATCCTGAATCTTGTTCCAAATGTAGAGACTAATAGAGAAAGTCTCACCCTGTGCAAACCGGTCAAGGATTTTGTAGGAGTCCTCCCTAAGATATGTCGCATCCCCAACCTTCGGATAAAGAATCTGGCGAAGGATGGTATTGAGGACATAGAAGTAGGGCATCAGGTAGGACGTCTGACCATCCGAGTATTGGACGGCAATATACATGTACTGCAGTGTGCCCTGAACGGGATCCTCAAAATCAATCAGCTGGGTATCATCACGATCATTCTCACAAAAACCGAGCAGGCGAGCAAAGGTGGTAAAGTCCACATGATAGTGCTTGCCCTCAGTGGTCCAATGAATCTCATCCACATCGTCAATATAGTTTTATGCATGATAATAGGAAGCATAGAACTGGCAGATGATCTCATTGGTCCAATCATTCCGAAAACTCATGAGGTGACTAAGGCGATGAGTGTCAAGGTCACGAACCAGCTTCTTCATTTTAGGCTCTTGAAAGCAACCCAAGTGATATGCATCAATTGCCTTCATAGGAATAACAGGAGGCTCCCGCTTGCGAAGGAACTTGGTGTAGTAGAGCGAGTTGTACACATGAGAGTGAAACACCGCCCAAAAACGATACTCCAACGTCAAGTCCTTCGCATCCTCCTGGAAGTAATTCCTCTGTCGATTTTGATGGAGAAGAGTGGTCTGGTGACGGTAATCCACATCCAGAGGAGGTGCCCAGCCGCCATAGTTGGGTGCAAGCTCCGGCTCCCGCATCACAGGCGTGGGGAGGTTGGGATTGAAGCGGGTAAGCTGTACTGAAAATATGGGACCAGTGGCAGGAGAGCGCGTTGTAAGGACCTGATGTCACCAAGAGGGGCCTAGAGGGGGTGAATAGGCCTGTAAAATTTCATCTCAAACAAACATTAGAACATACCCCGGCACTGCTGCTCCTGGGCGCGGCACTGCTGCTCGCCCGGCACTGCTGCTCCCCAGAGCGGCAGTGCTGCCCTGGCCAACACCTGAGACTGCACACCAAACTTTGTAGAGATATTATAGAGGTGTGCAGGAGCCTATTCCACCACCTGGAAGTTAGCGGAAGCTTGCACACAAGTAGATCGGGACCAATCCCTAAAATCATCACAAATATGAGTAAGCAATGCAAAACACAAGAACACAAAGAGAGAGGACAACCGATTTATCCCATGGTTCAGCTCACCACCAAGGCTTGCCTATGTCCACGTTGTTGAGGTATGCCACTAAGGCTTGGGCTCGCCACCAAGGCTTGCCTTTCTCCTCGTTCTCAAGTCAAGAGAGTGAACTCTTGAGATGAGGGGTGATTTCACTAACTGATTTTAGACACTTACAAACTGTCCCGCAGCTCACCACAGAGCACGGGAGCTTGCCGGGCGATGCCTAGCCGTCTAGGAGGCTCCACCTCCAAGAGTAACAAATGCGCAACGAAGATTGACGAAGCCCGACAAGTGCTCAAGGTTGGGAATGCTCTAATCTGCTCTCTAACTCTTAATCACTTGTTAATCACTTGCTAATCCCTCACTCTCACAAAGAGAGAAGTTAGAGAGAGCTCACACAAGGTTTGGGAAGGGTTTGGAATGTTTAGAGCATCAGCAGCACGCCCAGGAGGCGTGGGATGGGTATATATAACCCCCACACAAAAACTAGCCGTTAGAGTTCAAAAACTAGCCGTTATGGTCTGTAGGAGCCCGGCACTGCCGCTCTAAAGCCCGGCACTGCCGGGGTGCGGCACTGCTGCCCTCCAGAGCAGCACTGCCGCAGCTCCCAGAAACAGCACAGACCACCTTACGAAAAACGCCATAACTTTTTACTCCAAACTCCGTTTTCAGTGATCTTGGACATTCCGGAAAACTTGTTTCGAGGGCTATCCAACCCAGCAGAGAACAAGTCCAAGATCAACAAGTGCAGGTGCAGTTTTAAGTGTTTCTCTCATGTTAACACTCGGGGTTCGGTTAGTTTGAGCACTTGAGACTTGTCTATGATTCGTACTGCATCCCCCTTAATAGTACGGCATACCTATACTCAAGAACAAGAGAATAAAAGCAATTTAACCACCTGAGTCTTCAATGTCTTCATATGCCATTTCTTCTCAATATCACTTAATAAGAGGTTGCAATCATCCTTGTCTCATATCTTCGAGCAAACACACCTTGAGCATGTGACTTGAACCATTTCAACACATTGGGAGTTCAGTTCATGGCTTCAAGTCACTTTCATTAATGATTTGATCCTCAACACAATATGACTCCTCATAGTTTGATTAGTTCCTCGACTAAATGCAAGTACTCTCTTCTTCACCTTAGCCATGGTACCTCGGTCCGAGCCATTGCTTACCCTTCACCTCCGCTTAGTACCTCAAAGCCCTTTCCTTGTTATCTTCACCCCATCAAGCCATACTCAAATCACATCATATTAAGCATCCATTGAAAACCATTTCTTCAATATTGTGATGCTTGCTTGAATATCTTCTAAATTTGAATGTTGAGATCAATCAAGCTTCACATAGAGTGACATATATAAATCAACATCAATATGGTCAAGCCAATTCACGATTCCTTATATCCTCTTCATTTTGGCTTGACACTCCAAACACTCACTTCAATATCTATCTTCATACTTCTAGCTTGATCACTACTAATCCATTATCAACTCTTCTTGTTCATGAAAAGCAAGTCATGATTGAGACCAATCCAAGACTATCAACTCATGTCTCTTTTTCTATTTGCCAAATATGCTTGCTTTCTCATAATGCTATGATATTCCACCACATAAGCCATCTCATCAATTCCATTTGCATTGTTGTCTTTCACTTGAACTACAATGTATCAATGATCTTCCAACACAACAATACACAATATTGTCCTTCATTGAACATTATATGGAATACCATCAAGTTTGCTTTCTTGTTGAACCTTTCATACACATAGCAAACTTGTTAGACCTTTAATTGCCTTGTCATTCAATTCACCAAAACCCACTAAAGGGCTAGATGCACTTACACGCGTGACCGGATTGGAGATGGTCCGCCCGGCACGGTCAAAAGCCTCCTCTTCAGGGTCCACCACAGGATCTATGCCCAAAACACGAGCAGCAGGTGGCGGGGCAGCACCGGAGGAGCTGCCAGCACCGCCACTACGGCGAGGACGACTGCTACGATCCTGATTCGACTTGGAGTGGTGCTCGCGAGTCAGCGCAGGCTGCGAAGACGGCGGAGGCTGCCTCGAACGCTGCGGACGGCGAGAGCCACCAGCATCGGCCATGCTGCAGAGAGACAAAGAGAAGAGTAAGAGAGGGAAAAGCAGCAGGGACGAATAGATGATGTAGAGCAGGAACAGGGCTGATCACAGTTACTGGGGGGTCGGAAGTTCCGGCTTCAGGTGTCAGAACTTCCGGCACGTCGGAAGTTCCAGCACGAGTCGGAAGTTCCGACCGGCCCAATAACGGTGTGAGCAAACGTGTTCCAAATCGACGCAATCCATCACATACCATGCACAACAGAGAAAGGAGAGGTAGAGGAAGAAGAACCACAAGGTACATTGCACGGGAAAGAGAAAGAACCATGGTATACCTTGAGATAGGGGGAAGAGAAGAAGAGGAGAGAAATCTGCAGCAATGCCGAGTTCTCCGATCAAGTCCACGTCCTTCAAGCCACCAAGAACCAAAAAGGATGAGCCCTAGAGTTCACCATGAACCGAGCACCAAAAGGCACCAAGAACAATGGAGAGAAGGGCTCACCTCGGAAGTTCCGGGAGGGAGGGAGGGTGGGGAACGCCGGAGAAGACGCCGGAGGGCCTCCGGAACTTCCGGAGAGGCCACACCACCACCAACCGAGCCTTGGAAGGCAAGGGTGACGGCAATGGTGAGTTGGGTCGCGAGCAGAGCTAGGGCACGATAACGGGCGAAAGTGAAGGGCTAAGTTTAGAAATCGAACCGGTATTTGGATTTAACCCCGCGGTCAGATCTGCGTCGGAAGTTCCGGCGGCACAAGCCGGAAGTTCTGACACGTCGGAACTTGCAGCTCGGGCCGGAACTTCCGACACTACCACGTACAGCCGCTACGGCTAAAAAATAGTGGGGCACATTTATAATGAACAATAGCACTTTCAGGTGTGATTAGAAGTCAAATCATCAGTACAGGGTTATAATCACACATGAAAGACTTAGAAAGTAGTTTTGAAGACAAATAGACAATTTTCAAAATCGTTTTCACATTCAACAATGTGCAAGATATCAATCAAAGTTCCGAGAATCAATGATATTTAGCTCACTCCTCAAAGCGCAAAATCTTGGCTCATCTAGGGGCTTTGTGAAGATATCGGCTAGTTGAAATTCGGTGCTCACATGACGTAGAGCGATATCTCCTTTGGCTTCGTGGTCTTTCAAAAAGTGATGCCGGATGCCTATGAGCTTTGTACGAGAATGGTTTACAGGGTTGTTTGCCAACTTAATGGCACTCTCGTTGTCACACAAAAGGGGAATCTTGGTTACCTCACAACCAAAGTCTTTTAGAGTTTGCTTCATCCAAAGTAGTTGGGCACAGCAGGCACGGGCCACAACATACTCGGCTTCAGCGGTAGACAAGGTAACGGTGTTTTGCTTCTTAGAACTCCAAGACACCAAGGATCTACCAATGAATTGGCAAGTCCCGGTAGTACTCTTTCGATCTATTCGGCAGCCTCCATAATCCGAATCGGAGTAGCCAACTAAATCAAAAGTGGAGCCCTTAGGATACCACAGGCCAAGATTAGGGGTGAAAACCAAATATCGAAAGATTCTCTTGATTGCCATTAAATGACATTCTTTTGGATTTGCTTGATATCTAGCACACATGCACACACTAAGCATTATATCGGGCCTAGATGCACAAAGGTAGAGTAGGGATCCAATCATGGAGCGATATACCTTTTGATCGACGGCCTTACCATCCTCATCAAGGTCCAAGTGCCCGGTGGCCGCCATGGGTGTCTTCATTGGCTTGGCTTTGTCCATGTCAAACTTCTTCAACATGTCAAGTGTGTACTTAGTTTGACCTATAAAAGTCCCTTCCTTGAGTTGCTTGATTTGAAATCCTAAAAAGAATTTCAGCTCTCCCATCACGGACATTTCAAATCTGTTGGTCATGATCCTACTAAATTCCTCACAAAAAGCCACATTGGTACTACCAAATATTATGTCATCGACATATATTTGGCAAACAAAAATATCTTTATGAACTTTGCGAGTAAAGAGAGTAGGATCGGCCTTGCCTATCTCAAACCCTTGTTTGAGTAGGAAGTCCTTAAGACAATCATACCAAGCTCTAGGGGCTTGTTTGAGCCCATAGAGCGCCTTGGACAGCTTGTAGACATGGTTGGGGTACTTCGGATCCTCAAAACCCGGTGGTTGTTCCACATACACCACCTTGGAGATGGGGCCGTTGAGAAATGCACTTTTCACGTCCATTTGATATAGCTTGAAATCATGGTGAGTAGCAAAGGCAAGTAATATACGAATTGACTCAAGCCTAGCTACTGGTGCATAAGTTTCACCGAAATCCAAACCTTCTATTTGGGTGAATCCTTTGGCCACCAATCTTGCCTTGTTTCTTGTGACTATACCATGTTTATCTTGTTTGTTGCGGAAGACCCATTTGGTTCCAATCACGTTTTGATTGGGTCTTTCCACTAAGGACCAGACTTCATTCAGGGTGAAGTTGTTCAACTCTTCTTGCATTATCATCATCCAATCCGCACTCTTGAGTGCGTCTTCAATCGTCGTGGGTTCCTTGGGAGAAACAAACGAGTAATGTTGGCAAAAAGTAGCTAAACGTGAACGAGTAGTTACCCCTCGTTGTATGCTTTCCAAGATGTTGTCAACGGGGTGGTCCCGTTGAACACTTTGTGTCACACCCAATTTTAAGGATAAAATGGGATGCATAATCTTATGTGCGCCCAGAGATCAGTCACACACATAAGCCAACAAATTGCATAAATTGTATCATAACCAATGTTTAATACATAGCGAATAATATCAAAGTCATTACACAGCGAAAAAATAAAGATAACTCTCGCGGTAGCTCCATGGCACAGGGACGTCGACTGGTGAAGCACAAGTCTAGTAGTCCTCTGGGTAGTCCTCATCACTATCACCATCTGTTACCCATCCGAGATTTTTAACCAAGTAATGAAAAACAAACAAGCGTAAGTACATGTCGTACTCAACAAGACTAGCATGGGTTCATGAGGCTCAAAAGGTTGACACGGTTTAACAGCAGGTTGCTTTTAATTAATCATCTTTTATGCAGTTGGATAGCAACAAGTTAATAAACCCATTCTCATGATCATAGTAAACACAATTAATGAGTAGCAATAAATAGATTAGCAACAAGTAAACATCACCCTAAAAGATAACTACTCCGTGAGTTTTCCGGGCCACTCGTGACCGTGAGCGCGGATAGTATACCAGTTTTACACTCTGCAGAGGTTGTGCACTTTCACTATGAGCCGTGATTCCCATTTGCTCGGGTTAATTACTCCCATAACACTACCAAGGTGAGAGAGCAGGGTTTCACTATGAAGCCTTTCAAAGGTTCGTTTAACATGTTAGGGCCGCGAGGTTTCCTCGGCAAGCAGATGTAGAGCCCCTCTTCCATATGGCACAAGGTCACGCAGGTTATACACATATGGACAGAGGCCGCACTATACCCGAGTCGTCAAAGCCCCTCTTGCGCCTTTCGGTAACCTCTAACAAGCTAGAAAAGGTCCTCATACTGAGCTAAAACCAGAGCCATATAGCCCTCATAGTTCCACTGTAAGTCCCAGCTTTTGCTGACAGATCATTACCAAGGGGGAAGGATATGGTGCATCACAAAACTATGCCCCAATCCCCTAGTTCCATGTTGCTAAAAGGCATCTTTTAATCCTTATTGCATATTCAATTAATCAGTTTACATGATCATGATATCAATAACGCACTAGCATCAATTACCACATGCATAAACCCATAGGTTGCAAGGAACAGGATAACAAAACTAGGAAGTAACTATGGTTAACAAGGAAGACACATGCAAATGTAATTATTTATTTGGTGAATAGGACAACAAGGATGATCCATGCTAATACTTGCCTTGATCAGCAAACTCCTGGTGATCTGGGTTGTCGCAGTACTGATCTTGATCACCCACGTATGGCTCACCGTCTATACTCGATCCATCATAACAACACACACGCATACAGGGGCAAACATGCATACAAACAAGAGTTTTCATTAGAACAGTACACCAACAGAGAGAAAATAAATTAAAAAGGTTATAAAACAAATCTACGCGTTGCTACGATCACATTGATATAAAGTTTGCGCAAATCGGATTTAAAACGAGGAAAATATGAATCTTACAAGATTTATAATAGAATAATAATAGATTAAATATAATCTCGAATTTTAAGAGTGGAAAATATATGAAACAGTGGTACCATCAGATAGATTATGAAATTACGAATCTAACGCAATTTGAATCGTTCAAATCGGAGCTAAAACGTGGAAATTTTAAATGAAACAATTTTGGATTCAAATCTGAAAACACATTTTCATATATACCGAAAATAAATACGCCTTCAAACGTAATCTACTGAATACGCTAAGGGCTGCGGGCTAAGCATTAAAAACTGCAGGGGGTTATTCACAAAAACGCCGGCCGAATCGGTATGGGCTGCTCTTCGGCCGTCCGATTCAAAATCGGCGGATGAGATTAACAGAGAGGAGGGGTGGCGGTGCTCTCGGCCGGAAAACAGAGGCCGACGGCGGCGCCATGGCCGGAGGGCCGCCGGAGAAGGAGAACTCGGCCTTCGGTGCATGAAATAGGTCGGGAAGGGTACCCATAGATCGGGGAGAGCATCGCAAGCTCACCTAAGGTGATGGGAAGGTCGGAAATCGACTCGGAGATAGCTCGCGGCGTGACCCGGCGGACGGTGGATCTCTGCAACGGCGGCGGAGGTGTGTCAGTGCACAAATCGAAGGGGGAAAGTGCTCGGGAACTTCACAAGATCACCGCGAAGCTCCTCAAAGGCTTACCAAGAGGAAATTGGTGGCGAATCGAGCTAATTGCTCACGGCGGCGGCTGCTCGGTTCTCGCGGAAGCTCGGCAGTGGCGGCGAGAAGAGGCGGCTAGGGTTAGGTGACGGCTGCGAGGGGGTGTGGCGCTGCTTAAGTACTCCCGAGGTGTGACGATAATCTCGGAGATTGAAACAAACTCGGCGAGCGGAGAAATCGGCTTCGGCCGTTTCTTCTCTGCTACGGACTCTCGGCGTGGCGACGAACACGGCTTCGGCCGTTTCTTTCTTGCCCGCGTCGGACTCTCGGCGAGCAGCAGAGGGAAACAGGGGAGGGGCTGTCCTGTGGGTCCACAGGTCGGTAGCACCGAGCGCTGGGTCGGGCTGGCAGTCACGGCAGAGGGACGCTTCGCGCGCGCGTGCTCGGCCGCAGCGGATGAACACGGCAGCGGCGTCTCTGTTCGCGCGGCGAGGGAGGTGGAGAAGGAAGGGGCTGACCCGTGGGTCCCGCTCATCAGTCAGAAGGGAGGGAGGAGAAGGGAGGGAACAGGTCGGCCGAGCTGGCCTCGGGCCATCCGACCTGGGCCGGCTGAGGCCAGGGAGTGGAAAACAGGCCAAGCTGCTGCTCGGGCCAGAAAGGAGAGGGGAAGGGCTCTGTTCTAATTCCTTTTTCCATTTTCCAAAAGGATTTTCAAATTGGGTTTTGAAATATTTGAAAAATTCAAATAAGCTACAACAGTACAAAGAAGAAATGCTCCAGCATGAATGCATCATACATGTGTATGACCTAGGTTTGATTTTATATTTGAGAAAAATTATTATTTCCCTATATTGGAATGATCAATTAATTGCACAATTAAATAAATTCCCACTATTTAAAAGAATGCAATTTTTCGGGTGTTACAATTTGATGCACCCTTGGATGTGGCACAAGTGATCTTCTTTGCATGGGACCATCATCATCTTCATCATCATCATCATCATGTTGTTCTTGATCATTGATTGGATTGGCTTCATTTGATTCTTGATCATTTTGATGAGTTTATACTTGATCATTTTGATGTTGATCTTGTGGTTGACTTGTGTTCTCATCATTCGGAGTAATTGATGCGGAAGCTTGATCATGTACATTGTCGTGCACATGATTAGATATTGTATCTTGTGGAGAGAACACAATTTGTTCTTCATCATCATCTTGAGTCTCCTTGGGCTTCACATCACCAATCGCAAGCTTTTTGATTGCTTGACTAGGAGACATATCATTACCTACAAAGTCATTGTCGACTTGCTCCTTTTGAGAGCCGTCGGTTTCATCAAATGACACGTCTACCGTTAGTTCAATATTGCCGGTGACATTATTGAACACACGATAGCCATGTTCATTAGTACTATAACCAAGTAGAAAACCTTCATGTACCTTAGGTGCAAACTTTGAGCTTTTAGTTTTCTTATTAAGTATGAAACACTTAAAACCAAAGACTCTAAAGTAGTGCACCTTTGGTTTGTTACCGGTTAGAAGCTCATATGGGGTCTTGTTTCTAATTTTGTGAAGATATAGGCGGTTGATAGCATGACATGCGGTGTTGACCGCCTTCGCCCAAAAATGATGTAGAGTCATGTATTCATCCAACATTGATCTTGCGGCTTCAATGAGAGTTCGATTCTTCCTCTCCACAACACCATTTTGTTGTGGAGTATAAGGAACCGAAAACTCATGCTTGATGCCTTCATCATCAAGGTATGCTTCAATGTTGGTGTTCCTAAACTCCGTCCCATTGTCACTTCTAACTCTCTTGATCTTCAATTCAAACTCATTTTGAGCTCTTCTTGCAAACTTCTTGAAGATGCTTTGCGTTTTACTTTTATCTACCAAAAAGAACACCCAAGTGAAACGAGAATAGTCATCAACAATTACAAATCCGTATTTGTTACCGTCAATGCTTTGATAGGCGATGGGTCCAAATAAATCTATGTGAAGAAGCTCCAATGGTCTTGATGTTGACACAACATTTTTGATAGGATGCTTTGCTCCCACTTGCTTTCCGGCTTGACATGCACTACAAATTCTATCTTTCTCAAAAGAAACATTCGTTAGTCCAAGGATGTGCTCGCCTCTTTGAAGTTGGGCCAAGTTCCTCATCCCAACATGTGCTAGTCGGCGATGCCATAGCCAACCCATGTTGGATTTTGCCATTAAACAAGTCTCGGGCTTCACTTTATTAGTTGTGAAATCAACTAAATAAAGCTTGCCCTTTAAACAACCCGTAAATGCAATAGAGGAATCCCTTCTTCTTTAGACGGTCACACCCTTATCCGTAAAGAGACAATCGTAGTCCATCTCACAAAGTTGAGAAACGGACAACAAATTGTAACTCAACGAATGCACAAGTAAAACATTAGAAATTGAGTTGTCAGTTGAGATAGCAATTTTACCCAAACCAAGTACTTCTCCTTTGCCATTGTCACCAAATACAATGTTTTCACATGAATCATTATTTGGTTGAAATGAAGTGAACATGTCCTTTGCCCCGGTCATATGATTGGTGCATCCGCTATCCAACACCCAACTCGTTCCACCGGAGGCATATTCCTACAAAACAAGTTAAGTTCTTGTTTTAGGTACCCAAGTAGATTTGGGTCCTAGGGGTTAGTCACATAAGCTTTGGGCACCCAAACACTTCTCATGATCTCTCTCTTCTTGAGTGCACCAATATACTTCAACACAATCTTTCCATCTTTACCCCAACAACACATGTAATCACTAGCATAGCTACGTGATATGGGCATTTGTTGCTTGTGTTGTTCCACTTGCTTCTTCTTGTTGGTCTTGTCATTTGCAAGTGTTGATGTAGGTGTCGCAACCTTGTTAGCCTTGTTGATGAGATCAAAGAGAGGAACTCCCTTGTTGAACTTCACACAAGGTACTCCATTGATCATGTTTCTTCCATTGGCTTTACCATCATACTTACTATAGCCAACTCCTTTCTTGATGAATGGTTGCCTTGCGGACTTGAGTGTGAGTCTAGGTTGTTGGTCTTTGCACTTACAACCATTTCTTAAGATCATGTTCAATCTTTGAATCTACTTATCCTTCTTTTCAAGCTCAACAAGGTTAGTTGCACAAGCATTTATATCAACATTATGACATATTTTGCAACTTTTACATGTGGAGGTGGTAGGGTCATCGGATGCCTTAGAAGAAGTTGAAGCGCTAATCTTAAGAGCATGGTAACTTAGCTCAAGTTTTTGATATTTTCCTTGTAAGCTTGTGAAGCTTTCTTGAGCTATGCTACACTTGTTCTTAACACTAGCAATTGAGTCATTGGCCGTGGAGCACTCCTTAGTCAATCTCTTGATAGAGTCATTGGCTAAAGATAGATCCACGGTCAACTTCTCAACTTTCAACTTTTCTTCGGCTAGAGAGGCTTCAAGTGTAAGATTTCTTTCTCTCTCTTGTGAAATTAAGTCACCTTGCATTTCAAGACTCTCATTCCGACTTTCTAGTTTCATTAGCAATTTAATTATTTTGTTCCCACCTTTCTTTCCTAATTTTATAATCAAGTTTCTCTTATATTCATCCATTTCATCATTTTCATTGTCACTATGTTCATCACTAGAGCATGTAGGAGAGTTAGGCGGTACCTTCTCCCCTTTTGCCATAAGGCAAGTTGGAGTGACGCCTTCATCATCGGAGAGGTCTTCAAATAGGCGCGGTGTAGAGGAGAGGTTGGTGAAGAGCTTAGATGACGATGAGTTGTTGGCGAAGAGGCTTGGAGAGGATGTCTTGTGGATAGCAATGTTGGCGACACCCTTCTCCTTGTCCTTCCCTTTGGTCTTCTCATCATCACTTGAATCATCACTTGAGTACCATTCTTGCCCAATGTGTGCTTCACCTCTTCTCTTCCTTCTACCTTTCTTGTCATCATTTTTGTTGTATTTGTTCTTGTCTTTGTTTTGAGGACATTTGGCAATGAAGTAATCATTGGCACCACACTTGTAGCACACTCTTTTCTTGTTTCTCTTACTTCCATCACCATAACTCTTCTTGAACATTTTTCTTCTCATGATTTTCTTAAAGTTCTTAACAAGAAGTGTGGTTTCTTCATCGATGTCTTTATCTTCTTCACTTGAGCTATCATGAACGTACTTCTTTCTTCTATCTTGACTTGATGCATGTTCTTAACTTGCTTTGAGAGCAATGCATTTCTTGTTGTTTATATCTTGAGATTGATCTTCGATGGCTTCATCATCTAGGACTTCATGATGCTTTATTTTTGCAAGCATCTCATGGGGTGTCATCTTCTCATAGTTTGGTATTTCCATGATGATTGATGCAAGTGTCTTGTTCTTGACTCTATATGCTCTACGCAACTTCCTTGCCACCGAATTGTCATCCCACCTTTCATCACCTAGAGCTCTTATCTTGTTAATCAAAGTCATGTACCTATCAAACATTTGTTGGGTAGTTTCTCCACGCTTGATAGAGAAATTTTCAATCCTTCCTTGGAGTAACTCTATGTTGCTTTTTCTCACACTTTCATCACCTTCATATGATATCCTAAGAGTGTCCCAAATTAACTTGGCATTTTCAATTCCATGCACCTTGTTACTTTCTTCGGGCTTGAGGCATGATAGGATCAAAGACGCGGCTTGTGCATTGAGATGGAAATTATGGACATCTTAAGGAGTGATTTCACCATCTACATCCGGAGGATGAATGCCAACACTTACAATCTCCCAACATCTTGCCGCAATGAGATGCATCTTCATCTTGTGTGCCCAATCATTGTAGTTGACTCCATCAAATAGGGGTGGCTTGCCAAGGTTGATATGTGGCATTTGGTTGATGTTGTTTTTGTTCAATAGGTTTTAGTCGAAGGGTGTATTGCTGAATTCTCTTGGTGTTTTGTTCCCATCTTGTTCTTTCTCTTTTTCATTGCCACCATTCTTTGAGCTTGATGCACTAGGTTGGTTTTCATTCTTGTTGCTCAAAGCATCTTTCAAGCTATCAATCTCTTCCTTCATCTTGCTCATTTGCTCTTCAAACTGCTTGGCTTGTCTTTCTAGCAATTGATTTGCAATTCTCTCGGCTAGAGCTTTCACATCATCTTCACTAAATGTTGCCATTGCAATCCCTCACGCGGTGAAGCGCTAACAAGAGGGTTAGGCTCCGATACCAATTGAAAGGATCTACAATGGCCTAGAGGGGGGTGAATAGGCCTAATTAAAAATCTGCACACACTCTAGTTCAATTTGATCAGAGACTGCCGGAAGTTCTGGCAGTTTGTGTCGGAAGTTCCGGCCCAAACTATCGGAGGTTCCGACCCCTACGTTGAAACTAGCCCTAGTGGCCAAATGAACTTTGGAGCATGCGATAACTTACAACCCTTTTACCCAGTAATGAAGTGAGGTAGCAGTCGGGGTTGTTCAGCTCCGGAGATGCTCCAAGCCACGTGTGGAGTTCAATCCCTAGAAAGTAGAACGAGGTAGGGAGAGAAAAGCAAAGAGTAATACAAAACAAGTATTGCAACAAAAACAACGAGCACAAGAGACCCAAGGATTTATCCCGAGGTTCGGCCACCCCACAAAGGAGCACCTACGTCCTCGTTGTTGAGGTGACCACAAAGGTCGAAGTCTATTTCACCTCCTTAGCCTCTCTCAAAGAAACCACAAAGGTAACTCCAGGTTTCCACTAGGAATCACGGGTAATACAAACTTCCCAAGGCGAATCCACAAATTTGGATGCTCTTGGGCAACGCCTAGCCGGCTAGGAGCAAAGCTCCAAGAGTAACAAACGCAAAACCAACTGGCAAGACGAGGAGAATCAAGTGCTCAAACTCAAGAGACGATTTCCTCACTCGATCCACTCACTCTTCACTCAAATCCTTGGGGGAATCGAAGTTGGGAGCAAAGGGGAGAGGAGAGGGGAGCCTTCAATGCTTGGGAGCTGTTTTGGACGGATTAGAAGTGAGAGAGGAGCTTTTATAAACGAGCCCAAATTCAACCGTTCAGATCTACGTCGGAACTTCCGACCCTGCTATTCAAAATAGGTCTCATTGCGGGACAGTCGGAACTTCCGGCCAGGGCCGAAACTTCTGAAACGACCTCGATTTCCACGAAGGGAAATCCACAGGCTCGAATTGTAATTCAACAGATTGCTTGGGACAATCCATGAAATTACCCATATCTCAGTTGACACCAGGATCCATACAACGGTAATTAAGTCTTACATAAACATTTATTACATCGCCATATTGGCGGAATCAACATTCAGAGAAGCTTTAGAAGATGCGAAAACGATTCATCCTTCACGGCCAACTTGAGTGTAGCACGTGACCCTATTCCTCGCCATCGTCTTCCTCGAAGTCGTACTCATTCTCGTCACCTGACAGCAAATTTATCAGTACGATACGTACTGGCCACGGAGCCCACCTATGCAGTATTTGCTTTGTGGAAAGTGGATGCAAGGCTATACAAGCAGACCTATAGGCTGAGATTTCCTATGCAGCTGTAATCAATGTTTAAGTAGTCAAGTTTTATCTCCAATTACACCATCATCCCTTTTCCCATCACCACATCTCACATACCCACACCTCACTCTCATTCGACAGGCCCAACTCCCTCTCGGGCCTATCTCAGCGGCACACTACCACAACGGGTACACTGCCGGAAAAATGTCATCCAGGGGAAGAAGAGAACACTCACTACACTAGTAGAAGCTTCACAGGAAAGGTCCATAGCCAACAGGTTGGCATATGTATCGATCGATCAACCGTACACTCTGCAGAGGTTTCACTACCCACAAGATTAGCCATCATAGGTGTTGCGCAAACACCTAGGCAGAATTCCGGGTGCTTGCTTGCCTAGGTCGATGCCACCCTACCACTCAGCCCTGAGATATTCCGGATCCTACACCGTTATGCTGAGACTGGGAGACACAGTACCGGGCCCATCCAGTGGTACTGCGCATCTAGAACGGAACGGGAACCCATCGACCGTCTCCGCCCACCCTTATCACCTCTCAACCTAGCAGTAGTGGCACCGTCCTACCAAGTAGTCCAGCCATCTCCCGCCCATCAGAAGCGAGTGAGTAGAAAAGGATTCCCATGAACCTGAAACTAGTCCGTCCTAGGTTTGACCAAGCAGGCATCTTCACTTAGGGGATACTCTCCCCGTGCCATCACAGCACCTCCGTCCACGGGCTTCAAACCACCAAGGCTATCCCACCCGGAACCTCCTCAACAACTTTACCCGCCACAGGTATCTCGCTTGGGGATGCCCAGGTTGCACCCCCGGCACGACTTGCCCCATGGGCTTGTCTCACATCCCACTTGGTCGACGTCAACCCTTACTACGCACCCAAGACGCACGCAGCACTCTCTCACAGTAGTTATAATCAGATATACACTGTCCCAATTCCACCACATAGCATATAGCCAGTAGAAAGTAGTGGAAGAGTAACAGTAAATTAAGCAGCAGCTAACCTAGCAGCGGATAGCAGGGTATAGTCTTATCAAGGCAGGGAATTCAAATATACTACCATGCAACCAATCCATACATAATCATAAAGCAATAGCAATAATGTCATTTGCAATGCGTAAATAGGATCTAAGGATTTGGTGGGACGTGGCACCTTCGTAGTCGTCTCCTAGCTCCTGAAAGTACTCGTGGTCGTCTTCCTTAGTCAGATCCTCCTCCGGCTCTGAAATCGAACACGAAATAGTCGCGTCAGCGACTCCTATAGAGTATATCAGAAAAATCCAATAAAATAAAGAGCCAAATGCACACAAACATAGTCTTAGATTGTAGATCTCATTTTTCTGAGAATTTTGATATATGGTGCGCAATTTTTGGACATCGTATGAATAAGTTATGAATTTCCGAAGATTATCCTATTTTCTGAAAATGGAGAAATGGCCGATTAATCAGGGGGTGACACGTGGCAGCTTCTGATTGGTCGGGTACTGTTCACATTGACCGAGTCAACGGCTTCGGCGGCAAGGGCTCTGCTGACGTCAGCATGACGTCATTGCTGACGTCAGCATGACGTCATTGCTGACGTCAGCGTTGACCGGGTCAACGCTTCTTCTGACTAGTGGGGTCGGGTGACGTCATAGTGACGTCACTGGCATGACACGTGGCAGCGCCAGGGCTCACCACGTGGTCGCGCTGGGACGCTTCGGTCCGGGTCTACGAGAGCCGGTGCACGGTGAACCGCACGAGCGCCGGTTCATGGGCCGATGACCCGGCTCATGGTGAACCGAGTTCCCCTACCCCTTTACCCATACGGTCTACGGTGGATAGGGTCTACGGATGTGGTGCCTCAACAGAACACAGACCCGATGGTCGCCCACCAGGTGTTCGATGCTGGTTCCCAGAGAGTCGCCGGCGTCGGCGTAGCTCGGCGGTGGTCGGGAGAGCTCGACGGTGGTCGGGGGTGGTTCTCACAGTTCGCCGTCGGGCTAGTGGTGTGTTCTAGAGTCCAAAAGGTGTCGGTTTTTGTTCCTGGTCGCGGTATTGAGATGCTCCGGTCGCCGGTGGTGAGGCCGTTGCGCCGGCAGGGCTCCGGCGAGGCGTGACAAGGTCTGAGGAGTGGTGAATCCGCCTCCCCGAGCTCTGTTGACAGGGATCCGACGTTCAATTTGGTGCTAGCAGGGTTCCAGGGCGTCTGTTCAAGGCGGCGGTGTCTCTCCGGTGCGGCGGACGATGACAGGGCGGCGATGACCATATTTCGGCAAGACAGGGCATGGCTTTCCCTAATTGGCGTGCTGGGGCAGTCGTCTGACCAGATGGTGGCGGGTTAGAGTCGTGGTATGGCCTCCTTCTCTCCCACGGCATACGGCGGTTCTCCGACGAGGTGGAGGCGCACGTAGCCAAGGCGACAGACATGATTCGGGGCTCGGCTATCTACGCGGCGGTGCCGAGGCAGACTTGGCGAACCTCGTCGGCCTTTCTCAGCAGCGCGAGGCGACCGGAGGTACTCGGAACGGATTTAGGCGAGGCGGAACGTGTCGGCGGTGATCACGTTTCCCCGAGAACGCACCTCGCGGTGTTCCGGGCTATGGAGGTTCGATCTTCCGCAACTAAGCTTGTCCGAGGTGGTCGGTGAGTTGGTGGTCACGCTAACGTGTCGTGTCGGCGTTTTCACGGCTTGTGCACGCGGGAACGCCGTCGAGGTGCCGGTGTTCCGAGCACATGTGACGGCGATGCCCGTCGGAAGTGGCCTGACGTCCATAGACGATGTCCAGTGGTTTGAAGGCCGGTCTTGTGCGCGTGTTGTGCGAAGTGTTCAGGGGCCGGAAACAGCCCGCGGCCTACACGCTCGTGATGCCGAGCGCCATGACCGGTAGCTCGGCGAGGTTGGATGGGGTGCTCGGTGGCTCACCGTGGGGCTGGTGAGGTAAGAATGGCGGTGCAGTGATGAGGTGACGCTGTGCAGAGTGATCGCAGTGCCGTGCCGCTCCTCGTCCGAGCTCGGGCTTCCCCTCTGTGTCCGGCTCCGGCGTGCTCCGCGGCGGCGCTCCGGCAGCTTCTCCTTCTCTGCTCCGCCTTCCTCCTTCGCTCTCTCTCTCTCTCGGTGTGGTGCGGTGTCGTAGGGCGGTGCCACCAGTGGCGGCGGCGAGTGGAACGAGGCTAGGGCGCCGTGAGGTGCTCCAATTTATAGCGGAGCTCGGGTGGCTACCTATGGCGGGCGGCTCTGATCTGCTCGGGCCGATCGGAGGGCTGTGGCTTGCGCGATTTAGGGTTCCGGTGGTGCGCGCGGGCTTCTTGGCGAGCAAGGCAGGGGACAGGTGAGGGACAGCGGGGTCAGGGCTCTGCCATGCGTGGCGTTGTCGGTCACGCCATTTGCGTGACCCGGTGGCGTCGTCTTCACGGAGAAGAGAAACAGGGGAAAAGAAAGAGTGACTGACAAGCGGGTCCCGGTTGGCAGCGGCTGCGAAAGGCGCTGCGCGCGTGTGTGCCCGGGCTGCGCGCGCGTGGTGGTTTGGCTGCGAGATGGGCCGGCCCAGCTACGGCGTGGTCGCGCGGGTGAGGTGAGGAGAAGAAGGCCGAGCTGGTTTGGGCTGGCGTCGGGCCGGTTCTGCTCCTCCTTTTCTCTCTTCTTCTTTTTCTTTTTCTTTTTCTATTTTCACTTAAGTGTATAAATACATATATTACCCATTTTAAATATTGAGTAAATACAAACATAAATTGCAATAAATCCCAAATGTGATGCACAAGCTATTATTCTATGTGAATGAAATTAAAACGCAAGCCATACTCCTTTATTTACCAAATTTATAATGAAACATATATGCTTGCACAAGAAAAATTGGGTCTTCTTATTATATGAATGAAAAATTTAAATTGGTTGGGATTTTTTGGTTGTGTGGATTTTTAGGGTTGTTACAGTCCTCCCCCTCATTAGGATCTCGACCTCGAGATTCAGAGATAACGTACCCTTCGAAGAGGTAAGGAAACATAATCCGCAAGTCCGATTCTTTCTCCCACGTAGCTTCCCTTTCAGTATGATTGCTCCACTGTACCTTGCACATCGGAATAGTCTTGTTCCGCGTCTCCTTGGTATCCCGTGCCAAGATCTTGATCGGATGTTCCTTGTATTCAAGTGTGTCTTGCAGGTCTAATGCATCCGTAGGAACTTGCTCCTCGGGAAGCTTCAAACACTTCCTTAATTGCGAGACATGGAACACGGGGTGTACTCCAGATAATTCCTCCGGTAGTTCCAGCTTGTAAGCAAGCTTTCCAACCCTTTTACAGATCTTGTATGGCCCAACATATCTTGGTGCCAATTTCCCTTTTACGTGGAATCTGACGGTGCCACAAAGTGGAGATACCTTGAGGTAGACATAATCCCCAACCTTGAACTCAAGCTCTCTACATCTTCTATCTGCATAGCTCTTTTGCCTACTTTGTGCAATCCTCAAATTCTCTCTTACTTGGGCAACACCTTCTTCTGTTTCCACAATCTTAGCAGGACCGAAGAATGTCCTTTCACCTGGTTCCGACCACATTAGCGGGGTTTTGCACGGTCTTCCGTACAACGCTTCAAATGGAGACATCTTAATGCTCGTCTGATAACCGTTGTTGTATGAGAACTCGGCGTGGGGTAGACAGCTCTCCCATCCTTCCTTGTACCTCAATACGCAAGCACGTAACATGTCCTCAAGAATCTGGTTCACTCTTTCTGTTTGCCCGTCTGTTTGCGGGTGGTATGCTGTGCTGTAGTCGAGCTTGGTCCCGATGGACTTGTGCAAGGATTTCCAGAACTGTGATACAAACTGTGATCCTCGGTCAGATATAATACTCAGAGGTGCCCCATGTAACTTCAAAATGTTTGATACGTACAGATCTGCTAGTTTTTCAACTCTATACTTCCTTTTGACCGGTATAAAATGTGCAACTTTGGTCAGACGATCCACTATTACCCATATAGAATCATATCCATGCTCGGATCGGGGCAGTCCTAATATGAAGTCCATGGATATGCACTCCCACTTCCATTTTGGTATCTCAACTGGTTGTAGCAACCCTGCTGGTCTCTGATGTTCGGCCTTGATTCTATTGCATGTATCACATCGGGCTACATGCCCTGCAATGTCTGTCTTCATATTCTCCCACCAGAAGTGTTTCCTTAGATCATGGTACATCTTGGCTGACCCTGGGTGAATGCAATATTTGGAGTCATGCCCTTCCGACAGGATCTCTTCTCGTATCGCTGAATCCGTCGGTACGCAGATTCTATCTTTGTACCATACAGTTCCCTGCTCATCTTCTCGATATTCGGGGCCTCTCCCCAGTTTCACCAAACCACGAATATAGTCTATCTCAGGACAGTTCCTTTGTGCTTCACGGATCCGTGAGGTGAGATTGTACTCGACGCGAAGCTCATTTAGCATGCCATAGGAGACTACCTCGAGCTGGAATGCGTCGAACTCTCTCCTGAGCTCAGACGGCATAGAGTTGGTGATGAGGGTATGGCAGTAGCTTTTGCGGCTAAGTGCATCAGCGACAACATTAGCCTTCCCTGGGTGGTAATGGATCTCAAGATCATAGTCCTTGATGAGTTCTAGCCATCTGCGCTGCCTCATATTCAGATCTTCTTGTGTGAAGAAGTACTTCAGGCTCTTGTGGTCAGTGTAGATGTCACACTTGTTGCTTATTAGATAGTGTCTCCAAATCTTGAGTGCATGTACCACGGCTGCAAGTTCTAGGTCATGAGTTGGGTATCGCTGCTCATGTTCTTTCAACTGTCTTGAGGCATAAGATATCACCCTTCCTTCTTGCATTAGTACATAGCCCAAACCTTGCCGAGAGGCATCACAATATACAACAAAATCTTTGTGAATATCGGGCAGGGCTAGTACAGGTGTAGTAGTGAGCTTCTCCTTCAAGGTCTGAAAACTCTTCTCACATTCAGGAGTCCATATAAACTTGTTCTCTTTCTTCAGCAAGTTGGTCATGGGTCTTGCAATCTTGGAGAAGTTCTCAATAAATCTGCGATAGTATCCTGCAAGTCCCAAAAAGCTTCAAATTTCTGACACATTACGGGGTTGTTCCCACTCTTTCACAGCTTCAATCTTGGCTGGGTCCACTGCAACTCCTTCTCCTGACAGTACGTGACCAAGGAAAGCAACTTTCTCAAGACAGAATTCGCACTTGGAGAATTTGGCGTATAGCTGGTTGCGAGACAACCTCTCCAATACGGTCCTCAGATGATGTTCATGTTCCTCTTTTGTGGCTGAGTAAACCAATATATCATCAATGAACACCACTACAAACTTGTCTAGCTCATTCATGAAGATCTTGTTCATCATGTTCATGAAGTATGCTGGAGCATTAGTGAGTCCAAATGAGACTACTGTGCACTCATACTGTCCATATCTAGTGACAAATGCAGTCTTCGGGATATCCTCTTCCCTGATCTTCATCTGATGATACCCTGATCGGAGATCAATCTTTGAGAAGTACTTGGCCTTACTCAGTTGATCTAACAGATCATCGATGCGGGGCAGTGGGTACTTGTTCTTGACTGTGACCGCATTCAGATTCCGGTAGTCAATGCACATCCTCATCGTGCCATCCTTCTTCTTGACAAACAAAACGGGAGATCCCCAGGGCGAGGCACTAGGCCTAATGAAGCCCTTCTCCAGTAATTCTCCCAGCTGCTTCTTGAGTTCCTTCAACTCATCAGCCGACATTCTGTAGGGTCTTTTGGCAATCGGTGCAGTTCCTGGCATCAGCTCTATAACAAACTCCACATCTCTATCTGGTGGCATTCCTGGCAACTCCTCTGGAAATACGTCATTGAATTCACAGACTACTGGCACATCTCTGAATGTCAGCTCCATTTTATCTGCCTTAGTCTCCAGAGCACATAGGAGGGCTTGGACTCTCCCGGTTTGGGGTATACATCGGACGGCTGTTCCCCAAGGGTGGGTTACCTGAACATATCTAGGTGAACAAGATATCACTCCCCGGTGTTTGATTAGCCAGTCCATGCCTAAGATGACATCTAAGCTATTGGAGGGTAGTAGGGTTAGGTCAGCTCGAAAGTCAAGTCCCTCGATTGTGATTATCACTCCCCTACATATGTGAACGCTTCTGAAGGTTCCTAAGGGCGAGCTAGTTAGGATGGGGTTTGCTCTCGGGGTTACAGGTATGTTATGCTTACGTGCATATGCAGATGAAATGTATGAACATGTAGCTCTCGAATCGAACAGAACTGTAGCCATGTTACCCTGAACTAGGAACGTACCGTACACAGCATCAGGTGTAGCTTCAGCTTCCTCAGCGGTCATGTGGTTCAGTCTTCCTCGGGTAGCAGATCCCCGGTTCGGTGTACCATGTGCAGCTGCTGGTGCACGGTTAAGGTCGGGGCACACAGCCACACGGTGTCCAGGCTTTCCGCATCCGAAGCAAGTGAAGGGCGCACTGCCTGCTGTGGCTGTCGCAGGAGCCTTCCAATTGCTTGTCCTTGGCGTGTTGGTAGCGGGGGCGGGTGTGTTCTGCACAGCTCGAGTCGGCGCAGGGTAGGTCTGAGCGGGGCGGTGATAGTTGCTGCTGTTGGTACCATCACCACGGCTCGTTCCCGAAGAAGGTCCCTGGCGAGTCCGGAAAGGCGGGGGTGCACTCGTTCGCTGTCTCTGGGGTGGAGCAGTGCGAGCGGGTCCCTCAGAGCGGCGCTTCTTTCCCTTGTTCTGGGCCTCGAACTCCAGACGTGCTTCCATGCGATCCTTCTCGATCTCAATACAGCGGTCGATCAGCTCACGCAGAGTGTAGCTCTTGTTCCCTAACAGAGCCAACCTGATCTTGGTCTGAAGTCCCTTCCTGTAGTAGTACATCTTTTCCTTCTCGGAACTCACGCAAGACGCAGGTGCGTAGCGGAGCAAGCAGTTGAAGCGGGTGGTGTACTCGTGGATCCGGTCAGCTCCCTGGGAGATGTTGCGAAACACGTTCTCCTTGGCCTCCATGACTCCCTCAGGAATGTGGTGGTCACGGAAAGCCTCGGTGAACTCATCCCAGTCAATGCGGGCTGGGTCCTCGTGAGCGCTGGTGTAGTTGTCCCACCATGCTCGTGCAGCACCGGTCAGCTGGTGGCTAGCAATCCCAACACACTCCTCGTCGGAGCAAGTGGTCAGGTCCAGCTTCTTCTCCATCTCTTTAAGCCAATCGTCGGCAGCGAGGGGATCGCTGTCGGTCCCGTCGAAGGTAGGTGGCCTCAGCTTCAGAAAACCCACCAGTTTCCTTTGGAAGTCATTCTGGGGTGGCCCGTGGTGCCTGTTCATCCCAGTAGCTATGGCATTCAGCAGCTGGGTCTGCTGTGCCATCACTTCCGCCAACGTCGGTGGCGGCGGCGGTGGCGGTGGCGGAGGCACGTTCTCGCCTTGTGGTGGAGGATCGTTCGCCGGCGGTGCATCCTCTGCCCGGCGCAACTCTTCTTCCAGGTTAACTCCAGCACGTCTGCCAGCTGGGCGTCCACGGTTGCGGCCACGCCCGCGTCCTAGCGCAGGTGCGGGAGAGGGCTGGCGGTTCTCCAGACGCGCGGAACGTCGCATCGACATCTGAAATTATTAGGTACGTGCTCAATGCAGTAATAATCTTGTAGTGGTTTAAGTAGGAGTTAGATGTTTTCAACGATTTAAATGAATTAAAACATTTTTCATGCTATCCTACACTCAACCAAAGAAGCATAGAGAACCATAAGAAGCATAAGATCCAAATGTCACTCATCACATGGTTATTATTACATAAAGGATGTTCCTAGCTGCTAAGAAGATCGTGCTATGCGCAGACAGCCAATGACAGGACAACTCATGGTATCACTAGTCTAAGGGCCACGCAGGGTCCCATAAACTACTGGTGCATAAGGTCGAGTACGGCGTCGGGTATGCGGCTGTCCTCTGCCTCGATCTCGTCATCAGTCATGGTCAGGCGCTTGACGTAGTCGAGTGCTACAGCTAGCTCTGGAGTGGCCTCAATCTCTTGCATCCTTAGAGACAGACACGCTCCCAGGTTGAGCGTAGTGGGTGGTACGCGGAAGTCTCCCTCCCGGGGCTTCACCATCTCCAGTGGGGGAAGCGAACTCTGCACCTTCCGGACCTCAATAGCTCTCTTGGCATCGGACTGCTTCCAAGCTGTCTCTGTCCTCCGTAGCTTGTCCTTTAAGAACTCCACCATCTTCACGCAGTCGATCAGAATCCCTTGGTTGCGGGTGGACTTCTCCTCGGCTTTCTCCAACTGCTTCTCTAACTTCCTGATCCTGGAGCGCAACGTGCTCATCTTGACTCCTCTGTCTCTGCTCCTCTGCTCCCTCTCAGCAAGCGCTCTCTCCTTGTCGTCCAGCCTCCTCTGTAATCCCAATACTCTGCTGTTCAGGTAGTCATTGCGTAACCCAAAATCCCCGATCTTGTCTCGCAAGTCGGCGATCTCGGCTCGGTGTAACTCATCACGGCGCTGCATCTCCAGCTGCAAGTCAGTGACTGCTCTGCTCAAACTCTCCAGGGTTTGAGTCCCTTTCTGCAAACTGTCCTCGACCTCTGCCATGCGTGCTCGGTCACGCTGCCTCCTTTGCTCCAATGAGCTGATGAACTCGTCTTGCTCCTGGAGGTGGTGTGCCACTGTGCGTAGGCAAGGGTCAGTCTCGGCCTGAACGATCTGGCTGGTGTACATAATCCTCTGGATGGGGTCAGGGTGCAGCTCCAAAGCCTGAGGTAGCAGACGGAAATGGGTCCCTGTCACACCCCGATATTAAAAACAACACCAGGATGTATAAAAGCTCACATGTGTGCCAAGGATCAAGTCCACACATGCTAGACAAATTAAATAGTACCATTGCAGAGTTTAATACTTAGCGAACAATATTTAAATCATAGTACTTTATTACAACATCTCAGCGGAAAAGATAATTCTCGTGGCAGCTTCAACGCAGGGACGTTGACTGGTTGACAACAAGTCTAGAACTCGTTGCGGTAGTCATAACTCCAATCTTCATCTGTTGTGTGGTAATAGCAAGGGTGAGCACATTTCGTACTCAGCAAGTAAAACACAGGGTTCATGAGGCTCAAATAGCTTTATGTGGTTATGTTGCGATAGCTTTTTAAATCAAAGTAATAGTAATACAATAAATAGCATCAATGGGGTTGCATAAATTCCAAGGTGCATGATCAATGTAAGATGAACAGTAAGCATAAACAAGTAAATAATGACACTATTTTCTGTTCCATGAGGATTCCAAGCCACCCATAACCGCGGGTACGGCTAGTATACCAGTTTTACACTCTGCAGAGGTTGCACACTTTCACTACGAGCCGTGATTCCCATTTGCTCGGGTTAATTACTCCCAAAAACACTACCAAGGTGAGTGAGCAGGGTATCACTATGAAGTCTTTCAAAAGTCATGTCTAACAAGTTAGGGCCGCTATGGATTCTGTGCCTGTTCTTATAATAAGTCCTCTGCCTGATGGCACATAACCGCAGCCTATACACATCATTGCAGACAGGGGCCAAACTATAAGCCATCCCGGCTTTATCCCACCCCACTTGCGCCTTTCGGTAACCACTAACAAGCTAGACAAGAGCAATTTACTGAACTAAAACCAGAGCCCATTAGCACTCATAGTTGCGCGGTTTTCCCGGAGAGTCACTTACGGATAATGTCATCTATTAAAGTTCATTACTTCCCATTAATCAACACATGATCATGATAATAATAGCATTGCCAAATCATTTATGTGCATAAATCGTAGGTATCAAGGTACAGGGACAATTCTAGGGAAATCATCTATGTTTATCAAGGGATTGCATGCATATGATATTTAGTAAAACTTTCATAAATAGGTAACAAGGATAATCCCATGAATTACTTGCCTTGCTCAGGAAAGTCTTGCTGGTCTTGCTGGTCCTCGAAAAGCGGGTCGTAAGCACCGTCGAATTGCTCACCGTCTATACTCGATTAATCACCAACACACATGCATACAGGAGCATTCATGCATAGCAAACAAGGACATAAATTAGAACAGTACACCAACAGTGAGAAAACCAAATAAAAGATTTATAAAACTATTCTACTCGCTGATACGATCACATCAATATAAAGATCACCGAAAACGGATTTAAAACGCGAAAGATATGATTTTCTGAAGTTTTTATGCATTTTAAGGGATTAAATAATACTGAAAAATAAATTACTGTTAACATAGATAAAAATTATATCACTGGAAAGAGGACAAAATTATGAATCCAATGCAAGTGGAATCACCTCAATCGGAGTTAAAACGCGCATTTTATAAGCGATTAAAGATAGTGGCAAAACTGTAAATATAAATATCTGATTTTTATTAAACCGAAAGGAAAATACGCTTTCTAAATTGGATGGCATACTCTGCTCAAGACGTAAAGGGCTGCGGGGATTAACATTAAAAAGTCCAGGGGGGTTTTCGCCAAAGCGACGGCCAAAACGGTATGGGCGATCAGAGGCCGTCGGATCCAAGATGGACGGCCGAGATTAGAAGGACGGAAGAAGGGGGTGGCGCTCCGGCCGGCTACAGTGGATGCGCGGCGGCGCCATGGCCGGGGCTCGCCGGCGTAAGCCGATCCAGCGCCGGGGTGCGTGGTTCTGCACGGGGAACGGCTCGGGAGAGAGAGAGCTCAGCGGGGAAGACGATTTTGGCCAAGGGGAAGCTCGCCGAGGACCGTGCATGCGGCGGCGCGCGAGAGGGCGGTCGGGAAGCTCCGACGAGCTCGCGGATGCGCACAGACAGAGCAAAAAGAGAGGGAAAAGGCACGGGGAGGCCCCTTACGGTGCGGCGAAGCTTCGAGGCAGTCGGGAACGGCGGAAGGAGCCACAGAGATAGTCGGCGACGATCGGCGGCGGGCAACGGCGGGTCGGAAGCTCCTGTTCATGGTGGCAACGTCGGTCAGTGCTCGATTCAAGACTATGAGGGGCTCGGTGCATTCGTAGGAATCATACGAAACTCCGAGAGGCTTACGGCAGGAGAGACGAGCGACGGACTCACCGAATCGACCTCGGCGGCAGACAAACTCGACGGCGGCGTGCGGCGAGCTTGCTGCGAAAGGCGAGAGCGAGCTAGGGTTCGGGAAAACGGGGCGGAGGGGTGCGGCGAGGCTTAAGAAGTCTCGAGATAGCTCTAATTGAGGAAGGGGGCCAATCCGGGCCGGAATCACCGGTGGTGATGGCGTCGCCTCCGCCGGAAAGGAAAGCAGGGGGAGGAAAGAAGGAAGGTGAGGGAAGGCGCTGACGCGTGGGGCCGGTGAGGCAGCGAGACAGAGAGGGAGCGGGCGCGCGCGGCTGCTTCTAGCTGGGCTGGCATGGCCAGGCCGTGGCCCAAGAGGGAGGAGAGGAAGGAAGGCCGAGCTGGGGAAGCAGGCCGAAGGGAGAAGGAGAGGAGGAGCTGGGGAAGTGGGCCTCTCGGCCAGGCCGGGCCAGGGAGGAAAGGCTGGGCTGCTGCTGCTACTCTCTCTTCTTCCTATCTCCTATTTTCTTTTCTCTTTTTCAAACACAAATTCAAATGGAGTTTCAAAAGGGATTTGAAAATAGAAGAGCCAACAATAAATCAAGCAATCAAAAATGAATATGCAGCAGCATGAGTGCAACAAACAAGTTTTTTTTTTTGACCTAGGTTTTATTTTAAATTACCCCACAAATTCTATTCCCACTATATTTGCAAGAACAATAAATTGCACAATTAAATAAATTCTCCCTTTTGAAATGTTGCAAAATTTTAGGTGTTACAATTCTACCCCCCTTAAAGAAAATCTCGTCCTCGAGATTGAATGCTTACTCAAACAAATGGGAATACTCTTTTCTCAAGTCCTCTTCTCTTTCCCAAGTTGCTTCTTCCTCTGAGTGCCTATTCCACTGAACCTTGCACATTCTGATCACTCTACTTCGAGTGACCCTTTCAGCTGTCTCCAATATCCTCACAGGGTACTCTTCATAAGTCAAATCATCTTTAACTTGAAGTTCATCCATGGGTATTTGTTCCTCAGGTATACGCAAACATTTCTTAAGTTGAGACACATGGAACACGTCATGAACAGCTGATAGATGCTCAGGCAACTCTAATTGATATGCAACTTCTCCACGTCTCTTTATAATCTTGAAGGGACCAACATACCTTGGTGCTAGCTTTCCCTTCATATTAAACCTTCTCACCTTTCTCATCGGTGATACCTTGAGATACACATAATCACCTACTTCAAAACTCAAGTCTCTTCTTCGCTTATCCGCATAACTCTTTTGTCGAGATTGAGCTATCCTTAAGTTCTCCCTTATCTTACTGACTTGTTCTTCAGCAGCCTTTATAGCATCAGGTCCAAACAACTGTGACTCACCCGTTTGATTCCAGTATAAGGGTGTTCTACACTTACGCCCATATAATGCTTCAAATGGTGCCATTCCAAGACTTTTCTGATAGCTATTATTGTAAGAGAACTCTGCATAAGGTAGACTCTTGTCCCAACTAGAACCATGCTGTAAGGCACAAGCTCTCAGCATATCCTCGAGAATCTGATTGGTTCTTTCTGTCTGCCCATCTGTCTGAGGATGATAAGCGGTGCTGAAGTTCAATTTAGTTCCCAAAGCTTCATGTACTTGTTTCCAGAAATGAGAAGTAAACTGAGATCCCCTATCAGACACAATCTTCTTAGGCACTCCATGAAGACATACTATCCTTTCCATGTAAAGCTTTGCCAACTTTGGACCATCATACTTAGTATTCACAGGCAAGAAATGAGCAACTTTCGTCAACCGATCGACAATCACCCATATTGAATCATAACCTGTGGATGTCCGAGGTAGTCCCACTATAAAATCCATACCAACTTCATCCCATTTCCATTCCGGTATCTTCATGGGTTGTAGCAATCCAGCAGGCCTCTGATGTTCGGCCTTGACTCTTGAACAAGTGTCACACAGGGCTACATACTCAGCTACAGCTCGTCTCATTTCTTTCCACCAATACTTCTCCTTGAGATCTTGATACATCTTGGTACTTCCGGGGTGAATAGAGTAGGCAGACTCATGAGCTTCCCGAAGAATTGTATCTCGGATAGCCTTCATCGCTGGCACACATATCCTTTTTCCCAACCACAATGTGCCATTCTCATCAAGCCTGAATCCGGGTGCTTTTCCAACAACCACATTTTCAGCTATCTCTTTAAGTTCTTCATCCTCCATCTGACCTTTGCGTATTTCTTCTTCCAAGGTAGGCGTTATCTCAATCTCCACGATATTGTTAACCAAACACAAGTTCAGACGTTGCAACTCTGCACTTAACTCCTCAGGCATCATTGTTTCCTGAACTTCACTATCATAACTTTTTCTGCTAAGTGCATCGGCCACCACATTGGCCTTCCCAGGATGGTAATGCACTTCTAGATCATAGTCCTTAATCAATTCTAACCATCGACGTTGCCTCAAGTTCAGATCCGACTGGGTAAAGATGTATTTCAAGCTCTTATGATCCGTATATATGTCAGTTTTATGCCCCATCAGGTAATGCCTCCAGATCTTCAAGGCATGAACAACCGCTGTTAACTCAAGATCGTGAGTAGGGTAGTTCAACTCATGCTTTCTCAACTGTCTAGACGCATAGGCAACAACCCTACCTTCTTGCATAAGTACACATCCCAAACCTTGTCTAGATGCATCACAGTAGATAGAAAAACTCTTACTTAGATCAGGCAATATCAGCACTGGGGCAGAAGTCAACCTCTTCTTCAACTCATCAAAATTAGCTTGGCACTGTTCGGACCACATGAACTTGGCATTCTTCTCTAACAATGCAGTCATAGGCTTAGCGAGCTTGGAGAACCCTTCAATGAACCTCCTATAGTAACCAGCCAAACCAAGGAAACTGCGAATTTCCTTAACATCAGTAGGTGGCTTCCAATCCAGCACATCCCTCACTTTGCTAGGATCTACAGCAATTCCACCATTTGAGACAATGTGGCCTAAGAAAGCCACTTCCTTTAGCCAAAACTCACACTTACTCCTTTTTGCATACAACCTATGCTCTCTCAATTTCTGCAAGACCAATCTCAAGTGTTCTTCATGTTCTTCTTCCGTCTTGGAGAACACCAGAATATCATCAATGAATACCACCACAAACTTATCAAGATATTCCATGAACACCTTATTCATCAAATACATGAAGTAGGCAGGTGCATTGGTAAGACCAAAAGACATAACTGTGTATTCATATAGCCCATATCTGGTAGCGAATGCTGTCTTCGGTATATCTTGGTTTCTAATCTTCAATTGGTGATAACCAGACCGTAAATCAATCTTGGAAAACACACATGCACCTCTCAATTGATCAAACAAATCATCAATTCTAGGCAAAGGGTACTTATTTTTGATGGTCACTTCATTAAATGATCGGTAATCAATGCACATCCTTTGAGTACCATCCTTCTTGTCAACAAAGATAACCGGTGCACCCCATGGAGAAGAACTAGGGCGAATAAAACCTTTATCTAATAACTCCTTAAGTTGCTTTTTAAGTTCTTCTAACTCATTTACCCCCATTCTATATGGACGCTTAGCTATGGGTGCAGTACCAGGTAATAATTCAATAATGAATTCAATGTCTCGATCAGGTGGCATACCTGGCAAATCCTCGGGGAAGACATCCAAAAATTCCCCCACAACACGATCCTCAGGCTTCCCTTCATCTTCAATCATGTTGATGACAGCAGCTGGTGGTGGCTTCACTACAACATTAACTGAGACTCTGTCTCCCTTAGGTCCATTCATTTCCACAACCTTCTCTTTGCATTTGATGTTGACCGTATGTTCTTTCATCCAGTCCAGACCCAGTATCAAATCAATGCCAGATGCTCTCAGGACAATCGGACTGACTGAAAACTCTACCCCCCTTAAAGACAATACTACTGATGGACAAAAATGAGTAGCAGGCATGACACCACCAGGAGAGTTTACTACCATCTCAGTCTTCATTGCAAGCAGGGGTATACTATGTTTTCTAACAAATATATGGGAGATAAATGTATGCGATGCTCCAGAATCAAATAATACAGTCGCAGGAGTGGAGTTGAGGTCGAACGTACCCAGCATGATGTTCGGCCCATCCTGAGCAGTGTCGGTGGTCACATGATTCACCTTCCCATAGAGTGGCTTCTTGTTGGGGCAGTGGAAGGACATGTGGCCTTCCTTGCCATAGCTGTAACAGACGGTGGGGGCTCTAGGGGCTCCATTCTTGGCAGGGGGACCATTAGCTTTTCCATTCTGGGAGTTTTGTGTCCCTCCCGACTGACGGAACGGCTGGCGCTGTTGGAAAGGCAAGCGCTGGTTGTTACCACCATGGTACCTTTGCTGGGAATTCTGCTGGTGACCATAGCGTGGACGGTTGTTGCTCCCAGAAGACTGACCAGAGAACTTCCTCTTCTTGTCCTGATCCTAGCGCATGTTGTCCAACACAATAGCACGGTTGACAAGAGCTTGAAAGTTGGGGTAGGTGTTACCAGCCAACTGCAGCCTGAGTTCATAATATAAGCCCTTGAGAAATAACCGCTGCTTGTCAGCATCGTCAGCAACTTCCCTGGGTGCATAGCGTGCCAGCTCAGCGAACTTGTTATGATATTCGCTGACAGACATGGACACCATCCGGAGAGACCGGAACTCTTCAGCCTTCTGATCCATCAAACCTTGAGGAATGTGATGAGCTCTAAACTCTCTGGTGAACTCATCCCAAGTAACATCAGGAGCATTCGCAGGCCATGCATCCTGGTAAGACTCCCACCAGGTTTGGGCTGCACCCTGCAACTGACCTGAAGCATACAGGACCTTCTCCTTGTCACTGCACTGCGCAATGTTAAGCTGCTTTTCCACAGCACGGACCTAATCATCGGCCTCTAGGGGGTCTGTGGCATGTGTGAACACCGGAGGACGTCCCTGAAGGAAGTCCTTGCGCCTGTCCCTGGGTGGCGGTGGTGGTGGTGCTCCACCCTGCTGAACATTCTGCATGAAGCGAGTCATTGCTTCCATGAACTGCCCTTGCATCTGCATGAATTGTTCAGGGCTGATCATGGGGGGTGGTGGAGGTGGTGGGTTGCCTCTGGGGTTCCTCCTTCCGGCCATCTGTCAACCCAACATACGTAACGATTCTCAGACAATACCCAAATAACCAACATGAATAGAGAAACTGAAATTTCAGGACGAGTTCTCAGAAACAGAAGTGCAGTAAATCGATCGTACAGGGAGCTACAGAACTCAAAACGAGACGTTCTATACATTGCTGGAAAACTTATAAAATTTCCTACAACTTTCATTTAGACCACTTTACCAGATTCTGACAGTTACCAGTTCCAATTTCACAATTTACAGGAGCTATTCAGCACTTCCAGGCATCACAGTTATACCAGATTGCAACAGTCATAACTCTTAGTCCATAATAGATATGAAGATGATTGATACGGCGCTGGAAAGGCACTGAAGTCTGGTTTATCTCATAAAAATTTCATGACACTTGCATTATCAGATCTCCAGTTATAACCAAAATACCTCAGGTAACTCCAGAAAACAGCAAGGGTAACGAGAATATAAACCAACCCAACAATATATAAAAAGACCTCAACTTAATTTTTACTTGTTCAAGAAGTACCGTAGACAAGTCTACAGCACTCCAACACTCATAACAAAGATCCAAATCACACAAGTGCATAATAATAAATCATGTTCTCACACCAATCTTACAAGCACACCAAGACTCACTAGACGCAGCTAACGATTTATTACATGAATCCCAAGGGTAACCTAGAACTTATTAACGTGAAGCGTGAAGTCTTCTTTCTTCGTGTAGCGGGGGGACTTCTTGAGCATAGCCCGCAGACAATCATTCTCTTTCTGGAGACGCCGTGACGCTGAGTGTGCTCCCTTCAGCTCTCCCTGGAGCCCCACCACTTGCTCCGTCAAGGCATTGACGTGCAGAGCGGTGGTGTTCAACGTCGGATGCAGGGGATCAGCCTGGGTCACCACAGCTCGTCCAGCCCAGGGCTCAAAGCGGGGCAGGTGGCGAAAGCGATCCTCCTCCATGAGCTCATAGCGAAGACCATGGTAGAATGCGTACGCCACTTGCGCAGCATCCTCCATGCTGGCGTGAGCTGAAGTCCTCCTAGCAGGCGAAAAGAAGACCTGATGAGGAGCCGGCTTCGGCTGTCCAGGCTCCCAGTAGATGACTGCCAACAGGGTCTTGTAGTAGGTCGCCTTCTCAGGGTGGGTGTACCTCGAGCAGAGGTACTCGATGACCGGGTGCTTGTCACTGTAGTACGTAGTCAACACTTCTTGCAGCAGGGAGTGTTGATACGCGTTCGGCGCCGGGTCCTTGATGGTGGTAACACGGAACCACTCCATCACTGGCTCAGGTGCAGGGGGAGTCGGTGCAGGTGCAGGCGTCGGTGTAGGAGCTGGCGTCGTCGGAGTGTCTGGCACGATCTCCTCCTCCACGTCGTCATCGAATATGAGGACCTCAGTGGGGTCCTCCTCATCGTCGGAGAGGACCACGACCTCGGGCTTCACCGGCGGTGCGCTGGGAGAGAACTGGGCGACGTAGGAGGCGACGCCACGAGGAGAAACAGCCTCAGCAGCAGAGCGGCGAGCGGCGGAACGAGTGAGAACCATCTACAAAATCAGAAAAGAGAAGCTAGAGTCAAACTTTTTGCAATAGAATAAGGAAGTATAGCATAAAACAAAATTGTAATAAAATAGTCAAGGCTGAAATTTAAGTGCAAAAATAAACCTATGTGATTTTTACTATCTAGGCTTGCGTCCTACAGTCAACAAAGCTTTGATACCAATTTGTCACACCCCGATATTAAAAACAACACCAGGATGTATAAAAGCTCACATGTGTGCCAAGGATCAAGTCCACACATGCTAGACAAATTAAATAGTACCATTGCAGAGTTTAATACTTAGCGAACAATATTTAAATCATAGTACTTTATTACAACATCTCAGCGGAAAAGATAATTCTCGTGGCAGCTTCAACGCAGGGACGTTGACTGGTTGACAACAAGTCTAGAACTCGTTGCGGTAGTCATAACTCCAATCTTCATCTGTTGTGTGGTAATAGCAAGGGTGAGCACATTTCGTACTCAGCAAGTAAAACACAGGGTTCATGAGGCTCAAATAGCTTTATGTGGTTATGTTGCGATAGCTTTTTAAATCAAAGTAATAGTAATACAATAAATAGCATCAATGGGGTTGCATAAATTCCAAGGTGCATGATCAATGTAAGATGAACAGTAAGCATAAACAAGTAAATAATGACACTATTTTCTGTTCCATGAGGATTCCAAGCCACCCATAACCGCGGGTACGGCTAGTATACCAGTTTTACACTCTGCAGAGGTTGCACACTTTCACTACGAGCCGTGATTCCCATTTGCTCGGGTTAATTACTCCCAAAAACACTACCAAGGTGAGTGAGCAGGGTATCACTATGAAGTCTTTCAAAAGTCATGTCTAACAAGTTAGGGCCGCTATGGATTCTGTGCCTGTTCTTATAATAAGTCCTCTGCCTGATGGCACATAACCGCAGCCTATACACATCATTGCAGACAGGGGCCAAACTATAAGCCATCCCGGCTTTATCCCACCCCACTTGCGCCTTTCGGTAACCACTAACAAGCTAGACAAGAGCAATTTACTGAACTAAAACCAGAGCCCATTAGCACTCATAGTTGCGCGGTTTTCCCGGAGAGTCACTTACGGATAATGTCATCTATTAAAGTTCATTACTTCCCATTAATCAACACATGATCATGATAATAATAGCATTGCCAAATCATTTATGTGCATAAATCGTAGGTATCAAGGTACAGGGACAATTCTAGGGAAATCATCTATGTTTATCAAGGGATTGCATGCATATGATATTTAGTAAAACTTTCATAAATAGGTAACAAGGATAATCCCATGAATTACTTGCCTTGCTCAGGAAAGTCTTGCTGGTCTTGCTGGTCCTCGAAAAGCGGGTCGTAAGCACCGTCGAATTGCTCACCGTCTATACTCGATTAATCACCAACACACATGCATACAGGAGCATTCATGCATAGCAAACAAGGACATAAATTAGAACAGTACACCAACAGTGAGAAAACCAAATAAAAGATTTATAAAACTATTCTACTCGCTGATACGATCACATCAATATAAAGATCACCGAAAACGGATTTAAAACGCGAAAGATATGATTTTCTGAAGTTTTTATGCATTTTAAGGGATTAAATAATACTGAAAAATAAATTACTGTTAACATAGATAAAAATTATATCACTGGAAAGAGGACAAAATTATGAATCCAATGCAAGTGGAATCACCTCAATCGGAGTTAAAACGCGCATTTTATAAGCGATTAAAGATAGTGGCAAAACTGTAAATATAAATATCTGATTTTTATTAAACCGAAAGGAAAATACGCTTTCTAAATTGGATGGCGTACTCTGCTCAAGACGTAAAGGGCTGCGGGGATTAACATTAAAAAGTCCAGGGGGGTTTTCGCCAAAGCGACGGCCAAAACGGTATGGGCGATCAGAGGCCGTCGGATCCAAGATGGACGGCCGAGATTAGAAGGACGGAAGAAGGGGGTGGCGCTCCGGCCGGCTACAGTGGATGCGCGGCGGCGCCATGGCCGGGGCTCGCCGGCGTAAGCCGATCCAGCGCCGGGGTGCGTGGTTCTGCACGGGGAACGGCTCGGGAGAGAGAGAGCTCAGCGGGGAAGACGATTTTGGCCAAGGGGAAGCTCGCCGAGGACCGTGCATGCGGCGGCGCGCGAGAGGGCGGTCGGGAAGCTCCGACGAGCTCGCGGATGCGCACAGACAGAGCAAAAAGAGAGGGAAAAGGCACGGGGAGGCCCCTTACGGTGCGGCGAAGCTTCGAGGCAGTCGGGAACGGCGGAAGGAGCCACAGAGATAGTCGGCGACGATCGGCGGCGGGCAACGGCGGGTCGGAAGCTCCTGTTCATGGTGGCAACGTCGGTCAGTGCTCGATTCAAGACTATGAGGGGCTCGGTGCATTCGTAGGAATCATACGAAACTCCGAGAGGCTTACGGCAGGAGAGACGAGCGACGGACTCACCGAATCGACCTCGGCGGCAGACAAACTCGACGGCGGCGTGCGGCGAGCTTGCTGCGAAAGGCGAGAGCGAGCTAGGGTTCGGGAAAACGGGGCGGAGGGGTGCGGCGAGGCTTAAGAAGTCTCGAGATAGCTCTAATTGAGGAAGGGGGCCAATCCGGGCCGGAATCACCGGTGGTGATGGCGTCGCCTCCGCCGGAAAGGAAAGCAGGGGGAGGAAAGAAGGAAGGTGAGGGAAGGCGCTGACGCGTGGGGCCGGTGAGGCAGCGAGACAGAGAGGGAGCGGGCGCGCGCGGCTGCTTCCAGCTGGGCTGGCATGGCCAGCCGTGGCCCAAGAGGGAGGAGAGGAAGGAAGGCCGAGCTGGGGAAGCAGGCCGAAGGGAGAAGGAGAGGAGGAGCTGGGGAAGTGGGCCTCTCGGCCAGGCCGGGCCAGGGAGGAAAGGCTGGGCTGCTGCTGCTACTCTCTCTTCTTCCTATCTCCTATTTTCTTTTCTCTTTTTCAAACACAAATTCAAATGGAGTTTCAAAAGGGATTTGAAAATAGAAGAGCCAACAATAAATCAAGCAATCAAAAATGAATATGCAGCAGCATGAGTGCAACAAACAAGTTTTTTTTTTTGACCTAGGTTTTATTTTAAATTACCCCACAAATTCTATTCCCACTATATTTGCAAGAACAATAAATTGCACAATTAAATAAATTCTCCCTTTTGAAATGTTGCAAAATTTTAGGTGTTACAGTCCCCTTAAGGTACTCGTATGCTGTGTACACAACTGCGCGTAGTACCTTGCGGGAGACGGACTGTACTCCGTCCTACACAGTCTCTCCAGCAGTGTAGTCAGTAAAAACCGGCATCCCTGGAAGGGTCAGGCTGACGGGTGTCTCAACTCTGGTAGTGACAGGTCCTTCAAACCTCCCAGCCTCGACAAGCTTCCCTCGGCTGAAGTACTGGACCTGGTCAGATGGTGCTCCCAGCTCCTCCAGCACCTGGCGTAGTACCATGGCAAATCCGTCGTGGTTCCTCCCATTGATCGGGATCTCAATAGTGCCGTCGTGCAGTGGTCGAAGTGGTGGTCCAAGACTGGTCATCTGCAAATTTATCAAGAAACGGATTAGCAGGTCCTTGTATTAGATAAGCCATTGCATAAAAAGTGAATGCAAGGTCGGTAATATAACCGAAAGGGAGTCTAGCTTCCTATTCTAACGTCCATTCTCTATGGGTCTCGTCTTACAGTCAAGTATGGCTCTGATACCAACTGAAACGACCTCGATTTCCGCGAAGGGAAATCCACAGGCTCGAATTGTAATTCAACAGATTGCTTGGGACAATCCATGAAATTACCCATATCTCAGTTGACACCAGGATCCATACAACGGTAATTAAGTCTTACATAAACATTTATTACATCGCCATATTGGCGGAATCAACATTCAGAGAAGCTTTAGAAGATGCGGAAATGATTCATCCTTCACGGCCAACTTGAGTGTAGCACGTGACCCTATTCCTCGCCATCGTCTTCCTCGAAGTCGTACTCATTCTCATCACCTGACAGCAAATTTATCAGTACGATACATACTGGCCACGGAGCCCACCTATGCAGCATTTGCTTTGTGAAAAGTGGATGCAAGGCTATACAAGCAGACCTATAGGCTGAGGTTTCCTATGCAGCTGTAATCAATGTTTAAGTAGTCAAGTTTTATCTCCAATTACACCATCATCCATTTTCCCATCACCACATCTCACATACCCACACCTCACTCTCATTCGACAGGCCCAACTCCCTCTCGGGCCTATCTCAGCGGCACACTACCATAACGAGTACACTGCCGGAAAAATGTCATCCAGCGGAAGAAGAGAACACTCACTACACTAGTAGAAGCTTCACAGGAAAGGTCCATAGCCAACAGGTTGGCATATGTATCGATCGATCAACCGTACACTCTGCAGAGGTTTCACTACCCACAAGATTAGCCATCATAGGTGTTGCGCAAACACCTAGGCAGAATGCCGGGTGCTTGCTTGCCTAGGTCGATGCCACCCTACCACTTAGCCCTGGGATATTCCGGATCCTACACCGTTATGCTGAGACTGGGAGACACAGTACCGGGCCCATCCAGTGGTACTGCGCATCTAGAACGGAACGGGAACCCATCGACCGTCTCCGCCCACCCTTATCACCTCTCAACCTAGCAGTAGTGGCACCGTCCTACCAAGTAGTCCAGCCGTCTCCCGCCCATCAGAAGCGAGTGAGTAGAAAAGGATTCCCATGAACCTGAAACTAGTCCGTCCTAGGTTTGACCAAGCAGGCATCTTCACTTAGGGGATACTCTCCCCGTGCCATCACAGCACCTCCGTCCACGGGCTTCAAACCACCAAGGCTATCCCACCCGGAACCTCCTCAACAACTTTACCCGCCACAGGTATCTCGCTTGGGGATGCCCAGGTTGCACCCCCGGCACGACTTGCCCCATGGGCTTGTCTCACATCCCACTTGGTCGACATCAACCCTTACCACGCACCCAAGACGCACGCAGCACTCTCTCCCAGTGGTTATAATCAGATATACACCGTCCCAATTCCACCACATAGCATATAGCCAGTAGAAAGTAGTGGAAGAGTAATAGTAAATTAAGCAGCAGCTAACCTAGCAGCGGATAGCAGGGTATAGTCTTATCAAGGCAGGGAATTCAAATATACTACCATGCAACCAATCCATACATAATCATAAAGCAATAGCAACAATGTCATTTGCAATGCGTAAATAGGATCTAAGGATTTGGTAGGACGTGGCACCTTCGTAGTCGTCTCTTAGCTCCTGAAAGTACTCGTGGTCGTCTTCCTTAGTCAGATCCTCCTCCGGCTCTGAAATCGAACACGAAATAGTCGCGTCAGCGACTCCTATAGAGTATATCAGAAAAATCTAATAAAATAAAGAGCCAAATGCACACAAACATAGTCTTAGATTGTAGATCTCATTTTTCTGAGAATTTTGATATATGATGCGCAATTTTTGGACATCGTATGAATAAGTTATGAATTTCCGAAGATTATCCTATTTTCTGAAAATGGAGAAATGGCCGATTAATCAGGGGGTGACACGTGGCAGCTTCTGATTGGTCGGGTACTGTTCACATTGACCGAGTCAACGGCTTCGGCGGCAAGGGCTCTGCTGACGTCAGCATGACGTCATTGCTGACGTCAGCGTTGACCGGGTCAACGCTTCCTCTGACTAGTGGGGTCGGGTGACGTCATAGTGACGTCACTGGCATGACACGTGGCAGCGCCAGGGCTCGCCACGTGGTCGCGCTGGGACGCTTCGGTCCGGGTCTACGAGAGCCGGTGCACGGTGAACCGCACGAGCGCCGGTTCATGGGCCAATGACCCGGCTCATGGTGAACCGAGTTCCCCTACCCCTTTACCCATACGGTCTACGGTGGACAGGGTCTACGGATGTGGCGCCTCAACAGAACACAGACCCGATGGTCGCCCACCAGGTGTTCGATGCTGGTTCCCAGAGAGTCGCCGGCGTCGGCGTAGCTCGGCGGTGGTCGGGGGTGGTTCTCACAGTTCGTCGTCGGGCTAGTGGTGTGTTCTAGAGTCCAAAAGGTGTCGGTTTTTGTTCGTGGTCGCGGTATTGAGATGCTCCGGTAGCCGGCGGTGAGGCCGTTGCGCCGGCAGGGCTCCGGCGAGGCGCGACAAGGTCTGAGGAGTGGTGAATCCGCCTCCCCGAGCTCTGTTGACAGGGATCCGACGTTCAATTTGGTGCTAGTAGGGTTCCAGGGCGTCTGTTCATGGCGGCGGTGTCTCTCCGGTGCGGCTGAAAGGTCCTAAATGGCTAGAGGGGGGTGAATAGCCTATAAAAATCTACAAACAACACTTTACAAGACGATTAGTAACAATAGCAAGCTTTGCAAAACACTAGCTCTAAATTATGCTATGCAAGCCACCTAGACAAGTATACTACACTATGATCACTAGTTCACACTCAAAGGCTATGTCACTACTATACACTACTCCTAAGTGAGCAACTAACTAACAAACTACACACAAGAGTAAGTGCACAAAAGTAAAGAGAGAAGGTGATTCCAATACCCCCGGTGTAGAGAAGAAATGAAGTCCAATATAACCAATCAATCACATATAAGGGAAATCCTCGGTAGAGAGATGACACAAGATTTTTTACCGAGGTTCACTTGCTTGCCGGCAAGCTAGTCCTCGTTGTAGCGATACACCCACTTGGAGGTTCACGCGCTAATTGGCATCACACGCCAAACCCTTCTCAAGGGTGCCGCACAACCAACACAAAATGGGGATCCACCAAGCTACGAGCAATCCACTAAAGATGCCTTTCGCGATCTCCCGCGGGGATAGGCTCAAGAACCCCTCACAATACCTTGATCGGAGGCGGAGACAATCACCAACTCCCCTCAACGATCCTCGCAGCTCCAAGCCGTCTAGGAGTCAGCAAACTCCAAGAGTAATGAGAGAAACCGCTGCGAATCACCACTACCAAGTGCCTCTAGATGATCTCTATCAATGCAATGCACTTGATGCTCTCCAAACTCACCAAATGATGATCACAATCAAGTAGGATGAGTGAGAGTGGAGTGGGAAGGCTCACAAGTATGTTATGATGTTTAGGAGTGCCAAGAGATACTCCCCAAACCGGCCAAGTCGCTATTTATAAGCCACACACAAAGAACTAGCCGTTTAGACTTCACTGCGTACCGTCGGACTGTCCGACGGCCAGACCGTCGGACTAATCAGCACCGTCTGACGCCCTGGATGAACGCCACGTGTCACTAGCCATTTGAAGTCGAACGTTGGATCACAACGGCTATTTCCTCGCGCCAAGACGACCGTCGGACGGACGAACGTCGGACTAAATCAACCAGTCCGACGCACTCAGCCGACCACCGTCGGACTCAGTTAGACGGAGCCGTCGGACTAACGAATGTGGCCGTCCGACGCTTCCAAAGAGCTCCCCGAGCCCTGAAAACCGTCGGACGATAGTCCGACGCTCACCGTCGGACTAACGCCGAGAGTCCGACGCTCACCTGCTCTCCACGTGTCACCTCTTCGTCGCTCTACACCGTCGGACGCTTCGGACAATAGTCCGATGCTCCGAAACTGAGCGTCCGACGCTCTCAGCAGTGTTAGCCGTCGGACTGAGGCTAATGGTCCGACGCTCTGTGACAATACGGTCCGACGCTAGTTTTTCTATTGAAATGTCTCCGAAATTCGCCGAATCCTGCCTCGCAAGCTCGGCAGGAGGAAGAGAGGACTAAACCCTCTCTAACCCTCAAACTTCACCTCGTTTCTTAAGTCACTAACACTCCAAAGTGTCTCTCACTTTAGTGTACGTGTGCTAGTCTTTTCCAAAGAGATTTCAACGGGTTTTGTTAGTGACACTAGCATCTATATGCAATGCAATGATCATTAACACCTAGTGGCACTTGATAACCGTATTTCATCAACGATTTCGCCCCTCTTGATAGTACAGCTATCTATCCTAAATGTGATCACTCCCTCTATGGAGTCTTGATCACCAAAAGCAAAAGAGCTTCTATGAATTATACCTTTGCCTTGAGGTCCTAGCTTTTTCACCATCTCTTGATGAAGCTTGTGGACTCCTTTTGATGATGGACTTATACCATTTGTATGGATGCCGTCATTGCCCTTCACTTGTGGCCTCCACCGACCCGGTCCTTTGCTCCATCTTGTTGTTTGCTAATTAATTCTCATAAAACACTTAGAGCAATCGTTAGCAAACTAGGTTTCATCAATTATCCAAAACCAGACATGGGCTTTCAGCGGTGGACGATGACAGGGCGGCGATGACCATATTTCGGCAAGACAGGGCTTGGCTTTCCCCAATTGGCGTGCTCAGGCAGTCGTCCGACCAGATGGTGGCGGGTTAGAGTCGTGGTATGGCCTCCTTCTCTCCCACGGCATACGGCGGTTCTCCGACGAGGTGGAGGCGCACGTAGCCAAGGCGACAGACATGATTCGGGGCTCGGCTATCTACGCGGCGGTGCCGAGGCAGACTTGGCGAACCTCGTCGGCCTTTCTCCGCAGCGCGAGGCGACCAGAGGTACTCGGTACGGATTTAGGCGAGACGGAACGTGTCGGCGGTGATCACGTTTCCCCGAGAACGCACCTCGCGGTGTTCCGGGCTATGGAGGTTCGATCTTCCGCAACTAAGCTTGTCCGAGGTGATCGGTGAGTTGGTGGTCACGCTAACGGGTCGCGTCGGCGTTTTCACGGCTTGTGCACGCGGGAACGCCGTCGAGGTGGCGGTGCTCCGAGCACATGTGACGGCGATGCCCGTCGGAAGTGGCCTGACGTCCATAGCCGATGTCCAGTGGTTTGATGGCCGGTCTTGTGCGCGTGTTGTGCGAAGTGTTCAGGGGCCGGAAACAGCCCGCGGCCTACACGCTCGTGATGCCGAGCGCCATGACCGGTAGCTCGGCGAGGTTGGATGAGGTGCTCGGTGGCTCACCGTGGGGCTGGTGAGGTAAGAATGGCGGTGCAGTGACGAGGTGACGCTGTGCAGAGTGATCGCAGTGCTGTGCCGCTCCTCGTCCGCAGCTCGGGCTTCCCCTCCGTGTCCGGCTCCGGCGTGCTCCGCGGCGGCGGCGCTCCAGCAGCTTCTCCTTCTCTGCTCTGCCTTCCTCCTTCGCTCTCTCTCTCTCTCTCTCGGTGTGGTGCGGTGTCGTAGGGCGGTGCCACCAGTGGCGGCGGTGAGTGGAACGAGGCTAGGGCGCCGTGAGGTGCTCCAATTTATAGCGGAGCTCGGGTGGCTACCTATGGCGGGCGGCTCTGATCTGCTCGGGCCGATCGGAGGGCTGTGGCTTGCGCGAGCTAGGGTTCCGGTGGTGCGCGCGGGCTTCTTGGCGAACAAGGCAGGGGACAGGCGAGGGACAGCGGGGTCAGGGCTCTGCCATGCATGGCGTTGTCGGTCACGCCATTTGCGTGACCCGGTGGCGTCGTCTCCACGGAGAAGAGAAACAGGGGAAAAGAAAGAGTGACTGACAAGCGGGTCCCGGTTGGCAGCGGCTGCGAAAGGCGCTGCGCGCGTGTGTGCCCAGGCTGCGCGCGCGTGGTGGTTTGGCTGCGAGATGGGCTGGCCCAGCTACGGCGTGGTCGCGCGGGTGAGGTGAGGAGAAGAAGGCTGAGCTGGTTTGGGCTGGCGTCGGGCCGGTTCTGCTCCTCCTTTTCTCTCTTCTTCTTTTTCTTTTTCTTTTTCTGTTTTCACTTAAGTGTATAAATACATATATTACCCATTTTAAATATTGAGTAAATACAAACATAAATTGCAATAAATCCCAAATGTGATGCATAAGCTATTATTCTATGTGAATGAAATTAAAACGCAAGCCATACTCCTTTATTTACCAAATTTATAATGAAACCTATATGCTTGCACAAGAAAAATTGGGTCTTCTTATTATATGAATGAAAAATTTAAATTGGTTGGGATTTTTTAGTTGTGTGGATTTTTAGGGTTGTTACAACTTCCGACCTCCCAGCACTTAGCCACGCCACCAGAAGGTTGAACGTCGGAACTTTCGGCCTGGACCGGAACTTTCGACGCGTCGGAACTTCCGGCTCCGGCCGGAACTTCCGACTGGTCAAGTTCCAGCAGCTCTCGATCGTGTTCGTGCGGTGCTTTGAGTGTCTCTCTTTTGATTTTAAATTAAAGCTTGAGCACTCTATCTTCATCAGACCACTTAGTTTTGCATCCCTCTTAATAGTACGGCATTCCTAACTCAAGAAAATAATAAAAGTAATTCTAACCATCGCTTGAGTCGAAGCGCTAAAGTTCAAGTCGAATTGAGGGGCACCGTTTAATCCCAATTAGATTTTCAATATGCTCTCACGGGATTAAACCTGCACATAGTCTTAGTAGAGTTCATTAGTCCCTAATTTAGGTGTCATCAACTAACCAAAACCCAGGATGGGGCAAATGCACTTTCAGGAGCTAGGTGGATCATGCACACCAGTTGATCAGACTTTGTTATGAGACGACAGCGGACGAAGTCGGTGGAGACGTCCCGATCGGTGGAGGCGACAACAAGCCGGCGAAGGACGACGTGCGGACAAAACAAGGAGGGCGGTGCAAATGGGCGTCCCCTAGCGCCGTCCATGTCGCTATGCTGCACAGTCGAAGATGAGGAAGGAGCCGGTGAAGTCGATGCCAACGTTGAGGTAGAGGCGCGAGGTCAATGGGCGGTCGGCGACTCAATCCCGATCAGTGATCGGGCAAACCAAAAATAGGGTACAACAGCAGCAGTGGGATCCTCCATGTGTGGCCGGCACCTGGAACGGGCGGACGGGCAGCTCCTCGGCCGGCACCTGCATGGGCAACACCACCAGAGTGTTGTGTCGCATGTCCGGACGTCAGGTTGAAGGCGTAGGGAAAGGCCACGACCTGTCTTGACCACCACCATGGCGGTTGGAGGACAGGGACCCAGGCCAAGCTTGGTCGCCGCCACTACGGCGCAGGGTGTTGTGCAGGTCAGCCGCCTCCACAGCACGGCGGATTTGAAGGAGGAGGGCTCAGCGACGAGCCTAGGGATGAGATGGCGGCGACCCGGCGACGACGTAGGGGAAATCCCGATCTGCTGCGCGATGATGATGATGGCAGCCGGATCAATAGGATCGGGCGTCTAAACAGGGGTGCTGCGCTCAGTGGAGATCGATCTCTCCCCGGGGGCATGCGGTGCGGAACCGGTGGCTACTAGGGTTAGGGTCTAAACCTAGAGAGAATTCCCTGTAAGCCATTATAAAAGTTGTCGATTCCCTATCAGCCACCGAAAAAATTATGTTGCCATGTGAGCCACTGCTCCAAGTTTTTTGACCCCGGCAGGCCACTACCGTTATCTTTGGGATGAACGGCAGCTAACAGGACTTTAAAATGTCTAGTTTGCCCTTCTTACGTGTGGGGCCCGCATGTCAGCCTTCTTCATCTCTCAACCTTGCTCGTGGGGGGTGGGGCGCACGAGTTGGGCGATGCAGGGCCGGGCCGTCCGCCGATTCGTCCGATGTTCAGAGGTGGCAGTGTGGGAACGGCTGGGCGGCCTCGTGGCAGCAAGCTGAGCTCCCATGTGGCTTCGGCCCGGCTGGACGTGGCCCGTGGCCTGCTGGCTGGCAGCGGCACCCATGGCAGCCCGCCGGCGAGCGGGCTACGAAGGCAGGTGAGGGTGGAGGGATGGCGCCGCGAGCTCGCCAGCTGTCCATGGCGGACGAGGCCGCGCGCAACAGCAACATGGCCAGGGCGAGGGTGCTAGCGACGGTGCCGCGAGCTCGCCTGCTGACCATGGCGGATGAGGCCGCCCACAGGGTCAGAGCGGGCAGAGAGGCGAGTTGGGCCTGGCGACGGCGCCACGAGGTCATCGGCTGACCATGGCGGACGAGACCGCGCGCAGCAGTAGCATGGCGAGAGCGAGAGCGAGCAGAGAGGTGAGCAGAGAGGCCCCGAACACGCCACCAGCTGTGAGCCTCGCGCCACGCCGCGGCGACAGCAACCCAGGGCGAGACTGTGGTGGACGGCCATGGTGGACGCCACTGTCGGTGGCCGAAAAATTCGTCCGTGCAGCCCCACCTCTCAACCATTCTTGATGGGATCACGTTTGGTGGCTAGCTAACACCCAAAAGCTTCTACGGTTGCAAGGATTTGAGAGAGTTAGTGCGTACATCGTGAATTTGGGCGGAGAGTAGAGGCAGCGCAAGCTCTGCACGGTGGCATCCATGGCTTCTATGGTGGTGTTCCGGTGGCTACGTACGTCGAAGACTTTGGCGAAGACGTGATCCGCAACGAGGATAGCCCCGTGCCGCCGGTGGCCTATCTGAGCTCCCTTTCCCTCCACGTGCAATAGCAAACAGTGCAGTTGGCTACCATGGCCATGGACCATGGAATGAGGAAGAAGAAGGCTGACACATGGGCCTGCCTGTAAGAAGGGCAAAAGAGATATTTTAAGGTTCTGTTAGCTGCCGTTCCTTCTGAAGCTGACGGCAGTGGTGTGCACTGCCGGAGCTTCATGCAGGCCAAAGGGGACCATGGCCCCTCCTTGCTCATTCAAATCTTCATGAAATGGCTATTAAACTACTGAATAAAATCAATGAATATGCATATTAAGCAAGAAATTAGTGTTGATGGCCCCCTCTTATTTTTACATCAAGCTCCGCCACTGGTGGCGTGCAAAGGTCGGAAAAATTGAACTGGTGGTTGAGAAGGAAGGTGAACTTTTTTGACTCACAGGGAATTTGAATCTTTTATAATGGCTCATGGGGAATTGTCTCCTAAACCTAGGCGGCTGATACTATGTATTGTTGAAATATAAGTGAATTGTCCACCTTTTTCCATCAGCTTAAGCTTTTGGGTTGAATTAGTCGGTGCATGCAACTCAATACAAGGTTCTGAGGCTAACTCAATCCAAAAGAACTGGCTGATATGTGAGAGCTGTTTCCGCCTTATATACTGAATTATCAATTACTGATGTGATACTAAATTTAACAATCTCACTTGTCATATATCGGACAAACTCTTCTATCATAATTCACACAACCACGTATGATCTTTAGAAGACGTTTATTCTGTTCGGCTGGCTGGCTGATTATTCTGAGACAAAAACACTGTTGAATGGCTGGCTAGTGCTGGCTCGACCAGCCAGCCGAACGGAGTTGTTATTTAGGCCCTGAGTCTAAAGCTTTATGTTCACACACTATGTGAACCTCCGAGACATTAACAAACTCTCTCGTCATCATATGACCCCTAAGATTTTCTAGCCTTTTTCAACCATGAGACGAACACACAGGATCACAAACGACACAAGAGGCACGATATTTGTTAATGAAATTCAATCAAAGCTTAATCTTCAGGGCATGACTATGGACGCTCCTCACCGCAAGCTCTACAATTTGCGTGAGTTACAGATATAACAAATAATCGTCTGTAGTGTCCTAAAAAATCTTAACGTTTGCGATGTGAATTAGTCAGCCACCTTCTTCCTTTAGTTTCGCAGAGTGAAATTTTACCAAATTTTTAACTTCTCAAATAGTTTGAGCACAAGACGCGCTACTACTAGTGGTAGCTAGTTGCACCCTTTTATTTACTGCACTGTGTATACTATCAGTCTATCACAGGAAGCACCACGAACCACATGCCGATTTTCGCAGCGCATATACTACCCGCGAAAAATCGCGGCGAGCTTCGAGACGTACGGCTTCACGATCGTGTCCGCAGGGGACGACGACAACGGCGACGGCGACCATCACCATCAGTAGCACAGCGATGTTGACGGCCGGTGACGGGGGCGGGACCGGGACGCGGACGCGAGCAGCCACCACGACTACTCACGGCTCACGAAGCACCAGCGCGCACTGCCCACCACGCCCCGGCGGCGGCCGAGTCAAAGTCCACATCCATCCGTGCGTGTGCGTGCGCATTGCCCCGGCCGGTGACCGTAACAGGCATCGCATTCACATGCGCCCGCAACTGTAGCCGAAGCCGATCGACGCCGTCCGGACTCACCTGAGGCCGCCCCATGCCCGCAGCCCTGCTCGGCGGCATCGGCGGCACGTTCGCGTGCATCCCCGCTCGCCCGGTACAAGATTCACCTGCCGCCGGCTGCCGAGCCAGGCCATTTTTCTTCTGCTCCCCGTCTTGTCCTGGCATGCAGTTGGCAGCTGGATGCAGTGGCCGGCTGCATAGTTTAACGGTTTAACCGATCCGATCCCAGCAGCCATCCAGATTCCAGTGGTCGCCTGGTGAATTCGATCGGAGATCTAACAGCCTAGCTGATCGCGTTCGCTTATCTGCTCCTACTCCCCCGTTGCTGTACTACCACGTAGTGAAAGTAATTTTTTTAGATTCATTTATATCTTTATTATACTTTACAGTACAGCTGCAGATCCCCGCAGCGCACGTGATTAGTACGTACGTGAGAGCGAGATGCTGTGGGCTTTGTTACGGGAGGAACTTCAAAGACCGACGAGGACGGACGTGGGTGCGGTTCGGACGAAAACTGCATGACAGGGACCGACGTGATGTGAGTGTTCTCTCGGTTTGGACCTCTGCTTCTTCCTTTGAAATTTTATAAATGCACAATTGCACACCAACTTCTTCTTCCATTCAGAAGCTCAAGTCTAATTTATGATCTTTTTTATAGCTCACGGCAGCTTCATATGTTGTTTTTTTACTAAATAAATAAACACATTTAATGTCATGAAACTCATTGTCTAATATGGCGTCATCTCCCGGTGAAGTCATGCATTTCCGTTTCCTAATTCGAAAAAAATAAAATAAAAAAAGGTATACGTATCTCTCCGAGGCGCTTTGAAATTAAGGCGCGCAGATCTATCAGATGTCATATGCATGTTCTTGCTCCGTAGCACATTGATCATTTATTAACTGAACTGAAGGTTCGGTTTGGAACCATCCGTGCGAGCTTTGAATAGCACATTGATCCCTCCTCCCTCAAGGCTCGTTATGCCGCACAGGCAGCAGCACGTTGGCGTCGCGAGCGAACGCATCAGTACCAGCAGCGCCATGAATCCTCTTGCACTGCACCGTTAGAGCACAAGACCCAAACCCAACCCAACGTTCGCCGAATGCTGCCGCATAAATGCAGGGGGATTTCGGTGTACACGACGGACGCACGGACCGTCGGATACGGCCTGATTCGCCATCAGGGAAATCACCTCGGCAGCACATGTGCAGTAGATCACGCCACCCGCTGGGCGTAGAAAGATGGAGCCAAAACCGGGGATGATCGCCGTCACGCAAACGTGTACGAGCACGCACGGCCGTCGCCCCCACGTGACGGACGGAGACGCTACCGGTACCGGATTTGAGATCTCCCTTCCTTCGTCCGCTCCGCTTCTTCCAGAAGACCAAGACGGACGGAACGGATGGATCGGAATCGGAGCCGCTAGCTTCTAGCAGAGCCGCCGTTGTGGACCTCCCTGACGCAGACAGAGGAGAGACGTCGAGAACAGAGCGGCGCACGCAACGTGTGCAACGGCGTCGAGGATCGCCCGCCACGGGTTTTGCTTTGAGACCGGGACCTTTTCCGGTCCAGACCGGGACATCCGCCACCGGAGACCGAAAGCCCAACACCCGGCGGCGGTGGCAGCCGCTCAGCGCCCATTCCCCCACACCACTAGCGCGCCCGGTGGTCAACCAACCACCCGGTCCCCGTCGCCCGCCACGGAAACCAGGCCACGCACGCACGCACGCGTGCTATCCCGTTCCAGGCGCTATCCCAACGCAACACCGCCACCGGCAACGTGACATCCACCACGGCAGCACAGCACACAGCGCCACAGCCACCGCCACCGCCCCCCCGCCCCGCTCGTCCTCCTATCCATCTTGTCCGCGCGCGCGCATCGCGAGCCGAACCCCTCGCTTCCGTAGTTCCGTGTTCCGTCTGTCTCCTGACTCCACGTCTCCACCCCACCGCGGCCGCGCCAAAGCTCGAGAAAGGCGTGCGCATGCCGTCTATGGCGCCTCCTCCTCCGCTATAGCTATAAGGAGGAGGAGAAGCAAGCGCGACGCCAGCAAAAAAAAAGCGTCGCGGGGCCACGACCGCCACCCTATTTTGGCCCGCCTCCGCTTATACGCCGCGCCGGGCACCTCGCTGCTCTGCTCCCTCCGACTCCGCCTCACCTTCCCCTCGTCGCCCTTCTATTCTCTCTCTCTCTCTCACGCCCGTTCCGCCGCCTCTCCCGCCCACCCACCCACCCCGCAGCCAGCAAGGCTCCTCTGCACGGCGCCGGTGGTGCATGGGCGGCGGCCGAGCCGGGACGACGCCGACGCCGACGCCGACGACCGCGCCGCCATGACCACCACCACCGCCACCGTGAACGTCGCCGCGCAGCTCTGCGCGGGGCCACGGCGGCGCAAGCCAGCGGCTGCGGGGGCGGGGGCGGGGGCTCGGGTGGACCTGCGCTGGGCGCGCCTGCTGCGCCTCGCCGTCGTCACCAGGGTGCTCCGCCTCGTGCGCGACCAGCTGCTCGCCTGCTCCTCCTCCTGCGGCGGCGGCGGCGGCGGCGGGGGAACCGCCGGCCGCCGCTACCGCCGCCTCGGCCCGCCCAACGCCGGCCCCGTGCTGTCACCGGTCGATAGGGACGACGACGACGACAACCGCGCCGCCGACGCCGACGCTGCGGTGGCCCCTCGCGACGCGGCCGGCGACGTCGATGACGTCGTTAGCCTCAAGGTCAGCCTGCTCGGCGACTGCCAGATCGGCAAGACCAGCTTCATGGTAATCATCATCACTCGATTAACCCTTAATTGATCTCCATAACATAACTAATCGCTATGATTCTACCTACCGTGACTGTAACTTAATCCGGATATGCTCTGTACTGTACCCTCGACGCGTCTTCTTTCGTCGTCGTCTTGTCGTTGAGGCTGTTGACTTGTCTTGCTGCCTTGCTGTGTAATCCAGAGACGGTGGATCTGGTTTGGTTTGGTTTGGTTCAGCTCAACAGAACCACTAGAATCTATTGCCTACATACAACTACTAATACTCCTATTTCGTTCTTCCTTCGTGTCATCGTGCAATTCCTTACCCATGCAAATCCCATCAAAGCATCGTCACTGTAAGTTTAATCTTGTCGTGTATGTCCGTTCATCTGCAGGTTAAGTATGTGGGAGATGACGGGGAGGAGCAGAACGGCTTGCAGATGACGGGCCTGAATCTCATGGACAAGACGATGGCCGTCAGGGGAGCTAGGATTGCCTACAGCATCTGGGATGTAGCAGGTAATAACCCTCGGGCACCGTTGAATCACCAATTCTGTTCCCTGGGTGCTTTCGCTCAGATGCCAGATTTCCAACCTTTCCTTGATTTCATTTTCACTCGCCTGGAAATGGATGCAGGAGACCACCAGTCCGTCGACCACATCCCGATCGCGTGCAAGGACGCCGTGGCGATCCTGTACATGTTCGATCTCACGAGCCGCTGCACGCTTAATAAGTTAGTGCTTAGATCGGTTCCAAACAACTCAAATCCAGAATTTCATAGCAAATTCCTATTTGGTACTCATTACTGTCTTCGTCTGGTTGATGCAGCATTGTAGATTGGTACGAGAGGGCGAGGAAATGGAATAAGGTTGGTGTGCATTCCTCTGTGCTGAACATTTCGTGTGCATCTTACGTTTTCGTTCTGTAGCCTCTGCTGTTATAGCTGAGCATTTCGTGTGCATCTCGCGTTTTCTTTCTGTAGCCTCTGATGTTGTAGCTGAACATTTCGTGCTCACTGAACATATGGAAAAACTGTTACAAATTGCTGCAAACAGTCAGTAGCAGATGGGCTGCCGCTCACTCTCCTGCAGATAACTGTTTGGAACATTTTGATAGCTCAGATTTGCTCGAACGCTTTTATCAGTATTGAAGATGAATAGTATTAGTGTGCATTGTGCTTGGAGCTTGGTATTGTTACTGAAAAGTGCTTTAATTTTTAACCCCTTCTGGCAGACGGCTATTCCAATCCTAATCGGGACAAAGTTCGATGACTTTGCCCAGCTTCCTCTTGAAATGCAATGGGCCATTGTTAACCAGGTGAGCAGTGCATTTTAAATACCGGTTTGTTCTGATCGATATTTTATTCTTGGTAGCTTTGTTTCTTGGATATGGGGTCTTCAGCGTCTCCGATGTAGTTTATCTGGTGCTGGCATAGAAAGATGAGAAATTGCCTTGATTGTGACGAGCGGAGCTGTGGTTGCACATGCCTGTTTCATCTGAAACTGTGCAATTTTTCAACAAAGGCCCGAAAGCTTTGTGTTTGTGGATGGAATCCCCCCAAACGCGAGATATATGAAACTACCATAACCCATCACTAGGCAACTGTTCTTGAATCTTTCTAGGTGAAACATTGTAGGCTTCTTTCCATGCTCCACAGCCACGAACCCTAGATTTCTAGTGTGATTACATCCACAAACTCGCCTACTAATGCACATTTAAGCAAGTGGGCCTTGTCGTTGATGTGGCAGGGTCTGACAGGCGACAGCATTGTAGAACCAAAACCAGTATAGTAGACAAGTAAAGACTGCTCTGAGCAGAGAGTACTCGCCTACTTATGCACATTTAAGCAAGTGGGCCTTGTTGTTGATCCGAGCCATAGTGCTATTTAGGTAGTTGTAGGCCCAAATCATAGATAGATGAAAACCAAAGTGGTCAAGCGTGTTATGTTAGAAAAAACTTGGCAATTGGGCATGCATGGTCAGGTCTCCATTTTCCTGTCCATTTGCAAGTGCCACACGTTGGCATTGGAGTGTACGTCAATGTTGTTTGTGAGCCTTGGTCTACAGGATTTAGACTGATGGTCACTCCTTACCGGACATGCTAAAAAGAATATACGGCTACGTTGCATCTGGCTGAGAAAACAGAAGGGAGGTTCCAGGGATTTATTTGGCTATGCTGAACTGCTCTTAAGAAGCTTTAGCTGCATTTCTGTCGGTGGCACTGAAAGATCAGTCTTCGACTGTTACTTGTACAGAACTACGGCTACACAGCGGAGTGTTTGTGAAGTTCCATTTCCTAACGTGTTGATTGCTAAAAGTGATTTTGTGTGTTCCTAACAGGCCAGAGCATACGCAAGAGCGATGAAGGCGACCCTCTTCTTCTCGAGCACGACGCACAACATCAACGTGAACAAGATCTTCAAGTTCATCACGGCCAAGCTCTTCAACCTGCCGTGGACGGTGGAGCGCAACCTCACCATCGGCGAGCCCATCATAGACTTCTGACGACCTCCTCCTCCTCATTCCTCTCTAACTAAGTACTACTACTCCATTAGGCAGCACACACGACACGACGACCCTTGGTGTCATGGGTTTGACAGGGTCGTCTCTTCCTCTTGCCCTGTGCGAGTCGCCGGAGCCATGAAGTGACCGAGCATGCCCGTCGTCCTCTTCCTCCTGATTGCCGGCTGCAGCAAGGCAAGAAGATGCCCTTTGTACATACATAGGTGACGCTCCCGCGTGCGTGCGGGAGCGTCGTCAAAATGGGAAAACCGCGAGGTGTGACTGTAATGTAACACCCCGTCTGTAACATTCGCCAGAGTGTACAGGAATCCATGTTAATATACCCTCCGTTTCCATTGACAAAGACATGCATGCGTCTTAAGGTGTGCGAGTTTAGGTTCGCATAATGCTCCCTGTTGAAGGTAGTGAGTGGACTGCCAGTCCGATTCGCCATCTTAATTTGAACTTTTGGACGCTACATTTTAATTTGAAGTTTTGGACGCTACACTAGAAGCTTCATCAGCAATAATAAACCATTTCGACCAGCAGCAGAAAACGAAATGCATCTGCAAGTTATTTGCACGTCGATTCAATTTATGCTACTCCATCACAAGTTATTTCCTTGTCTGCCTGCCGTTGTATTGCGGACCCAAGTCGGGTTTTTTTTTTTTTTTTTTTTTTTTTTTTTTTTTTTTTTTTTTGACAATATCGGACCCAAGTCGTTATCACCTGTGTTGTGCTCTGTGCAGGCATGTTCAGCTGCAGTAACTTCACCAATCTCCAGATCGTGTCTGTGGACCGACTTATTTTGTTTTATGGGCTCTCTTTCAAGTTTAGGCCCATTAACCAAGCTTTCGGGGAAATAGCCGAAGAGGTTGCCGTTTTCGTTTCGGGTTATCTATGGTGCTGTTTTGTTTGTAGATATGGTAACGCAAACATAAATGAAATCAAGCTAAATTTGTTACCAGTGGAAATAAATTTGAACTGTTTTTATTTCCATTTATGTTACGGAGTAAGCAACCAAACAACTCCACGCTTGAGTGTTACTAGAATTGGTGCAACTCTAGAACTATTTGAATTTTTTTATTTGTTCATTCGTTTTTAAAAATAGTTGTATGTATATCTAATTTTAAATCCATATGGGGATCTTTATATCTGCAATTCATAGAAAATATCTGCTTAATTTTATAATCTTATTTTTGTTAATTTGATTTTGATCCTATCATAACAATTGAGTGTTTCTTGGATCATAAACACTCAGAATTTGTTTTCACTTCACAATCGAATATTTAGGTGGCATGCAACACTCGGGTGGGGAAGAGAGAGGGATGTTGGTGTGAGATCTGAGGGGCAAAAAAATCTTTAATTTATTATACTCCTATTATCCTGAAATACGATGTAGTTTTTGAATTTTAGGACAGATTATGAGTTTATAAATAAATAAATAAATAAATCATGCAGCCCTCCTTTACCTATGGAAAGATTTCGAGATTGACAAAGTCACTACAGGCACCTCGCTGTCGACGGGAACGTCGCCTACCACTGAAAGCACAACGCCGTTAAATCCTGAAATAAATGCAGAAAAGGTGCGACAACCAGGATTTGAACACTGGTGGGTAACTTTCCACTGGACAGTCCTACCATTGGACCATAGACCCATTCGCGATACCTTATATTCTAGGATGTAGGGATTAGTTAAAAAAACTGTTTGCATCGTTCGCTTCCGTACAATAATTCAATACCTTATAATTTGAGGATAAATGAATGATTCAATACCTCATATGTTATAACTTATTAAATCGAGAATGTTTAGAGGCACAAATTTTCTTTTAAGCTCTATAATTTTGAAATTCACCTTTTTTATATTTTTTCAAACAGTCTCAGATGTTAACATGGTCTACCACCCAAGTTGTAGCTCTCAACATGTTCCCCAACTCAACATGGTCTACACCAGTATATATACATTTTTATTATTTATTTATTTAGATGAATCGTACGGGGCCAAATGCTCACCCATAATATTGCAAAACCAATTATTTTTCAGAATCGGTTGCTAAGACATCTTCCATTGTCAATGAAATATTACAAACATGTGACTAGTGAATAATTGTGTTGTTAGGTGCTCAGTTTGTTTGTGTACATAGAGGGTAAGTGTACGTGTGTTGTGAGGGTAAGTGTACGTGTGTTGTGAGTATCTATGTGTTCGAAAAAATCATAGCTTTTAGTATTGTTACCTAATATCTATAAATAATAAATTCTGTTTTTTCACGAAACTTTGCTTCACAAAACCAATCTACTCATCATTCTAAATACCAAAACTTAATTGATACAAAAAGGTAATTTGGAACTGGAACCAAAGCTTGGAACGGTGGGCATACAACCCAAAACATCACTTATTTGTGACTGTTGGGAGTACAAGCAATGAATATTACAGAAAGAATGGATACATATTTTCCTGGTTTATTCTTTCAACCTTCTTTCCAAGCTAGGTAACAGCAAATAAATGCGCAAAATTGCTTGGTATGAAGCAGTAACGATGTCAGTGGTTCAGTGACCATAATGTCAGACTAGAAGTTGATGACCGTTATCCACAAACTGACGCATGGTATGCACACCCTTGAATGAAAAATGACGGTCATGCTTATACACCACTTCTCGATAACTGATCTCAGATTTCATAACAAAAAATGAAATCACAGTCATGTTTCGACTTTCTATACTCTACTTAGGGATTCGTTGGAGGAAACCATTTCTTCTAGGTCATGTTGTGACAGCAGCTTGGTAGAAGGCACAAATTCTTCATCATCCGAAAGAATTGTTTGCAGATCCGTGGGCTGGATTGTGAAGTGTTCTCCCAGGGCCACAATGATCCCATCGCTGAAAACTGATCGCGAAGGCATATATTCCTTCATTCGACACAATAAATCTGTGTGGTTTCTTGCCTGGAAAGAAAATGATAAATCTACATTAATGGTGACCACTTTGAGTTGACAATCACCTTTTGTAAATCTCAACTGTAAAAATGAGTGATACCATATCTGAAATGGGCTCAGCTTTAGTGTAAAATTTACACAACCAGGGACATTAGTAATACTATCGCAGAAATAGACAAATAGGTACAGTTCAACTGCAAGGTTTACAAAATTCAAAGATATTTTGAGTACGTCAAGAAACAAATTCTCAATTCTGTTCATAATTAGAAATGAAAAATCATGCATTTAGTTTCCTTAAAATGGAGGGAGAGTTTTTTTTCTATTGGAGATGCAGACAAGCCAAAAAATAGACATGTAAAAGAATCGATTCATTCTCAGGGATAATCCATGGAACCAGAATTAAGATAGCTAAGACTAAAGAGGCCGGGGTAAAACCAAATAACATTTCCAGCATTATTGTTTGGTTCTCAACAACCTAATTATTATTGTCTGTGGTGTACCCAGAAATTTCTCGATAGCAAATGACAGCTCTAACACTTCAGGCATAGCAATGCAATATAATAACAATAGTGCTCAACTCTAGTTTAGGCACATGCAACGGTTTGGCCTTAAAATCTTTACGCTCTACCTTCACATCACAGACTCGATGATTATTCTTCTTAATGATATACACGTGAAATCGCGGTCGCGAAAAAAAAAATCGATGATTATTCAGTTACAGCTCGTTCTTGTGTAAAGCGGGTCAATTATGGTACCTAGTTTTGTCAAACCCATTACACATACCATTACTAGGCAATACATCGCGCTCGCGCCGGGGGGGGGGGGGGGGGGGGGGGGGGTTGAAGTTGCACCAAAAGCCAACTAGCCAAACAAAGCTCCTGCCTGACACCACTGGTCATCATTGCACTATTTTGTGCAATCCTAGATCCTTGCATCCAATAATTGACCAAAACCAAACTGCTTTATTTCTACCCAGCACTTTCCGTGTATCAAAACCAAACTGCCATCTATCTACCCAGCACTTTCCGTCTCATCTAGGTTACCATTCAAGTAAAACAATAAAGCACTTACATGAAAACCCAGGCTTCAGTATTTGTACTGCTCAACCTTTGGTCTGGCAAGTGGCAATCACTGCATGCATGGTTATTATAGTTGAGTAATTACTGATGCTGGTAAAGTAAGCCATGGTTAATGAACTACCACAAGTCCTTGGACCTTACCGGATCAAGGGTCACAACAATTATTGATGGTTCACACCGATTAGAGGCAAAAGTTGACTTCGGGTGGTCATGGAAAACATTATGTATGACACCATAAAACTAACATACACTTGTAGCACACTACTGATTAGAAGTGAAAGTTGACTTCGGGTGGTTATGGAAAGCATTATGACACCATAAAATTAACAGACTTGTAGCACACTAACAGATGCACAGGTTTCTTACGTGGGCTCTGTGTAAACATATATCAATATTAAAGATGCTCGAATTTGATAATCTGATTGGAGAAGCTCATGTTAAACATCAGTCTCAATGTATATGCACAAAGGATGATGGAAATCAGATGAAGACAGAAACAGATATATCATACCAGTCGATATTCAGGTGCACGCTTTGGGATTTTGAGATAATCCATATTTTTTACATCATAATCCCACAAGAACGATGTGTGATGAACCCAACGATTTTTTGTTATTGACTGAGCATTTCCACCAAACTTTCGATGACCAAATGCATAGTCTGAAATAATAAACACACAATAAGCTAATCTCTTGGACAAAGCATTGAAAAATTAAAATCAGTTTCCCAACATATTTGGCATACATGCTATCCCAGTGCTAAGGAAATTGCCGAACAATGTAAATTCGAATTTAGTTATCTAGAAATAGATTATGTTAAACAAAGGACAGTAAATTCGAACATGGAATTTCTGCTCAGTGTAAGTAATAAAATATTAAGCTAGCAAACGATGAAACTTTGTGCTAACTTTCCATACCATTCTCACGCAGATGAAATTCACCAAATCTGTCAAAAACTTTGCCATACAGCTGACCACTCCATGACATTATGTCTCGTGGAAAGGGTTGCACCTCAGCAACATCACTCTTGTTGCAAATGAAGGTCACAAATATGGTTCCGTGATCAACAATGACGGTGCCACCTCCACTGAACCTCCTCACGACAGGCACCTGGTCCCGAAGGACTGGCTGTATCTTCACAGGCTCTGAGACTCTCCTGTCATCACAAAAGAGCGAACTAGAAATTCCACATGGGCCACAGGGGGGAAGGGGGGGGGTGGCCAAGGACCCAAGGTGCACGTTTGAATCATCCTTCCTGACAAAATCCAAGAGGAGTTCAGTTTATACCCAGACATGCCCATGACAATGGTAGGAGGGGCTGTGCCATCATTGATGACGCACCAGTTGTTCGCTGTGCAGCGGAGGAGGTGCTCCTCCAAATGCAGCTGTTGAAGGATCGGCATGCCGCTCATGGTGATGAGCCTCATAAGAGGGCGAGCTGCATCACTCACCCCAGCCAATCCGGCAGCAGTCATACTTGAATCTTGAGCGGGAACAGATATATGTTTAGTTTTGATATATGTTTACACAGAAGTATCCAGGTAGGAAACATGTACATCAGTAATGTAATATCATAAATGCTAGTCCCTAAACAACTGATCTGTGAAACACTGAACAGACTGTACAAGTCTCTGTTAGTTTTTGCTCGATGGCGTCGTAGTGCTTTCCATAACCACCTGAAGTCAACTTTTGCCCCAAATTGGTGTGAACCGTCAATAGTTGTTGTGACCCTTGATCTGGTGAGGTGCAAGAACTGGGGGCATAGTTCATTAATCATGGCTTACTTTACTACAAGATTAGTGATTTCTCAACTATAATAATCATGAGTGTATATTGTGTTAGGAAAAAGTTTTAACAGCAAGACCAAAGGGTTGAGCAATAATAATACTAAAGCATGGAAAGTTAAATGGGTGAGTCTGAGACGGAAAGTGAAGGGTAGAAATAGAACAGTTTGGCTTTGAGAGATGGAAAGTGCGGCGTAGAAATAGAGCATTTTGGTCTCGATCAACTATTGGACGCAAGGTTCTAGCATTGCATAAAATAGGACCAGCGGTGTCAGACAGCAGCTTGCCTTGGCTAGTTGATTTATGATGGACTTCCACAGTTGAAGTATTGCCGTAAATAGTAATGGTGTGGATTGCAGTTTGCAGCTGAACAAATTTAGTAATTCTTCAGTTTGCAGTTGAACAATATACCCCGTTTTATCAGAACTCAAAAGCAAAACAACATTTGTCATGTGCGTCAATATTTATCTGAAAGCATAAAATTGCTATCTAGGTAGGCCCTAGAAGAGTTGAAAGGACGCAGACGATCTGCAAATCCCTTCTAACCTAAACAACCAGCACGAATGGATCAACATGCCGTGGCAAATACGCGGTCATTGCTACCCAATTAGCTCGGGGCCCAAACAATTTAGCTGATTCTACTCTTCCAATTCCAACAGAGAGTGACAAAACCACCGTTCACCTCTGCTGGCCGCATCGGTTTCACTCGACCCCCACGGTTGAAACCCACCAACCCTAATAAAAATAAAGCAATGATCCAGCAACTAAACATCGACTCCATCCTCGTACCAATCAGAAACCGCCACGGACCTCAGCACTTACGAACACCCCGGCATCTAAAACCACGGAGGAGGGCGTAAGGAAAAGGAACGGGCAGGTTTACCTGGCCGACGACGCACGAACCCGGCCGACGCCTAGGGCAGAAGCTTCGCCGCGGCAGGCTCGCTGGTAGGGATGGCAATGGACTGGAAATACACCCGGGGAGACAAAATCCTAACCAAGAGGCGCAGGACGCAGAGCTGTTCGGTTGAGCTGATCAGCCAAAATCAGCCATTTTTTTCATCCACGGTAAATTAGTTAAAGTACCTTTATTTTCAGTTGAAGTTGAGTGTGAAAATAAGGCTCTGTTTAAATCCATTTCAACTTCTAATTCAACTACATCAATTTTTAAACATATGCATAAAACACTAAACATATATAAAAAATAAAACTAATTTGACAGCTATAAAATATTATCTCAAGAATCTTTTGAGCCTACTTAAGACATAATTAGACACCTATTGGAAAAATAAAACGTTGCTACAGTATTTTCATATTCCAACTGAGTGGATTTAAACACATTCTAAGCGTTACGGATGCCGTAAAGGCGTAAACCATCAGCTGCAGCGAATGTTACGTCAGAAGACATTGCAGTATTATAATAATTAATATAAAAATATATTACATCAGACTTTAACAGGCGAAAGTATTACAAACAAATTTTTAGAATTTTTAGAGATCTAATTACTTTTTTAAAAATAATAAAATTTAGCACTATTCAACAATTTTCAGAAAAAAGAAAAAGAATCAAAATTTATTTTCCTGTCCTCTTAGCGGCGGTGAGAGCCTATTCACGTACCCAGATGGTGTCGGTGCTAGGATTAGCGGACGCTAACACCGGCTAGTAAACTTGTGTTTTGCGGTTGAGATCATGGATGGTGTGTAAGGGGGAACACAGGGGTTATACTGGTTCAGACAAAGAATGCCCTACGTCCAGTGTGAGTCGAGTCATGTTGCCTTGCACCGGGGTGCTTGTTGTAGGGGTTACAAGCCTACGCGAGAGAGGGACGAGTTCCCAAGTCTCTTGTGAATATGTGGGTGTTTGTGTTCTTATGATAGTAGGATGTTGTGAGTGACACGAAGTCCTCTTGAGATCAGTCCCTGCCTTCCCTTTTATAGTTACAAGGGAGAGGCTAGAGTTACACGTGATGCACTATGGTTACAGTGCTCGGCGTGACGGAGACAGTGGCGACCGGTGGCTATCGTCAGCCACGCCCTCGTCTTGACGTCTCGAAGGTATGGCCTTAATCATTTGGTTGATCTTCTGCTGTTCCATTGGTGAGTTTCAAGGTGGCACACTGTGCGGGGTGTGGCTTGCTGTGTGGCGCTACGTCATGCCGTCGCATCCGACCCTGCACAGTGCAACGAGAAGACGGGTTGACCTTTGAGTATGAGCTCCCGAGGCTCGGGAGTCCTTGATGCCGTCGGGGGCTTGACGGGACGGAGCGGTGGGAGTGTCCTCCCTCGGGCGTGTCCCTTCCCACGTGCAGTACTTTTCAGGGGGTAGGCGAACCTGGTCGTAAGCCTTGCCCATTTCCCCGGATTGGCCGGGCGGTTGTCGTTCCCCCTTTCCGGGTGCCACACGTGCGGCCAGGGTATGGGCAGTCGATGTCGTAGTTGGAGAATCTCCTTGTCAGCCCAGGGGGTCTTACGGTTGACCGTCCCTGTAGCGGCGTGGGAGGAGTGGGGCCGTCTGACCGTTCGCTAGAGGAGATGTGGCAGTTGGTACGGTGAACGTCCGCGTTCAGGGCGCAGTTGTATCAAGGGGCCCACCCGATGGGACCGTACTCGTAAAGTGGTCAGGGAGGTCCCTTGCCCATCAAGTTTGCCCTGCTGACGCCAGCAGGGCTCGGGCGAACCCGAGGGGTGCGCCGAGGGAGTTTGCATGTAGCGGGGGGCTCAGGCAAATCGGAAGCCTGTTGTCCGAGATTGTTGTATTCGCTGGCAGGCTCGGGCGAATCGATCGGAAGCCTGTTGTCCGAGGTTGTTGTATTCGCTGGCAGGCTCGGGCGAATCGAACGGTGTCGCCCAAGGGTCCTGCTTTCCCGAGCCCTGTCGCGGAGGCTCAGGCGAATCGGAGGATTTCTCCCGAGGGGTCCCCGCGCCCGAGGGAGGTGATGTGCTTCCGCGCAACTCTATCTTAGGCCGCGTGGGCCGTTCCCGCATGGGCCTTGGCTGGCGCCCTCTTGGGCCGAGTTTTATTTGGGAAGTATGTTTTTTCGTTGAAGTTGGGTACCCCATAGTTGGGTACCCGACAGTAGCCCCCGAGCCTGTGGTGGAGTGGAGGCACTCCTCCAGAGGCTCAAGTTAGTTTCTCCTGTCATGTTAGTAAGGTTTGTTTATCTTATCCGGTGGGTGCGCGCGAGCTCACCCGCCGGGTGTAGCCCCCGAGGCCTTGGAGGTATGGTGTATCCCTTCAAGGGCTTGAAATTGTGCTTGCAGAATCTCGGGTGCCTTCTTGCTCGCTGGCGATTCGTCCCTTGGTAGGAGTTTCCGGGTGCTGGAGCCCCCGAGCCTCTGCCATGGGTAGACGGCCGATTCGGGAGCGTTTTTTATCCTGCCAAGGTACAGAGAGAGTCCCCGAGCTTCCGTTTTCGTTTCGGGGGTCGATCGGGTTCTTTTTAGTTCGACCTTCGCGCTCTTCTTCAAAAAGAGGAAGGTTTGGTCATACTCGACTTCCCACGGTGGGCGCGAGTCGGCACTTCCGGTGAGCTGCAAGCGGGTTTATCCAAGTGGAGGTCCGTGCCCCGTTCGTTGGGGATCGGCTAGTGGCCTGAGCACACTCCAAATGTTCTCCGAGGGTCGATTCATGGGTCTCGGGTCCCTTCGATGGGTCCCGAGGGCCTGATGCCTCCCCCGAGGGGATTCCACATCATCGACTCGCTCCTGAGACTTGGACACAGCGTGGGGTATCCCTTTTGACGCTCGGGCGTCGGGATATTGACCGTTTAGTGATCCACCCACTTGCTGTCCATAACTCGATATCCCTGGAGCGACTGTTCGAGCCTCAGAGGGCCAGTCTTCGATCCCCTGGGAACGTAACGGGCGCCCGAGCCTGCGGTTCCTTCATCGAGAAGGAGAGTATCGTCGAAAACGAGGAGGTTAGCGTAATGATTCGATGCACCTTTTGAGGAGGAAAGTCTAACGGACGCGACAGTTCGGGGCAGACGAGACGGTTGTGTGCGCGAAGGCGGCAGCGATGCGGAGAGTCGTGGCGGGGCCCGCGCAGTTAATGCGGCGGATTCACCGCATCCGCTTCGCTTCGCTGATCAGGTATATAAGGAAAGTCTACTCCCTTTTTCTTTTTATCTTAGCCATTCGCCGCATTCGCTTGCCTTTACCTCTTCGTCTACGTCGTCCAGAGCCCTCTGCTTGCTTCTTACCCTCGCCGCCGGCATCCTTTCCTCTTTTCGCGCCCTTCTCCTCTCGCAATGGCCGCTCCAGCGCCCACTGACGCTGCTGCTGCTGCCGTCGTCCCGCTCGAGGTGGAGCCTTGGCTCCCCTCTTCGATGACGGAGGGGCAGCTTGAGGACCTCGTAACGTGGGGCTCCTCCACCGCCGCAGCGACCCGCAACGCCCGGAGTGGATCGCGCCGCCGCGCGACCACCAGGAGTCGCGGCACCTCGAGGGGTACGTCGTCAGCTTCGTCGCCTTCCACGAGCGGGGGCTCGGGTCGCCGCCGAGTCGGTTCTGCCGGGCGCTCCTCTTCTCCAACGAGTTGGAGCTGCACAACCTCACCCCCAACTCTGTCTCGCAGGCGGCAATCTTCGCCGCCGTCTGCGAGGGCTACCTCGGGGTGATGCCGCATTGGGATCTTAGGCGGTACCTCTTCCGCGTCGACTCGTACACCAAGTCGTTTGGCGCGAAGAACCCGCGGAAGATCATCAGCGCCGGCGGCAGCAACTTCTCGCTGCACTCCACTGACTACATCCCCTGCAAGGCTCAGTCCTCCAACAATGGGTGGCACGACGGCTGGTTCTACCTGCGCAACGACGAGGGCGCTTTTCCCGAGTATACGGGAAAGGTGATCTCCGCCCCCATTGCACGATGGAAGTGGGGGTGTCCGTCGCGGAACGCCAAGCACCTGGATCCCTACCTCGCCGCGTTGTAGACGATGCAGGACCGGGGTTTGATGGCGGCCGAGGTGGTGGCGTACTTCCACGCGCGGACAGTGCTGCCCCTGATGGAGCGCCAGCTCACCTTGTACGAGATGGTGGAGGGGACTTCGAGCACGGCGATGTTGAATCAGACCCTCAGCTCCGACGAGATCATGCGCCGTGTAAAGTACACGGTAGGCGGTCATCCCACCTGGGACGAGCTGAAGAGGGTGGCCATGCGCCCACGCCCGGGGTACATCTCGCTGGTGAGTATCTTTCTTCCCATCAATTGTCCGCATTTCTCTTCTTTTTCTGATCCTTCTTTCCCTCTTGGTGTAGGGCCTTTCGAGGGAGGGAAGGCCCTCTCTACCCCCCGTCCCGGAGGATGCCGCCCTACGGGCTCAGAACCGCCTCCGGGGCGAGCGGCAGAAGGCGGAGAAGGACAAGAGGACCACGCGAAGGAGGAGGCAGGCTCGGGAGACCCAGAGGCTCGCCCAACTTCGCCGCCGCCAACGGGAGGCTGGGGAGCCGGAGGAGGAGTCCCCCTCCTGGGAAGACGAAGAAGAGGAAGATGATGATGATGTTGACACCACCTGGTATGTGGTGGCCACAAAAGCCGCGGTGGGCACCGACGAGCCGGGAAAGGCTCCTATGTCGGCGCCCGCCGGCGGAAGTGCCGGGGTCCGTATCCCGAGCCCCCGAGCAGAGTTGTCGGAAGCCGCGCCTGGAGGCGCGGTGTTGGGCGGTGAGGTCGTCGGGGCCGATGCTCCGTTGACCGGTGGCCGCGAGGGCCCGTCGGAGGGGCTGGGAACCGGCTTAGGCTCGACGCCCGAGACGACCGAGGTCGCTCCTTCGACCGCGGCTGGTGATGGGGCCCAAGGGCCCTTATTCCAGCGGACCCTCCCTCCGGACGTGTCGCTGGTCGCCGCGACGGCCAAAGGCAGAGGGAGCGAGGCGAGGACGCCGCCCGCGACGAAGCTGGGCGACGCCGGACCTCGAGCTGGGGTCCGCCCGAACCAGGGCGTCCTCGCCGAGGGATGGCGAGGCTGAGACGACTCCCGGTGGCCAGAAGGGGCCCCGCCGTTAGGGGCTTCTCAAGGCAGGGACGACTCCGACGTCGAGGTGCTGCCCACCCCTCTGCCGGCGACGCGTCCCACGTCGTCCGCCGGGCCTACCGCTCCACCGAGCGCCGGGGCGGCGAAGGAGACGGCGATCCCCAAGACCAGGTAAGTCGTTTTTCGAATCGTTCCCTTACCGATTTTCGTTCCTCGTGTCGTTAATGCCCACTTCTCCCTGTCTTGCTCCAGGAAGCGCCCGGGGTCAGACCTCCAGGTTTCGCACCTGAAGGTTCTGAAGGTGCAGGTCCGGAGCACTGCTGGAAAGGGGAGCCGCCTGGCGACCGAGGAGGCTCCCTCGGCGGAGGCCCGTCCATCCGAGGGCTCGGTGGCGCCGGAGGTGGTCCCATCTCCCGCGGTTGTTGTGGCGGCAGCCGCCGCCGAGGAGACGGCTTCGGCTCCGGCTCCCGAGAAGCCCGTTGTCGCTCTCGGGAGTACTCCGGGGGCGGCGGCTACCGCTCCTGCATTGGAGCCGGCCGACACCGGCACTGCGGCCATGGACGTCGACGCTCCACAGTCATCCGAGGTTGCGGCGCCGCCCCCCGTGGACTCCATGGCGTTGGTCGTCCAGGGGGGCCCCTTCTCGGGTGCTGACGGGCTCCCGCATCGAGTGGACCAACTGAGCTAACCGCGAAGCCCCGCCGGTCTTCATGTTGTGGGACGACGTCGAAGTCGCTCGCTGGGACGCCGTCCAGGACCTCAAGTCCCAGTGGTCGGAGAGCCCGCGCCTTCTCGCGGACTCCATCGACTCGGAGTTCCTGGAGCGACTCCAGGTGAGTACACTTGCTTTGCTTCTTCCGTTGCCTCGGTGTTTCTGGCCGGCACTGCCGTTTGACCCGCCTGCTTGCTTCTCCTTCTTTCTTAGGAGCTCATGACGACCTCCCACGAGAAGTCCTGCTTCCTCCGCCAGGGCCTTGGCCTCTAGAAGCAGCTGGAGCTCAAGAGCCGGGCCCTTGCTCGTTCCCAGGAGGAACTCGCCTGTGCGACGGCTCGGCTCACCGACTTGGCCCTCAACCGTGACTCCTTGAAGGTCGAGGTCGCGGAGGCTCGGGGCCGAGTCGCTCCCCTGGAGGAGCGTGTCCAGCAGCTGGAGGCCGCCCTGGCTGAGGCAGCTCGGGAGCAGGACATCGCGCGGACGCTCGCCGCCGAGAAGGATGCCGCCGTAGATGTCCTGTCGTCGGACTTGGACCACTCGCAGGCGGCCCTGAACCAGGCGGTGGGCGAGGTCGACGCCATCCGAGAGGAGGCAAGGAAGGCGCGGGAGGAGGTCAAAGGTAAGCCTTACCCTTTTTACCTTTCGTTCGTTCTGATCGTCCATCATTTTTTCGCCGCAACTTAACCGTCTTGTCGCCGCAGCTTTAAAGGTAGAGGCCAGCAGCGCCGCCCTCAACGCCGCTCACGACGCCGAGGTCTCCGACCATCAAGACCTGCAGAGGGTGGCACGCACGTTGTGTGACGCCCTCGGCACCGGCGGAGAGCCCTCGGGGAGCTCTCTCAGGAGCCGCCTGGAAGCCCTCCACGGGAGGGTGGGTGATCAGCTCAAGGAAGCCCTCCTGACGGGAGTCCAGAAGACGCTGGCGGTGGTGAAGTCTCAATATGAGAACTTCGACACTGACGCCGTTAGCGAGGGTTTCCTCGTGGCTTCTGACGACGAGCTCCTTGTGCTGATCAATGCGATGGAGTCCCTGGGACGGCGCTGGCGGCTCTCTTCGAAGAAGACGTGAAGCTCCCCCCTGGACCTAGATTAGATAGGTTGGGCCATCGTGCCCAGAGAAATATGTAAGAAACAAACATGCGGCCCTTCATGGCCTTGACATTTATGTATGTATTCGGTGCATGTTCGTTTTTTAGTTCTGCGTTTTTTCCTAAGCATTTTCCTCGCCGACCCTGAGCCCGGGCCATCGAGCCTCGGAGGACCATTTTGGGCGTCGTAGCTTTAGCGGCGTAGACAAGGCCGTGGCCCTAGGGATCTCGGTAGGGCGAGAGCTTTAGAAAAAGGATTCGATCAACACCACCCGAGCCTTCTCCCCTTACAAACGTCATTCTTATAAGTTCCTTTCCGAGCGCAAGTTGTCTTTAGGCGTAGAGTGGTGAGTGGAGATGCCGTATCCCGGAGGCGTAGGCGGTCTCGCGGCTCGGCTGGCTCTGCCCTCTGAGACTTCTTTTGCTCGTCTAAGACTTATAGGCTTGTGTTTGGTTTAGGTAAGAAGCGGACTCGGGAGGTAAAAATTTCAATAAGTTTTGAAATTTTGAGTTTCGAATTCATTTAGTCTCGGAGGAATCCGGGGGTTCCCCCCGTCCTAGCCCCCGAGGGAGGGTCGGCCCTATCAGAGATAGGGCCGAGCCTCAATTTTGGTTGCACGGTTCATCCGTTCCCGAGGGTGGGCTCGGGTGAAAAATCTTAAAATCATACGAGAAAAAGAAATCGGATCTTTTATTGATTTCAAGATATACAGAATGTACAATGCTCGGAATCTTAGGGATAGAAGCGACATAGCTGTTCAATATTCCAAGCGTTGTCGTAGACTTTGCCTTTCTCGTTCGCCAGCTTGTACGTTCCAGGGCGTAGCACCTCAGCGATAACGAATGGCCCTTCCCACGGTGGCGTTAGCTTGTAGCGTCCTCTGTTGTCCTGCCTGAGCCATAGCACCAGATCGCCTACGCTGAAGGCTCGGCCTCGAATACGCCGAGCATGATACCTTTGTAGGGTCTGCTGGTACTTGGCCGAGTGCAGCAAGGCAATGTCTCGGGCCTCGTCGACTTGGTCCAGCGCGTCCTCCCGAGAGATCTGGTTGCCTTGCTCGTCGTAGGCTCGGACCCTCGGGGCGCCATATTCCAAGTCAGTGGGGAGCACAGCCTCGGCGCGATAGACCAGGAAGAAAGGCATGAAGCCCGTGGCTCGGCTCGATGTGGTTCTTAGGCTCCATATCACCGTGGGCAGCTCGGTCAGCCACCTCTTGCCGAACTTATTCAACTTGTTGAAAATTCTCGGCTTGAAGCCTTGGAGGATCATGCCGTTGGCACGCTCCACTTGGCCGTTCATCCTTGGGTGAGCTACCGCCGCCCAATCCACTCGTATGTGGTGGTCGTCGTAAAATTCCAGGAATTTCTTCCAGGTGAACTGCGTTCCGTTGTCGGTGATGATGGAGTTCGGGCCGCCAAACCGATGAACGATGTCGGCGAAGAACAACACTGCTTGGGTTGAACTGATCTGGGCAATTGGCTGAGCTTCAATCCACTTTGAGAACTTGTCAATGACGACAAGTAGGTGGGTGAAGCTCCCGGGCGCCTTCTTGAGGGGCCCGACAAGATCCAATCCCCACATGGCGAAAGGCCAAGTGATGGGATCATCTAGAGAGTTTGGGCCGGGAGATAAGTTTGCCGAGCGTAGTACTGGCACCCTTCGCAGGAGCGTACTACCTCGGTAGCGTCGGCCATGGCGGTTGGCTAATAGAAGCCTTGTCGGAAGGCGTTGCCGACGAGCGTCCTCAGCGCGGCGTCGTGACCACAGGCCCCAGTGTGTATCTCCTCAACTAGGCGCTTGCCTTGACTGAAAGGGATACAGCGCTGCAGAACCCCGGAAGGACTACGCCGGTAGAGTTCGTCGTCGATCATCATGAAGGACTTGGCTCTTCGTGCCAGTCGCCGAGCCTTGATCTTGTTTGAGGGTAAAATCCCTCGGACGAGCCAACTGACCAGTGGCTCGCGCCAATCTGGCTTGAGCCAACTGAGCCAACTTGCAGTAGGCGGCCATCTTGGGGTTGTGGCACGTTGACTCGTTCATCACCTGGTCCACGATGGGTTGGAATTCTCCTCGAAGCTCGAGGCGTCTAATTCCCAGTTCAATGGCAATGTGGAGACCATTGACGAGAGCCTCGTACTCGGCCACGTTGTAGGAGGCCGTGAAGTGCAGCCGCAGCAGGTACTTGAGCCGGACCCCGAGGGGTGAGACGAAGACTATGCCCACGCCGGCACCGGTCTTCATCATCGACCCGTCGAAGTACATGACCCAATACTCCTATTGGGTGGGGAGCAGTGGCAGTTGCATTTCAGTCCACTTCACCACGAAGTCCACTAGCACTTGGGACTTTGAAAGGTCCTAAATGGCTAGAGGGAGGTGAATAGCCTATAAAAATTCTACAACCAACAACTCAAGCAAGAGGTTAGATAAATAATAAGCGAAGCGAATTCTTGCACTAGCCTACCAAAAAAATGCAAGCTACCTAACCGTTCTAAGCTATAGTCTCTATTTTACACACGAGAGGCTAAGTTGCTACTTCTACTCTACTCCTAGGTGAGCAACTAAGCTAACAAGCTACGCACGAGTAAGTGCGAGATTGTAAAGAGTAGAGAGAGTGAATCTTATACCGCCGGTGTAGTGATGAGATGAGTACCAATAAGAACAATCACAATAATCAAGAAATCCTCGGCAAGAGATTGACACAATGATTTTTACTGAGGTTCACTTGCTTGTCGGCAAGCTACGTCCTCATTGTAGCAATACACTCATTTGGAGGTTCACGCGCTAATTGGCATCACACGCCAAACCCTTCTCAAGGGTGCCGCACAACCAACACAAGATGGAGATCCACAAGTTACGAGCAATCCACTAAAGTAGCCTTTTGCAATCTCCCGCGGGGAAGGCTCAAGAACCCCTCACAACTTCACCGATCGGAGGCGGAGACAATCACCAACTCCCCTCAACGATCCTCGTAGCTCCAAGCCGTCTAGGAGTCAGCAAACTCCAAGAGTAACAAGAGAAACCGCTGCGAAAGACAACTACCAAGTGCCTCTAGATGATCTCTATCAAAGCAATGCACTTGATTCACTCCAAACTCACCAAATGATGATCGCAATCAAGTAGGATGAGTGAGAGTGGAGTGAGAAGACTCACAAGCAAGTAGGAGTGATTAGAGTGGCCAAAAATCACTCCCCAAACCGGCCAAAGAGCTATTTATAAGCTCCACTCAAAAACATAACCGTTAAAGTCTCACTGCGTACCGTCGGACCAAAGCGAACGACACCGTCGGACTAATTCGCATCGTCCGACGCCTCGGATGGTCGCCACGTGTCCGGCAACGTTTGAAGTCGATCGTTGAAACACAACGGCTCTATTCTCGCGCCAAAACAACAGTCGGACGATAGGCCGTCGAACCAAAGCTCACGGTCCGACGCTCTACACGAAACCACTGTCGGACTGAACTGTAGAGGGCCATCGGACTAACGAAACCGATCGTCCGACACTTCCAGTAAGGTTCCACAGCGCTAAGACTGCGTCGGACTCTATCCGACGCTTGCCGTCGGACTATCTAGCACGATCCGACGCTCTACAGCTCGCCACGAGTCACACAGCAACACCGCTGCACCGTCGGACCTTTGGAGCAATGGTCCGACGCTCTCCGAGTTAGGGTCCAACGCTCTGAAACTCAGTGTCCGACGCTCATTTTTCATAGATCTTTCACCCAACTTCTCACCCTTTGTTCCCAAATGCTAACACCAAGTGTTTTATACCTTGTGCACGTGTGTTAGCCTTTCACAAGCATTTTTCAAAGGGTTTGTTAGTGTCACTAGCATCTATATGCATATGCAATGATCATGAACACCTAATGGCACTTGATAACCGCATTTCACAATAATTTTGCCCCTCTTGATAGTACGGCTATCTATCCTAAATGTGATCACTCCCTCTGTGGAGTCTTGATCACTAAAAGCAAAGAACTCCTATAAGTTATACATTTGCCTTGACCTTCTAACTTTTCTCCATATTCCTTCTCATCACTTGATGAAGCTTGTGGACACCTTTTTATGATGGACTTATACCATTTGCATGGATGCTGTCATTAGGGCTTTTCTCTAATTATTGATGGACTTATACCATTTGCATGGATGCCGACAATGCCCTCCACTTGTGGCCTCCACCGATCAAGTCCTTGCTCTATCTTGTTGTTTGCTAAGTTATCTCATGAAACACTTAGAACAAAATATTAGCAAACTAGGTTTCATCAATTACCCAAAACCAAACTTGGGCTTTCAATCTCCCCCTTTTTGGTAATTGATGACAACCTTCACAAAGATATGAAATGAAAATGAAGTTTGCACTTTGGTAGTATTAGCTCCCCCTACATATGTGATTCCTTGTGTTTGGTTCAATTTTTCACATATGCATGGATTTGAAAATTTGGGTGAGCTACCGTTACCAAATGATGCTAAGGTATATAGAATGGACCTTTGAAGCGTGATACCATCGGAGTTGCGGAATTATACCATCCTTAGCACCATAGTTTACTAGTCATGCATCACACACTCAAAATACCTCGTGAGATCAACATTTAAGCAAGAGAGGTACTTTGTGTGACAAGTAAGTACTATGCATGCTAGTTTGTCAAACACCATTCAAATCATATTTCTAAGCATTACACCAAACAAACAAGTCATAGGAATTGAAGTTTGACAATACAACAAATCATATGTTAATGCGCAACCAAATGCAACAACTTATTCATGAGCTTGCTCCCCCTACTTGTGTGTTTTTAATTGACCCCTTTCCTTTCTTATCTTTGTGACTTTCTTCTCCCCCTTTGTCAACAATCACCAAAAATGATGCAAATTATGGAAGTATCAAGTCAATAAATGAGGTTTAGTTCATTTTCACATTAGTTCAATCTAGATCACTTGCCTAGAATATGTAACTAAGTTTGATCCAAGGACAAGCTTCTTCACACCTCGTTTGTAGGGTTATCTTGACCATGTTAAGTTACACATCATGAGCTCATGTTCTAGATTCAACACTAGGTTTGCAAGCCCATCAATATGTCATATGCTACCACTTGATCATACAAGCATAAAGAACAAAAGTGGTACCATATACACATGAAAGCATTTGATTTTTCATGAATGAGCCTATAACATGCATTTCATGTATATATGCACTAGACACGTCCTTATCAAAATATGAATGACATGTCAACCAATTTTACCTCACTTTAGTCGAATGAGAGGCATGTCATATAATGTGGAGTACTTTTCACTTCATGTTGGAGTAGTCTAGTATGTTTAGCTCACTTCTCAACTTGCAAAATCTTGACTCATCAAGTGGCCTGATAAAGATATCCGCTAATTGATCTTCGGTGCCAACACTTTTAATTGCAATGTCTTCCTTGATTTAATGATTTCTAATGAAGTGATGCCTTATATCAATGTGCTTTGTTCTTGAATGTTGCACGGGGTTGTTGGTTAGCTTGATAGCACTCTCATTGTCACATAGCAAAGGCACTTTCTTGTATTTCAATCTAAAATCACTCAAAGTTGCCTTCATCCAAAGCAATTGTGCACAACAACTTCCGGCACTAATGTACTCCGCTTCGGCCGTTGAGAGAGCAACACTATTTTGCTTCTTTGATGACCATGATACAAGTGACCTTCGAAGCAATTGACAAGTTCCACTACTGCTTTTTCTATCCACCTTACAACCGGCATAGTCGGAGTCCGAATATCCAATAAGCTCAAAGTTGGACCCCTTTGGATACCACAACCCAACATCTTGTGTGCCCTTCAAATACCTCAATATTCTCTTTGCGGCTTTCAAATGACTTTCTCTTGGTGAGGCTTGAAATCTTGCACACATGCACACACTAAACATGACATCCGCTCGAGATGCGGTCACATAAAGGAGACTTTCAATCATTGATCTATATAGCTTTTGATCTACCATTTTGCCACTATCATCCAAATCCAAATGCCCATTAGTTGCCATAGGAGTATTCATGGCCTTTGCATGTTCCAATCTAAATTTCTTCACCATGTCGCTTATGTATTTGCCTTGACCTATAAATGTACCATTCTTCATTTGCTTGACTTGAATACCAAGGAAGTAGCTAAGCTCACCGATCATGGACATTTCAAACTCACTTGCCATCATATTGCCAAATTCTTCACAAAAATCTTGATTTGTTGATCCAAATATGATATCATCTACATATATTTGCAACACAAATAAATCATTACCAAGCTTCTTAGTGAAGAGAGTTGTATTAACCTTTCCCATTTTGAACCCTTTAGAGAGTAAGAAATCTCTCAATCTCTCATACCATGTTCTAGGTGATTTCTTCAAACCATACAATGCCTTCTTGAGCTTGTACACATGGTTGGGCTTCTTCACATCTTCAAATCCGGGAGGTTGTTCCACATAAACCAACTCATTGATGTAGCCATTGAGAAATGCACTCTTGACATCCATTTGATAAAGTTTGATATTGTGGGCACAAGCATAGGCTAATAAGATTCTAATAGCTTCCAATCTAGCAACCGGTGCGTAGGTTTCTCCAAAATCAAGACCTTCAACTTGAGTATAACCTTGTGCAACCAATCTAGCCTTGTTTCTTATCACTATGCCATCTTGATCTTACTTGTTTCTAAAGATCCATTTGGTTCCAATCACATTGTGTTTCTTTGGTCTTTCCACTAGCTCCCAAACTTGATTTCTTGTGAAATTGTTGAGATCTTCATGCATGGCATTAACCCAGTCAACATCTTGCAATGCTTCCTCAATCTTGGTTGGCTCAATAGATGACACAAATGAGAAATGCTCACAAATTTGAGCTAGCCTTGCTCTTATTTGAACTCCACTTTGAATACCACCAACGATTTGATCCAAAGGATGATCCCTTGCAATAGAAACTGGTTGGAGAATAGGAACTTGATCATTGGATTGAGATAAACTAGCTTGTTGATTTTGCACTTGAGATTGATCTTGTGAGTCACTTGCACTTGCTTCATTTCCAACTTGCATACTAGTATGAATAGCACCATCATCTTCATCATTATTTACTTGCCTTGGTCTAATATCACCAATATCCATATCTTTCATTGCATTAGCCAAGTCTTTGCCTCTCACATCACTAAGATTTTCAACTTCATCTTGAGAGCCTTGGGTTTTACCAAATTCAACATCATGCACCTCCTCAAGAGTACCACTAGCCAAATTTCAAACTCTATATGCCTTGCTTGTGGTTAAATAGCCAAGTAAGAAACCTTCATCACATTTCTTTTCAAACTTGCTCAATCTTGTGCCTTTCTTGAGAATGTAGCATTTGCAACCGAAAACCCGAAAATATGCAATTTTGGGCTTTCTACCATCTAATAGCTCATAAGGAGTCTTTGCAAGCATACCATGGCAATATAACCGGTTGAAGTAGTAGCAAGCGGTGTTGATAGCCTCGGCCCAAAAACAATGACTAACATTGTATTCACTTAGCATTGATCTTGCCATATCAATTAAGGTTCTATTCTTTCTTTCAACAATGCCATTTGATTGTGGTGTATATTTGGGTGAGAATTGATGTCCAATGCCATACTCATCACACAACTCTTCAATCTTGGTGTTCTTGAATTCACTACCATTGTCACTTCTAACGTTCTTGATTGTTGTTTCAAACTTATTTTGGCTTCTCTTGACAAAAGACTTGAATATATCATAAGCTTCACTCTTGTCAACTAGAAAGAATACCCATGTGTATCTAGTGTAGTCATCCACAATCACAAATCCATACTTGTTTCCACCAATACTAGTATATGTGGTTGGTCCAAACAAGTCCATATGCAAGAGCTCAAAAGCTTTACTAGTACTCATCATACTCTTCTTAGGATGTGTGTTTTCAACTTGTTTGCCGGCTTGACATGAACTATAAAGCTTATCTTTCTCAAATGTGACATCTTTCAAGCCTCTAACTAGATCATGCTTCACTAGTTTATTCAATTGTTTTATTCCAACATGACCAAGCCTTCTATGCCATAACCAACCCAAACTTGACTTCATGATCAAAAAAATTGACAATTGAGCTTCACTTGCATTGAAATCCACAAGATATAGGTTGTCATATCTAAAGCCTTTGAATATCAAATTTGAGCCATCAACACTAACAATTTCCACATCATCAACCCTAAATATGCACTTGAACCCGAGATCACAAAGTTGGCAACCGAGAGTAAATTAAAGTTCAAGCTTTCAACTAGCAACACATTGCAGATGGACATGTCATTGGATATTGCAATCTTATCAAGTCCTTTCACTTTCCCTTTCTTATTATCACCAAATGTAATTGCATCATAGCTACTATTTGCACTTATGTTGAGAGAGCCAAACATAGTAGGATCCCCGGTCATATGTTGTGTGCATCCACTATCAAGCACCCAATGTCTTCCTCCGGCTTTGTAATTGACCTACAAAAGGAGATCAATTCTTTTTAGGTACCCAATGTTGCTTGGGTCCTTGGAGGTTAGTGACTAAGATTTTTGGTACCCAAATGGTCTTCTTCTTTGGACCCAACACGGATGTACCAACAAACTTAGCCTTCACACCATTTGTGCCCTTAGTAAGAATGTAGCAAGAATCAAACTTAATTGAGGATACATGAGAGTTGGATTGCTTGCTTTTGCATTCATGCTCTAAGTGACCAACTTGCTTGCATTTTGTGCAATACCGGTCACTTCTCTTCACAAAACATGTCTTGTGAGGAGTAAAGGCAGTTTTGCCTTTCTTAGGGATATAGCCCAATCCCTCTTTATGGAGAGATGCCCTTTGGCTACCCAAACACATAAGTAAGCGGTCCTCACCTCCACAGGCCTTTACTAAGGAGTGATTGAGCTTCTTAACCTCCTCCTTTAGGTTCTTGTTCTCAACAACTAGTGAAGGATCACTAGTGGGTGAGATAGTAGTGGAAGTGCTACAAGAAGGGTTAGTGGTAGCACCAACAATAGGTTCACAAGATATGTCACATGTCACACCTATGTTGCAAGTTTTAACTTCCTTCTTTTGTACTTGACTTTGCAAGTCCTCATTTTGAGCCACTAGATAGGAATGAGCTTCATCAAGCTTTGTGTGAGACTTTTGGAGCTTCTTATGGTCTTCCTTTAGACTCTCATAAGATGCCCTAAACTCCTCAAGTTCTTGCTCAAGAGATTGTTTATCCTTACGCAAGCCCTTGCATTCCTTTCTAAGTGAGTCAAAGTGAATACGAGCATTATCAAGCATGTCAATTAATTCTTCTTTTGTTAGGTCATCATCACTAGATTCACTATCGGCTGATACCTTAGAGCCCTTAGCCATGAAGCATGAAGGAGTGTCAAAGATGGAAGGCTTGTCATGAATAGTGATGCTTGCATGTGCCTTCTTCTTGCTTTTCTTGTCATCATCACTATTTTCATCACTTGAAGATGTATCACTATCCCATGTCACCACATGAGAGTAATTCTTCTTCTTCTTGTATGATGACTCTTTCTTTTCTTTTATCTCCTTCTTCTCATGCTTGTTCTTCTTCTTCCCTTTGTGCTCATCATCACTTGAGTGTGGGCAATTGGCCACCAAGTGATCCTTACTTCCACAATTGAAGCATCTTCTTGGCCCATCAAACTTTCTTGCATTCTTCTTCCTTCTTACCCGGTAGCCCTTCTTCTTCATGAATTTGCCAAATCTCCTCATTAGAAGGGCCATCTCCTCATCACTCTCTCTTGTGCTTGAAGGATCTTCGCTTGATTCAACTTTGGCTTTGCCCTTGCCCTTTCATGATGATGTGGCTTTGAATGCCATGGTCGTCTTCTTCTCATCCTTGTCATCTTCATCTTTCTTTTTGCTCTTGTTGACCAACTCTTCTTTGTCATCATCATCTCTATAAGCATCATCGGTCATCACCTCCGCGAGAACTTGATTTGGTGTCAAGTCACTCAAGGTGGTCTTTACTAGCACCGTGATCAATGTGGCAAACCTCTTGGGCAAGCATCTTAGAAACTTCATGGAGAAGTCACTATCCTTCACTTCCTCACCAAGTGCTTTGAGCTCATTGACTATTACTTGCATTCTATGAAACATCTCCGGCACACTTTCATCATCTTTCATCTTGAAACTAGCAAACTTCTCTTTGTAGATGTATGCCTTGGCGGTCTTCACACCCTTAGTGCCCTCATATGATTCCTCCAGTTTCTTCCAAACTTCATGAGCACTTTCAATGTTCTTGATTTTCTCAAAGACTTTCTCATCTACGGCCTCATGAATAGCATACACCGCAATGTCATTGAGTTGAAGTAGCTTTTCTTCGGCGGTTATGGGATTTGCCGCATTAGCAATATCAACCTTGGTCTCAACAACCTTCCACACCTCTCTATTGATTGACTTGATATGAGATGTCATCACACTCTTCCAATAGGCATAATTTTCCCCATTGAATCAGGGTGGCTTCTTGGTGTTGTTGATGTGAATATTGAGTTGGGCCATTTTAACACCGTAGGTTGTTAAGCCTCAAATAAACGGTGCCTCGGCTCCGATACCACTTGAAAGGTCCTAAATGGCTGGGGGGTGAATAGCCTATAAAAATTTTACAACCAACAACTCAAGCAAGAGGTTAGATAAATAATAAGCGAAGCGAATTCTTGCACTAACCTACCAAAAAAATGCAAGCCACCTAACCGTTCTAAGCTATAGTCTCTATTTCACACACGAGAGGCTAAGTTGCTACTTCTACTCTACTCCTAGGTGGGCAACTAAGCTAACAAGCTACGCAAGAGTAAGTGCGAGAATGTAAAGAGTAGAGAGAGTGAATCTTATACCGCCGGTGTAGTGATGAGATGAGTACCAATAAGAACAATCACAATAATCAATAAATCCTCGGCAAGAGATTGACACAATGATTTTTACCGAGGTTCACTTGCTTGCCGGCAAGCTACGTCCTCGTTGGCATCACACGCCAAACCCTTCTCAAGGGTGCCACACAATCAACACAAGATGGGGATCCACAAGCTACGAGCAATCCACTAGAGTAGCCTTTTGCGATCTCCCGCGGGGAAGGCTCAAGAACCCCTCACAACTTCACCGATCGGAGGCGGAGACAATCACCAACTCCCTCAACGATCCTCGCAGCTCCAAGCCGTCTAGGAGTCGGCAAACTCCAAGAGTAACAAGAGAAACCGCTACGAAAGACAACTACCAAGTGCCTCTAGATGATCTCTATCAAAGAAATGCACTTGATTCTCTCCAAACTCATCAAATGATGATCACAATCAAGTAGGATGAGTGAGAGTGGAGTGAGAAGACTCACAAGCAAGTAGGAGTGATTAGAGTGGCCAAGAGTCACTCCCCAAACTGGCCAAAGTGCTATTTATAAGCTCCACTAAAAAACATAACCTTTAGAGTCTCACTGCGTATCATCGGACCGAAGCGAACGACACCGTTGGACTAATTCGCACGGTCCGACGCCTCGGATGGTCGCCACGTGTCCGGTAACGTTTGAAGTCGACCGTTGAAACACAACGGCTCTATTCTCGCACCAAAACAACCGTCGGACGGTAGGCCGTCGGACCAAAGCTCACGTTCCGACGCTCTACACGAAACCACCGTCGGACTGAACTGCAGAGGGCCGTCGGACTAACGAAACCGATCGTCCGACACTTCCAGTAAGGTTCCACTGCGCTAAGATTGCGTCGGACTCCGTCCGACGCTTGCCGTCGGACTATCCAGCACGATCCGACGCTCTACAGCACGCCACGAGTCAGACAGCAACACCGCTGCACCGTCGGACCTTTGGAGCAATGGTCCGACGCTCTCCGAGTTAGGGTCCGACGCTCTGAAACTCAGCGTCCGACGCTCATTTTTCACAGATCTTTCACCCAACTTCTCACCCTTTGTTCCCAAGTGCTAACACCAAGTGTTCTACACCTTGTGCACGTGTGTTAGCCTTTCACAAGCATTTTTCAAAGGGTTTGTTAGTATCACTAGCATCTATATGCATATGCAATAATCATGAACACCTAATGGCACTTGATAACCGCATTTCACAACAATTTTGCCCCTCTTGATAGTACGGCTATCTATCCTAAATGTGATCACTCCCTCTATGGAGTCTTGATCACTAAAAGCAAAGAACTCCTATAAGTTATACCTTTGCCTTGAGCTCCTAACTTTTCTCCATATTCCTTTTTATCACTTGATGAAGCTTGTGGACACCTTTTGATGATGGACTTATACCATTTGCATGGATGCTGTCATTAGGGCTTTTCTCTAATTATTGATGGACTTATACCATTTTCATGGATGCCGATAATGCCCTCCACTTGTGGCCTCCACCGATCAAGACCTTGCTCCATCTTGTTGTTTGCTAAGTTATCTCATGAAACACTTAGAACAAAATATTAGCAAACTAGGTTTCATCAATTGCCCAAAACCAAACATGGGCTTTTAGACTTGATGGCCTTGCACGGCGCGTAGGTGATGCCATCGCCCATGAGCTCGATGGCCCACTTAGCGATCCTCCCAGTCGTTTCCCAGTTCTGGATCACCTCCCGAGGGGAAAGGATGATACCACGGTCACAGGGTGGGATTCGAAGTAGTGTCGCAGCTTGCGCCGAGCGAGAATGATCGCGTACACCAGCTTCTGGATCTGGGGGTATCGCGTCTTGGTTTCGGACAAGACCTCGTTGATGAAGTAGACAGGCCGCTGGACGGGCAGCGCGTATCCTTCCTCCCGCCGTTCCACGACGATTGCTGCACTCACAACTTGGTTAGTGGCAGCGACGTATAGGAGGAGGTCCTCCCCTTCGGTGGGCGGAACACGAGCACCGGAGCTTCCGAAAGCAGAGCCTTAAGCCTTTCGAGGGCTTCCTGGGTCTCGGAGGTCCAGGTGAAGTGCTCGGTTTTCTTCAGCAGCCGATACAGAGGCAGCCCTTTCTCGCCGAGCCGCGAAATGAAACGGCTTAGGGCTGCAAGACACCCCATTAGCGTTTGTACGCCTTTGAGATTGCGGATCGGCCCCATCCATGTGATGGCCGATATCTTTTCCGGGATGGCATCGATGCCACGCTCGAAAACGATAAACCCGAGCAACATGCCTCGGGGGACCCCAAAGACGCATTTCTCGAGGTTGAGTTTTATATTTTTCTTGTTGAGGCATTCGAACGCCTCTTCTATGTCGGCTACCAAGTCGTCTGCCTTCCTAGTTTTTATCACGATATCGTCTATGTAAGCCTCAACGGTTCGCCCGATGAGGTCCCAAAAACTTTGAGCATGCAACGCTGATAAGTCGCGCCCGCATTTTTGAGGCCAAATGGCATAATTACGTAGCAATACGTGCCAAAGGGAGTGATGAAAGAAGTCGCTAGTTCGTTGGACTCTTTCAAACGAATTTGGTGGTAACCGGAATACGCATCAAGAAAACTAAGTCATTCGCAACCAGCAGTAGAGTCAACTATTTGATCAATGCGAGGTAATGGAAATAGATATTTACGGCAAGCTTTATCTAAACTAGTGTAATCAACACACAGTCTCCATTTTCCATTCTTTTTCTTAACTAAGACAGGATTAGCTAACCACTCTGGATGGAAGACCTCCTTGATGAATCTGGCCGCCAAAAGCTTTGGCACCTCCTCCTCGATGGCCCGGCGCTTCTCCTCTTCGAATCGGCTCAGGCGCTGCTTCACCGGCTTGGACCCGGCCCGGATGTCCAAGGAGTGCTCGGCGACCTCCCTCGGGATGCCTGGCATGTCCGAGGGACTCCAAGCAAACATGTCGCCGTGCTTGCGGAGGAAGTCGACGACTTCTTATTTCGGGTCGAGGGTGGCGCTGATCTTCAGCACCTTACCATCGAACGTGTCGGGGTTGAGGGGCACCTCCTTCACCCCTTCGACGGGCTCGAAAGTGCCCGTGGCCTTCTTGGGGTCGGGAACCTCCTTGGCTAGCTCCTCGAGGTCGGCAATGAGAGCCTTGGACTTCACCAGTGCATTGGCGTATTCACAGCTCTCAATGTCGCACTGGTAGGCGTGCTGGTAGGAAGCGTGGACGGTGATGACCCCCTTGGGCTCCGGCATCTTGAGCTTGAGGTAGGTGTAGTTCGGGACCGCCATGAACTTGGCGTAGCATGGCCTCCCGAGGATGGCGTGGTAGGTGCCACGGAAGCCTACCACTTTGAACGTGAGGGTCTTCTTGCTGAAGTTGTCAGGAGCCCCGAAGTAGACGGGCAGGTCGATCTGCTCGAGGGGTTGTACGCTCTTCCTCAGAACTATCCCATGGAACGGGGATGTCGTTGCTTGGAGAAGAGAACGGCTGATCCCCATCGAGTCGAGGGTCTCAGTGTACAAGATGTTGAGGCCGCTGCCTCCATCCATAAGGACCTTGGTGAGCCACGCGTTGCCGACGACGGGGTCGACAACAAGCGGTAACGCCCCGGCGATGGGACGTGGTCCGGGTGATCGTCCCGGCTGAAGGTGATGGCGTCGCGGGACCAGTCGAGGAAGCGCGATGTCACTGGTCCAACGGTGTAGACCTCCCGACTCTCGCGCTTTCGCTGACACGGTGTGGGAGCGGTCCCGGGCCCGCCGAAGATCATGAGGCACTTGTCGACGGGGAGGAACTCGTCATCCTTCCCCCTGGTCCTCCTTGTCCTCCGCGGGCTTCTTGCCGGCGTCGTCCCTGAACGCCTGCCGCCCGTAATGCTTCTTGAGCATTACACACGCTCCGAGCGTGTGATTCATCGGGCCCTTGTGGTAAGGGCACGGCTTGAAGAGCATCTCATCGAAGCGGCCACAGGGCGGCTGTTTCGCCCTAGGCTCGGCAGCCGCAACGAGGGGTTCGTTGCAGAGGGGGGCCTTCCCCCTTCCCCTTTTTCTTCTTGTTGTTAGGGGCTCGGGAGAAGGAGCCCTCGGGGGCATCCCCCTTCCGTTTCCCCATGGGGTCGGAGAAGAGGGCTCCCACTGCCTCATCGCCCGAGGCGAAGCTGGTAGCTATCATCATGAGCTCGGCGACGCTCGTGGGAGTTTGACGCCCCCAGCTCATGAACTAGCTCCTTGCAGGTCGTCCCTGCAGCAAAGGCTCCGACGACGTTGGAGTAAGCCACCTGGGGCAGCTCATTGTACTGCTTTGAGAATCACCAGATGTAGTCCCTGAGGGACTCGCCCGGCTTCAGCTTGCAGCTACGGTGGTCCCAGGAGTTTCCAGGGCATACGTAAGTGCCCTGGAAGTTCCCCATGAAGATCTTGACCAGATCGTTCCAGTCGAAGATCAATCGAGGGGGAAGGTGTTCCAGCCAGGCTCTTGCAGACTCGGCCAGGAACAGAGGTAGGTTGCGGATGATGATGAGATCATCCTGCACGCTGCCCAGCTGGCACGCAAGACGATAATCCGCAAACCAAAGCTCGGGGTTCGTCTCCCCCGAGTACTTGGCGATGTTCACCGGTTGTCGAAATTGGGGTGAAAATTTGGCCCTCCGGATGGCCTCGCTGAAGACGTGAGGACCCGGGCGCTCGGGTGAGGGCACACGGTCCTCGTCGGAGTCGTAGCGTCCTCCTCAGTGGATGTTGTAGCCACGTACGGCCCCGTCGGTCTTTCGTCGTCCACGGGCCTGGAGGATGGCGCGGACGTCGATGTCCTTGCCAAGACGCTGGTGGACCAAGGGGGCCCTTGGTGCTTCGAGCTGCACTGAGGCCTCTCGTTCATGGCGCGTTGGGGCGCCATGATGACGTTCCTCGGCTCCACAGTGCCGGAATGCCGAGCTTTCTGCCTGGAGGAACACGGCGTCCTCCAGGACTTCTTTGAGGTGGTTCCTGAGCTGCCGGGCCTTCGTGTTGGAGGGCTCAGGCATGCTCCGGAGGAGCATTGCAGCCTTCGCGAACTTCCGGCTTGCCCGGGGTTCCGGCTCTGGCGCCCCGTCATCGACGACAATGCGGGCCTGGACGTTGCGGGCTCGGTGTCGCGCTGCTCCACCGTCTCCCCGCTCCTCCTCGTGCTCCAGCGTGGCTCGAAGCAGGGCGAGGCGCAAACGGTCCTCGTCCATCCATGCTTCGAGCTCCCGGAGCTGCTCTAGCTCCAGAGAACGATGGAGGGGGCGGGACGTTCCAGCCCCTGGGTCCTTTGAAGGCGTGGGGCCAAGGGCTAGTGGAGGTGGCGTGTGCAACTGCGGCTGCTCTGCCAGAGCGTCTTCCTCCTCCTCGGAGTGGACGTCCTCCAGCACGGCTTCCTCCGGGTGAACTAAGTGATAGCACTCTCGGGAGGGGTCGTGGAGGCTCTCGTCAGAGTCATAGACGCTGAGGGTGTTATCCCTTGCGTCATTGAGACGGAGGAAGGCTTGGGGGTCGTGGACGCTGGAGAAGTCCACGTTTGCCCAGAAGTCGTCGTCGTCGTCGCTGCCGAGATCCCACTGCGACGGCGAGACACGGCCGTAGCGGTCCCATCCCTCCGGGTACTCCGGAAGGGTGCAGCTGGTGCTGGAGTTGGACTCCCCGCTACTGCATGCCCTGGGAGAGCTCGCCGGAGAGGACAGTGGAGAGTCGTCGAGGTCGTCCAGGCCCTCCAGGCGATGGACAGGCGCCATCGCCTCGTCGTGCTGGTAGGCACGAACGGCACGAACATGGGCGTCCGCAGTGCTGTGTAGCCCGAAGGGAAATGGTGAGGGCGTTGCCGGCCTTCCCCAGTGAGGACGAAGGGAAATAGCGGGCGACGCCGTGGCCCCTCCCACATTTCTACGCGGAGTGGTGGGGGGGCGTGGCGCTACCACCGCTTGCGGCGTTGGGCTGGTGGTGAGCGTAGAGGCGGTGTCCCGCGCAGGGGGCACTGGGTTGGTCGCGTCTCCCGTAGTGAGGCTCGGGTCGATGCGTTTGCTTCTCCCCCGCCTAGCTCAGCGGGAGCGACGCGTGGTGTTCCCTCCGTCCCCCGAAACGGGTGGAGGTGTTGCTCGGGTCCTTTCCCCAGCCACTTGTTGGGCCAGGGTCAGGACGATGATGGCTCGGGGCTCGTCGGGCGGAGATTCATTTCGAGACCGTGGCCAGTGGCCACGAACTCGAGGCTCCCGAACCGGAGCACCACGCCAGTAGGAAGCGTAGGGATGTTGGCTGCCATCCGTGACCTGGATCAACACAGAAAAGGCCCCTACCTGGCGCGCCAACTGTCAGTGCTAGGATCAGCGGGCGCTAACACCGGCTAGTAAACTTGTGCTTTGCGGTTGAGATCACGGATGGTGTGCAAGGGGGAACACAGGGGTTATACTGGTTCAGGCAAAGAATGCCCTACGTCCAGTGTGAGTCGAGTCGTGTTGCCTTACACCGGGCTGCTTGTTGTAGGGGTTACAAGCCTAGGCGAGAGAGGGAGGAGCTCCCAAGTCTCTTGTGAATATGTGGGTGTTTGTGTTCTTATGATAGTAGGATGTTGTGAGCGACACGAAGTCGTCTTGAGATCGGTCCCTGCCTTTCCTTTTGTAGTTACAAGGGAGAGGCTAGAGTTATACGTGATGCCCTGTGGTTACAGTGCTCGGCATGGCGGAGACGGTGGTGACCGATGGCTATCGTCAGCCACGCCCTCGTCTTGGCGTCTCGAAGGTATGGCCTTAGTCATTCGGCTGATCTTCCGCTGTTCCATTGGTGAGTTCCAAGGTGGCGCACTGTGCGGGGTGTGGCTTGCTGCGTGGCGCTACGTCATGCCGTCGCATCCGACCCTGCACAGTGCAACGAGAAGACGGGTTGACCTTTGAGTATGAGCTCCCGAGGCTCGGGAGTCCTTTGATACCGTCGGGGGCTTGACGGGACGGAGCGGTGGGAGTGTCCTCTCTCGGGCGTGTCCCTTCCCACGTGCGGTACTTTTCAGGAGGTAGGCGAGCCTGGTCGTAAACCTTGCCCATTCCCCCGGGTTGGCCGGGCGGTTGTCGTTCCCCCTTTTCTGGTGCCACACGTACGGCCGGGGTATGGGCAGTCGCTGTCGTAGTTGGAGAATCTCCTCGTCAGCCCAGGGGGTCGTACGGTTGACCGTCTCTGTAGCGGCGTGGGAGGAGTGGGGCCGTCTGACTGTTCACCAGAGGAGATGTGGCAATTGGTATGGTGAACGTGCTCGTTCGGGGCGCAGTTGCGTCAAGGGGCCCACCCGATGGGACCGTGCTCGTAAAGTGGTCAAGAAGGTCCCTTGGCCGTCAAGTTTGCCCTGCTGACGTCAGCAGGGCTCGGGCGAACCCGAGGGGTGCGCCCGAGGGAGTTTGCATGTAGCAGGGGGCTCGAGCGAATCGGAAGCCTGTTGCCCGAGGTTGTTGTATTCACTGGCAGGCTCGGACGAATCGGACGGTGTCGCCTGAGGGTCCTGCTTTCCCAAATCCTATCGCGGAGGCTCGGGCGAATCGGAGGATTTCTCCCGAGGGGTCCCCACGCTCGGGGGAGGTAATGTGCTTCCGCGCGGCTCTGTCTTAGGCCACGTAGGCCGTTCCCGCCTTGGCTGGCGCCCTCTTGGGCCGGGCTTTATTTGGAAAGTATGTTTTTTCGTTGAAGTTGGGTACCCCATAGTTAGGTACCTGACAGATGGTAATGTCAATAGTTTAAGTACTCGGTTGTGAGTTCTTTTAGTTTAAGTACCCATATGGTATGTCCTAACAGTTTTAGTATCCAGGTGGTAGATTTTTCAGTTCGAGTACCAAGATGGTAATGTCTCGATAGTTTAAGTACCCAGGGTGTATTTTACTCCGAATGTTAAAATATTTTTGGGCCGTTTGACCCAGACAAAGGCCCATATTGACCGGCATCCGAAGCGGAACCTAGTGAGCAGCCCAACAGCGTCCTAGCGGAGTAGCGGGTAGGCGCACGGCCCATGAGAAGCACACGGCCCGAATTCCCGGAGAAAACCCTAGACAGCGGTGGGCGCCTCCCCATAAAAGCACAGGGAGTCTACCCCCGGCCGCCGCCACTCGCTGCAGCCTCTCTCGACCTGCTTGGGAGAGCACCGGCGCAGGGAGCACGCCGCACGAGCCCCTTCCGCCGCCGCCAAAATGGTATGACGGCTTCTTCCCCGTCTCTCTCTATGTTCCCCCTCGCAAGCGGGCCACACAGAAACCTGGCTCCCCTCGTTGATTGGTGTGTGGGTTCTATGTGCTCTAACCCATCTCACGATGGATGGGTAGTAGATTAGGGAGGGGATGAGTGGTTTCACTTCAAGTTCCGGAAGCGATGGCTCTCAGGTTGTTTAACTTGGTCGGTGGCTATCATTTGTGTAGATGCTTGTCCCCTTTCTGATGAACTGGTGATTCTTCGTTAGATGTTTTTTCCCTGTGTTGTAGTTCGGTTTGTGGCGTTGCCCCTATTAGATCTGTGGAATATGCTGCATCACAAGGAAATTTGCAGTTCTTAGTAGTCATCCGGTGGTGGTATTTCTTTGTTTGTACACCCAGTCTAGACGATTTATGTTAAATTTGCCTGACAAACTGTGCATTATGTGGGGACATCTGAGGTGTGCAGCTTAAAACTTTGTTTCCTGAACTGATGTGATTCTGCAATTACTGCTTATAGAATTAGTACAGGGCTTCAGGATGCACTGTCATAATTTTACCTGGACTTACAATGATTCTTCATCGATGCTATCTTTATTTGTTCAAATGCATAATGCTTTTGTGTGGGTCCTATGATGGCATGAATCTTTGAGACCTGATTATTCTCATGATGACAACTATAAGCATATGTTCTGAGGACCTATAAGCACGGTTTGAGTTTTAATTTCCTCCCCCAACTTACGTTGAATCTGTTTATTTATACGAACTTGTTTTTGTTTTGATTTTCTGTTCCTGAGGATGGGGAATGTTCTTTTAATAACCTTTGCAATTTGCTACACATGTTATACAGGTGAACGTTCCTAAGACAAAGAAGACCTATTGCAAGAACAAGGAGTGCAGGAAGCACACTCTCCACAAGGTGACTCAGTACAAGAAGGGTAAGGATAGCCTGTCTGCCCAGGGTAAGCGCCGTTATGACCGCAAGCAGTCAGGATATGGTGGTCAGACCAAGCCTGTCTTCCACAAGAAGGTAATGAAGCATATTTATGTAATTGGGCTATTATTTGTCAATCCTTAGCTTGTGTATGGCTGAGAATAACTGAATTCTAAATGTCTGTTGAGTGCACAATTTGGGATGACACATTTTGTGATTTTCAGGCCAAGACCACCAAGAAGATTGTGCTGAAGCTGCAGTGCCAGAGCTGCAAGCACTACTCACAGCACCCGATCAAGGTACTGTATCGTTCTCCTATTGTAGACTTGCTGTTGAACAAACTATTTTCCCATTTGCTTTAGCTCACTTTTTCCTGACTTTCTATGCCACAGAGGTGCAAGCATTTTGAGATTGGTGGAGACAAGAAGGGCAAGGGAACATCTCTCTTCTAAGTTTCTCATCACCCATCTCGATGTTGAATTGATGCTGTGGTCTACTGTTCTAAAAACTTGTCGTCAAATTTCAATGTTACTAGTAGTTCTGAAAGCAGACCTTGCTGTGTATCAAAATTCCAACGCCTGACATTTGCTCTCAGTGTTGGTCGACTTTTGGCTATATGAAGTTTTGTAGCTTGAATCGTTATTGAATCTGTCCTGTGTTTGTTTGTTTTTGGTCTGGCATTGCCTATGTGGTGTTCTTAGTCTACAGCTTGATCGCTTTTACACCTGAGGATGGTTTAGGTAATGTAACTGGATGAATGGAATCCTGTAGTTCTGTGTAATCGTGCTCAATTAATTGTTCGTCTGTTGTTACGGTGTGATGGCAACAGACCAAACTTTAGTTGGGTACTCATTTGGATCATGGTCAGTCATCAACACCCTGTTTGGTAGGGCTGATTTTGACTGCCGCTGAATTGTTGTGGGAGAAAGAATAGCTAAAAAGGTCGGTTTTACATGCCGAAGTTTTAAAAATGGGATTAAAGGGAGTGCAGATACCAAGGAAGGTTCTTGTTTCTTCTGTCAGTTAAATGAGTCGGATTTTGGTATTAAATCCATCGATCTTGTAAGGTCGTTCCTCAACCAGCACAAGGGAGCACATACTTATGCTGAACTGCCAGCCATGATCACCAGAGGACTCTGCAATGCAAGTAGAGTAAGGGCCTGTTTGAATTGGATACCTTGAGCTAACAACTAGTTATTAAAGTTTAGTCCATGATCCAAACAAGTGAACTAATTGATGGGCTAAAGTTTAGTTAAGGTCTGGACTAGTTGTTAGTTCACTGGTACATAAAACCCAGTTATTAGGGGCTAAACTTTTCAACGATTTGGAAAAAGACATTGTGCCCTGCCTAACCGCATCCACTCGCGCTCTGTCCGCCGCCACCGCGATTTCCCTCCACAGCATCGGGCACGCCCGTGGCCGACCTGCCTACACCGCCTCCTGCTGCTCGCACTACACTGATGCGCTTCATCGCTTCGTCTTTCTAGAATCTACTTGTTCTTTGATTTGCTAGCTAGCTAGTTGCATGCTGGGCTATCCCATCTCCTTATCCACTGCTCCCTCTGCTCCTTCGGTCCCATAATAAACGTAATTTTTTGACTTCTATGAATCTTGTTTGACCATCCATCTTATTTAAATTTTTATATAAATGATAAATTAAGCAAATCATTATGAAAAATATCTCTAACAATAAAACAAATCATAACAAAACAAATAATATTTATTAAATTTTTTTTGAATAAGACGAATGATCAAACATGAATCGCAGAAGTCAAAGAATTGCATTTATTAGGGGACGCCTCCGTCCTGTTAGGATTGTCGTCGGAGTCTCCGATGTGCAAACCAAGACAAGCTACCAGTGCGCCTATATGCAATGATTTAAGTTTGTTTGGAGCAGCAACATGTCCATTAAATGCTCATATCATGTCACTGCTACAAGTACATTCACCCAATTAAAACCAACCACGCACTAGTACTAGTCCGAATTCAACAAGTAAACAAATCGGCAAGCAAGGAAAAACAGCTTTCCTGCACGCACACCACCCGAACGTTGGCTACCTCAGAAGGATAAGGCTGGCCTGGCTTGGCTTCTTTACTTTCCTATAGGTGTGGGGCCCGCTGTCTACCTAGAATGACAGTCCCAATGAGACACCACCCGGACGCTCCGACGACGATCCTAATAGGACGGAGGGAGTATGTTTGGAGCCTGTGGATACGACCTGATGCTAAGTATATTAGCTGCTGTTGTCTCCGCTTTTATATGTTATAATTGCCCATTTTATCTGTTAATTAGATATATTAAGATTTGTTTTAAAACATTGCTTTTAGGTTTAGATCCATAGGCGGACTTTGACTTTTCCTCAGTCTGATTCAATGGTACCTCCTGTCAAATCCAAGTGGCATGGATTTTTTTCCTGCTCGGAACAGCAGGATGCACAGGGGCATTATGGACTTTTAGCTGAGTTACTGATACTTGTTAGTTCAGGGATCCAAACAGGACTAGACTAATTACTAGTCAACTAATTACTAGTCAGCTAATCACTAGTTCTAACTAAATCACTAGTCTTTGTCCATCCAAACTTGCCCTAAGATGTGCATATCATTCAGCTTACAACTAGCCAGTTTCTTCCGGCTAACTTCTGGAAACACCTAACTTTGCAACTAAGAATCTAAGATATGTGTTCCAAACTTTTGCAAGATATAGATATGTGAACATCTCAAAGTGTTTTGAGTGCTCAAAAACCAACTGACCAACACATTACACTACAGAACAAATTTGAGAGCTGCGTGTCATTGTATTAAAAGGTAGACGCTGATCAAATAGCTCACTGAAAATGATGAGCGCACCTTCTCAAATTCATCACCTTCTCAAATTCAGATTTTTATCTGGCAGCCTCTTTTACTCGTTTATCAGTGCCTCCTGGCTGCTAAAAGCAATTAAAATGATACACCACAAGTTATTTCGCTGCGCTTTTGCTACATCTGTTTGGTTTCAGTCGCCTCTTTCTACCAGGATATAAACTTCCTCATGTTTCAGGAAATACCCATCGTGATAATTTAATATTCGTCTCGCAGGTTCAGATCATAATGTTGAGTCCACCTTCTATCTACTATGGTCCAATTGGACAGCTTAGAAGCACATCTACCGTTCTTTCTTCAGGAGGATATATGATGCTGCTAGGAACAGAACGTATAAATATGGAATTTTGGAATTCCGGCCACTCTGACTGCGTAGGATCAAGGTACAGGAATCATGGCATGGATGAATGGATCTACAAGTGCTCTACATGACAAGGCTCTTTAGCTAGCTGCCATCGTGGCCAAAATTTTCTGAAACGCCCTAGCTGCTCTTCCTCCAGATGATAAAAGCCCTACAGCTTCAGGGTTCACAAAATCCAGGATACATGCAAACCAGAAAGCTCGCAATGCTGTATAACTGTTTTGCCATGGATACAAATTCCAGCCACTTTGGGGCTTTTTTACATTTTTTTATTATAAAAAAGACAGAACTGTATTCTTGACGTTTCAAGTCGAGTAGAGGTGTTTCCAAAAACGACAGTTTCTTGCCCTGAACTCTGCATCAGGGCATGGATCTACAAAGTGCTCTACATGCCAGAGCCATGGCTCTTCGTCTAGCTGTCATCATATCATAGCCAAAAAAAATTTAAACGCCCTAAGTGGTCTGACAGATGAGAAGGCTAGGACATTGGATGATAAAAGCCCTGCAGCCTCAAGGTTCACAAAATGCAGGATACATGTGCAAACCAGAAAGCTCGCAATGCTGTATAACTGTTTTTTCAATGGATACAAATCTCAGCCACTTTGGGGCTTTTTACATTTTTTTATTGAAAAAAGAATGACAGAACCGTATTCTTGACCTTTCAAGTCGAGTAGAGGTGTTTCCAAAAACGACTGTTTCTTGCTCTGAACTCTGAATTAAGTCTGGACAATGATACTTTGATAGGCTCACTTTGTTTGATATGTTTGTCATTCTTCAAACTACTCAGTACGTTTGCTTGCACATAGCTTTCCCTAATAACCACTAGAATGTTTACTTGTACTAAAACTGGTTTGGTACCCTCACCTCTGCGACTATGCCACTAAAAATCTACTAACAACTCACTAGTCACTAGTATTATCTTCGGTACTGCATAGATTGATCCTCCAATGCATCAATACATGTAGAACACTGAAGAGCAAAGTCTTACTGCAGTGTAATGCAGCTTACTTAGACCTTTTAGCCACAATCGCGAGCAGCTGACACCAAAGGATTGCTATCTCGACGATCTTCTGAAAAAGCACGAAAGATACATCTGAATTCGAATCCAGAATGTGACGGCCCTAAGAGCACCCACCATAAGGTTGCTCCTTGGATCAGGAACAGGGTTACATGCCTCCTGCGAGATGGTATATCAGCACTGCCATGAGCTGAAATAACAAAGCCTGCCGACCCGTGGACCATGCAGAAGAACAACCGGAATAGGCGGCAAGGGCCAAGGGCACAACAAGACGATCAGCTACACTCCAACTCTGAATCAGTCGCAAAGATCTCAGTGTGCAAATTGCACAGCGCTTCCCATCAGGGCCATGCCCCCCTCCCCTCCCTGTACCTGTCACCACTCACCAGTCACCAGCAAAGCAAGAGAACAAGATGGGCCAGCAGACCTTGCACGGCTCTGCCGATTCTTGGCCTTGTGAAACATGGGTACACCATACATGACAAGTGGAAAGGTAGCCCGATGCATTCTGAGCCACGCGTTGCTTTGAACCGCACAATTTCGGAGGCAACAAAAGGGCACAGAGGGGGAAAAAATCTGGTAACTTTATTTAGATGGATCCATCTCTCTCTACACCATCATCATAGTCATAACGAGAACACCACGAAATTGAGGAGTTCAGGAACACTGGAAGCTAGTCCTAGTACTTAGGAAAGAAAATACAAAAGAAAGAGGATCTAGTAATATTATACAAAGGGGTTCTTAGCTAGTAGATATATATTCTCATAAGTCATGCATAAGTTGTTATGTTCGAGCACCGAATTGATTCGCGGTGAACTGAGGCCATCTAGACGTACGCCAAGAAGTTTACTGCTTTGCCTGAAACGTTGAATGGTTTTGTCAGAATTCAGCGTTTGATTGACAGTAGTACTACTTTTCTACGTGATCGAATTTCCAAAATAAACGTGTGGGATTATTTACCTGGGAGTAGATGAAGGTTCCAAGAATGGCGATGGCTGCTCCGAGCGCGTTGATGGGTTGGACGGGCGTTTGGAAGATTATGATGGAGGCGACAATGACAGAAATCCTCTTCATGGTGTTGCCAATGGAGAATGTGAGCGGCGAGATCTCGTCCAGCGACATGTAGGATACTTGGTTGTACAAGTGGTAGAACACGCTCTGCGCCGCCACCCACCTACATACATCCACAGAGGAAGTCTTAGCCACATGAATCAGACTGAATTATCACATAAATATCGAAGGAGTAATCGATTTTGTTTTTGCAGGACGAGCAGACCATTGCAGTCCAGACAATTCATATCTGAAGCCACTGCTCTTTTAGGGAGGCAATGCTAGATACTTATGACACAGACCAGCAGATCAATCTTGTGGATTTTCTGAGCTAACTAAGATGTAGGTGTTGCAAGATACCGTGTTTAAAATTGTTTCAGTGCCTGGAATTCCCAACAAAAATCTTAAACAGCATGGCAGCTGTGTATGACAGTGCAAGGCAACGTTGAGCAGTCCAAGGAGCATGCATGTGAGCTTACCAGACGAAGTTGGGACCGATCTCGGCGACTGCTTTCTGCCAGCCCGCTGCCCACAGCTTGGGCCCCTCCATGGCGATGGCGAAGGGCAGGAGGATCACCAGCGACATGATGGAGAGGCAGGCGTAGTAGTTCATCCCACTCACGGACTTGCCACTCATACCCTTCTTGGAGAAGATAGTCCGGACAACGAATGCCAGGTTCGAGATCATTGCGCCCATGAATCCTACGGTTGGTTGAACAAGACAGGTTCAGTAATCATTTTTTCCAAACAAGTTGTTCAGAGTGACTGTAAAAGTTTGCGATTGCGACTTCGAAGGTGTCAAAATAAGTAACTTGATTCGTGTTATATATAAAATCAGCATTCAACTTGTTAAGAGGGGAAAACTATCTCCGGCATGAAGATACATACAATTCCTCTGGGATATTTCTCATGTATCAGCCAAGTAGATTCAGGAAGTGGGGATCTCCATGTCACTCACCAACCATGTTGAAATTGAGCTCGGTGACAGCGGCGAGCGCGCATCCACCGATGATGGGGAGGAGGGAGAAGTAGACCGGCGCCGGGAAGTGCTCGCCGAGGAAGAACCTGGAGACGAGCACGCTGAATGCCGGCTCCCCGCTCTTGATGATGTGCGTGAACGACACGGCCACCTTGGCCATGCTCACCGTCGCCGCGACGTGCCCGATCGTGTGCGCGATGGCAACCTGAGACAATTCGAATCAGCATCAGCACCAGCACCACACAAAAGCGCATATATGCATCTAGAAGAAGAGATCTCTCTCTAGGGATAAGGATAAGGAAGCGGGTGGTGCCAGTGCCGATGGGTACTCACCGGAGTGAGCGCCTTCCAGAAATCGAGGTCCGTCTGCGGCGCCTCGGCGATCCTGGTGGCCCAGGACGCGAGCATGATGGCGGAGCCGGCGGCTAGGGAGAGCGTCGACGTGAGCCACGGGTACGGGAACGCGTTCAGCACCTTCTTGTTGTAGATGTTGAAGATCACGTTCAGCGCCCACCAGGTGGCGAAGTAGACCCCGATCTTGGCGCGCCGCGCGGCCTCCGGCGGCGCGGCGACCTCCATCTGCCGGGCGCCGTCCGCTGTGGCGGACGGCGGCGCGGGGGACGAGGACCTGTCGGCGCCGCTGCCGCTGCGGCCCGCCGCCGCTGCCGCCACGGACGCGAGGACATGCTCCTGGCGGTACAGCGGCCGCGCGGAGATGGAGAGGGAGAGCGGCCTCGAGCCGCCGGCAGCGGCGGCTGCGGGGACCGGGAGGGGAGGGAGGTGGAGGGGCTTGAAGGACGCCTTGCTGGTGACCGCGGCCGCGGTGGCGGAGGGCTTGACGGAGGCGGCGGAGGCCAGCATTGTCATCGTGGCAGAGGGAAGAAGGGTGGCTGGCCTAGGTTGGCGAGTTCTTGGGGTCTTGTCAGAGAGCAGCAGGCGCCTGCAGCTGCGGAGGCTTGTGCCTGTGGTGTGTGGTTGTCTCTTGTCTGATCTCTGATGGGAGGGAATGGTGAGGTGGAAGGTATTTATAGGGAGCGCCGAGCGCGCCGCGCGAAGGAGAAGGAAGGCGGTTTCGGATCTGTGTTGTGTTCTTCCTTCTCAGATCTTTTATTTTTTATTTTTTAAAAAATATTTATATTTACCCATGAGGTTTTTATGTTTTCAGACTTTTTTTATTTTGACGCTTATATTTTTTTATTATTTGTTGTTCATCTATTACACTCCCTTGAGAAATATATTATTTTATGCTTTATGTGCCAAACTTTAATTTCCTACCAGAATCAAAACCGAAGAGATTATATGGTAAAATATTTTTTTTGTTCACATGCGTGGTTATCTCAGTAATTTATAATAAATAAAGAATAAACATAAGAGAAAGCGCCATGCTTATACCAGTATAGATACTTAGGTATAACAGGAATAACTACGTACATTGACAACCATAGTATCATACGGAGTATAGAGAGAGATAGAAGTGACATGATTTGACTCAATTAAGGAACAACCACAAAGTCTTAGTGCAAACTATGTGAACAGTGGACCTGCTTGGTTTAAGTTCAAAATTTGTCACGCCATAGATTTGGCATGCCAAAAGTTAGATGAAAAAGCTTGCCATAAATTTGACAAACTAAATGTGAGACTTCGACAAGTTTTGATAGTAAATCAAATAGTAATCAAGATCATGTCTTACCAAATTTTTAGTATGGCAAATTTTGAAAGTAAACTAAGCAGGCTCAGTATGCCAACAACTTTCATGGCAATATACCTCCCCCTAGGTATGGAATATTGTAACTTCTATATACCATAGTGGAATAATTTATATTTGTTTTAAAGAAATTACTTTTATTTCAAACATCATTTGATCGCTTAATCCTACCTATGCAGCTACAACACATTGCGTTGAAATTGCTTCACACATTTTTCTCGTTTCACAGCATGAGGGGTTGTTTTGTTTCGCTTGTTTGTGATGTAGACTTTGAGTTATATATGACAAGTCTGAACACTGTTTACTAAGAATTTTGCAAAGCTAAAATTGACAAAAGAATTTTCCTGGAATATTCTCATCACAGGGTACCAGATGTACCAGTACCACTTCTCCAGTCGTCTGGTCACCAACAAAGACATGGGTTTCACTTGGCTGCATCCTGCAAGACTTGTAAGTTGTACTGTAGCTAAAGTTTTTTTTTCTTCAACTCTGAACATGTGTGTTAGATTTTCTTTCTTTTATAAAGGGCCTGGACATGTGTTAGACTTATACGAGCATATATATGAGTTTGCTAGCTTTGAAGATAATTCAACAATGAAACAAAGTCTATACAAACATAAATAAAAGTACAAGAAATCAACGCTTATTTTCAGTCACGGAACAGAAGTAGTTTCCTCTCACAACAAATCAGTATAAGCTTAAATCATCGTTTATTTTCTGCTTAAACGAACAAATCAGTCGTTTCAAAAAGGAAACGTATACATCAGATTTGCAAAGGAAACTGACAATGCCCGCAAGAGTCCAAAGCTCCCCTCCTAACCTCCGGAATCTGGACGGCCCTCGCGTGCCGCAGCCTGCCTGCCGGTCAGGCTTGTCGACAGCCATCGACGCCGGCGCCCCGGTCCTCGCTCGCTCGCCGGACGCCCGGCGATCGAACGGACGACGCGCGTGCGCCCGCGTGTCCCCGTCGGCGGTGAGCCCCACTCGACGCGGGCCCTCCCCTGTCGGCTCGTCCGCGCGCGCGGCCACCTGCTCCTCGTGACCGTCGATCTGCTCTCGCCCCCCGCGGCGGCGGGCCCGCCGGCCCGGGCCCCCTCCGGCGGTGGCGCGATACGCGTTTCACGGCTGAGGGCGGCCGCGGCCCCGCGTGGCAGGGCGCGCCGGGCGTCGCGACGCGCTGCCCACCGTTCGTGCGATCCGCGGGCACGTGCGCGGGCCAGGCGCCCTGCGCCCAGTTGGTTGTTCCGTTCCGGCGAGCGGCGTGATTTTTTCCGCCCAGTTGGCGATGTGATGGCGTCCTTGCTCTGCTTTTTTGCCTCCATGGACCGTGAGTTGGCGAGCAGCGAGCGCCTCTCAGGACCGCCGCACTCGCGGAGTGTGGCGTGACGTGGCGTGTGTCACTGGAGTCTCCGTCCAGCAAGATCTCACTGGTGATTTTTTCAGGTGACAAGTGACATGTCTGGGCGTTTTCTTGGTACACCGTACACGACGCTATACAGAGCGAGTGAAATGAATTTATGTTGGGTTTGAGGATTCTCTGGTCCATCATGCCTTGTGAAGGCTACTCCATATATTGTTTTTTTTAACCTATATTTTTTTTCATGATGCATGCTTGTGCACAGATCTTTGTCATTGCCTCATTGGGATATTAGTTGCTGACCAGTTTTGAGGAAGGCCATAGCTATCTAGGTTGGTGATCTAGCTGGCAATTCGACGTCATTGTGTTCATTTCGCTGTTTCTATGGGTTGTGGTTCACGAGCAATGAGCACCCCAAGTTGCCTTATTGGATTCAGGGGACTGTGGTGGAGTATATGCCATTTCAAGGAGTAGTTCTTATGTCTAGAGTCACTTGCGAAAGCAGGTGTCACGTTTTCAGTGACTTTCAAAAAAAGAAAGTGGGGCGAGAGTTATGTGTACGGCTTACGAATTTTCTATGACAAAATATCAAAACTCTATGTTCTCTTCCTCGATGCATGTATTTCCACCGATCTTTTTCAACGACTTGGTGGTTATTGATTTCAGGGGTCGAGGTACAGAGATGGTGCTTGACATATAGAGCATGTGTCCATATCACTCGCGATCTCATTTTCCTAAGAAATAGAATGAGTATGCTTGAGATATTTGTATGGTTTAAGAATTCTCTCTAGTGGGAGGTAATATCAAAACTCAACATATTTCATTTCATGATGCACGCTTGTGCACCGATCTCTATCATGGGGCCATGGGGGTTGCTAACTAGTTTTTTAGGTAGGATATAGTTATCTCATCGATGATCTGGTTAGCAATTCGATGGCATTGTGTTCATTTTGTTGTTTCTATGGACCGTGGGTTCACAATCAATTAATGACCAGCCTAGGTTCTTGGATTTAGGGGACTACGGTGGAGTATATACCTTTTCAAGGAGTAATTCATGTCTAGGATCACTTGTGTGTAACGTTTTCAGTAACTTTCCAAAAAAGAAAGTGGGCGAGGGTTATGTGTATGGCTTACAAATTCTCTATGACAAAATATCAAAACTCTATGTTCTCTTCCTCGACGCATGTATTTCCACCGATCTTTTTCAATGATCTAGGTGGTTATTGATTTCAAAAGGCGGGGTATGGTGGTGGTGCTTGACATACAAAGCACGTGTCCATATCACTCATGATCTTAGGTGACATATTTCAGTATTTTCATGAGAATTGGAATGAGTATGCTCGAGATATTTGTATGGTTTAAGAATTCTCTCTAGTGCGAGGTAGTATCAAAACTCAACATATTTCTTTCTATGATGCACGCTTGTGCACCGATCTCTATCATGGGGCCATGGGGCTGCTGACTAGTTTTGAGGTAGGTTGTAGTTATCTCGCCGATGATCTAGTTGGAAAATTGATGGTTTTGCGTTCATTTTGTTGTTTCTATGGACCGTGGGTTCATGAGCAATGACCACCCTAGGTTCTTGGATTCAAGGGACTGCAGTGGAGTACATACCATTTCAAGAAGTAGTTCATGTCCAGGATCACTTGTTTCTCACGTTTTCAGTCAGTTAAAAAATGGACGAGAGCTATGTGTATGGCTTATGAATTTTCTATCCCAAAATATTAAAACTCTATATCTTCCTCCGTGCATGTATTTACACCGATCTTTTTCAATGATCTTGATGATTATTAATTTCACGAGACGGGGTTCGGTGGTGGTGCTCGATATATGGAGCATGCGTACAGATCACGAGTGATCTTAGGTTACATGTTTTGGTATTTTCTTGAGAAATAGAATTTGATGGAATATTTCAAATGGATTCAGAGGTATTATTACTAGCCAAAGCACAGGGTCTTTTGCTTGTTGCTACTCAAAGACAGGCTAAGCATGAGAAATATTCTTAGAAGGGAAAAAATATGAACCTAGATTCCTATAATTGTGAGCTTTGCTCCCTTTCGGTTGAAGAAACTAACAAACATCTTTTCTTGCATTGTCCTTTAATGTTGGGGCTTACTTAACTTAGCCATTCAATCTCAATTTTTTTTTTATGGTGGCAATAATTCTCATGTGCTGGACGAGTTGGATGGCTAGAAATGAACTGATCTTAAATGACAATCAAGTAATTAAGGCTGAAGGATTGCAAAGGTTTGTTCCTCAAAGAAGTCTCCCTAAGGGTGAAAGTATTAAGTTGCATGAATCGACCAGTTCAATCCAAAAGTTTAAGCAGATGGAAAAAGGTGGGCAATTTACTTATATTTCAACACTCCTCCTCACATCGAGGCTCTGGCGAGATATCTCAGCGACAGGCAAACCTCAGACGTGGAATAGGAGCAAGCAACAATTGTTTTATTTTAATTACGCTAACCAGGATTCAAACTTAAGACCTCTGACTTTGATACCATATTGAGTTGCATGCACCGACCAGTTCAACCCAAAAGCTTAAACTAATAGGAAAAAGGTGGACAATTCACTTATATTTCAACAGAAAGAAAGTATATCTCGGTGCTCTTGATCAATAGATTCAAACTGATCTAGGATTGAACCCAATCTAAGTTTTCTTTTAGCTGCGTTCGGTTGAGGGTATAAGCGCTTATAAGCGCTTATTTTTCAGCACTTCAGCAGTATTTTTCTCTCACAAGATTTCAGCACTTCTACAGCACTTCAGCGCTTATCTACAGCACTTCAGCTTCACCGAACACAGCCTTTGTTTCTTGAGTTGTTCACTCGTAAACAATTTCCTTTTTAATGGTACCTTGTTTCTCTTTTTGTTTCGTTGGTTAATAAATCTCCTGTAGGGGTTGCGCCCCTCTAGCTAGTTTCCTAAAAAAAGGTTTCAACAAAATTTTTAACGACTTTTTTTGTGCGTGTTTTCGTGCATGCTTGTGTGACAAGATAAATTTAATTGGATCCACTATTTTTTCATTGAAAGTCAGTGTGTCAGCGGGGTGCTTGTATATACACTCAGAACTATAGCAAGAGGTGAAGCCGGTGAAAAGAATCGACGGGGTCTTGAATATTACCAGGTCGGCCTGGTTGTGTATCTCAGGTGTGCGTAGGTACGGTTTCCTCAGCATATACCACTAGTTGGCTGGTATACATGGTTCTTTCAGGTTTGGTTAGGATAGTGATTGATTGCCTAGTTGTAGGTTTATTACCATTACCAGTACATGCCTAGCACGCATAATTGAATTTTGGCCGACCTATATATACGAATCCGTGAAATACAGCTATGTTAGAGGTAGCAATATGCATGATAGCTAAACCAACGACCGTAGTAGCTCGGTGGTCCGGACTTAGTATAGCAACGTGCCGGGGTTGGATCTGTTTGCTCTTGGCCTCTTGCTGTGTGTAAATATAATGTAGTGTAGAGCAGGGCACAGCATGCACCGTTGGTTCGTGTCTGGCTGTCTGCTGCCGACGACCGACCGTCCATGGTCCATCCTAGCTCTTTGGCCGCTAGCTAGCTAGCACATATGTCCAGCCTCCTCCTCGACCGCTAGCTACCTTCCGTCGAGCAGCGCTAAGCTGTCGTAGGACTAGAATCCATCCATCCATCGTGAGCTGGTGAGCAGAACTGAGCACACTTCAGCTCAGGATCAGGAGCTGATCGAGCAATGCGGTGAGATGTGCTAGCTGTGTCATATGCAGCGTGCGTACATCAGTTGTGATATGATGTCAGGTACATAGGTATGCACGACTTCATTCCTCCATTCCGAACTTTAACGATGTGATTAAACATATTATTGTTACATCTAAATGTATAACAAATTTTAGTTTTGTATCTAGCTAGAAAAAGTATGTATATGGATGCAGTATCTGCTGGTTCGGATGATCGATCTATACGGTCGTCAGACTTGGAGGAGAATGCATGCGGAGATATTAGAGGCGGTGGCTGTCCAGCTAGCTTGCGTCCAAAATATCACTGCCTCTATCGATCAGTGGAGGCCTCAGTGCGTGTCGTCCTATTTTCTCCGATGCACCTTAGTTTGCGCCCCGATCTTTGTCGCCTTGCTTGCTTTTTTGCTGACAGGAACATCGATCGTTGTCACCTGCTAGCTAGCTAGGGGACGATCGAGACTCGTGCCAAACACACTAAGCTACTGGAGATCTTTCGCTATACAGTTTATCACTCGGCAAGGCAAACACTACGCAGCAGCAGCAGCTCGCCTCCACGTTGGATTGCCCTATGATAAACTTCTTGCATGCGCAAAACTCTGCTAATTAAGCCATAATAAGGTTCGTGTATATATATATCGCTAGTATTACATGTATGAGCAACTCTCCAATGATCCGCCGCGCATATGCATGCCGACCGTGCTCGTCGTTTCCTGATCTGTGCCTTGCTGTTCATTTTTTTTAAAAAAAAATTCCCACACGCACCACGCGCTCGGCTTCACTTGTGCAAGTTCGAAGAAATATCTGTGCTGTAGGAAGTCTGTTCTGATACGAAGACAAGAGCGTTACGATCGACGACGCGTTTGTACAGTCGTTGCCAAGTGCAATGAAGGTCCCAAACTCCTCTTTTGTCTTTTGGTACACCACGTACTGTATTCAAAAAGGAGTGGTCACTGATGCAGCAGGTACCGTGCTTGGTGTGCGACACACACCGGCACCAAGCAACCGCGCAGTCCGCCAAACGCTTCTACCTGCCGCGTTCCGATCCGCCGTTGGTTCCGCCCGAGGTGTCCGAGCCATGTCCTGTCGCTGCGTGGGCTCCCGCTTCGGCGTCCCGAGATTTTTTTTCTCACTTGGTCGGGCTCCTGGGTCTAGCCAAAATAGCCCTGCTCATTGAGTGTAAACCCTCTCTAAACCCATTTCACCCATATATTAGGAGAGAGTGACCAATCCAACCCTATAAATAGGTGGCCAATCCTTTCTGACCCGCCTCAACTGACTCGACGCGTTATTCTACCTAAGATGAGGAGCATAGACTCGACTCGAGAAGGTCACCCGAGATGAGGAGGACACTAATCCATTCTAATCCGCAAGATAGGAAAACCCGTTTCTTTATATGTACACACACTTTGTATTAGAACCCGCCCTGAAAAATCTGTTTGGCCCTGTCACGTTAGCAGGCTTAAGCCAAAACTCCAAACGGTAATGGTATGTGGCCGTCTCCATTATCTACAGCAGCCGTCCGTCCGCTCTGCATTGTAGTCCGTACGATGGCATAAGTCTATGCGCCGTCAGATTGCGCATGCGTCCCTCGGATCCACCAATGCTGCTGAGTGCTGAACTGCTGACGGCTGGCGCCGATTTGTCTTGGCAGACCGTCGTACGTCACCTGCATGCATCCACCACCACCCGACTTGCCCGGCCGGCTCCAACCCCAGCTCCAGCTCCATGCATGCACGCCGCAGGGTCTCGTCCGGCCGGTCCGCATGCACGACGCGCGAGTTGCTCGCAGTGCCAGGGCAGCATGCATGCAGCAGCACACAGACAGCAGGGATCGGACCGCAGCGGAACGAAGCGTGCATGTGACAGACACCTACGTGCACGTTACGTACCCGGGGTCCAGGTACGGTGCGCGTGGAGGAGGATCCGATGGATATGGACATGGCAGCAAGTGCAACCGCACACGCAGCGAGTGTACGTGCGCGCGCGTGCCGACACGGAGCCTACCGATGAGATGGTAAGCGGCCGGGGTGAGGTTGAGTTTCTGGTGCTGATCGAGCTGCCTTATCGGTGATCGACGCTTGCTTTGCTTGCAAAATAGAAGCACCAAGAATACGGAAATTCTGTTTTTTCTCTCTCTCTCTCTCTTTGGATTGGACCGCCCCCTCCGAAATTTCGAACGCTGTTGTCAAATACGTACTAAATTTTGGCCTGGATCTTTGCTGGAGTTGAGGAAAGAACATCATAATAATAATCAAGGATACAATATAATAAAAGCCCATATCGAAAGTGGTAAAACCGTGAAGAAACATGGCAGACAGGCCCAACTCGTCGAGAGCAGCACCTCAGCTCAGCTCGGCCTGAGTGTTTCTTTAGCGCACGGCCCAGGCCCGTCGCTCATTCGGCATTCTCTCTCCTTACTATTTACTTTGCTTCTTTTCACTTGTTTCTCAGCAACTCTTCTGTTCTCGACTTCTTGTGCTGTTGTTGTGCAGGGCTGAGGCCTCGCAGCCGCAGCATTTAAAGCGATGGAGGCCATTGGGTGGAGGCCACTGGCTCCGCCAAACACTGTGTATGCAGCATTGGCCTGGGCACCAGTTTTCCGTTCCCCTATTTGGTCGTCAGCAACTCAGCATCCAGGCATGGCATGCAGTGCAGTCTCTCAAACCAACGGTTCCTTCGTCTCGCCGCTCAAATTGATTTGCACTGCACAGCCAAACATAACACACCACTTCGATTTTCTTGAACGTCATAAAAATATACTGAATTTTGGATAGCAAAACATTAGAAAAAGCTCACCCTACTAGGAAATGTCTAAAATTCTAATTGTGGTAGTTGGTATACTTTGAATCCCGTCCACCTTTCCTGCTTGAAATTCTTGTGGAAGTCATGGCAGGTGGCAGGTGCGCTGGCACTAACATATATGCCTGGCTCAGCAACTCAATGATCCCTTGCCATGGAGCCTAACATAGTAACATGTCTGCAACTTCAACCTATTAGGGAGAACTTCATGACCTGCCTCTGAAATGTCAAAAGGTCGATCTCCAAGAAGAGACCAAGTTACGATTGATTATATCGTCCAAAGCGCACGGTATTCGAGGAGCATAATGTTTCAACGACATAATCATTCTCACTCTGTTCGCTTGAACTTACCAGCCAGCATCAGCCAGCCATTCAGCAGTGTTTTTCTCTCAGAACAATCAGCCAGCCAGCCGTACAATTCAGCCAGCCGAACAGAGTGTCTATCTTGCTGGGAAGAAAAGCCATGTGCAGATGCTGTGAACCAATCATATGATCTGATGATCAGGGTTTGGTCCAGACATGAGTGTTGAAAAGATCTGAACATGGATTTTGCTCTGTTGCAGAACAATAAAAACTTCACACTCAAAATTCCAGCCCTTCCTATCCAGAAAGTTATAGGATAAAAAAACACGCATTTATATTCCAATAAAAAAGTTTCTTGTTTTATCATGCCTGATTTAGTCCCTCCTCAGGCCAAGACATTTGATCTTGACCATTGAAATTTAAAAAACATGATTGGAAATAAGCACAGGAGATCTTAAAAAAAAAAAGAAATAAGCACAGGATGAGTGTGTGCAGTCGCTTTAGCAACTATTATTATGACAATCCCCGTCCTATGTACTTGCATCTTTCAAGTATTCTGTCGACTATGGAGATGTGCAGTCTTTACATACCACGTGTTGAGAGTTGAGACCCGGGACAGAGATTATGTGCAATTGCAATGCCGTTTTACTCGATTAGGGGCATGAATCTATTCTTCTTGTTTCTTTCACTCTTCTCCTTATCAGAGATGGATAGAGAAGAATGTCTGTTTGCCACCTAGCTGATGAGAGCATGCGACGCCTGAAAACCTGGAGGGCCGCAGGAGACGGTGCTGACTCCACACAGGAGTAGCATACGCTGCCTGAATATTGAACAATCTATATTGAGTTGCGCCTTTGTGAACCCTGAAAGTGCTGTTTGTCAACCAAAGCACATGGGCACCAATCATGTCAGGAAACTGTTCAGAGGCGTGTTAGTCATATATATCCAGCCTCAGCATCAGTCCTTTGGGTAGGCTACATATTTAGAACTTGCATGGCCACTCAAATTGCCGTAGCTCATACGCTGCTGCTGGTGCTGATGAAAGGGCTACTGTCACTCGCTCTATGAACATGTAAAGTTAACTATATCCAGTTTTTTTTTTCATTAGGATGTATGCTTATCTGAAAATGAGGATGTATGCTTATCTGAAAATTACTGGAACTGTATGTGGATTATTGGTGTTCTATAGACAAGAAAAGGGCCAATTCAAGTTCGGTGCATTCAGTTTTGCCGCCGCGGATATTTTCTTATAGACAAGAAAATAATTGGTGTAACGAAGAAGTGCATGCCTGTGCTACCACCTGTTGGATTGTTAGTGTGGAAAGGAAAATCTCTGGTGCCCACTCGTCGAAACATCAGCTGCTTAATTATAGGTTGCTTAATCCGCCGGCGAATGACTGAAATTATATATGTGACGCTGAATTGAAAGGGCAGATAAGTATTATATCAGGCAAGCTGCAGACATTACACACTCCCATCTTTTCCCCACGTATGTTGTGGCCTGCACGTTGTCGCATGGCATCCAAAAGTAGTAGAATCTGCGGCCTGAGTACTGTCCAAGCATTCTTTCTCATGGGCATCCGCTACTACCTTCGCTATATCCTTTATTTGTGGATCTGGGCGTACCATCACGGTGTCAACTGACAATATTTAACATTAGCCATATGCCCATATCCTAATGCGAATCATTACATGTATAACAAAAACATGACAACAATATAAGAACAGATATAAAAAAGGCCTGAAATTTACATTCTCTTATTAAGAAAGAAAGAGTGGACACCTAGGCTTCAAAGCCCGGGCTGAGGAGTTGACAGCACCTTCTACCGATTGAGCAAGCACTTCCATTCCTTAGTCGTTACCTTCATTTATTACTACTCTAAGTTCTCTTGTTTATACTAAACACTTGTTAATTGCGCAGTCGGACAGATCTAATCAACTCTTTGTTGAAGATGGGGTACTTACGGAATTTTCCTGACTGATGACTAATTCTCTGTCTGATATGAGAATAGGATCGAGTAAGATATGAGCCTGTTGTCTCAATGATTGCATGTTTTCAGCCGTCTGAAGAATTCATATCCTTAATTATTCTACAGGTAGACTCCTCGATCCATCGGCACGCATACGTGCGGCGCACTAATGAGCAGTCCGGTGTGTGAGCATCCGTCAGTCTTGTGACGGTAGACAGCCGCCAGGGCCAACAAACAACTGCCCCAGACCGGGGTCATCGTCTCATGCCTTCATTATATTTCAGCAGCGCGCAGCAAGTGGTGCAAGTTTTCAGCGTGATCATGATCTAACCAACGGGCCTTAATCAATTGCACAATTTCAAATAGGCAACCTGAGGGATAAATATTGCAACTATGATAGAAGTGAGATAACAAATTATATAATATGTTCACTATTTCTTGCCAAACTGTTTTTTTAAAAAAATATATACATTGCTGATTTTTAATTTCTCACTTAACCAAGTTATATTTGATGTCTTATAAGGAATTTTCTTTTGAATGGCAGACGATGAGCCTATCCAAAGAGACATTATGGATGATCTCGTCTATCTCAAGATTTATCGGCTCAATTTTTTTAATGTGCTTAGACGGGGCAAGATGCGCATGCACATGCCTACATGTATTGATACAGAAGTGTTTGTGTGCATATATGTAAGTGTCTACAAATACACTGTGTTTCTCGAAAAACAACAACATTAGCTATGATTGAAACCATATATTTCAGGCCCTTAAAAAAACTATAACAATTGCAAAAAATTTACACACTAATATGATTTTGATGATGTGGATACAACTTTGAGGTGTTTTTTTTTGTCCATGTTAACAGTAACTTATCATCGAGATCTTGTTTTTTCCCCTTCTCTGCCTTATTACGAACTAGGTTAAACCCAAAATTACTATTTTAGTATGAGATATCTCAACGACATGTGGGACCAGGACCAATCTGTCAATGTCACCATGACACCTATCATTGTCATAAGTGGAAATGATTATCTTGATTATGTTTGCGATTTTATCTCTTTCCCCCCCTTCTCTTCAACTCTTTCCTCATCTTCTTACCAAAAATCTATATGGCTCCAATAATATGGCAATGAAACATTTTTAAGTATAGGATTTACATACTTGTTTTGCAAGATATGTAGTGCAAATCTAAAGGGAAATGTAAACATGCAAACTTTTTCATTAAAGACACTTCTGTCATTTATTTTTTTTATTAAAAAAAGTGCACATATCCATAGTGCATCCATATATGTATTTTGTTGCAAAAGTTGACATTCAAGCTCAATCTAGAAAAGTTCCTGCAAAAATTCAGGTATATGTGGACTACAAATCTACGATACAAATTTGGTCTTCTAATGTGAAAACTCAATCCAGTAATCTGATCTTCTAGTGCACATGCACTTCAATTATATTATTTTCTGCATGATTTTTTCTAGATTATATTTGAATTTCAAATTGTACAACCATGCACAGTGAATGTAAATGGTTTTAAATTTTTTTCAAATGATGGAAATATGTTCTTTTGAGAAATCTACACGTTTGCACCAAAAATTTTGTCCCCAATTTATATATTTCAAGCATCTCTGAAGATGCATTATACCACAGCCCAAGCTATATATTTAACGTACTGTCCAACGGTCGGACGCTATAAGTATGGTCAGACGCTATAACTTATAGCGACGCCACTTATAGGGACCGGCCAAGTCGGATGCTATATACTTATAGCGACCTTCCGTAGGTCACTATACTGACTTATAGCGACACTCCGTATGACGCTGTAGATAGGTTGTGGTATAGTGATGTAAGTTGATGGTACTTGTAGTGGATTTAATCTTCTTCACCCCCTTAAGATCAAATGAGCGTGTTCTAAGTGTTTTTGTTTTCAATTTTGGTTCTAGTTCCTAGCGATCAATAATAGGACTGGTAGAAGAGCCGCTCGAACCCCGTCGCACTCTTCTCGGCCGACAGATTAGGAGTGCACAAACCGCGGCTCGATTGTGTGTAGTATAGGATTTTAATTGTGTTTATTGCTAGAGGAAGGTCGTGTGGTTGGCCTCCAGGGTGCTCGTTGGACTGTGTCGTTTATAGAAAAAAGTCTACATCACCCCCAACTATAGGGGCAGTGACTACTTAACCTCCAAACTATAAAACCGTCTGTTTTACCCCCTAAACTTTTCAAAACCGTTCAAATTGCCCCCTGGAGCGGTTTTGGACGGCGGTTTTGCTACAGTAACGACGATTTTGGCTTTTCCTTTTCCTATTTATTTTCGCTAAATCTTTGAAAAATCATAATAAATCAAAAAAATCATAAAATAGAAAATCTAATTTTGTTAGACTCTACATGAGTAGATCTACACATTAAATATATAATATAATATGCTTTAGTTACAGCTATGAATTATTCCAATTAATTACAGATAAAATTTGATTTTCTAACTAATTTAAAGCTAAAAAAAAATTTGTACTAAAGCATATTATATTATATATTTATTGTGTAGGTCTACTCATGTGGAGTCCAACAAAATTAGATTTTCTATTTTATAATTTTTCTATGATTTACTATGATTTTTTAAAGATTCAGCAGAAATAAATAGAAAAAGAAAAAGCCAAAACCGCTGTTACTGTAGCAAAATCATGGTTACTATAACAAAACCGCCGTCCAAAACCGCTCTAGGGGGTAATTTGAACGGTTTTGAAAAGTTCAGGGGGTAAAACAGATGGTTTTATAGTTTGGGGGTTAAGTAGTCACTGCCCTATAGTTGGGGGGTGATGTAGACTTTTTCCGTCGTTTATATGATTAATCTATTTTTTTTAATTACAATAATACGTACACAAGTCTTTTGCATAAAAAATGGCTCAAGTTGCTTTACAGCTAGGTCTAATTTAATTCATCTGATGATTGATAGCACGCAACAAACACGAATCGTTTTGTTCTGGGCTGCAATGGAAAAAAGTGATCAATATATTAAAATGCTAGACTAGAAGGGATGGGTATGATGCGGTTTGAAATTGATGCACAAGCTATATATTCTTGCATCATCGTGTATATATAATTGATTAGATGTTCCAGCCTTCCAGGTTCCCAAACATCTTCATTTTCCTTGTAACAGAAACGGCGCATCTAACGGTTGATTTCAACACCCCAACTACCTGTCGCTTTCTTCCACTCCTCTTGATGTCATGCACCTAGCGACTCTCTCTCTCTCTCTCTCTTCCCGGTCCCCTCTTCTGTATATATATAGCCAACCTGTGTTTACCCCTTTGCAAAAGGCATCCGTTCACAAACATCGTCTGAACCTAATACCCTCCGATCCAGTTTTGCTTTCGTGCTTCCAGCTGTGAGCTGAGCTCAACAACCATGGAGGATTTAGTCGGTAGCCCATCCTTCAGGAGCGTACTTAGCTGTAGTGAAGGGCAGGCTCAGTCAGGAGAGAGTTCATGGACCGATTACTTTGTGGATTTCATGTTATCCGAGGAGGAGAAGAAGAGACAAGCAGATGCTAGTTCGTACTGCGCTACCGAAGACGAAGGCAAAGACGGAAGTAGCCGTAACGAGGAGGAAGAGGAAGAGGAGGATTCCATGATCTCCGATGCCGCCTCTCATGCCCCATGGCCTACTGCCGCACTGCTACCTGGCAGGTACAAGGAGTTGAAGAAGCTCAAGAAGAAGCCTTTCAGCAAGGCCCTGGATCATGAAGGTTCCCTGGAGGATACTGCAAGCTCTCCGGTGAATAGCCCAAAGGTTGGTTACATCTTACAAATAGAGCATTAGTTTTATATTTCGGTTGTTAAAGTTAGACTACTTGTGATGTTAATTTGGCTCTTCTTGGGTTCCTTCTTCAAGGTCAGTGTTATGTCACAGCTGGAATTGAGTCCTAAAAGGAGGTGCAACATCAGGGACCTCACCAAGGTATATATGCTAGAAATTAATTCAACCTTTTTTTTTTCAAAAACATAAAGACAACCTTGAGCTGTACACAATATATATAGGAGTACTTATTTGGTCATTATTAGTACTGTTTGTTATTTATAGAACATCAATTTATTTCTTGGTTTCTTTCATTAGTAAACATAATAGATTCTCTTTTTGCATGAAGGAAGTTGGAATTGGCGATGATCACGGGGGAGAGGGGATGGACTATACAGATGCATCCATGGAAGGAGCGAGATTTGGTGATCAGAGTCAGACGAGTATAGCCCCATGTGCAGAGCTGAAGGACAAGGGGATTTGTTTGTTCCCCTTTTCCGTGCTGCTGCACTACCATGGGCCAAACTGAGAAATCAATGTATGAATGAACAGCATATGTAGTGTTTCACAACTTGCACTCTATGCATATATGTGGGATAAATACCAAAAAATGTGATACTGTGGATTGTTTTTCCTTAATGAAGATATATGTGAATATTAATATTATATTACTACTCGTACTCATGTGTGGTGGTTTCGTTTTCATTTTCATTTTGTCTACTCACAAGTATATGTTTTTTGAAGGCATACTCACAAGTATGTTAATCAGCTATTTGTGATTATATATATGTGTGTGCATGCATACATGCATGCATGGGCTATCAGTTTCCCACTATTTCATATATCCAAAATGTTATGGAAAACAAGGGTCAAAGCAGAGAGAATGTTTTCTTTTTTGTGAAATTAAGGAATTGTAGTTTTATGAATATATGTTCATACTTTACTGAGGTAAGATGCACCAAGGCAGATCCAATTTTGCCATGGTTATCCATCGGTCAAAGAAGAAATATTAATTTACAGGCAATTGAACAGCAATGGCTACAGAACTTTGTTTATTCTTGTTTTTTTTTTTGGTAACCTGTTTTGTTTTTTGATATTTCTTGTTATACCTTTAGATTTACCAACACACAATATATATTGAGTAAGGGCTTCTTCCTCACCTGTCACTTGTTGCTTCCAAAAAAACACCAATCGCCATATATATATCATCAGCGTGAAGATGCGGAGATGCCATTGGCCCAATGAATATACCATTTTCCTAAGAAAAATATATACTATTATCACTTAATCAGTATTCTTCACAAATGACCAACATGTATACAACTTGCAAGACGAACACTTTCCTAAGAAAAATATATACTGTTATCACTTAATCAGTATTCTTCACAAATGACCAACATGTATACAACTTGCAAGACGAACACTTTCCTGTGGGAACTGCAAAACATTCGGGCGCTGTATGTGCTAGCTTATTAGTAAATTAATTTCTATTTCTTTTGGAAATATATACCTTCACGCCGAGCTGTCACTTTAGTTTGATATGAAATCAAAGTGTTTTCATACCGACCGGTGCACTAGCTCATCAGCATGAATGCATGAGCAAATGGTCTATGTACCCTACTCTTGCCTTGGTCACTTGTGCGCATCATATTCAAAGCTACCAACCATGCATGACAGCATGAGTGGTTCCTGTACCAAAACTAACCAAACAATGCCTATCTCTCTGCATTTAGATTTTAGCTAGACATCATGTCCTTGCTTTCTTGTTCCCTCCTTCCATGGAAGTCCAGTGCTGAAAAGCTCAAGAGTTCCACAATCTTATCACTTAGTGATGATATTCTGTTTTTGACGATGAAGATATAGTGTGGGTAAAGATAAGAAGCTAACGTACACGCATGCATGCAATGCAATGGCATGCTTACGAACAGAAAGGGTGGTTAGCGAGTAGCTTTCAGGGCACAAAGTAGCTAAGGATCGACTGTTGCAAAGGATTGAAAAGGCTGAGGGACTTATTAACAGATAAGATAAAAGGCTACGGGCCGGGCCTCCTTGAATAACAGCTGCTTGTCTCTTCAGGCTATATGCATGCATGCACATTAGCTTCTACTGCATCATATTTGTATCTTTTATCGGTATTAATTAGGAGTCAAGCTCAAACATGAAGTCCTGATAGCTACCTATGTGTAGCTTTTCGTCTTAGCTAGATCCATATGCATGCATATGGCTTATCACGTTTCTGAACAATCTCCTTGTTTCATTACTGTCGGAACACATGACTAAACACGCCAATTAAGCGGTGTCCGGAGTGAAAAGAACATCCTACGTCGCCTACTAAATTCTGTATACATCACATGTGGTTTGTATTTGAAGCTACGGTTTTTTAATAATATAGAACAAGGTTCCAGCCACTACCATTCGGGAATGGTACATAGTTGATTTGAAGCTGCAGTTAACTGAATGTAGAAAATTCATATAGCAAAATAGTTGGACCGAGCAACGACTTCATTGATCTCCGAATAAAGGTTTGGTGTGAATCATACGGGGTAATGTATTTTGTTTTAGGAAAAACATATATAATGGTAATTTTGAACATACCGACTTCTGCTCTCTGCTGCTTTCTTTACATCTGAAAGGTTTTACTTCTTGTCAAGTACTGTTTCACAGACCATAAACATTTATTACATATTCTGGTGATTCTAGTTTCAATTAGAGGATGTCGTCCTACATGTATACTTTATCCTTTTTTTTTAATGTAAAAAGCTAGAAGCAGAACACCTAATAATAATAATCTTAAAAAGAAATAGCACTCCATACTCGTATGCATGATGGACAATGTTGGGTTCCATGCTACTGAAGCTTCTAACCAAAAGGTAGCACCGCTTCTTTTTAAAATTCTCGATGACTAATTAAGTATAAGCCGGTCCGAATTTTCAATAAGAGTAAGTACATTGTATACATCAACATACATATCTATCTGTGACGGCAAGTGGAACAAGAGAATAGAAGACTCCTGCTTTCAGGCCCCGCAGAGAAGTATAAAAAAAAGCAACGAACACAAGCTGAAAAGAGACACATCCATGTGCACAGCATTAAGGTTGTTAGAACATTTGAAGTACTATATCATATCATATCAAAGAATCCACGTCTTGGTGTTGGCCTCCTAGCTAGTGTTACTCAAATAGCGAAAAGCGCTATGTTCTTGCCCCGTGTACAGATATGGCCAATATTCTTAGGCCGTCCTGATAAAAATTGCGACAAGTTACAACATTTTTCAGGAAATAATTGATCCAAAAATTGATGGGTTACAATGTCAATGTTTCTCGAATATCTTAATTCTAAACCAGTAACTCGGTCTTGGGTGTGAAAAATGTACACTTCTACGTGGAGGACAATTTCTAGGTACGTGTCAATTTTCATTTCTTTTTTCAAATTTGCAGAAGATTTAACTAGTTGCAAGAAGTCTCTTGTCAACTTTTTTTAGAAAAATAATGATTGCAGTGGGTGTGCCTTTCGCCCTTTCAATTAAGCGGGGAAAAGAGGATTTATGGACAGAAAACAGCAATTAAACGCCATGCTCTTGTTAGTCACAAGACAAGAACAGCTATTTGTTTTTCCTCTATTAAAAAAAACAAGAGCATCTATGTGTAGCTCACATGCTTCGTTAGCCCTCTGTATCCTTTTCCTTTTGGTTCCTCCTTTCTCTTGCTCAAACAGGAATTTGGTACAGTTGACCTGTTGGATTGCAATGCTAGATTGTGTTCACAGGACAACCTACCAGCAGGCGAGAACTGTGAAATCGAGATCATGTAAAGCATCTTATAGTATGCACTGTTTTGAGCGAACCATGTCGCGTCGGTTGGATCCATCGCGCAAGAAAGTAACCATGTCGGTTGGATCCATCGCGCAAGAAAGTTGTTTAATTTGGCGCCTCTGGGGCTTCTTCTTCTTATTATTATTAATCGCCCACATGGCCACATGGTGACTTCTATAAAGAAAAATTTGCATTACTCAGGCCAGACTTCACTAGTTTTTTTTTTGACTGAATATAACATTTAGCAGAAACTTTCTGAGAGACTTCACTAGTCGGATGCATGATTGATGGAAAAAACGCACTACATATATCCTATCGGTATTATCAAAGAGAAACGATGCAGGAATATAACGCCGACGACTGGTCGCTTGTGATGTAAAGTGCACAATCCAAACTAAAAAATAAAATTGCGCACGTAAGAGGGTCGCTCTGTTGAGAGAAATATGGATACAATATCCTCATGCCATCATGAATAATGCAAGGTATGGGAGAAAGGGGTCTTTGCTTCCCTTCTCTAGAGAGCCTACATCGTATATGGGAGCCAAGCTCAAACTAGACAGACTATGATAGTGTAAGTTATCTTGTTTAGTTGGCTATATGCATAGAGTTTGGCTAACCAGAGATACTGAATCAAAATAGATTAACAAGTAATTGTATAATATTTGACTTATGTAACTACACTCTAATAGTCCTAACTTTACTTCTAATAATATCTTAATCTACTTTGAAATACACTAGTATCGATTAATAATCACTTGTTAATAGCATCAGTAAGAAAATATGCGCTGCACCATGCGAGCCAGGCGTATAGGCAACAAAACATGCTGAACTTGCATATTCTGGCATATACGGACAACCAAACGGTAGATACCATCTCCCCTTCGAGGTCGAGCGCATTGTGGGAAACGTCGCGCGCAGACTTCCTAGGTGCTTTGTGCGGCAGCGGGGCCTGGAGTCCAGCGGGAGCAACATGAGTGCCTGGACCGCTGGGCGCGTTGTACCGACGAGCGCCCCAGCCCCCAGAGAATGCGCCGACTAGCCCAGGGAGCTCCCGTGGCTGTAGCGATGTTGGCAGCAACGAGGTGAAGCCGCACAACCGCGTCGAGCTGGCTCTGTTGCGAGGACCCCGAGGTGTTGCTCTATTGTGTCGCTAAGGCCGACAGGGTCACTGGCAAATTGAGAAGGAAGAATATGTCGGGGCCATTGACACGATAGAGATATGACACAAGAGTATTTTAGATATCTTTATTGGTTAGGTCCATAAGTCAGAGGTGTAAAAAATCTAACGGAAGATAGATGAAATGATATGGATGGCAAATAAGTTCTAACTAATGTCACCTGTGAGAGCTCAACTTTTTAATGGCTCGTAAACAATTGGATCGTAATGGCACACAGGCTGTAAAACCCTCAATTAGAATTAGAATAGGTGCAAACACATGACCGCGAAATTATAATAAGATGGTAGGATTCTGCAGTGCAGAATAGTCTGAAAACCCGATGGGAATCACAAAGGAGAGATAGCAAGGATCGTTTAGATAAGACACTTGATTAATTAGAATTAATCATTAAATAAACCTCGTTCCTGTAGCGGACTAACAGATCGATACATGCCTCCGACTCTGACGATCGAGCTCATCGTGGTCACCGTCACCCCTTGTCAGTTTACAGCAGGCCTTCTCATCAGTTTACGAGTCCGACGACGCCTTCTCGGCCTCCAACTCGGCGCACAAGCGCAAGCGAGCGGTTTCCACGGAGACGGAGAGGTACGAATCTGCCCAAAACGGGGGAGATTGCACCAAGACGGCGAGACGAATCCATCTTCTGCTTCTCTCTAGCAACGCTCTGCGAAACAGCTCGTTCGGCGGCCTGTTTTTTCAGCCCGCTGGGCTGCGTCTGCTTGGGCTGTGTATCCAGCCCACTAAGAAAAAGGAAAAAAAAAAGGGCAGGCAGGCAGGCAGGCAGGCAGGCAGGCGAGGCGAGAAGTGGCAACTGACTGGTGCCTTCGGGGAGGCGAGGAAGGACACGAGGTCGGTGCGACGAGCCGACGACGTGTGTGCCGCACCGCGCGACGGTGAGATCCTTCATAGCACCGAGGCGACGGCGAACTGAAGCCCTCACAAAAATCTCACCTCTGTACCACTCCTCCTCGTCCTCCCAGATCCCTCCCTCCGAACCCCGGCGCCGGCCGCAGATCTGAGGGTCATCGGCAGCCATGATCTCCTCCAGCAGGCTCAAGTCCGTCGACTTCTACAGGTGCGCTTCCGATCCGTCCTCCCTAGATCTCGGGAGCACCTCCATCCATTCGGCCATTCCTCGACCTCTTTCCGGGATAGACTGGGACGGTGGTGCGATTCCCTGGCGATTGGATTGAACGAATATATGTATATATTACTAGATAGACTAGAATGGAGAGTGGTTTCGTCCGGTTGCGCTTGGCGGATTTTTGGTTTGGGCGACTTGGTCCTTGATGCCAGCGGCGTGTGCTTTTGCTGCGAATGCGCACTCTGCGTCAGCGATGGTTTCCTTTGTCTGTTTCTAGCTGGGTAGAGGCGAGAGATCGCACGATGAGTCGGGAATTGGTGTGTGAGTGTGACCTCTGTAATTGCACCCTCACTGTGCTTTGATTTGGTCAACGTGTTTACACTCTGGTTGGATATGCCACTCTGAATTCTCAAATAGAAGCTAGTTTGACAGTTTTGGATTAGAGAGGAGAAGCAGCCAAATGTTTCCATGGCGTTGCTTTTGTAGCAGAAACTCGCCCTTGCTAAGCACTGTATTTTGCAAGGCATGTGTCATGACGAAGTTAATCTTCACAAGTCACAATATGAGAGAATTCTTCTGTTTCTACAAGAAGCGTGATTATTCTGCATAAAAAAAGAAGAGAAAGAGAAGTGTGAGTATTCAACCAGTGACATGTATGTTTTCCAAGGACCAAGGATAATAATCCTGTAATATGACAAGTTCTGTTAAATCAAATAAGTGCATTTTATTCAGATTTTCAGACATAATACATCCATGCTATGATGAACTATTGTTTCAAAGGTCTGAACCATTATCGTTGTGATTTGAAAGTTGAGTAGCTCACACTGTTTAGTTCTTCGATGTATCAACATGCTATTCGATCAGAAACCTATTGTTATTCATGCCCATATTGTCTTTGGGATTAGGATACCCATAATTGAGGGTAGTATGGGTCATTTCTCTCTTGAGCAGTAAGCTTTTATTTGATCTACCTGTTAGTCCTTGATTTGGGAGTCCTAGGAATAATAAATTGGAGATTAGTTTGATTCAGAATGGCTGATTTTTACTGTTCTCTCCTCAGTTTCATTTTTAAGTGGTGAAATTCTTATTGTTAATGTGTATGTAGTAACAGTTTTTAGACTAATTGGATTCAGAACGACTAAATTTTTTAATTATCCTATCCTGAGTTTCATTTATAACTGATGGTTTACATGGTTTCTCTTTATCTTTCTAGTAGTGAATGTTTAAATGTTTTTTCATCTTACAGGAAAATACCTAGGGATTTGACCGAGGCATCACTATCTGGCGCTGGATTATCCATTGTAGCAGCACTAGCTATGGTGTTTTTGTTTGGAATGGTCTGTTCTTTGTTCCCCCCTCAGTTTATTCTGTAATCAGTTCCAGTTGTTGCTGCCATTTTTTTTCTCTAAAATATTTTTAGCACAAAAAAAGAGTAAAAGTCAGCATGATAGAATTGTTTTCATGTCCCAATTGGTGGCTTTAAACAAGCGTATGGAAAGGAATTGGAAAAATGATTGTTTATGTAGAATTGTAGATATAAGTGCATTATCATTTGATTTTGTAAGTATAGCTTACTTCAGTATCCTTTTTCCATTCCTCATATATGTTCTTTTAATTGATTCAATATTGCTATCTGTTTCACATTCAATTGACTATTGAGGTTAGAACATCAACAAGATGGGCTAGATTCTGAAGATAGTTATGACTTGGTGAGCTTCAAGCTAATGTGGTCAAATTTTGGTTTAGTTTTGTCTAATCATCGTACACAAAACATTGAAAGTGAAGGTTTAGTTACATTCTGTATCCAAAATATTCCACTTACTGTGGCATACTAAACAATGGAAGTAGTAGTTCAGTTACATTCTGTATCCTAAATTGCTTTGCATCCAATACATTCCGAGTTGCCATATTTAAATATTGCAATGCGCTTTACTTGCCAGCAGTTTGAAGTTGACCTGATTTCTCATTCAAGATCTGCGAGCTATATCTTTGTCAAAGGTGAACTTTAAGTTTTGATCTAAGACAATGATGATTTGATATTGCAGGAGTTGAGCAGTTATTTAGCAGTCAATACTACCACATCTGTGATTGTTGATAGGAGTTCAGATGGGGAGTTTTTACGGATAGATTTCAATATAAGGTAAGTCCTATAGCTAGCATTCCTCAAGTGCTGTTCAGTTTGGTGTTAAATATAGCAATATGATGATATGTGCCATATGGTTGGATATATTACACTGCTACGTGTTAACTTTCCATCTGGGTTTGCAATTTGTGGAAATTGGTGGCTTCCTAACTTATGATACTAATCATTTGATGTCATGATTATAGAAGCCAATGGAAATGCCTGCTTAAGACAAATAAGTTCATGATTCTGAGTAGCACAAAACAGTAAAGAAAATCATGTAACCTTACTGAATAACTTCTAGGTTTAAGTGATGAATCTAATCTCTTGTCTTGGATACCATACTGCCTGAGATAGCATGATGTATTGGAGAATCTAACGCCCAGGAAAACTGCAAATATTTGGGAGGATACTTATTTTTTCGTTGGTACTTTGTAGCATTGTATGGTTTAATTAGTCTTGCTGGTCTTTTTTTGTTTTATTGTTGACATTTCTTTATTTGTTCCTTTCTCCTTGGTTCATGTGGCTCTTTGTTGGTTTGATCTCTAGCATACACCAATTACTTGGGATGAAAGGCTTTGGTGTCGGGTAGGAATTTGGGATGATTTCAGCAACTGCTCTCTCAAATATTTACTGACCGCCTTTGTGTTTTGCAGCTTTCCTGCACTTTCCTGTGAATTTGCATCAGTTGATGTTAGTGACGTGCTGGGAACAGTAAGATACATCTTTGCTTACATGTTGTGTTTTATTTATGGCTTTTAGAATATGGCAAATATCTTAGTAGTTATCCCTCTGAACATCACATTATCTTTTTTGGTTTAACCTTAATTATCTATTAAATCCATATGCAGAACAGATTGAACATAACGAAAACTGTTCGAAAGTATTCAATTGATCGGAATTTTGTACCAACTGGATCAGAATTCCACCCTGGGCCTATCCCCACTTTAAATAAGCATGGAGATGATGTTGAAGAGGATCATGTGGATGGTGCAATTCCGTTGTCATCTCGCAATTTTGATAGCTTTTCACACCAGTAAGCATTCAGTTATCTACCAACCTACAGTCCTGCTTGATCTAGCATCTTTGTCATTTTGTATTTTGAAATCGTCAATAACCATTGTTTGTATTATTCTACTCATCAGTCATCACCACCTTTCTGGTCCACATTCATGTCGCAGTTTATATTCATTGTATCTCAATAATTCCCATTCTTTTGGCTAGATTCTTTATGGCAAAGCATCCTGTTCTTGCCTGTTAAGATATTTGTCACAGAATGTTTTATGGAGTATTTAACCCCTCTTGTATTTTTTGGGAACTTATAGCACTATATTGCAAGATGAATGCTAAAATACCAACAAAACTGTGACTTGCCAAAATAGCATCGGCTATGTATATGACATGTTACACATTTCGATGACATTTTAGCAGTCAAGTTGGTAACTTGTGGCATGGAGCCAACTTTTCCATTTCTTAATATTGCTTCAGTGTTCAGAAGGTGGCACCTAGCTCTGCCTAGGTGTAGGCAGAGCAGCACTGCCTCACCCCCAGGTGTTTTTGCCACCATAAATAAATAAAATAAAATAAAATCGCCTAGGCACACCTAGGCACTAGCAGCTGACCACCTGCCTAGCACCTAGCACGTTTTGAATTATTGGCTGTTGATACTTATCCATTTTCTCGAACATTGCCGATACTCATCCTTATTTTGTTCCTTTTTAGATATCCTGTTTTGGTTGTCAACTTCTATGCCCCTTGGTGTTACTGGAGCAATCGACTGGTCAGTATTTATTTCCTAGTGTTCTTTTTCATTTCTTTATGTTCACAACTTTCTAAGGCAACAATTACTGACTTAATGTATGGTACTGACGTACTGTGCAAGTCATCTGGACACAATGTACAGCGCAGAACAACAGATGCACCATAATGCAGTGAAAGCCATTGTTGTAATTTTGTTAATTTGATTTAGATGCTTAACCTTTTATGTTTTTATTCCAGCTGAAATATATCTGTGGTTGTGTTCTGTTGAAGTAAATGTTATATTTTTTCAATTTCAAATGTTTCTTGGCACATTTTTTCAGAAACCTTCGTGGGAGAAAACAGCAAAAATAATGAGGGAGAGGTAAATACTGTTATTCTGTATATGCCCTATGAGACTTCATGATCAATATCTTGCACTGCTAATTAATAGCCTTGTTTCTGATCATGTGCAGATATGACCCTGAAATGGATGGTAGAATCCTTCTAGGCAAGGTTGACTGCACTGAGGAAGTTGACTTGTGTAGGAGGTCTGTACCTATTGATACTTATTACACCAACATGATTTGATTGTGCATGATGCAATATGGAATGAAATCATTGTTGGTTATGTATAAATTTGTCAACTACATTACAAAGTCTCTGAATAAGATGGTATTATAATGCGAGTCTAAAAAAGTGACATCATGATGCCATTATGTTTCATAAAATTACAATGTTATATATGCTTCCATCTTGATTCTGTAGTGCTTTCCTTCTGGAACTAGTTGCATTGAGAACTATTTCTTCCGGTACTAAGCTTTAATCAGATATCTGTTAAAATTAATATGGAACTGAAGAAAGGTTCCATGTAAAGCTCATGCCTTATCTCTACCATTTATTTATACCACATTTGTTTGATGTTCTTTGTGTTGTCGACTCATTGCTTTGACCATCCGTTTTGTTGATTTCTGGCCTTGTTGGCCATTATGGCCTCAGGCCTTCAGCTTTGGACCTTGTTAGTCTCTATAGTTCCTGTAACCTTACTTTTGTTGTAAATAAAAGCAGTTTTTTTCTGTGTTCCATATTGTTGGATGAAAAGTGGGAACAGGCCAGGGGCCTGGTGCTGTTTAACCTCGCTACCAAACATTTTGCACCTAGGGTCTATGTTTCCCATCTTCATTAGCGATTGTCTGTCTTCATAAACAGACAGAAGGGGTGCCAGGCCGCCAGCATTATATATATTTATCATCTTTATCTATAAAGAAATGCTCTTTGGGCATCTGATTATTTGATGTTTCTTTTTGCTGGTGCCATATATACACATTTCAAACTGAACATATTGATAACTTATTAATTGACCACAAGAGAAATCTGGAGAATGTTTCTTTTTCTTTTCGCTGGAATATACTTTTCATTACTTCAATTTATCAAATGCAGACACCACATACAAGGATACCCATCCATTCGTGTTTTCCGTAAAGGATCTGATATAAAGTAAGCACACAGTTCTTCTTAAATTCTATTTAGATACTTTCTGTTTTGTTGGTTAGCATCTGGGATTTGTTTAGGTAGCCTTCAAGTATATATGCTACTTGGGCTGCAAACAACTGTTTTTTTGTTCTATATTTGCATTTGATATTTGCCTTAGTTCTATGGAAGGAACTCCCTAATTTTTCTTTGCACAGGGAGAATCAGGGTCACCATGACCATGAATCATACTACGGGGAACGTGATACTGAGAGTTTAGTCGCGGTATGTTATGCATCATCTGGTTTCAGATTCATTGTACTGACTTAACATCCGTTATAGTAATTATGATACTACTCCCTCTGTTCCATATTATAAGACGTTTTGGCCTTTTGAGATTCATAGCTTTTGGTATGCACTTAGATACACACCTGTCTAGATGCATAGTAAAGACAATGTATCAAGAAAAGCCAAAAACTTCTTATAATTTGGAATGGAGGGAGTATATCCTAAACATCATGCACGGTAAATGAAATATCCTTTAAGAGTAAGGCTAATAATACAGCCTGCTTCTGGATGTGTGGAATTTTGCAGCCCCATCTATCAATCCACTCATATAGTAGTTAGTTCTGCATGATTAATACATGGCCCACTAATAATACAGCCTGCTGCTGGATGTATGGAACTTTGCAGCCCATCTATCAATCCACCCATACATGGCCCACTTTCTTCTCACATTTTTTTTTTGTTCTTGAGCATAAGCTAGCTGTAAGCTTTACAACGCGCTTCCCTTCTCTCCTCTTTTTCCTCCACCTCAGCATGCAGCCCACCCACAGCCTGTTATTATACTCGCTCTATGAGGGTATGTTATCAATCGTTAGCTCTGAACGAATTCCTGTTGTAATGTTTTGAACCTCAGGCAATGGAAACATATGTTGCAACCATTCCAAAAGATGTTCATGTGCTTGCTTTGGAAGACAAATCCAATAAGACTGTTGATCCTGCAAAGCGCCCTGCTCCAATGGCCAGTGGTTGCAGAATAGAAGGTTTTGTGCGGGTCAAAAGGGTAAATGAGCCATGCTTACAATTACATGGATATAATTGTGTGCTAATGGTTGATAGTGTGAAGATGGGTGTCCTTCTGTCCTTAAAAATAACTTGTCCTGTTTACCAGGTTCCAGGGAGTGTTGTTATCTCAGCTCGATCTGGATCTCACTCGTTTGATCCATCCCAGATAAATGTTTCACACTATGTGACACAGTTCTCATTTGGCAAAAGACTTTCGCCAAGGATGCTCAATGAATTCATAAGACTTACTCCCTATCTTCGTGGATACCATGATAGATTAGCTGGCCAGTCTTATACTGTTAAGCATGGCGAGGTTAACGCCAATGTCACTGTAAGTCCTTAACATTTCCTTATGTTTTTTAATGAAGAATGTATGGTCAGCTTCAGTTTCCTTTTTGTGCTGCTACTTCTGGATTCTCATGGAATTACATAGATTTTGTTTCTTTTGTGCTATTCCTAGATTGAGCACTACCTACAAGTTGTGAAGACTGAGCTTGTAACACAGAGGTCCTCAAAGGAACTAAAAGTGCTCGAGGAATATGAATACACAGCACACAGCAGCTTGGTGCACAGCTTCTATGTTCCTGTAGTGAAATTCCATTTTGAGCCTTCTCCCATGCAGGTTCGCGAGCTCACCTTTTTAAGTTTTTTTGTATATGTTGTTTACATTAACAAGTGGATGATTCATCTAAAACGATTCACATTTAAAGGTCTTGGTAACTGAAGTTCCGAGATCCTTCTCCCATTTCATCACAAATGTCTGCGCTATCATTGGTGGAGTCTTCACGGTGCGAACACATCCTTACATATATCTTGATATCAAATTATCAATGAATCCAAATAAAACGTCTACTGAAAACTGACATGCAAATTCTAGGTTGCTGGAATACTGGATTCCATCTTTCACAACACACTGAGGATGGTGAAGAAGGTTGAGCTAGGAAAGAACATTTAAACTTCTACGCCGCTGCAAGTTTAGGCGGATGCTCTAGGTAGCCATTGTTTTGTTATACCTGGGTAGGGAATCATGAAAATCAGTATATGGAAGTTATGTTGAATTGACATTTCAAATCTGGGGGGTCATGAACTCTTCATATAACTAGGGATCACTTACAATAAGACAGTGGATCGCCGCTAGTGTGCCCCTGTGCTAATCGAGATAGATAAAATATTCAGTATACTCCAGTTATTGTGTCCGCGAGAACCGTTGATGTGCAAAGCAAGCTGCTCTCCCTCTTGAACGGGTACGTGGCAACGCTGCACGACACGCAGGCAGCTGTGCACATCCTGAAACGCTGCCTGGAACGGCAGCATCCCAGTGAGCACGTCCAGGATGACCTTGGCCGACCTTGGCTTGGCTGCCTGGAACGGCAGCATCCCGGCGAGCCCGTGCTCCTGCACGGGCGCCCCGACCGTCCTGACCGTCCACCGCGCCGTGATCGCCCCTGCCGGTGCGACCACCTCGCCGTGGGTGAATCGCGCGTAGTTCGGGTTGGGCAGCGTCACATCACATCGACGGCCAGGGAGTTCTTCAACTCGGGTGGGTGGACGACGAAGGTGGCGAATGGCGTGTGTACACTATACAGCCTTGAGCCTTCGCCACCACCTGGCCACCTGGGGCGGCCGGCCCCGTGAGCACGGCGAAACAGAGCGAGACAAGTGTAAAGGCGAGGATGATACCGGCGGTGCGGCCTTCTTGATTGTTGCCAAGCTTGCTTTGCATTGAGGAAGCAGGATACAGGAGGCACGCAAAAATGCTGTGGCGTTTCTGAATGTGTCATTCTGTGCGTTTGATGCTCATTCTCATTGTGACTTGGTGAGTTTGTGACGTGAAAGACGAGGGTGTGTGTTGGTACCTGGAAAATGTGGTTTGGTTCCAGCACCGACGGTTGAACGAAATGCTCTCGCGCATTGGTCTCTGTGCCCTTCTAACGTCCAGCATTGGTCGTCGCTGTCCATTCCCTGCCGCGTCGCCAGCCCACGTTGAGACTCCTGTTTGTCGTTTTGGCGGATGCCTTGATGCCGTCGTTCAATCGCTGTAAAAGAAAAATATTGTTCTATATCTAAAAATAAGCTGAAAATAGTTTAAGCGAGTCAACAAGCACTATGCACTACTGATGTGCGCTGCATAATAACTTATAAGTTTCATGCCAAAACGAAGACAACCAAGTTTATGGGAATAAAACTTGCATTAGTGAACAAAGCAGAATTCCTTTGTTGTCGAATTCTATTTGTCCTCTTCGTTCATGAAGACCATCAATGTCATATTACATTATTATATTGTTATTTACGTTGATATTAACAAGGCAGTAGAAGCAAGTCACATTCATTGATCTTGGAATCATTCTGATCAGAAAATAATCTCTTGCCTCTGTCACACAAAATGGTCATTTGTTTTGTTATACCTTTTCGTTAGAATATCATGGCCTCATTATAATCATACCATTTTAATATAATCATACCATTTTAATATGACAAATCCAAATGTTTCTTTTATTATTAGGGTAGAAATGTGAGAAGTTTACGGATAGAATGCTCCAAAATCACTGGCGTGTAATCATCGAAACATAAGAGAACATTAGACGTTTTAGAGCATTTAGTTTTTTTCATGGCCATGTTTTTAGATAACTATTTCACTAGAAAGTACAAGTGGAGCCAAGGCAATATAAGGATTACCACAAGACACAAAGAAAAGCACGAAACAACAAGAAAAAGCAAGAGGAAAGCCCTCGACCACAACAATTAACAACATACTGAACATAAGAAAATTAAATACAACGACGCAAAGGTCTAGTACAAAACTGGCTCTAGTCCCATTTGGAAAAGAGATTTAACTCCGGTTTCCTAAGAACATCTCCAAGAGTTTCCTATTTTTGGTTCCCCAAATATGGTATTTGTCAACTCCCAAATATAATATGAGGAGAGAAAAAAGAGTTAATCTCCAAGAGTTTACCATATTTCACTCCTAAAAATTAAAATTTGAACCCACCACTGTTATTTCTTTTCACGCGTTGTCTTCTGTTCGGTACTTGCCGCCGCTGGCTTCGAACCCTTTGTACGTACGCATCTACTGCCTGCCGTTGTCTTCCGTTCGGTACTCGCCGCCGCCGGCTTCTAACCCTTGGTACGTTCGCATCTACTCCCTCGCTGGCCTCCTCTTCACGCCGTGCACTTGGACATTGGCTGGGTTGACCATACCCCACGTTCTTGCAGGCAGCTGACCATCCCGTCCAAAGACTCAGTATTTATCTTGTTTGCCATCTATATGACCTATGAAGAAATCCCTTGTTCAAACCCAATTGGATGATTCATCGTCAGATGACGATGACTTGTTGATCTTGCCATGCAAATAAATTGACTTCAACTAATTTTAATTTTGATAAACGACGATCAACGATCTTCTGCTGCATGGTTAAGTAGTACTGCTGCTACAGTGGGGTCAGAGAGTTCATGTCCACTGACATTATTTTGTCTTCCTTTTCCATCAAGTCAGCATCTGCCTTTTTTTCTTCTATTGCCACACGCCTCAAGTCAGCATCTGCCTTTTTTTCATCTATTGCCATCCGCTTTTTTTCAACCTCAAGTGATGCCAAGAACCAATCATCTTTCTTCTTCTCTTTCTCTATGTCAAAATCCTCCTTCTTAGCCCACATCTTGTCTAAAGCTTCCATGCATGCTTCCCCTGCTCCTCGCTTTAGAGCTTCCTTTGCCTTCTTCTGACTCTGTCTCGTATTTCAGAATCTGGGGCTGCAATCTCAATGACATCTTCTGTGCTATTGGCTTCTACATTCCTCGGCGTGGAATCCGTGCCAGTCTTCTGTTTCTTCTTAGAGGCACGCTTCTGCTCTGCCATTTCTCACATCTTGGCCAGCCACTTATCTTGATCCTTCAGCTTGTTCCAACAATGCATTAGAGTGAATGTCTTGTTCTCATCGTCTAATCCCTTGAACATCTCACATGCTTGTGAAACCTGCACATGACAACATTGTCAATCCATATGCCGTCGAAAAGCAACCAAATAGAAGAAGAAAACAAATCAACGAATGAAACAAGGATAAAAAGCAAACCATGCAGGGAAAAATTTGCTGGGAGCAATAATTTGAAGAGATTGTACAGCAGTGCTCGACTACACGCAGCATACAAGGGCCATGTCGAATACTACACGCAGCATACAAGGGCCATGTCCACTGCCCATGATTGAAAAGGAGACTACGAGAACAACAACGAGGAGGAGCTGGGCCATCGCGGTGAAATCAGTTTAAATTACGGATCCATCTATATGAACTATGCAGTACCTAGCACCCACGTCCGGCCGGCAGATCGAAAGGCAACGGCCAGGCACAGGGCCAGGCACAGCACATGATCGATCACCGGCCGCTGGTATTTCCGTGACCGTCAGGCGGCGGCGGCGGCGGCGACGACGACGAAACACTTGAACCCTAGTCGATGTGCAGTCGTGCAGAGGTCAAGATCATCGATAGTTTACCTGAACAGCAGCGTCGAAGATCGTCCTCTCGCTCCGATGGAATCTGAACCGCGGCAGGCGTCGAAGGAGCCGCGCGCGCGCTCGTGGAGGAAAGTCGCGGGAAGACCCGCGGGAGATGACGTCGGCGCGAAAAAAAAAACACCGATGCGAGCTCTCCCAATGCGCCTATATTTGCGCACAACTGGAGCGGTTTTGCCAATTGCTAGAAGATGAGGAATGTACATGAGAAACTCTTAGAGATGATTTTTTCTCTTTTTTCCCAAATAACATGGATGGGAAACATATATAGGGAACTCTTAGAGTTGCTCTGACCGGCACTAGGGATCCAACTCCTTAGTCCCGGTTTTCTGTGAGGCTTAAAAAAATAATAATTGGAGTGACTTAAATTTAATGTCTCAAGCGTTACTTTGCGCGTAGCTTTCCACTTGCCTATACAACACACATGGTTTTGGATAGTTTTTATTTTATTTTATTTTGAACTAATCTGTAGATCATCAACCGTGCTAAAGGTTTACATGAGTCCCAATGGATTTTACCAACTGGGTCCATTTGCTTGAACTACTTTTTTTTTGACATGGAACAATAGTTTCCTTTCACAATAAATCCGCCGGAGTTAAAACAAGTCCTGCAGAATAGGGTGATCGGCTTGTAGGGGTTATAGCCTTAGAGGTAAAGTTCGCCTGCACACAAATACTAGATGTCTACAGTAGTGGAGTAGTTTATTTGTGAATTTAACAAGTTGTGATTTTGATCCTTTTGTCATTTAGACCTAAATTAAGCAGAGGTAGGAAACCACACTTCCATTATATTAAAATAAATCCAATTACAAACAGATTGAGTAAATTAAAATAATTGTAGAGGACCTATTATTTTTTAAAAAAAATCATAGAAGACTGATATACTCCATCTCTTTTAAATTATAAGTCATTTTAACTTTCTTAGAGAGTCAAAACATCTCGAGTTTGATAAAAATTATATAGAGAACTACAAAGATTTATCATGAAGAATCTAATGATACTTATTTGGTAGCGTAAATGTTACTCCTTCCATCCTAAATTGTAAGTCATTTTAAGAATATTGGAGAGTTAAAGCATCTTAACCAAATTTATGTAATAATATAATAATATTTATAATATCAACTAAGTATTATTGATTCTTCATCAAATATATTTTCATAATATATTTATTTGATGTCATAAATCTTTATATTTTTATCAATAATTTTGGTCAAACTTGAGATGTTTTGACTTTCCAAGATTCTTGTAATGATTTACAATTTGAAATAGAGGGGGTATTAATTTATTATATATAAATTTAGTCAAATATAAGATACTTTCTCTAAAAAAAACTAAAATGACTTGTAATTTACGACGGAGGGAGTACCCTTAAACACGGCCGTTGACAATTTCAGACCAGAGCATATTTTGATGTTCACAGAGGCAATATCTGTTCAGATGAGCAGAACCACCAGATATATATAGCTCGTTATTACTACCGGCCTATATGGACCTTGGAGGTGCACTCTGACGTGGCGTTGGCCGGTAACACATGCACGGTGACCGCGCACTCCACCTCCGAGCTCGCCCTGATCTTGAACGTGCCCAGCACCACGGCCTTGCCGGCCACCTGCGTCGCCGTCTCGAACGGCAGCCACCCTGTCAGCAACTCCACATAAAAGTAAACGGTGGCCAACACCTTGCCGGCGTTCACTTCAACCACGGCGGCGATCTTCTGCGTCTCGCGCGGGCCGATCTCCCCCGGGGGCACCACCGACAGGCCCACTTCTTCGCCGTGGTACCGCACCACCGTCACCACCTCGCCGTACCGGAACGCCGCGTAGTTCGGGTTGTTCACGGTGACGTCCACGTGCACGGTGAGGTTGAAGTCCTGGGCGCCGCCGCCGTCGCCTTTGGGCAAGAACTTCGCTGCCACCGCCGTCGCCACCACGCTGGGCGACCGCGGCCGGAGCACGGTGAAGTAGAGCGCCACGAAGATGACGGTGAGGAGGACGATCACGGCCGCCAGCACGCCGCAGCAGATCAGGACGGGCCTCCTCTTCGCCGCGGCGATGCCCATCGCCTCGCCGGGAAGCGGAGAGGAGAGGAGGACCGGTCCACTTCTTCTTATTGTTGTGTTCTTGGGGTTGGAGGAGCAGATCAATGGGACAAGAGGTGCAGGAGGGAGCGGCCATATGTAGGATGCGAAGTGGCATAGGAGTTTCAGCTATTTTTGTTTCTTTAGGGCCTGGTATGTGTTCTTTTGTATTCTTGTTAAGTCTGTCAGCTGTCCGGTGATCAGGTCGTCGTTACCCAGCTCAGGGCATTTGTAAATGAATACCACGGAGATTGGAGACTAGTGCCAAGAAGTTTGTTTTGCTATGGTTACAGCTTACACATATACTCCTATATAAGTACATGCTATATACACTTTTGAGTTTTTAAATTTGAGATCGTTAATAAGATGCTCGAGAAAAACAACATATTAATCATGCACCAGGATTTGTCACCATGATTTGTCCTGCTCTCTTTTTTGTCCCTTTTTGATTGGGATCGCGATCTGCTGCTTTCAATCTAGAAGAACTGAGAGTCGAGGTTCTGTAGCTTTTCATTTTTCAATCTAGAAGAATGAGAGTGAGAGAGCACCAGAGTCCAGAGCACACAAATAGGAAGAGACTCCAGACGGCCTATGATATGAAGCACCTTCATCGACGTCCACCAAGAACGACCCAGCATAGACATCGTAAACGTCTGGTCTTACCTTTGGAGGGCCGGCGCTGCTTCTGGCCTTGGTTAGCCCATGCAACGCGGCCGCGGGCCGCCTCGGCCTGGCCCATCCCTTTTTTTTTTCTCTCCGGCATTTTTCTTTTGCGTAAATTCTCTTCGGCAATCACAACAGCTGAACGGAACCATCTCAAATTCCGTAGTGGGAAAAGTGCAAGAAATACACCGTTTTATTCATAAAAAAAATCCACTCAAAAAAAAGTTCAACCAGAGTCACAAAAGTCCCGTACGTTCTACATGGCCGTCAACCATGGCCATCGACACACACACACGCACAAATCCTCCGATATCCGATCCTAGTGATGCTCCTGCGCACGCGGTGCAGCTTGACGGTAGTACCCCGGCGCGCGAGAGCCGCCGGAGCCGGACCGCGACGCGGCGGCGCCGGTGCGGACGGTGGACACGCAGCGGGAGCTGCTCTCCCCATGGAACACGTACAAGCGGACGAAGCAGACGACCTCGACGGTGACGGGCACCTCGAAGGCCTTGAGCACGAGCGCCTTGCCCACGACGCGCGCCACGGCGACGAACGGCAGCACGCCGGCGACGGCGTCGGACGCGAAGTGCGGGTTCTCGGCGACCTTGGCCCCGTCCACCACCGTGGGCGGCTCGATGTGCGCCGTGGACTTGCCGCCGATCTCGCCCGCCGGCACCAGCGTCTCCCCGACGGGCGCGCCGTGGTACGTCACCGCGCTCAGCTCCGCGCCGTACCGGAACGGCGAGTTGCTCGGGTTGCTCACCACCACGTGCACCCCCACCGACAACTTCAGCACCGGGTGCGGCAGCAGGCTGAACTCCTCGATGCTCACGTCCACCGGCGTCGCCACCACGCGCGGCGGCCGCGGGCGGTACGTCAGGTAGAAGGCCAGCGCCAGCGCGCCCAGGATCACCACCACGCCCAGCGCCACGCAGCACGCCACGCAGTGCGCCTTCCGCCAACCCTTCTTGCTGCTCGCCTTATCTTTGCTCATCTCTGCTCTGCTGCTGGGGAAGCTTACTCAGTACGCAGCAATATATGCGCCAATGGGCAATGGCAATGTGATCGATCGACCATCTGATATGCAGAGTTATATTTGCTCGATCGGCGTCGTCTTGTTGCATGGCAAGTGCTGCTTGCTTGTTGCATCGGTTTTTGATTTGGTGGTTTGGAATTCCGTGTGCACTATATTTTGATAACTGATTGCAGGTGAAGACGCTTTTATATATCGTCCATCTGCTGAGGTTAATTTTTTTTTTTGAGAGGTGCCGAGGCTAAATTATATATGCACGAACCGTTATGCACGGTACGTAACGATCGGTGTAGGATTTGGTTGTCTTGGGATGTGATTGTTGATGTAATCCCAGTAGGTAGGGCTATATCTTAGAGTAATCGTACTTGGTAGGTTCTCCCCAGGCCGGTTTATATATAACCAAAACCTTTTCACTAACATTGTCCCAACGGGTTGATTGCATGCCATCTTATTCATTTTATAACTCGTTTCAAACATGGATAATGCTATTGATATCATAATTGGTGACTACTTTCGGCGCCAGCTGCTCCCTCGCCTCAGCCGCTGGTGCAGGAGCTACCATAGCTTATTCGGGTGGGACAGCTCGTCAACAAGGACGATGACATGATGCCCATGTCACGCGAGATCGCAAGAACGGTGGAGGAGCGCCCGGTGTCACCTTCGGCACCTCACCAGCTGCAGTCGAGGCCACGGCGCCAGCTCCCTCACAACCGGAGCCACGACGCCAGTGATGGTCTCATGTGAGCTGCGGACACCACCCCCACGCCCTATTCAGTGGGCTGCTTATTCGTTGAAGGCACACTTGGAGGACAGCCAACTACCAGGCTTAGGACTAGTCGACCTTACGTTGGCTGACGGTCGTCCCAGCTCACCGTCGGTCAATGCCCACCTGACTGTGGACAACGATGACTCAGCCAAACGACGACTCGACAGCTTCACCGACAAAGTGTTGAGGATCTCGATCCGCGAGCCATCCACGCAGTTTCCTGCGAAGCCGGTGCTGCCGTGGCGAAGGAGAAGGGTTGCGGTTCAGAACTTGACCTGAGTACTTGCTTCCAAGCAAGGTGAGGTGTTGCTCATGCAGCGTATGGGCTATACCAAGGGCCCATCAACGCCTTCCGCATGAGAGGTTGAGGCCTTCGATAAGCTCTTCGACGATAACTTGACCGTGTCCAACGCCGAAGTGCTAGAGGCGCTCTTCAAGGCCGTTGGAGAGGGTTTGTCCACGTAGCCACGAAGACACATCGATTTGGTTGTTCCTGTTATGTAATATCGCATCATGAGGTATTTTGTTAGGTTGGTCCAACTATGTTTGTGTTTGGTCGACCACTTTTAGCGCTCAATAGAAACGCGTTATATGTTCGTCTAAATTCTTATTCTAAATATACAATGGTACACAAGTCTTTTGTGTATTCAAGAATTTTTTTTAAAAAAGTTACCCACGACTAAGTTAAAGTAAATTCCTAAACCTATTATATATAATACCTCACCTCTGCCCACTAAAGTTGAATCTAAATTTCATTCATATTCCTTATAGATGGTTAGTACTATTTTACTGTTAGGATAACATGTTGACTAGCTGTAATATCTCGGCCCGTTAAAAGCTTATTGTAGTAGTAAAATCAATTAATGTGGCATATATGTCACACCCAATTTTAAGGATAAAATGGGATGCATAAACTTATATGCGCCCAGAGATCAGTCACACACATAAGCCAACAAATTGCATAAATTGTATCATAACCAATGTTTATTATATAGCGAATAATATCAAAGTCATTACACAGCGGAAAATAAAGATAACTCTCGCGGTAGCTCCATAGCACAGGGACGTCGACTGGTGAAGCACAAGTCTAGTAGTCCTCTGGGTAGTCCTCATCACTATCACCATCTGTTACCCATCCGGGATTTTTAACCGAGTATTAAAAAATAAACAAGCGTAAGTACATGTCGTACTCAACAAGACTAGCATGGGTTATTGAGGCTCAAAAGGTTGACATGGTTTTAACAGCAGGTTGCTTTTAATTAATCATCTTTTATGCAGTTGGATAGCAACAAAAGAATAAGCCCATTCTCATGATCATAGTAAACATAATTAACGAGTAGCAATAAATAGATTTAGCAGCAAGTAAGTATCACCCCAAACGATAACTACTCCATAAGACGTCCAAGGCCGCTCGTGACCGTGAGCTCGGCTAGTATACCAGTTTTACACTCTGCAGAGGTTGTGCACTTTCACTATGAGCCGTGATTCCCAGTTGCTCGGGTTAATTACTCCCATAACACTACCAAGGTGAGTGAGCAGGGTTTCACTATGAAGTCTTTTAAAGTACTCCGTCTAACAAGTTAGGGCCGCTAGAAACCCGGCAAGCAGATGTAGAGCCCCCCTTCTTCGTGGCACAAGGTCACGCAGGTTATACACACTCGGACAGGAGCCGCACTATACCCGAGTCGGCAGGTCCCATCACGCCTTTCGGTAACCTCTAACAAGCTAGAAAAAGTACCCATACTTGATTAAAACCAGAGCCATGTAGCCCTCATAGTTGCACTGTCAATCCCAGTGTCATACTTATAGATCATTACCAAAGGTGAAAGATTTTGAGAATCACAAAACTATGCTCGAATCCCCTAGTTTCATGTTGCTAAAAATGCATCTTTTAATCCGTATTGCATATTCAATTAATCAGTTTACATGATCATGATATCATTAACGCACTAGCATCAATTACCATATGCATAATCCCATAGGTTGCAAGGAACAAGATAACAAAACTAAGAAGTAACTTATGGTTAACAAGGAAGACACATGCAAATGCAATTATTTATTTGGTGAATAGGACAACAAGGATGATCCATACTAATACTTGCCTTGATCAGCAAACTCCCGGTGATCCGGGTTGTCGAAGTACTGATCTTGATCACCCACGTAAAGCTCACCGTCTATACTCGATCGCCAAATCAACATACACACATCCAGAGCAATCATGCAGAGCAAACAAAGCTATTGATTAGAATAGTACACCAACATAATGAAAACAGTTTTAAAATGTTATAAAACTATTCTACTCGTTCCAACGATCGCATCGATATAAAGATCACTGAAAACGGATTTAAAATGGCGAAGTTATGAATTAAATAAGATTTGCAATAGAATAATAATTAATTAAATATAAACTCGAATTTTAAAAGTTAATATTATAAACAACAGTGGTACCATCAGATAGATATTTGAATTATGAACCTAACGCAATTTGAATCACTCAAATCGGAGCTAAAACGTGGAAATTATAAACGAAACGGTTTTTATTCCAAATCTGAAAATCACATAACACATTTTTATATATATATATATACCGCGGGGAAATACGTTTTCTAGTTCGGAAAACGTAAACTGGTGAATGCGCTTTGGACCGCGGGCATCAACATTAAAAACGGCAAGGGCCTTTTTGCAAAACTGCTGGCCGAACCGGTAAGGGCTTTTCTGATCCGTTGGATTCAACACCGACGGCCGAGATTAGAAGAGAGACAGGGAGGGTGGAGCTCCGGCCGGAACAGAGGCGGGGCGCGGTGGCGCCATTGCCGGCGATCGCCGGAGAACACGAAAACAGCACTAGGGGCCACCATTCGACATAGGGGAGGGCTCGGGAGAGAGAGGGCGAGTGCGCGAGCTCACCTAGGGCAGTTTCAGGGGGCGAAATCGGCTCAGGTTCTGCTTGCCATGGGCGGAGGCGGACGGCGAGACCTTGCAGTGGCGCGGCAGCTGTGTCAGTGTACGAATCGAGAAGAAAACGGGCTCGGCATGTTCGAGAGGTCGAGGCAAAAGTCGGTAGGGGTCTCCCGGTGAGGATGAAGCTCCGGGGAACTCGAATCGGTCGCGGTGGCGGAAGAACTCGGCGGCGGCTCTGTTCGTTGTTGTGGCAAAGTGGCAGCAGGTGCTAGGGTTGATGGCTGTGGACGGGTCGGTCTGGGGCTTATATACCCCTGAAAGCGAGGGATAGAGAGGTTGGATTCGGCGAGGAATCGGGAGATTGAACGGAGTCCCGTCCTCCGACGAACTCGGCCGAGTTCGTTTCGAAGTTGAGTCCTAGGCGGCAACAGATGGAACTGGAGGGGGGTGCTTACGTGCAGGACCCGCGAGTCGGTGACACAGAGCATGGGGTCGGGCTAGCAGCCACAGCAGGAAGAAAGGGGCGCGCGCGAGCTCCTCCGGTGCTCTGCTTCTGGCTGCTAGAGGAGAGGGAGGGGAAGAAGGGAAAGCCACTGCCAGGTGGGGCCCGATCGTCGGCTGCAGGAGGGAGGGGCAGTGTGCAGGCCTGCCTGGGCCGGCTGCTCTGCTTGCAGGTCGGCCTCGGCCCAAGAACAGGAAGAGGAGGGATGAGGGGATAGGCTGAGCAGGCCTCGGGCCCAGATGAGAGAAGGGAGGAGGTTTTCCTGTTTTCCTTTTCTATTTTCTATATACACTTTTCAAAAGGATTTTCAAATTGGGTTTTGAAATATTTGAACTCAATCATAAACCAAACAATACAAAAATACATGCTCCAGCATAAATGCAACAAACATGTATATGGCCTAACATTAATTTTATATCTCAATAAATATTAATTTCCCTATATTGGAATGATCAACTAATTGCATAATTAAATAAATTCCCACTATTTAAAAGAATGCAATTTTTCGGGTGTTAGAATATATGTGATTGTAGTTGGTGGCTTTAATACCACTAGCTTACAATCTTTCTCAGTCCAAATGTAGCATATCTAGATTAACCCTTTTGTACGAGGGAGGATTAGAGTGTAAGGGAGTGAAACACTTATTTGTTTAAAGTTTAAACTTTTGGCTACTGAACGTAAGATGGTTCAGGCAAATGCCAAAATAGAGAAGAAACCAACGGAAGAAAGTAGAAACAGATAGGCAGAGACCCGCACAAACAAAGGGGACAAAAAGAACAATGTCACTTGGATTCAAAGTAGGAATCCAGTGCTCGCTAGGTGCGGTCCAGCACGATAGAACTTGAGGTTGGATGAATCCATCATCCTCAGGCTCCTTCAATCACGCTTCATCAAGCTTGGGAGCAGGCCAAATTTTTGCAGCAGTTCTCATCGCCAAAAACTTAGGATTATCAATGGTCTTCAACGCCTACTCCTTGTCGACCTCGCCCTTGTTGGAACACAAACCTGAATTTTTCCCACAGCCCACACACCAATGAAAAACAAGAAAGAAAAGGACAAGAGCCATGATGACAGCAATGGAGGCGGCGCAAGTCTTAGGCTGTAAAAAGCTAGTGATTTTAAGTCAAAGTCTGGACTTATAAGGAAAAAGTACAACATTTCCCGTCAATTTCGGAAAAACGAGGCGACATTTGTGCTCCCACTTACCGCATTAAAACAAAGCGACATTTGCGTTCCTACTTACCACATTAAAATAGACGCACCTTTTTAGGAACAGTGCCACAGGAAGGAAGATCAAACGACGGTGGCCACGTAAGCAGAATGACAAATGAAGGAAACAACTCAACACCAGACATGGCCGAAAGTCCGGCAAAACAACTCTGCCTATATTTGAAGATCATCAGCTCAAAAGTACTCTGCAAGAGAACTAAGACAAAGGCCATTATTGAGAAACAACTCAAATGACACTAGAAAATACCCACAAACAAGTACACATCACAAAAACAACTTGGGTCTTTAATTTATTCAAAGAACCGGATACATCCTACAAGATTACGGACAACTACTTCATTAATAATTTATCAAAAAATACAATCTTTTAGAAGATAGAAGACAGTGTTGCAAAAATCGATAAGTTCAGCACACTGTGGTTCATATAATAGAGCATATATCCAAAGGCGGTTGGCCTGATCGTGCCTTTGATATCAATGGAGCTTGCTCTTCTTTCAACTATCCCGCCAAACAGCGCCTTGAACACAGGCGAACAAAGACGAGGACGAGGTGGTGCGCTTTCAAAGTGTCCTCCTACCTGGAAGACATATTGAATATGACACTTACGTGCAAATCGTAGTGAAGTGGTCGTCCATAAGACAATCCTTTTCGAACTCATCTATGTGTGCATAGAGGATGACTCCTCCAAGCAATCTTCCATCACGGTTTCAGGCTACTGTCTGTTCCTGGTCCGTACTTCCATGCTTACAAATAGAGCAAATAGACTAACAAATATAAGATCTCATTGATGGATGGGTATCATCAGTCATCATTCTACCTAAGGTTCTACAACCTCAAGAGGGCCAAATGGACTGACGAATAGAAAAGCTAACATGAGATTACAAATTTGATTCCATGTCATTAGGTTTCTTTAATCTACCCACAGGGCTAAAGGATCACCTACCACCGCGGTACTAACCTGCAACTAGTCCTATCACAAGATTTCTTCAACCCACAAAATGAACTAGAGACTTCTCTCAAAGCCCGGGGCTGCTCAACCTCACTAACCAACACTTTCATGGCTACGCCAAGCAAACTACAACGTACAACACCACTTCAGATTATTTGGAGTTAGAGGTAAGATATTTATAGGCCAAAAAGAGGGGCTTATAGACCAAGTCTATAGAATAGTAAACCAACAAACATGGTAATAAATGCTGGCAATATGTACAGGGAACAAAGCGTGAGGTCAAAACACGACAAGATGGTATATTCGAGGAATATTCGATTTTCCAGCTACCATGCATTTATTTCATAGATATCAAAAATAAATAAAAGGAGGTACATATATCAACAGAACAGAACTCAGCAAGTTCATGTGACTCGAAGGCCCAATAACAACCCGAAAGCTCTACAAGGCCCAACATATTCATCATACAAATTCAGACACAAAGCAGAAAAGAACTCGGCTTTGGGACGACTAAGCAAGAGAGGTCATGACAAAATTACATTCACACAACCAAAAATTAGTAGGAGCTCGACATTAGAGCCGATACGTGAAGCAGGACGCGACAAGGCAGAATTCAAACCCATTGTTTTCTCCAAAGGAAGGAGTGAGCAGGAAGGCCAAGTTAGTGGCACAAGACTATCCTGTTCAAGTAGGCTCGGTGCTACTCAAGCCAGCTACAACCAGTAACTAAGTCCTAGATCAATCCTACAATGACACAAGAAAATAGCAAGTTCAAGAAAGCATTATGCCACCGGAAGATTAGCTCGCTTCTAATCTCATTCATAAGATTTCCTTAACCTACGGAGAGTGTTGATGGTGGATAAGCTATAAAAATTTCACACTTTAACACCGTCAACAGCCTCGGTTTCAAAGGAAGAATAACATAACATGAACACATTTTATCCAATAACTAGATCCACTTGTACTCTTAGCCTTTGAATGCAGAGAAGATCAAACAGGACAAAAATGAGCATCTGGAGGCCACCTAAGTGAGTCGGCCGACCCACATATGGTGACACCATGCCATGGCATTTTAAAACAAGATCCATATCATCACAAAGGAGAAAGTAGAGCTCAAGAGGCCGACCCATGTATGGAGCCATCCTGACTCTGGTGACATGGCAAGATCCATGTGACACTCCGTCTAGCTTATTTCCACCTTTGGATTGAAGTTGTGCTTTCATTCAACGGTGGAAGATCAAAGCACATGGATTAAGGCGTGAACCGACAAGACCAAGACAAAACCAGCACATGGCCATGCTCTATGACAAGTGGGGACCATGGTGGTAGGCCCAGCCTATCATAGGGTGGTCGGTCGACCCTCCCTTGGTGGCTTCAGCCCACCGCCATACTCCACCGACCTTTGCATGCCTCCATGCAGCTGGCTCAATCCTGATCGTCCATCTTAAGTCGCTTTTGAGGCGGTATATCCAAGGGAAGAGAATGGAGGAGCACGCGGATCGCTGATGTGGCGCCCCTCTACTCCTCTCTATAAATAGAGGGAGCCTCCACCCTCTTCAAGACACAAGAAGCAAGCAAGAGTCAAGTGAAGATGTAGTTTCACTCTCTTAGTAGTAGTAGTATTAGTCTAGTGTGGGAGTTAGAGTTGAGTTGAGCTAAGCTCGGGGTCTCTAGAGTCGTCTTCTGGAGAGTCTGGTATAGCTCTACTTTCCCTTTTGTAAGACTTTACTTATATCAATATAATATTCTTGCTCTACTTTACTAAATCTTTACTTTGTGCAACTCTATATTTACTATAGTATTGTTATGTCTTGTCTTAGCAACATAATTGTCTTATATACTAGATTGTGATCCTGTAACCAATTATTGTGTGCTGTTCATCGCCTGTCATAGGGTGCTTTAGTTGCCTTGTACACAACTAGAGTAGTGAGAATTAGTGTAAGCTTGGTGCTTATACTAAATCTTGACTTTGATTACCGCTTGCTGCACGGATTGTTTGTGGGTATTAGCAGGTGGTGACAGCCCTGTCTAGTCATTGCATCCCACCATGTGTTTTAAGCAAGTTCTTAAAAGGTAGGCTCCCATAAGAGTATAGTCGCTTCGGGTAGAGGTTTTATCCTCTACTGTTTCGTCTATCCCTGGCTACACAAGAAGTAAGGTAGCAATCTAGGTATTTTATCTATTTGTTAAGGTTAAGTTTACAGGAGTAAAGTAAGAAATATAGGAGTCCTATACTCACTCGTTGTCCTCCCACCTATCTATACTCTACTAGTTATCTTTAGTTATCTTAGGCTCGTCTTGCTATCTTGTTCACTATCTTTCCTGTATATCGATTACCCCCTATCACTAGTTGTGCTAAGTTGTAGTAGACTTGAGGATCTCTCTTTTATTAACATTCCTAGCTATTACTTTCCCTTGGGATAAAATAAATAACGATACCTTGAAATACTCCTCGGTGAAATGCTACAACGGTATATTCTGTGTGTTTGCGAAATAATCCAACAGACATATGAATTACCCCCAGGCACTTCTGGCGCTGTTATCAGAGATAACCTAACACCCTATCTTTGGTGATTGCGCTATGAAGTGTCAACAGAGAACTAGTAGCCCTGGGGATGCCCAAAATCGAATAACTCATGGTTACAAAAGATACAAGATACTATGTTCAATACAATCGACGACCAAAGCCGGAGTATTTATAAAACAAGGGTAAATTCTTCAACAATTAAGGGCAATAGACAACAACTAAAGATCGAAGAGTACACATAGTACAATAAATCGAGGCAAGGTGGTACAACTTAAAACTAATACAATACAACCAAAAGGTGTGTCCAAAGTATCCAGTGCAAGTATAATAAGAAGGTACAAGATATTCAATACACACAACCAAACACTAGAAGAACAATAAAGGCTGCAAAAGTCCTTAAAAGGAGCCTACTTCCGAGTTCATTCTACAAAACATGCAAAAAGAACCCACGCTTAAGCTCGATGGTTGGAGAGTACACACCCGCAGAAGAGATACATCAATTTTTCTAGGATCATCGAAGACCCTCCAACTTTTTGTTCCAAATAAGCAAGAGGTTCGTTTGGGGGCTACACTCAGTGAGTGCACTTCTTCCATGAAAAAGTGCATATCACTCCTAAAAAACAACACATAAGGCTTAGAGAGAAAGTGCACAACAGACTCAAGGAAGACCACTTCAAGGTTTCACTAAGGAACTCAGAACAACCCTGCCATCAAAGTAAAGAGCGAGAGAAGTTTATGAAGCTCAACCACGAAATGCTCAGAGCCTTGTCGATATGGGATTCATAGGGTTTCTCATCGGAGTCCTTTCTAGGCTGTGGGCCCTATCCCAACCCATCGTCCGACAACGAAGGCACGGAACAGAACGTCACCGACTCCTAAGAGAATTGGGACGACCTATTCAGACTCAATAAGGAAAATATCTTCTAGGATTAGCCTAAGAAAAACTTCGTCTGTATTTGACTAGGACCAGAAACGCCCTTAGCCTCCTCTCCAATATATAAAGGGAGGCAGACAGCACCCTATGTAACAATCGCATAACACCATATCACACGATCAATCCAATGCAAAGGCTAATGCCGATTGGACGTAGGGCTTTTACTTGTTAATAGAGGGTCTGAACCAGTATAAATCGACTATCTTCGCATTAACAACCGAGTTCGGGAGTTCGCCGAAGCCTGAACAACTGCCCCGGGTACCTCCGTGGCAGGCTATCTGTCATAAAATATCGACAGGGTCCTGCTGGATTTGCTCTAAGGTGCTAATATATGACTTTGATATGCCAGGTACTTCTAAGCTGATAAGAGCTAGCTAAAGAAACCAAATATACACTAGATATGAAGTTTTTATTCATGAGAAACTATCATGGGTGCGTGCGTGCATGATGTGTGTGTGTGTGTGTGTGTGTGTGTGTGTGTGTGTGTGTGTGTGTGTGTGTGTGTGTGTGTGTGTGTTGTCTGTGTGGTTCGACTCATCGAGAACTAGCGGCGTGTAGATACTGGCATCACACATGGGATGACAACAACGACATGGATAAAGCGATCACCATGAGCATATCCAGGGTGCCAGGAGGTGGTTGTTCCCGTTGCAACGCACGAGCATGATTCTAGTATCTTATTAGTCGTGCAATATGTATGCTAGAGCTCTGGGTTGATCATTCAATGATAGGAAAACCTCATCATCATTGACAACATATGTTTATTTACAACACATTATCAACGCGACAAGCTCTACCTTTACGTCCGTTGTTGAAGCCATCCTCAACACTGAAAGTCTGCTATGAACTTCTATCCATCAGCGGAAGGAGGAAACGACATGAAAGATGTCGTGTAGCCACTCCTTCAAAGTTTGGCGCCATTTGGAGTACGTTTGGTTTGAGTTTTGGGTTTCTTTCTCCACCTTACTGAGCCCTAATTTGCCTGTTAAGTGGTCCTTATCTCTTGGGCTCATGTTTTATGTTTGTCATGCTATAATCTTTGTATTCTTTTACCACATTTCTTGTTATTTCGACGTGTCCTCCTGCAATTGATGAATCAGTAAAACTCGTGAAATTCATTAGTTATAAGTTTGGTGTTCATACAAGTTCATTTGTGTAATGTATGATGGTTGAAGATGTAAGTTAAGGACAGCCAACAAATGATCAATCCAAGTACGCATCGACAACTGCAAGAATCGAGAAAGTCGACTAAGCCTGAAACAAACAAATAAACAGGGCTTTGTTCCATTCTTTAATCTTTATCAACCGTGGAGCATCAATTCTAGCTTGTTAACTTAGAAGTTAGCATCAAACAGGAGAATATAGTCATTGACGTGACTAGCTCGGCTGTGCTTGCAACAACTTAATTTCCGGTCAGATCATGTCCATTGCTTGTCCAACGAAAAGGATCGCCACAGAAACAAATAATAACCCTCGGTTAGCCGAAGATCAACAGCAGATGAGCACTCATACGACAGAATCTAACATGGTTGAGTACGATATAAGTAATGGAGAGCAACAAAGATCTATCTTGCTATATTCTGCAATCTTAACAGAGCTTTTTTTATCTTAAAAAAAGGGGGTTCACTGACCCTGCTCTCTGTTTTCCTTTTGATTGCTTCCGTTTTGCTTCGGGAACCAGCTGGGTTGGAGCCTGTCTAGTCAGCTCTTTGCGTTGGAGAGCTACCGCATCCATTTCACGATTTGGTCGTAATAAACTAGGGCCCTGTTAGTCACATCAACATTGTGATACATGCATGGAGCATTAAATATAGACGAAATGTTTTCATGTTTGTACTTTTTGCATGTACATCACGAGACGGATCTTTTAAACCTACTTAGGTCATGATTGGATAAAAATTGTCAAATATAAACAAACATGCTACAGTGCAGAATTGCAACTGCAACTGGAATCTAAACACACCCTAGATCCTTCTTCCTCTAAAGAAGGTTAAAGCAGATTCTTTGATTTCAAGAAAAGAAAATTCTTTATCAAATTAAAGGTCCAATCATCGCCCAGAAATGAACTTGATGATGTAATGTACATGTGAGGGGCCAGGACAGACACTACTAGTCTACTACACACATGTAGGGCGCTGAGCAGCCCAAGAACCGCTTTCATATAGTAGGACAGACATGATCAGTTCGACAGTGCCTGCCTGATCATCTTGCAAACGCATCTTTTCTGCAGTGATCGCATAAACACCGGTCGCACGCCCGCCACGCCTTCTGTCGGTGAATTAAAGATGTGCACGGAGTCGATCGATCGGCAGGTCGCTTTTGCATGCATGATTCGCACGCACGCACGGACGCGTCATGTCATGTCATACTTTGGCCGCCGCGTCGTCCTCCTCCGGCTCCCCGTCCGCCGGCTGCACGGCCGCCGCGTTCTTCTCCACGTCTCCATTTTCGTGGCCGCTATCCGCCGCCGCCGCTTGTTGTTGCTTCTCCTCCCTGCTCTTGCCCCACAGCACATTGTAGAGGCCGGCGACGAGGAGGACGCTGCCGATAATGCTGCGCCCACACACACATACAGATATATGAGCTAAAGCATATCTAGACAGCGAAAGGACTGGAGAGATCATCAACTCGACATCTGTTGGGTGTCATGACCCCATCAGCTGGATCGATCGATCGTTGGCCACAACCACAACCAACCGCAACATCGTCTTCTTCTATGGGCGTGGGCGCTCTGTGACCTCGACACGGTGCCACTTGTGGTGGACGTGCGCAAGTCAAAAGGCGCACGCGCGATCGGGATCGCCGGTGGCGTGTGTGAGTGTTTGTGGCTAGCAGGCAATCAATGCGAATGCGACGGGTGTGGAATTGTGGGAGATGTGAGTGAGGTTAGCATTACCTCCCCAGGCTGACGTCCTCGCCCAGCAGAAAGGAGGCGATGGCCATGGTGAAGACGAGGCTCAGCGGCATCGACATGGACAGGAACACGGGCCCTCTCTTCTCGATCACCCAGATCTGCAGGTAGTACGAGATCGCCGCCACCACGATGCCCTGGAACCAAGAACAGCACGTACGCGCAGGGTCACTGACACTGACTTCGCCTGCAGCCGGCAGCAGCGACAGAGCGTGGCGTGGCGTGGCATGTTTCAGTTTACCGTGAAGAGCACCGAGGCGAGGCTGACGGGGCCGGCGAGCTTCCACCGCGGCAAGTCCCGCTCGAGGGCAAGCGCGATGGCCAGCGACTGGAGGCTGGCGAACGTGCACTGCAGCGTCGTGTTGAGGAGCTTGGAAGGGTACTCCAGCAGCAAGGGCCCCTGCTTCACTGTCCAGAGCGACCATATCACCACCGACGTTGTCATCAGGAAGATCCCCAGAGCCCACTCCCTGCTGGAATGATGAACCGAGGCGTCGTGCTGCTTCAGCAGCTGGTGGTGGTTCATCGACTTCAGCTGAGGGCCCTGGTACAGCGCCAGCACGATCACGCCGGCCACGCAGAGGAGTATTCCAGAGGCCTTGGCTATGCCGTGGACGCTCCTCAGCTTCAGGGTCTCCATCCTGCCGATCGATCCATCGCACAAACCAATTATTGTTAGATGCTACATACTGATCGATGAACATGGCGGCTGTAGTTGATTGAGATCGATCATTCAGTGCGTTACGACCTGAACATGACGGCCAAGATGAAGGCGACCACCGGCACGATGTTGAAGATAGCCGACGAAGAGGTCGCCGAAGCGTATTTCAGGCCAATGCAGTACAAGTTGATCGTTCCAGCCATCCTGATCCACAAAACGCAAACGGCTTCAGTGTTTCAGCGATCGGCCAGCAAGAACAGAGAACAATATATGCCTCGGCCAAAGCGCATGCTGAAATCGCAAACATACCCGTAGAAACCGTGAGCAAAGATCTTCACGGTGAGCCTGAAGGTCAGAGGTGGCGGCGGTCGCTTCCTGCAACAGCATACAACACCACCAGATGATGAGCTATTATCTTATCATTCATGGTGACTTGCAGATCAGAGCACGCACACATGCATATACAAATTTACTGTTTGCTAGTACATTAATTAACTGATTATTAGTGGAGCTGATGACTTTGGTCTCAGCTGACTTCGCCCTTGCAGATAAATGGGTACCTGATCTCAAGGAAGGCGAAAGGCAGCAAGAAGATGGCCGCGACGGCGTGCCGGTAGAAGACGAAGACGGTGGTGCTCGTGCCTTCGTTGAAGGCCGCCTTGGTGAGGATGTGCATCCCCGCGTAGATGAGTCTGATGAGCACCACCGTGGAGTACACCTTGCCGTTGCCGTTGCCGCTGCCCATGGTGGCTACACAACGCGCAATGATATATGGTGCGTCAACACTGCCGGTTGTGCCTTCTGCCTGCCCCAGAGCTTACTGCTTAACGCCGCTATATATAGCATACGCGAGGATGGCGAGCCAACAAAGTTCATTTGTGTGAATTGCCAAGACTGCTTGCTTAAATAAAGACGATAGTAAAGTGACGTGAAAGAGCGCGGAGGCTGAAAGTTCTCCGCATGTTCATGCATGCATTCCGGATAACAGAAATTTCAAGTAGCACAGAGATCAAGATTATAGGCAATCTTTTCTTCCTTAAAAAAATATCAAGTTCTTTTTTTTTGTTGCAAAATTTAGCATTACAAGTGATATATCTGCTTTTGAGACGATGGACAACATTATTCTTTTTTTCTTTCTTGAGTAGCAAAAAGAAGGATGGATCCCAAGTGACCACGATGCTTATATTACAAAACATTCAGTAGTGCGCTGGCCACAGATGAATAACCTAACTGCCACTTGATGAATAAGCTAAGTAGAACAGAAGTTTGTTGGATAAAGGTCTCTTAATCTGTGACATGGGTATGTTTATGGAAAAGCTGTTCATGTGAGAAGCTTCCCTGAACTCCTGACATTGCTTACTTTTTATAAGAATTCTAATCACGTGCGCTGCCGTGAAATATATTAAGGTTTTGCGATGACTGATTCTTTTATATATCAACAAGAAGTCTTTAAATAAAAGACATTTTTTAGCGAGAAATATATATCTCACTCGAGCAAAACTCTTCATTCCGTCACTCAATTTTGACCGTCCGATGCCACTGTCAACGGTTATGATGCGCTCGGCGCTCGGCGCGGTCATGGGGCTAGGGTGTGACGGTACTCGTGAGCGAGCGTTCTAGCTGCATCCCTTGCATGTCTGCTTTGCTGCATATGTAGTTTAAGCTACAATTTTTGGGCTTTTGGGTGTTGGCTTTTTAGTATTAGCTTGTGTGATAAATTTTTAGATTGTCATCACACCAAAAGATAGAAAAGGTGCTCTCGACTTGCTTTTTATGTTTTATTTCCGTTCCACATAATTCTAGCTTTTGAACAGCCAACTCAATAGCTGGGTTGTTTCTTTTAGCTTCTAGCTTTTAGCTAGCAGAAGCCATATAAAAAAGCTAAAACAAACAGGCCCAGTCGTAAGTGACTTGGAGATGGAATGATATGGGAGACTCATGCAAGACCTCAGACTTTGAGTCTTGGTAGTGGCATGCACATGAAAATTGTGTGACAGGCTTCTCTCAATGTTACTTTTTTCTATACATATCCTTATCCATTGGTACAAATATTTTGGAGTCATTACTCCTCAAGAAATATATATCATTGGTGGTTGGTACAAAGACCTCTAAAAAATCATTTGTGGGAGTCAAAGCATATTTTATAATATATCTTTTATCATCATAACTTATTTTTGTTTAAAATTTAGGTTTGCTTGTAAAGTTAATACCCTTCATTTACATAACATGGCCAGCAACACCGGCTCCACAATGAAAACCTAATGCATGTGGTCCTTGGCCATGCCATTGCACACATTATTTTACAAATATGAGCGACATAGGGAATCTATAGTTTTAAAAAGTACTCATGTGATAAACAAGAAGCAGGCGTTTGCTTAATACTGAGGTACGGTGTCGATCAAGCTCTAAGTAGTCATATATGGTGAACATCATTCACTGTTGAATCACAACGATGTGAAGTGACTTAAAGCTATGAATTTCAACATGTGTGAAATAGTTCAAGTACATGCCTAAGGTGGGTTCTTCTCAAGAATAATGAAGAGACAAAGATAGTTTCTACCATTGTGAAGGATAATTTAAATAAATATCATATGAACATATTGAGGCTCAAGTAGTTAAAATAGGCATAATATTGAATCTTAAGTATAGGTTTGTCAAATTTCAGTGTTTTTGTCATCAGTGATATAAACTGAGTGTTGTGTGGTAGGAGAAACTAGATGGTAGCACATGAGAAACAAAGTTTAGATAGGTTTGTTTCCCTGTGGAGGAGGTCCGGTAATAGCTTAAGTCCTACGTGTATGGTTGTATTTCTTATTAGTCATTTGCAATTTGTGTGATGAAATGTGCTAAAGTGTTTCCTAATGAGGCTCTGTGGGACGATAAATGTTTGGACGCCCGTGTCTATGGACTTCTACCCTTCTTATATAGTCTATGGGAGGATAGGGTTACAAGTTGGCTTCCTTTCCTAGTACGATGTGTTTCCTAGTTCTATAGCTCTTGTCTAGTTACTATCATATAAGCTACCAATTGGTCTATGCATGAATTGTCTATGCATAAATTGTCTATGCATGACACCCAAACATCAAGACGTTATCTATGCTTATGTTGGATTTCCTTGTGCTGCTTAAGGTCTCATGCGGAATAATGCTAATGTAAGGAACCAGTCACGCGGTATAAGTGCTAGACATGCTTTAGATTAAAACATGTGGTCGTAAATCATAAAAGCGAATGAAAGTTTTCTCTTTTTTTAAAATGGAATAGGAGGGGCAAAAACGTCCTACTGAAAATTTATTTTAAAATCATGAAAAAGTTCCAGAAGCGTACATCACGAAACAAAAAAAGGTAAAAAAGAAAATCAAAAGGATTACACAAAAGCTTCTAGACATAAATCTATTTGATGGTGCAACTTCTGTTTTGCCCTTAGAATAACTAAAGCAAATTCCTTTTTGAAGACCTGATGACTTCGTTGCACGGAGTGGCTAATACCCCTGAAGATTAAATCGTTTCTCATTGTCCAAATAGACCAGCACATTATGATTATGATGTTCATGAAGAAAGGGACTTGTATCTGCTATTTGAGTGCTTCCAGAATGCGAATGAAAGTATTGACACCAAAATATCTGCTTTTGCTAGACTGCATTCAAGAAGAGTCACCTGAAGCAAATGACTCTGTTTTGGTGGAATCCAGGAAAAGAAAGAAAGAAATAAAGAAATAAAATGTATATTATATAGAAAAAAGAATAATTCATCTAGTTGGAACCATTGTAGTAGAATAAAAAAAACATCCTGAGGATCAGACCACGCTGCCATAGCGTGGTACGTTGAAGAAAGATCGCATACATCCACATCCTTTGGAACAAGGTACTCTTTCTATATTGGTAAAAGATGACACTTAAGACAACAACACGATTTTCAACGCATGACTTTGACTTCATATTTCTATAAAAATATTTATTAAAAAATGATATATGTATATTTTTATAAAAATATCACTAGTACAGAGTAGAGATTTTGTCCCGGTTGGGAAACCCCTTTGCTCCTGGTTTCCCAACCAGGATGGCGGATGCGGGACTAAAGGAGTTCTGGAGAGGGACCTTTAGCCCCGGTCCATAACAATAACCGGGACTAAAAGACTGGCCAGCAGAGCCACGGGCCTGCAGTCTTCAATCTCGGTTTGTATTTCAAACCTGGACTAAAGTGTTTCTTTTTTTTATTTTGGTTCTTTTATGTTCTTTTGTTGTCGGTGTTCAAAATTAGGTTTTGAATACGTTCTACGCTGCTATATATGAATATGTACGCGTGTCAAAAGTATATACGAAATCAAATTATATATGAAATTAACTTAGACATACAATTTAAACCACATGTTCGAGTAAATCTTGACATACATGGGACCATATAATGATTTAGAAGTTATTACACACATAACTTGTTCAAGTGCTCTCAAATAAACGATACAAGGTACAACTACTACCTATAAATTTTCGAAATGTTCATTATGTGCCACAAGCAGCTGAGTGAAGTGTAGGTCGCCGATGTGGTATATGCATATTTCATTGATGTAGAGTAAAGTATTGAGCAGTGCACTCTCCCTTGCTTCACAACTACGAGCACAAGGTCTACTGACCACAGTAAACGGTGCTCGAGCAGGACGGCATTCTGGTCTCTTATTCGCAACCAGCTTGTCCTGAAACCTTTCACTTGTACGTGTTGGCCTTGCATGAGCGTAGTCCCATTCATACCCTAATTGATACATTGTCTAGTTTAGGATGGGTTCAAAACTGCACCCTGTGTATGTTAAGTCATAGTCCCAAACCTGTAATTATTCACAAATTACTGTATGTTATATAATATATATGAGTTAGGTATAAAGAATTTAAATTTGACTTACCACATTATTTCGATTGGCTGCGGCGATCCTTGCACAAAATCCCTGCGGGTCATGACTCATGTTTGCATTCATACATTGTACGAACAACGAGTATAGTGTAGGTAGAGTGTACTTAATGTTCGCAAGTTTAGTCACACATGCCTTGGTAGCATATTTTTGTGCAGCGTTCGGCTAGGGTGCCGTTCTACCGACCTCTGAGATTTGTACAACTCCTCTACCATGCCTGGCGGCGATGGAAAAGCCAATCCGACATTGTGTTAATTGGCTATTATCTACTTGAAAGGTTTCGACATTAACTGTCCGAACACCAAATTTGGACAGTGTTTCTTTCAGCCAAATAATTGGGTCAATTACCTACAATTAATAGGTGTTAATTATTACATTATAAACATATAGACATATTAGACAATATAATTACACAAACTTATTCAATTACTTACAATGGTTGGATAGGGCCAATTTGCTTTAACAACCTCTGGATCGAATCCAAAAGCATTTACATAGCCGCAGTGTCCAATCCTTTCTGGTTCAGGGAAACGTCCAGCCATCTCTAATTCATATATATATATATGATATATCAAAATCCATATAAGTTGGCTGTTGGCCAACAATATATCTGGAACCCTAAAAAACATATTTAGAACTCTAAACAAACTATTCAAAAACTTCATGTCAAAATATATAATTTCTTGTCCTATTCATCCGAATACACTAAGATATGTTTAAAGATCTCCCAGACATGATCAGTTAAGCCGTAAACAAAATGTAAAGAATTAATGTATATCACCAGGGCGCAGCGGGGAACGATGCGGCCGGGGTCGGAGACGGGCTCGGCCGGTGGGTCGCAGTCGGAGAAGGGAGCGGCGGGGTTCGAGGAGAAGGCGGCCGGGCCGTGGCCGGGCGCGGGCGGGCGCGGACACGGTACAGAGGTCGGAGACGGGCGCGGCCGGTGGGTCGCAGTCGGAGAAGGGAGCGGCGGGATCCGAGGAGAAGGCGGCCGGGCCGTGGTGAGGTCGAAGATGGCGGCGAGGTCGTGGCCGGAGGCAAGGACGCGCGAGCGCGAAGCGGCGGCTGCGGGCGACGATTGAAATGAAACAAAATGAACCGAAAAGATTAAAAGGGCGACGCAATATATACGCGTGCGACTTTAGTCCTGGACCCAGTTACAAACCGGGACTAAAGATCACCTTTAGTCCCAGTTTGTAGTGCGAACCGGGACTACAAACGGGGACTAAAGGTGATCTTTAGTCCCGGTTCGTAGCAGGGGCTGGGACTAAAGTCGATTTGGCGCCTTACAAAAGTGGGTTCCTAACAGCAGTTTCGTTTCCCACCCATGCAACCGCAACAACTGAGTTCACAGACTCATAACTCAGTACAAAAGAGGTTCACAAATACCGTAGTAAGTTCACAAATTATTCATCGAAATTCATGAGTTCACAAATACAAGTTCACAACAACAAGTTCAAATACACATCAAGTTCACAAATTTGACAACCATTGTTCAGAAGAATAAGTTTTCCGACAAACGACGACTGAAGGGAGGATCACATATGCATCAAGCACCGTCGTCCTTGGATGAAGTATCCTTGAATTCAGTGGTTCGCGCTTTCTTTGCCACATGTGTCTCGTCATCCTTGGTTTCAGTATTCTTCGTACCTACATATTTAAATGAGTTGTGTTAGGTATAATTTACATGTATAATTTACCAGTTGCATAAATAACAATTTTAGCTGAACTATAAATGTACCATTCTCGTGAAAATGGTTGGGTCGAACCTTCGAGGTCACCCTTTGGGGCTGCTTCCTGTGAGCCAACACCCAGGTCCAGAAGCAGTGAACCATCTTCTGAAGAAGGTGGTGTCTCCGGAACTTCTGTGGTGTCTCCCGGTGCTTCCCTTGTGGTGCGTGCAGACGAACCTTCTTCAGATGAAGAATAGCAGGGTCCCTCAATTAAGTAACATGTGCATCTCGTAATTCATGTTTTTTTATATATGTAAACCCACGTATGTAAACCCATGTATGAACTGTTTGTACCTGTGCCTGCTTGCCGATGATCTGTTCCTTATGCACCTCCATGTCCAGAAGTCCCCGCACCTCCGCGATCCATGTGTGGGTACAGTGTATATCGGATTCGATACGGAGGCAAGGCTGTAGTAAGAGTGACAATTGTTAGAATGAACAATGTAACATACACGCAACAATTCTGTTGTAAGTGCACCTATCAGTCACGGGACGACGGGCCTCCTGTTGATCACCCGGTGGTAGTGAATCTACAATAATCCAAACTGGCCATATGTGCATCATAAAATCTCCGGAAGGTGACTGTTTGCGGACTCCGATATGTGCAACTCTAGGTATAGTTGATCTTTGAGCATATGTGATCATGTGGATTGTGAGATCATTGCTATTGTATTGGACGTCGCGAACTTAACATGAGTTTACGAACATTTTAGGTACTACGAAAGGTTGCACAAAAAGATGCGATGGCATTCCATAAATGACAAGCTTGAGTGGTTCATAATATTCTGATAGTGATGCTGGTTCTACTGCTTGTACCATGGAGGTGGGTAATGTGGGATCCAAGCCAGTTGTAGTGGCACCATAGTCGGATGTACATGGAAGGATAACAAGCTCATGAACACCAACTTCGATATGTGATACACACATGATGGCATGTGCATCAGTTGGAGATGAGGCTAGCACCAAGTAATTTCGAAGATAATGCGAGATATTGTTTAGCGGGACAAAGATATGACACTGCTGCACCAGTGCTTCTTGTATCGCGGCGCGATGCATGAAATATGGGTGCTCATCTGGGATAGCTTGCACGGGGACCTTGATAAGTATTAAGCGGCCTAGCATATTAATAGTATGCAAGTTGACCTCATGTGCGTCAAAGATTGTCATGTAGTTACGATTGAAGTCCGCCATATCGTTGGGTTGCCGAGGTACGCTGATTGAGGCCCCAACGGCAGTTGTCATGCACAATCACAAACAAAACAATATCAACCCATAAATTTATTTTAAAAACACTGCTGTTGTTATTTTAATTTTTTCTCAGTTTCTAAACAAGGATATTTTCATAAATCACTAAATTCCTCTATTTCTCATAACTATTAAAAAAAGCTATATATGAAAATACAAGCTGTCTTCATCCAATAAAAGGTGCATTCTAGTTAAAAACTAATAAAATGGGCATTCTATTTAAAAACAACAACTATAAGCTTTCTTCATCCAAAAATACAGATTTTAAGAGAATATAAACTTAAATGGCCACAAATCAAGAAATGCACCACAAAAGATAATATGTTACATCTTTGGCTATTTCTAGACAATGCAATGACATATAGTAGTAAGGTGTGAAAATAAAGTTAGGTACCTTCAAAAATCGATGTAGGCCGCAAGAAATCGTGTGACGGCCGAAGAACGAAGTAAAAACACACAAGTGAGTGGAAGAACAGAGGTATGCCGGGGCTGAGGTGGAAGAAAGGGTGCTTGAAGATTATATACGAGGGGTTGTAGTCCCGGTTGGGATTACTAACCGAGACTACATGATCGTTGTTTGTCCTAGACTGTGTCTCTAACCGAGAATGGACACCGTCCGGGACTAAAGAGTAACCTTTAGTCCCGGTTACATCCACAGACCGAGACTAAAAGTCCTCTGACACAACAGAGCATGCCAGTATCCGTTGGCCAGGGACCTTTAGTCCTGGTTAGTGGATGGAACCGGGACTAAAGGTCTCTTTAGTCCTGAACACAAAAAAATACGGGACTAAAGCCTAATTCGAATGTTGCACGGAAGGTGAAACGACCTCGATTTCCACGAAGGGAAATCCACAGGCTCGAATTGTAATTCAACAGATTGCTTGGGACAATCCATGAAATTACCCATATCTCAGTTGACACCAGGATCCATACAACGATAAATAAGTCTTACACAAATATTTATTACATCGCCACACTGGCGGAATCAACAACCAGAGAAGCTTTAGAAGATGCGGAAGCGATTCATCCTTCACGGCCAACTTGAGTGTAGCACGCGACCCTATTCCTCGTCATCATCTCCCTCGAAGTCGTACTCATTCTCGTCACCTGACAGCAAATTTATCAGTACGATTTGTACTGGCCACGGAGCCCACCTATGCAGCATTTGCTTTGTGGAAAGTGGATGCAAGGCTATACAAGCAGACCTATAGGCTGAGGTTTTCCTATGCAGCTGTAATCAATGTTTAATTAGTCAAGTTTTATCACCAGTTAACACCATTTTCCCTTTTCCCATCACCACACCTCACATACACACACCTCGCTCTCATTCGACAGGCCCAACTCCCTCTCGGGCCTATCTCAGCGGCACACTACCACAACGGGTACACTGCCGGAACAATGTTATCCAGGGGGAGAAAAGAATATGCTCTCATCTAATAGTGGTTGCAGAAACATTAGGAAAGGTCCATAGCCAACGAGTTGACTTATGTATCGATCGATCAACCATACACTCTGCAGAGGTTTTACTACTCACAAGATTAGCCATCATCGATGCTGTACAATCATCTAGGCAGAATTCCGGGTGCTTGCTTGCCTAGGTCGGTACCACCCTACCACTCAGCCCTGGGATATTCCGGATCCAACACCGTCATGCTGAGACTGGGAGACGCAGCACCGGGCCCAACCAGTGGTACTGCGCATCTAGGACGGTACGGGAATCTCTCCATCCGTCACCGCCCACCCTTATCACCTTTCAACCTAGCAGTAGTGGTACCGCCCTACCAAGTAGTCCAGCCGTCTCCCGCCCATCAGAAGCGAGCGAGTAGCAAGGGAATCCAGATGTTTCCGGTCACTAGTCAGATCCTAGGTTGTGACCAAGCAGGCATCTCCACTTAGGGGATACTCTCCCCGTGCCATCACAGCACCTCCGTCCACGGGCTTCAAACCACCAAGGCTATCCCACCCGGAACCTCCTCAACAACTTTACCCGCCACAGGTATCTCGCTTGGGGATGCCCAGGTTGCACCCCCGGCACGACTTGCCCCATGGGCTCGTCTCACATCCCACTTGGTCGACATCAACCCTTACCACGCACCCAAGACGCACGCAGCACTCTCTCCCAGTGGTTATAATCAGTTATACACTGTCCCAATTCCACCACATAGCATATAGCAAGTAGTAAGTAGTGGAAGAGTAACAGTAAAATAAGCAGCAGCTAACCTAGCAGCGGATAGCAGGGTAAGGTCTTATCAAGGCAGGGAATTCAAATATACTACCATGCAACCAATCCATACATAATCATAAAGCGATAGCAACAATGTCATTTGCAATGCGTAATAGGATCTAAGGATTTGGTGGGACGTGGCACCTTCGTAGTCGTCTCCTAGCTCTTGGAAGTACTCGTGGTCGTCTTCCTTAGTCAGATCCTCCTCCGGCTCTGAAATCGAACACGAAATAGTCGCGTCAGCGACTCCTATAGAGTATTTCAGAAAAATCCAATAAAACAAAGAGCCAAATGCACTCAAACACAGTCTTAGATTGTAGATCTCATTTTTCTGAGAATTTTGATATATGGTGCGCAATTTTTGGATTTCGTATGAATAAGTTATGAATTTCCGAAGATTATCCTATTTTCTGAAAATGGGAAAACTGGTTGGTTAATAGGGGCAGCTCGGAATTGGTCCACGTGGCGCGCGGGTCCAGTAGTGCGGCGTGTGTCGCCTCATCAGAACACAAACCCGAGGGTCGCCCACCAGGTGTTCCATGCTGGTTCCCAGAGAGTTGCCGGAGTTGGCGTGGCTCGGCGTGGCTCGGCGGTGGTCGGTGGTAGCTCGGCTGTGGTTGGGGGTATCTCGGCGGAGCTCGGTGTAGCTCGGTTTAGCTCGGCGGGGCTCGGGCGAATCGGAGATTCGGGGCGCCGAGGGTGCCGCTATCCCGAGCTCTCCCGGGGAGGCTCGGGCGAATCGGAGATTTGGTGCGCCCGAGGGTGCCGTTCTCCCGAGGTCTCCCGCGGAGGCTCGGGCGAATCGGAAATTTGGGTGCCCGAGGATGCCGTTCTCCCGAGGTCTCCTGTGGAGGCTCGGGCGAATCGGAAATTTGGGCGCCGAGGGGGGCTGCTCTCCCGGGCTCTCCTGGTGAGGCTCGGGCGAATCGGAAATTTGGGCGCCCGAGGCTGCCGCTCTCCCGAGCTTTCCCGGTGAGGCTCGGGCGAATCGAAAATTTTGGGCGCCCGAGGGTGCCGCTCTCCCGAGGTCTCCCGCGGAGGCTCGGGCGAATCGGAAATGTGGGCGCCGAAGGGGCTGCTCTCCCGAGCTCTCCTGGGGAGGCTCGGGCGAATCGGAAATTTTGGGCGCCCGAGGGTGCCGCTCTCCCGAGGTCTCCCGCGGAGGCTCGGGCGAATCGGAAATGTGGGCGCCGAAGGGGCTGCTCTCCCGAGCTCTCCTGGGGAGGCTCGGGCGAATCGGAGATTTGGTGTGCCGAGGGTGCTGCTCTCCCGAGCTCTCCTGGGGAGGCTCGGGCGAATCGGAGATTTGGTGTGCCGAGGGTGCTGCTCTCCCGAGCTCTCCTGGGGAGGCTCGGGCGAATCGGAAATTTGGGTGCTGAGGGGTCCAGGGCGTCTGTTCAAGGCGGCGGTGTCTCTCCGGTGCGGTGGACGATGACAGGGCGGCGATGACCATATCTCGGCAAGACAGGGCTCGGCTATCTAGCGGCGGTGCCGAGGCAGACTTGGCGAACCTCGGCGGCCTTTCTCCGCAGCGCGAGGCGACCGGGGGTACTCGGAACGGATCTTAAGCGAGGCGGAACCTGTCGGCGGCGATGTCGTCGCGACTGTGAGGTTCCGGCGGGGCTAAGGAGGTCTTCTAGGAGATGTATACGCGTCCAGGTCTAAGGCGATGGTATACCAACTACCAATTTTGGCTACCGAGCTTTCCAAGGTGCTCGGTTGTGGCGGCGGCGTGTCGCCGACGACGGCGGAAAGCGGCATCGCGGCTACGACCAAGTATTGGTTCAATCGAATGCGGTCTTGTCAAATTGGTGAGGCCAGAGAGGCATACAACACTCTGGTGGCGAACTTAGCCATGGCATGACCTTCTTTTGGCTACGGCTCGCGGCGGCGCTCCGGTAAGGTCGCGGCGCACGCGGCCAGGGCGATTCAGGCTTCCTCTAGCGCTTAGATCCGCGTAGCTAGCTCAAGGGGGTCGTGGCCGTGCTCCACGACGCTCTAACCTATACGGTTGCTAGACGGATTGCTCGGAACGGGTGATTCGGCGTCGGAACGCGTCGGTGGTGAGCGCGCTCCGCCGAGAACGCGTCGTGCTGCGTTCTCGGTCTAGCAAGCTTGTAGTCCGGGGGTTTTGGCTGGTCGAGTGAGTGCATGGTGCAGGTGATCTTCCCGAGCCGGTATAGGCTCGTGCCTGCGCGTCCCGAGGGTGGAACGCCATGGCAAAAGCAGGGCAAGGTTCGGACATGGCGTGCGGTGGCTCACCGTGGTGTCGGTGAAGCTAGGATGGCGGTGCAGTGGCGAGTCGGAGCCGTGCAGAGCGATCGCAGTGCCGTGCCGCTCCTCGTCCGCAGCTCGGCTTCTCCTCCGTGTCCGGCTCCGGCGTGCTCCGCGGCGGCGGCGCTCCGGCAGCTTCTCCTCCTCTGCTCCGCCCTTCTCCTACGCTCTCTCTCTCGGTTTGGTGCGGTGTGCCGGTCTGTGCTGCGGTGGCGGCGAGGGGAAATGAGGGTAGGGCTTCGGGGTGCTCCAATTTATAGGCGAGCTTGGCCAGTCTCCAATGGCGAACGGTCTCGATTGCGCTCGGCCGATCGAAGGGCCGTGGCTCGAGTGGATCTAGGGCTCCGGATGGCGCGGGTTCGCTTGGCGGCCAAGAAAGGAGGGGACAGGAGGGGGACAGCGGGGTCCAGGGCTCTGCCATGCTGTCGGCTGTGGGACCGGGGTCACGCCATTCGCGCGACACCCCGGCAGGCGCGTCGCCTTCGTGAGGAAGAAGAACAGTGGAGGCGAGAGTGGCTGACAGGCGGGGCCGGGTTGGCAGCGAGCGCGAGCGCGAGCGCGTGTGTGCCGGTCGCGCGCGTGCGCTGCCGAGCCGCGACGTGGGCCGCGCGCGGTGAGATGAGGAGAGGAAGGTCGGGCGGGCTCGGGCTGGCTTGCTGGCCGAACTCTCTTTCTCTTTTTTTTTATTTTCAGTTTAGTGTATATATACATATATTGCCCATTTTAAATATTGAGTAAATACAAATATAAATTGCAATAAATCCCAAATGTAATGCATAAGTTATTATTCTATGTGAATGGAATTAAAATGCAAACTACACTCCTTTATTTACCAATTTCATAATGAAACCTATATGCTTGCACAAGAAAAATGGGTTTTCACAATAAATAAATGAAAAATTTTAATTGGTTGGGATTTTTAGATTGTGTGGATTTTTAGGGTTGTTACAGTCCTCCCCCCTCATTAGGATCTCGACCTCGAGATTCAGAGTTAACGTACCCATCGAAGAGGTAAGGAAACATAATCCGCAAGTCCGATTCTTTCTCCCACGTAGCTTCCCTTTCAGTGTGATTGCTCTACTGTACCTTGCACATCGGAATAGTCTTGTTTCGCGTCTCTTTGGTATCCCGTGCCAAGATCTTGATCGGATGTTCCTTGTATTCAAGTGTGTCTTGCAGGTCTAATGCATCTGTAGGAACTTGCTCCTCGGGAAGCTTCAAACACTTCCTTAATTGCGAGACATGGAACACGGGGTGTACTCCAGATAATTCCTCCGGTAGTTCCAGCTTGTAAGCAAGCTTTCCAACCCTTTTACAGATCTTGTATGGCCCAACATATCTTGGTGCCAATTTTCCCTTCACGTGGAATCTGACAGTGCCACGAAGTGGAGATACCTTGAGGTAGACATAATCCCCAACCATGAACTCAAGCTCTCTACGTCTCCTATCTGCATAGCTCTTTTGCCTACTCTGTGCAATTCTCAAATTTTCTCTGACCTGTGCTACGCCTTCCTCTGCTTCTACAATCTTAGCAGGGCCAAAGAAGGCTCTCTCTCCGGGTTCTGACCACATTAGCGGGGTCCTGCAGGGTCTCCCATACAATGCCTCAAACGGTGACATCTTGAGGCTTGTTTGATAGCTGTTGTTGTACGAGAATTCAGCGTGGGGTAAGCAGCTTTCCCAACTGGTCTTGTACTTTATCACACAAGCTCGGAGCATATCTTCGAGAATTTGGTTCACTCTTTCTGTTTGACCGTCAGTTTGTGGGTGATAAGCCGTGCTATAGTCCAGCTTGGTTCCGATGGATTTGTGCAAGGCTTGCCAGAATCGAGACGTGAATTGTGAGCCTCGATCAGATATTATGCTTGTGGGTGCCCCGTGTAGTCTCAGAATGTGGGTTATGTATAAATCCGCCAGCCGTTCGGCATCGTAGCCAATGCTGATGGGAATGAAGTGAGCGACTTTGGTCAAACGGTCGACTATCACCCAAATCGAGTCGTGTTTCTTCTCGGTGCGGGGTAACCCAACGATAAAATCCATCGAAATGCATTCCCATTTCCATTCTGGAATTGCGAGGGGTTGTAGTAGGCCGGCTGGTCGTTGATGTTCGGCCTTGATTCTGCTGCAAGTGTCACATCGGGCTACATGCCCTGCAATGTCTGCCTTCATATTCTCCCACCAGAAGTGTTTCCTTAGATCATGGTACATCTTGGCTGACCCTGGGTGAATGCAATATTTGGAGTCATGCCCTTCTGACAGAATCTCTTCTCGTATCGCTGAATCCGTCGGTACACAGATTCTATCCTTGTACCATACAGTTCCCTGCTCATCTTCTCGGTATTCAGGGCCTCTTCCCAGCTTCATCAAACCACGGATATAGTCTATCTCAGGACAGTTCTTTTGCGCTTCACGGATTCGTGAGGTGAGATTGTACTCGACGCGAAGCTCATTTAGCATGCCATAGGAGACTACCTCGAGCTGGAATGCGTCGAACTCTCTCCTAAGCTCAGGTGGCATAGAGTTGGTGATGAGGGTATGGCAGTAGCTTTTGCGGCTAAGTGCATCAGCGACAACATTAGCCTTTCCTGGGTGATAATGGATCTCAAGATCATAGTCCTTGATGAGTTCTAGCCATCTGCGCTGCCTCATATTCAAATCTTCCTGAGTGAAGAAGTACTTCAGGCTCTTGTGGTCAGTGTAGATGTCACACTTGTTGCTTATCAGATAGTGTCTCCAAATCTTGAGTGCATGTACCACGGCTGCAAGTTCTAGGTCATGAGTCGGGTATCGCTGCTCATGTTCCTTCAACTGTCTTGAGGCATAAGCTATCACTCTTCCTTCTTGCATTAGTACACAGCCCAAACCTTGCCGAGAGGCATCACAATATACAACAAAATCCTTGTGAATATCGGGCAGGGCTAGTACAGGTGTAGTAGTGAGCGTCTCCTTCAAGGTCTGAAAACTCTTCTCACATTCAGGAGTCCATATAAACTTGTTCTCTTTCTTCAGCAAGTTGGTCATGGGTCTTGCAATCTTGGAGAAATTCTCAATAAATCTGCGATAGTATCCTGCAAGTCCCAAAAAGCTTCTGATTTCTGACACATTACAGGGTTGTTCCCACTCTTTCACAGCTTCAATTTTGGCTGGGTCTACTGCGACTCCTTCTCCTGACAGTACGTGTCCAAGGAAAGCAACTTCCTCAAGCCAGAATTCACACTTGGAGAATTTGGCGTAAAGCTGGTTGCGCGACAACCTCTCCAATACGGTCCTCAGATGATGTTCATGTTCCTCTTTTGTGGCTGAATAAACCAATATATCATCAATGAATACCACTACAAACTTGTCTAGCTCATTCATGAAGACCTTGTTCATCATGTTCATGAAGTATGCTGGAGCATTAGTGAGTCCAAATGAGACTACTGTGCACTCATACTGTCCATATCTAGTGACAAATGCAGTCTTCGGGATATCTTCTTCCCTGATCTTCATCTGATGATACCCTGATCGGAGATCGATCTTTGAGAAGTACTTGGCATTGCTCAGTTGATCTAACAGATCATCGATGCGGGGCAATGGGTACTTATTCTTGACTGTGACCGCATTCAGGTTCCGGTAGTCAATGCACATCCTCATCGTGCCATCCTTCTTCTTGACAAACAAAACGGGAGATCCCCAGGGCGAAGCACTAGGCCTAATGAAACCCTTCTCCAGTAATTCTCCCAGCTGCTTCTTGAGTTCCTTCAACTCATCAGCCGACATTCTATAGGGTCTTTTGGCAATCGGTGCAGTCCCTGGCATCAGCTCTATAACAAACTCCACATCTCTATCTGGTGGCATTCCTGGCAACTCCTCTGGAAATACGTCATTGAATTCACAGACTACTGGCACATCTCTGAATGTCAGCTCTGTCTTATCCGCTTTAGTCTCCAGGGCACATAGGAGGGCTTGGACTCTCCAAACGCGCGGAACGTCTCATCGACATCTGAATTTATTAGGTATGTGCTTAATGCAGTAATTATCTTGTAGTGGTTTGTGTAGGAGTTAGATGTTTTCAACGATTTAAATGAATTAAAACATTTTTCATGCTATCCTACACTCAACCAAAGAAGCATAAAAATCCATAAGAAGCATAAGATCCAAATGTCACTCATCACATGGTTATTATTACATAAAGGATGTTCCTAGCTGCTAAGAAGATCGTGCTATGCGCAGATAGCCAAATGACATGATAACCCATGGTACCACTAGTCTAAGGGCCACGCAGGGTCCCATAAGCTACTGGTGCATAAGGTCAAGTACGGCGTCGGGTATGCGGCTGTCCTCTGCCTCGATCTCGTCGTCGGTCATGGTCAGGCGCTTGACATAATCGAGTGCTACTGCTAGCTCTGGAGTGGCCTCAATCTCCTGCATCCTTTGGGACGGACACGCTCTCAGGTTGAGCGTAGTGGGTGGTATGCGGAAGTCTCCCTCCCGGGGCTTCACCATCTCCAGTGGGGGAAGCGAACTCTGTACCTTCCGGACCTCAATAGCTCTCCTGGCGTCGGACTGCTTCCAAGCTGTCTCTGTCCTCCGTAGCTTGTCCTTTAGGAACTCTACCATCTTCACGCGGTCGATCAGAATCCCTTGGTTGCGGGTGGACTTGTCCTCGGCTTTCTCCAACTGCTTCTCCAACTCCTTGATCCTGGAACGCAGCGTGATCATCTCGACTACCCTGTCTCTGCTCCTCTGCTCCCTCTCAGCAAGTGCTCTCTCCTTGTCGTCCAGCCTCCTCTGTAATTCCAACACTCTGCTGTTCAGGTAGTCATTGCGAAGCCCAAAATCTCCTGACCTTGTCTCGCAAGTCGGCGATCTCGGCTCGGTGTAACTCATCACGGCGCTGCATCTCCAACTGCAAGTCAGTGACTGCTCTGCTCAAACTCTCCAGGGTCTGAGTCCCTTTCTGCAAACTGTCCTCGACCTCTGCCATGCGTGCTCGGTCATGCCGCCTCCTTTGCTCCAATGAGCTGATGAACTCGTCCTGCTCCTGGAGGTGGTGTGCCACTGTGCGTAGGCAAGGGTCAGTCTCGGCCTGAACGATCTGGCCGGTGTACAGAATCCTCTGGATGGGGTCAGGGTGCAGCTCCAAGGCCTGAGGTAGCAGACGGAAGTGGGTCCCCTTAAGGTACTCGTATGCTGTGTACACAACTGCGCGTAGTACCTTGCGGGAGACAGACTGTACTCCGTCCTCCACAGTCTCTCCAGCAGTGTAGTCAGTAAAAACCGGCATCCCTGGAAGGGTCAGGCTGACGGGTGTCTCAACTCTGGTAGTGACAGGTCCTTCAAACCTCTCAGCCTCGACAAGCTTCCCTCGGCTGAAGTACTGGATCTGGTCAGACGGTGCTCCCAGCTCCTCCAGCACCTGGCGTAGTACCATGGCAAATCCGCCGTGGTTCCTCCCATTGATCGGGATCTCGATAGTGCCGTCGTGCAGTGGACGAAGTGGTGGTCCAAGGCTGGTCATCTGCAAATTTTTCAAGAAACGGATTAGCAGGTCCTTGTATTAGATAAGCCATTGCATAAAAAGTGAATGCAAGGTCGGTAATATAACCGAAAGAGAGTCTGGTTTCCTATTCTAACGTCCATTTCCTATGGGTCTCGTCCTACAGTCAAGTATGGCTCTGATACCAACTGAAACGACCTCGATTTCCACGAAGGGAAATCCACAGGCTCGAATTGTAATTCAACAGATTGCTTGGGACAATCCATGAAATTACCCATATCTCAGTTGACACCAGGATCCATACAACGATAAATAAGTCTTACACAAATATTTATTACATCGCCACACTGGCGGAATCAACAACCAGAGAAGCTTTAGAAGATGCGGAAGCGATTCATCCTTCACGGCCAACTTGAGTGTAGCACGCGACCCTATTCCTCGTCATCATCTCCCTCGAAGTCGTACTCATTCTCGTCACCTGACAGCAAATTTATCAGTACGATTTGTACTGGCCACGGAGCCCACCTATGCAGCATTTGCTTTGTGGAAAGTGGATGCAAGGCTATACAAGCAGACCTATAGGCTGAGGTTTTCCTATGCAGCTGTAATCAATGTTTAATTAGTCAAGTTTTATCACCAGTTAACACCATTTTCCCTTTTCCCATCACCACACCTCACATACACACACCTCGCTCTCATTCGACAGGCCCAACTCCCTCTCGGGCCTATCTCAGCGGCACACTACCACAACGGGTACACTGCCGGAACAATGTTATCCAGGGGGAGAAAAGAATATGCTCTCATCTAATAGTGGTTGCAGAAACATTAGGAAAGGTCCATAGCCAACGAGTTGACTTATGTATCGATCGATCAACCATACACTCTGCAGAGGTTTTACTACTCACAAGATTAGCCATCATCGATGCTGTACAATCATCTAGGCAGAATTCCGGGTGCTTGCTTGCCTAGGTCGGTACCACCCTACCACTCAGCCCTGGGATATTCCGGATCCAACACCGTCATGCTGAGACTGGGAGACGCAGCACCGGGCCCAACCAGTGGTACTGCGCATCTAGGACGGTACGGGAATCTCTCCATCCGTCACCGCCCACCCTTATCACCTTTCAACCTAGCAGTAGTGGTACCGCCCTACCAAGTAGTCCAGCCGTCTCCCGCCCATCAGAAGCGAGCGAGTAGCAAGGGAATCCAGATGTTTCCGGTCACTAGTCAGATCCTAGGTTGTGACCAAGCAGGCATCTCCACTTAGGGGATACTCTCCCCGTGCCATCACAGCACCTCCGTCCACGGGCTTCAAACCACCAAGGCTATCCCACCCGGAACCTCCTCAACAACTTTACCCGCCACAGGTATCTCGCTTGGGGATGCCCAGGTTGCACCCCCGGCACGACTTGCCCCATGGGCTCGTCTCACATCCCACTTGGTCGACATCAACCCTTACCACGCACCCAAGACGCACGCAGCACTCTCTCCCAGTGGTTATAATCAGTTATACACTGTCCCAATTCCACCACATAGCATATAGCAAGTAGTAAGTAGTGGAAGAGTAACAGTAAAATAAGCAGCAGCTAACCTAGCAGCGGATAGCAGGGTAAGGTCTTATCAAGGCAGGGAATTCAAATATACTACCATGCAACCAATCCATACATAATCATAAAGCGATAGCAACAATGTCATTTGCAATGCGTAATAGGATCTAAGGATTTGGTGGGACGTGGCACCTTCGTAGTCGTCTCCTAGCTCTTGGAAGTACTCGTGGTCGTCTTCCTTAGTCAGATCCTCCTCCGGCTCTGAAATCGAACACGAAATAGTCGCGTCAGCGACTCCTATAGAGTATTTCAGAAAAATCCAATAAAACAAAGAGCCAAATGCACTCAAACACAGTCTTAGATTGTAGATCTCATTTTTCTGAGAATTTTGATATATGGTGCGCAATTTTTGGATTTCGTATGAATAAGTTATGAATTTCCGAAGATTATCCTATTTTCTGAAAATGGGAAAACTGGTTGGTTAATAGGGGCAGCTCGGAATTGGTCCACGTGGCGCGCGGGTCCAGTAGTGCGGCGTGTGTCGCCTCATCAGAACACAAACCCGAGGGTCGCCCACCAGGTGTTCCATGCTGGTTCCCAGAGAGTTGCCGGAGTTGGCGTGGCTCGGCGTGGCTCGGCGGTGGTCGGTGGTAGCTCGGCTGTGGTTGGGGGTATCTCGGCGGAGCTCGGTGTAGCTCGGTTTAGCTCGGCGGGGCTCGGGCGAATCGGAGATTCGGGGCGCCGAGGGTGCCGCTATCCCGAGCTCTCCCGGGGAGGCTCGGGCGAATCGGAGATTTGGTGCGCCCGAGGGTGCCGTTCTCCCGAGGTCTCCCGCGGAGGCTCGGGCGAATCGGAAATTTGGGTGCCCGAGGATGCCGTTCTCCCGAGGTCTCCTGTGGAGGCTCGGGCGAATCGGAAATTTGGGCGCCGAGGGGGGCTGCTCTCCCGGGCTCTCCTGGTGAGGCTCGGGCGAATCGGAAATTTGGGCGCCCGAGGCTGCCGCTCTCCCGAGCTTTCCCGGTGAGGCTCGGGCGAATCGAAAATTTTGGGCGCCCGAGGGTGCCGCTCTCCCGAGGTCTCCCGCGGAGGCTCGGGCGAATCGGAAATGTGGGCGCCGAAGGGGCTGCTCTCCCGAGCTCTCCTGGGGAGGCTCGGGCGAATCGGAAATTTTGGGCGCCCGAGGGTGCCGCTCTCCCGAGGTCTCCCGCGGAGGCTCGGGCGAATCGGAAATGTGGGCGCCGAAGGGGCTGCTCTCCCGAGCTCTCCTGGGGAGGCTCGGGCGAATCGGAGATTTGGTGTGCCGAGGGTGCTGCTCTCCCGAGCTCTCCTGGGGAGGCTCGGGCGAATCGGAGATTTGGTGTGCCGAGGGTGCTGCTCTCCCGAGCTCTCCTGGGGAGGCTCGGGCGAATCGGAAATTTGGGTGCTGAGGGGTCCAGGGCGTCTGTTCAAGGCGGCGGTGTCTCTCCGGTGCGGTGGACGATGACAGGGCGGCGATGACCATATCTCGGCAAGACAGGGCTCGGCTATCTAGCGGCGGTGCCGAGGCAGACTTGGCGAACCTCGGCGGCCTTTCTCCGCAGCGCGAGGCGACCGGGGGTACTCGGAACGGATCTTAAGCGAGGCGGAACCTGTCAGCGGCGATGTCGTCGCGACTGTGAGGTTCCGGCGGGGCTAAGGAGGTCTTCTAGGAGATGTATACGCGTCCAGGTCTAAGGCGATGGTATACCAACTACCAATTTTGGCTACCGAGCTTTCCAAGGTGCTCGGTTGTGGCGGCGGCGTGTCGCCGACGACGGCGGAAAGCGGCATCGCGGCTACGACCAAGTATTGGTTCAATCGAATGCGGTCTTGTCAAATTGGTGAGGCCAGAGAGGCATACAACACTCTGGTGGCGAACTTAGCCATGGCATGACCTTCTTTTGGCTACGGCTCGCGGCGGCGCTCCGGTAAGGTCGCGGCGCACGCGGCCAGGGCGATTCAGGCTTCCTCTAGCGCTTAGATCCGCGTAGCTAGCTCAAGGGGGTCGTGGCCGTGCTCCACGACGCTCTAACCTATACGGTTGCTAGACGGATTGCTCGGAACGGGTGATTCGGCGTCGGAACGCGTCGGTGGTGAGCGCGCTCCGCCGAGAACGCGTCGTGCTGCGTTCTCGGTCTAGCAAGCTTGTAGTCCGGGGGTTTTGGCTGGTCGAGTGAGTGCATGGTGCAGGTGATCTTCCCGAGCCGGTATAGGCTCGTGCCTGCGCGTCCCGAGGGTGGAACGCCATGGCAAAAGCAGGGCAAGGTTCGGACATGGCGTGCGGTGGCTCACCGTGGTGTCGGTGAAGCTAGGATGGCGGTGCAGTGGCGAGTCGGAGCCGTGCAGAGCGATCGCAGTGCCGTGCCGCTCCTCGTCCGCAGCTCGGCTTCTCCTCCGTGTCCGGCTCCGGCGTGCTCCGCGGCGGCGGCGCTCCGGCAGCTTCTCCTCCTCTGCTCCGCCCTTCTCCTACGCTCTCTCTCTCTCGGTTTGGTGCGGTGTGCCGGTCTGTGCTGCGGTGGCGGCGAGGGGAAATGAGGGTAGGGCTTCGGGGTGCTCCAATTTATAGGCGAGCTTGGCCAGTCTCCAATGGCGAACGGTCTCGATTGCGCTCGGCCGATCGAAGGGCCGTGGCTCGAGTGGATCTAGGGCTCCGGATGGCGCGGGTTCGCTTGGCGGCCAAGAAAGGAGGGGACAGGAGGGGGACAGCGGGGTCCAGGGCTCTGCCATGCTGTCGGCTGTGGGACCGGGGTCACGCCATTCGCGCGACACCCCCGGCAGGCGCGTCGCCTTCGTGAGGAAGAAGAACAGTGGAGGCGAGAGTGGCTGACAGGCGGGGCCGGGTTGGCAGCGAGCGCGAGCGCGAGCGCGTGTGTGCCGGTCGCGCGCGTGCGCTGCCGAGCCGCGACGTGGGCCGCGCGCGGTGAGATGAGGAGAGGAAGGTCGGGCGGGCTCGGGCTGGCTTGCTGGCCGAACTCTCTTTCTCTTTTTTTTTATTTTCAGTTTAGTGTATATATACATATATTGCCCATTTTAAATATTGAGTAAATACAAATATAAATTGCAATAAATCCCAAATGTAATGCATAAGTTATTATTCTATGTGAATGGAATTAAAATGCAAACTACACTCCTTTATTTACCAATTTCATAATGAAACCTATATGCTTGCACAAGAAAAATGGGTTTTCACAATAAATAAATGAAAAATTTTAATTGGTTGGGATTTTTAGATTGTGTGGATTTTTAGGGTTGTTACAGAAGGTCTGTTATCTACTAGTGTATATTTAAAGACAAATCTATTTATATAGTTTTCATATTTTTAAACTTAACCATTTAAAAATTATTCATGATTTATATTCCAATATTTGACGACCTTTTCTAAAACGTCATCTTTAACCAGTATGGAGGGAGTACATTGATTTTTCAATCTTTAGATCGTGCAGCAGCATTTGATCTGATTATCTAGTTGGTTGGAACTTGGAACAATTCATCCTCGATCATGTTTGTAACACTGAATCATTATTCACTTGAAGGAGTTTCTATTGTCGGATGGTGGATGGTGCTTGCATTCATTGATTCATCAGAGTAGGAGGCGATGGGGAGAGGTTGTGGTAGGCTGCCCGATGGTGGCGAGCGACACGCTTGACACACAAACAAGACGATGCTGACTTGTTGAAGAAGTTGTTAATCAGTTCTTAAAACCCAGTGAAATATATTTATTTGATCTTGCATTGCAGCCGTATGCGAAATGATTGCGTTCAGCCGCTTGCATTGGTACTGCCTCTATCCTGTTGAAAGTGTCATTTTTGACTTTTGACTTTCTTATTTGACCGTTCGTTTTATTTCAAGTTTTTATGCGAATAATAAAATAATTAAATCATTATTAACGTATCTCTAATGATTAAATAAGTTATAACAAAATAAATAGTATTTGTATAAAAATTTTCAATAGACGAACGGTCGAATAAGATGGCACGAAGTAACGACACTTTCAACGAGACAGACAGAGCATGGGGTAATAATGGAACTAGAATTCGCTGGAAGCATTTTTCTTGTTGGTGATAACAATTAATGAAAAAAGGTGGACTTGCGCATCAGGCCATGCGCATGATGCAGAAGGATCCTGTACACAGATGCAGATGCTGCTCTCGCTTTGTGAACTTCCCTTTCCCTTTATAGAAAGATGCACGACCACCTCGGCGCCTTTGCCGTGCCCAAATTAAAGCTGAACGTCCTTTTTCTATGCACGTAATTTACACACACACGCCAAAAGCCCAAAAGAAAGCATCTTGATCATGAAATGGAGCTAGAAATGAGCTAGTAACCGTAGGCTAAATGCAGAATATTTTTGCCGGCCGCCAAGTGATGAAACAGAGGTGTAAGATCCAGGACGTAAGCGGCGTACGTAGGTGTTAAGGTAACAAGGCACTTTGCAGCTAAACTTTTTTTATTTCTTTCTAGACGCATGCATGATAGCCTGCGAAACTAGTGTGAATTTGTTGTCGGGCCAAGCTGTTATAGTCTGACACTCTGACCACCAGAAACCATGCATGATTTGATGTCGTTTAGTGAAGTCAACGAAAGTCTTCCTCGCCGATGCTAGCTTGGCATGCCGTGTCCGTTCAATTAAAAGGAAACGACAAAAGGAGTAGAACGGCTTTGCAAAAAAGAGGTGAGAAATGGGGATAGGAAAAAAAAAAGCTTCTTTTGTTTCATTTCACATACATGACAGCTATTTGCCAGTTTTGCTAGATCAAACGAATTTGGCTTCACCACTTTGTGTCTTTGCCATCGCAAACATTAGCTTTGCTAATTTAGTATATTCTTCATCCTAAATTAGCACTACTATAAAAAAAATCTTTTAGGAGGCGTTTAGAAAAATTTAACCAAGGCGGGCACGAAGGATAACAGCCTCGGGGTTATTTTTTTTATTTACCGAGGCGGTTAAGAAAAAACACTTCGGTTAATAGATTTACGGAGGCGGGCAACCAAACTGGCCCGCCACGGAGGCGGTTTATTTTAACGCAACCGCCTCCGTAAATCATTAACCGAGACGGTCATCCTAATATAACCGGCTTCGTAAATCAGGCCCAACCCGTTAGCCTAACCAAAGCCCATTAGAACCCTTCTCCCGATCTCATATAAATTACAGACTTAGGGTTTTCACTCCTCACCCTCCTCCCACTCTCTCTACAACTCAGCAGCCGCCACCCTCTCTCCTCCGCGTGCCCCTCTCTCCCTCAACCCCCTCCCACCCATCTTTCTCTCCCCCTCCCACTCCCCCACCTCCTCCCTCTCTCTCCCCCTCCCTCCCACTCCCTCCTTCCCGAGCTCGGCGTGGTGGCCGGCCAGGGCGGCGCGGCGGCGGTCCTGCCCCGCAGCGGTGCGCGCTCCGGCAAGGGCGGCGCGGCGGATCTGGCGGCCACGGCGGCCAAGGAGGCGGGCGGCCCGGCCCCGCGGCGGCGCATGCGGCCGGCAAGGGCGGCACGTCGGCCGGACCCCGCGTCGGCCCGGCCCCGCTGCGGCTCGGCCAGGGCGTGAGCGGTCAGCCAGGCGCGGCTCGGCCACGGCGGCTATGGCACGAGCGGCCGGCCAGGGCGGCTCGACCACGGCGACCGGGGCGCGAGCGGCCGTCCAGCGCGGCTCAGCTACGGCGGCCATGGCGGCTCGGCCACGGTGGCCAGGGCGGATCCGGTTGCCGGCGACGAGGATGCGGCGGCGGCTGGATCCCGGCGAGCAGCTACAGTGGTGGCATGGTGGATGGGCTCAGCGGGCCCATGTGAATGGGCTCGCTGGGCTTGTCCATGGATTTTTTTTACGCTTTTACTTGATTTACCGTGGCGGTCATTCTAACCGCCTTGGTTAAATATTTGATTAATCGTGACCTTCACTCCGAGGCGGTTGGAAAACCACAACCGTCTCGGTTAAAGGATTTTGCCCGCTACGGTTAATATTTGTGTAGTAGTGTTATAGGCTGTTTTGATTATCTATGTACAATTTTTCTTGGTATACACATGGATATACATTATTATTTCTAAAATACTAAAACAAATATATATATAGTTTATTTGTAGCGGAGGGAGTCAATGACAGTGCAACTTTTGTGTTCTATTTCATTTTTGCCAATTTAGTTCAATTTTTGTCTTTTTTTCACATCCATGTCAACTGACCTTGCCCCTCATCTTTAGGCACGGACGTTCGGGCAAGAAGCTCGACATGACAAGCGCTCTTGTGCAGAGAGCACGCATCTCCTGCGCACGGGTGCTTTTGTGATGCTCAGGGTTTAAAATTTTAGTAAAATTTCATGAATTTTGATAATTTTGGCGGTGGTCGAAAGAAAATTCCCAAAATTTATAATACGTTAATAGATGTGCTATGACACTTTAGACTCATATTTTCTTTATTGTTTATATTGTATATTCTTCTACCCACTCATAAATCATGGTAATATTTGCGAATGGGCCTGTGATCCGATGTTACGACTGTCTAGTGAGACGCTACCTACCAAGGTTCAAATCCTCGTTGTCGCACTTTTTCTGAATTTATTCCAAGATTTAACGGCATTATGCTTTCAGTGGTAGGCAACGTTACCGTCGACAGCGAGGCGCCTGTGGTGACTTCATCAATCTTGAGATCTGCCGGCGCAGTCTTTCGGAGGTGCTCATAGGCAACGTTCCCGTCGACAGTAAGGCGCCTGTGATGATTTCGTCAATCTCGAGATCTGTTGCGCAGTCTTTCGGAGGTGTTCATAGAGATATGGTTTACATGCGTGTGTTCACAGGGGTGAGTGTGCGTGCGTTGTGAGCGTCTGTGTCTGTATTGTGTAATTCATAAAAAAAATCATGGTAATATTTATTTAAATTTAAATGCTTTTAGAAAAACATATTTTATTATGGGCAAGTCTCTAAAAAATTTCGATGAAATTCGCAAATTTTTGGGGTGGCTGAAATTTTTGTAATTCCAAAATTAAAAACCCTAATGCTCGATCCATGCAATTAGCGCATCTCGATCAATAATGCTACCCTCAGTTCACGCTGGAGCGAAGCTCTAAGAGAGAATCATGATATTTTTTTTCTTTTGTCCTAATTTTTCTTGGCCCCTGACCCTGATGAGTCGATATGCCGCGCGCTCCTGATGCTCACCATGGATATATTAGATTAGATGACATAGATGTGCTAAAATTATCAGTTTTGTTATAAATGCGTATGGGTCGTGTGTTCACATTGAAGTGCATTCCACGTCCTTGATTCAGATTTCTCTTGCACCTAAAACGAGGACCAAGTGTGGAGTATAACCTATTTTAATTTTATATGCCATTCGGTTGATGCTTGTTTGTTGTGAAAGGAAAATATTATTCTATGTCTAAAAAGAAGCTAAAATCTTGATAGATTGGAGCAGCCGAACTGGGTAAAAACTATAGCGGGATATAACATAACCTATTTCATTTAGCCGTTGATGAAAAACACTAGAAATTTCATCAACATAAATAAATACCCGAATAGAAGACACTTCATGCTCATTACTTCACCAGCATCATTCAACCAACCAACATACTCACTGCTTAAATCAAAATTCATATTTTATTCAAAACAAATAAATAAACTCAATAGTTATTCCTTCCTCATATATCATTCATTGAGTTTAAAGCACAATAGAGATGTACATATTCTAGTCATCTAGAATAATTAAAGAATAAATATTTGGCTCGGTCAAGATTAGTATTGCTAAAATTTAGTGCCTATATCAAATAATGGTACGTTTTATAGTGAGCTAAAGCGTCATTAGCTGTAATATAGAAAAAATTGCTTTAGCAACCCTGCTGGATGGACATTGGACAAACTGGGAGGCAGAAAACTCTTTTGGGTTGAGTAGAAACTACTGAACTACTTTACGCTAGCAACGGACATGTCAGCAATGACGGTAACGGACCAAGATTCGTGTGCCTAGCTGTTCCTCGAGAAAGCCGTGTATCTCCCACATCATGAACTCGTCGTTTCGTCCCCATCCAGGCATCCTTGTAGTTGTGTAGTATCATTTTGTTGTGTGTGCTAAGTGCTAACCGCGCTAAGGCATGCATATGCCGCATGCATATGATGAATGAATCTAACTAGCTATATCATGATTCATGAACCAACAAAAGCTGAAGGGGACCAATCGAGATACACACACATACACACAAAGATGCAAAGTTTAGGTCCAAGAAAAAGAGAACATATATGAGTCTATAACTACTGCGCCTCTAGTTCCTTCTTTCTAAGGGCGCACTGTACCAACAATCTATCGCAAATTTGTCTCGAAAAAGATGTGCATGTCTGTCGTCAGCCATTACTTGTGTAGTGTGTGCTACGGCATGACGTCATGCATGCATGCATCTCATGTGGTGATGAGAATGCATCAAACTTTTGAATGTAGGGATAAAGTAGTCAATAAATCACAAAAGCTCAATGTATTTTTTTTAATAAAAAAATACAAGGGGGAGAGGGGCTGATTGGCCCAACAGAGGATTGATCTGGTTCTAAAAAAATAAGTGCAATATAAATCTTAATATATGAAAATTGCGCATGCACTAGCACGGAAAGATTCAACTAAAAAGATCACACTAACGAGGAGTCCTACTAGGGTTATTGAGCTCCCCTAATCATATCCTTAACAAATGTTCACACGAAGAATATAGTCCTTACTTGCGGAAAGTAAATCTATTGCTAAACATACTCTAGCATGGGAGAGATCCTAGTCGTCACACAAGTATCTTGCACACAAACAAGAGCAACCATGTATAATATAAGCTAAAACATGTGTTGAGGGAACCCATATTTGTATGGGCCATGTCCCCTTAGAAGAGGCCCAATTAGTACTATTAGAGTAAAATTACCTACCCCTACTAAGGGGTCGCATGTAAATTACTCTTACTTATATATAATAATGCCAAGAGCATGAGGGTAGGGGGCTCTCTGACTCTCACTCATATTCAAATTTTATTGTGTCCCTCTTATGGTTTGCCGAATCCTCTCACCAGGCTTCGCTCCCCCAACAAGCCTTCGTTCGTGAGCTTACACCTTCTGTGACTAGTCTTCGTCAGGAGACATTCTCGCAATACCTCCATCAGTAGACCTCTACACATGAGACTTTCATCAAGGAGCCTTCTCCAGCTCACTTTCACCTCTCAACCTATTCAGGACCCTTGTCCCAACCACATGAATATAAATACATGGACGGAATATACTAAGATGCCATCGGATTTTCCCTGTATATTGAATTGTTGTCATAACCCTATATTAGAGCACCACCGAGAAATATTACGTAGCTACAACGGATATGATAGCTAACACCCCCTGGGGTAGCTACCCATTATGGACCACAATTACCTGTTATGGCATAAGTGGCCTGCAGTATTTCTTGCACATGCTTTTGTTACTAATAAACTTTGATTCGTTGATGCAACCAATCATGCTGGCACCGCTGTCCCTGGCAACCGAGCATGGTCTACACACACGTCACTGATCTTTCTCTTCCCCAACCCACGTTAGTTGTTCATTAGTTTTTTTATGCACCACTACATACTGCACAATACCAACAGAAAAAACATGATGCGCCGGATATCATTAATAGATTACGTTATCAAAATATCTGTTTCAAGTATTCTTTGATGCTGGAATAACTCAGAGGCTAGTCCCATCACTCGCAATTCACCCGTGTCCACCCACCGGTATCATATATAGAATTGGAACTAATTAATCCCTAGGAGATCAATCACAACAGAACCATGTAAGTTCAACGTGGCTAACTGCAGCCTTCTACTTTATAGTATTGAAACAGTTCTGCAATTCACATTCACAACACCCTTGTGGCAGACTGCAACAGCTTTACTAGTGATGAATACGTTGGCTTCATCATTCACAACACCCTTGTGGTGGCAGCCTGCAACAGCTTTACTAGTGATGAATACGTTGGCTTCATCATTCATATTACCCTTGTGGTGGCAGCCTGCAACAGCTTTACTAGTGATGAATACGTTGGCTTCATCATTCACAACACCCTTATGGTCATGTCATTTTGTAGCACATGCTTTACTATCTTCACACCTGAAAATAGAAACCACTAACTGCCACTTTCCCTGCACTCCATTTACTGAAACAGTTTGATGCACTTGGAACCATCCAGTGGCAGAAAAAGATTTTCTGAAACAGATGGTAGCTGGCCACCGGGAGGTGGTAGCTACCATCGTTGCTAGATCTTGGACACATGTCTTGGTTGCGAAATCTGGCGCACGGTGCTCATTCGATACAAATGGCATAGTAGTACGATGTCAGATTTTCCTCTGTAGTTTGCTCGTTGGCTTTTGGGATGGACGCAACCAATGGGACAACCGCCCCGCCAGCATTATCATTTTTTCTTGGAGTTTGTTGCTCTTGTTCATCGCATATATGAACCCGTGAATACAAAGTACATGAAAGAACACTTGGTGCATGCAATGGTGTTACTGGTCCACAATCCACATGCGCATACATAGGGAAAGGCTTGAGGTAAGGATGCCCATCTTTTGTAGTGTTTTTGGCTGCATTTCCCACACTACAGCTGCGATGGTAGGCGGGAGGCAGAGCTGTATCAACATTTTGTGAGCGTGTAGCTACCACACCCTGGGTGGGCAGCTACCCTCCGTTATATATATATATATATATATATATATATATATCAAAAACATTTTGCTACCTACCGTGTATTCTACCCCCACCGCGGGTAGCTACCACCATCTCGTTTTAGACAGACATGCAGCTGCTTTGTTACAGGTTTACTTCTTTTGTCCTCGGTGCGGTCGTCACCTTTCTTTCGTCGTCATTCATCTAAGGAATACAGTACGCTCTACAACAGGTCCATATTACCTGACGTTTCTGATTATTCCACAGTTAAAAGTGATGCTTTAACCTGCAAAAGTTACCAGCTGTATGCATCCTGCCCCGTTTCAGTGCAGGCGATGTTGCCTCCTCGCCGCGACACTTGCATATGGTATTATGGCATATTGATTGAACAACCTGACAATCTTTTCTGACTAACCGACTCCAATTGCGTAAAATCACGGTGATGCCTACTAGCAGGAACGATGACTGAGGGGCCCGTGGCATAGTTAGGTTTATCACTGAGCAACGTGCCCGTGGCATATATATAGCATTCTTTTGAAATGATTCGTACATGCAGTCACCCTCACCCGGCACAGTAATGTGTTGCATAGAATAGACAACAGCTTGACAAAAATGTTTTTACTCGATGCAGGCTGCCCTGCCTTTTTTGCAAGTATGGTTGTGCGCAAGTAGTTATGGGTGTACAACCGTAAGTTTATTTTGCAAACTCCCACATCTGACATCACTCCCAAGCCTTTGCTACCATCCATCCAAATAACCAAGATCATTTGGCCCAACAAATACATTGATTGCTTCCCGAAATTATCGAACAGGAATGCACACTGATTTCCACACACTAGGAAGTTCCTCTGAACAAAGTTCATACATCCTTCAGCAACGTGTGCAGTAACATCGGAGCCAGCGAAGATCCTCAGCGGCACTGGTTCGTATGTATTGCAAATAAAATCTTGAATACAAAAACCACCTCAACGCCGCACTCAACCTCCGTTATGCCTAAAACACAGATGTATACCGCAAACTTCAGGTTTTCTGCACAAACTTCAGGCAACATCAAGAAAGAGACTATCAGGATGAAAAAAATTGAGGCCATACATAGGACCAAGAATCACGATGTGTGAACAAGAACGGACCATACGGTTCATGTCACCCTCTCGGAGGCAAAGCAGATGGTATAGGCAGGCAAGAAACAATCACCGCAAACCGGGTCTTCCTGCGCCACAAAAAAAAGAATGAACCTTTTTACGGCAAATGCGGAGGAGCATCATCCAGCAAGGGCAATCGTAGAAATTCTTACTTGCCAATGAGCTTAAACCATCTCCCAATCGCCAGAGCACCTATTTTGATAACCGGGGCTTACGGCACCAAGGACGCAGTGGTCCATAGCCAACAATAAAAGGGCAGGCATACATCCGTAGTCCTTTCTTTGTCCAGAATGAACCTCAAGATCGAATCGTCCATACTGCCACATGGCACACATCAACTACAGGGGCAGCTACCCCCATGGTAGAAATTCCACACTAATATATATATATATATATATATATATATATATATATATATATATATATATATATCGTTTTCTTAAAGATATAAAAAACCACAAAAATGTTTAACTTGTTGCACTTATGGGGTACAGGGACCAGTGCCAAATGATTTGCCACTAATTTGTGAGAGGAATGAATGTAGAAGCCTAGGAGGTAAGCGTGCCCCTTAAGTGTGCACCCTAATAATGACATACTACCTCCGTCCCTAAACTATTGACGTTTTGGGTGTTCGTGCCACAAGTTTGACTAGATTTGTAGAAAATGCGTGCAACATTTACACCTCCAAATAAATTTGTTAAAAAACTAGACTAAAAGATCTATTCAATGATACTAATTATGTATTATAAATATTAATAATTTTTAGTATGTTAAATGCCTCAAACATACTTCCTTTTTTATTGATATAATAAATAAAGATAAAGAAAATAATAGATACAATGTTTAAGGAATATATGTTGGCCCAACAGCTGCAGCCTAGAAAAGTTGACCTGGCCTACCAGCCCACTGCCTCATGGCTGTGAAAAGGCCGAATGAAGGCCCAAACACGAAAAACAAACAGTTGTCTTTCATCACTTTTTTGGGTTGAATAGGTCTGTTTGTTCAGAATGAGCACGTGACACCAATTTTCGAATTTCGTAGACCCGTTTAGATCCTTAAAATTAAATTTATTTTAATAATTATCATTTAGTCATAGATTAATTAAACTATAATAGTAAAGCACATGTGGTGGTTTTATTAGTTTCGAGAATTCGCTGACCTATCTTCGAAGATTTATGTGCGTGCGTTCATAAGTGTGTTTGTCGTGGGCGTCTGTGTTGCACTGTATAATAATTCTAAAAAAAATTTATATAGAGAATATTTATTTATATATTACATTTGGCTATATGAGGAAAATAATTACGTGTTGCATTTTGGCTGTATGAGAGTGAGCCAAAGAGTGTGCTATAAGCTATAGAGCATGATGATGATCTAAAGAATTAATTTTAAATTTTCATCCTATAAATTTAAGACAGGTTTATATTTAAAATTTTAAAATATTAACTTTAAAGACAAATAGCCTAGTACACTAGGTAGATTCTAATTCATCCAAATAAAAAAGATCGATTCAAACGGTCATTAGAGAAATGAGATGTAGAGAACACGTACACGGCGCCCACACGCGAATCTAGCCTATACTCCCCCCATTTTAAAAAGAGTGTCTTTCTTACTTTTAGATATCGTGTTTGACCGTTTATTTTATTTGAAAATTTTGTGCAGACTATAAATAAATAAATCATTATTAAAATATCTTTAGTGATAAAATAAGCCATAACAAGTTACATAATATTTATAATTTTTTTTGAATAAAATAGATGGTCAAATAAGATGTCTGAAATTCTAAAATGACATTCTTTCTGAGACAGAGACCGAGACCAGGGTCGCTGGACCCGCTGACTTTAGCTGAAAAATTTACCACAGTTCATCAATAGTGCTGACCGCACCGTTCAAATTCTTTTTTTTTAATAAAGGAATCAAGTTCCAGCCTCTACCATTCAAAGATGGTACACAGCTGAAGCACCGTTCAAATTCTATGATCCCGTGAGCTTCACTTCTGAATTCTCGCCCCTGACCCTGACGGCCGGCGCCGGTCGTCGTTGTCTTGTGGTTGTGGGAGCCTGGGAGGGAGTAGTCGTAGTGCGCGCGGCACACCGTACACAAAGCGAGCCAGCAACAGCAACGTGCCGTGCCGACACGGCGCGGACAGGGGAACAGCGCGCGACCCGAGCGAACCGCACCGCAGGCGCGGCGGGGGACGATGTGCCTCCTGGTCGGGGCGTGGCGCCCGATCCGGCGCGACCGCGAGCGCGTGCAAGCCTCCCGCCCCCGTACCGCCGCCTCACCGCTCAAACCGGGCCCGGCCGGCACCAGGCAGAGACGGCTGCTGGTGCCGCTGCCGAAGTGAGCAGTGCCCCGCGCGCGGCCTGCATGCTCCTCCTGCTGTGTGCCGCCGCGCGCTGCACCGCACGTCGCTACCGTGCACTGATTCTGCCAAACAGAGAACCGTGCGGGCGGCTGGCGCCGGCGTGGTGGTGGTTGTTGGATGGGATACATGGATGGCAAATCCCAGGCCAGCAGCTAGCTCTCGGCTCCGAGTGCGTAAAAGCAGGTCGTGTTCTTTAATTTCTTCTCCGTTCTCCGGCCAAATAAGTCTCCGTAGCCTCTTTACTTTAACAGCCATTTCATGAGAGGCTGGTATACTCCGTCTATGATATGGCTCGTGGTCGCAGTAAGATCGATCTAGTGACAGATCCTGCGTGATGTCCGTACAGTGCAGAAAGTGACAGAGCACTCCACCCAGATCGATCGCTATCTCCTGAATTATTAATTAAACCTTGGCGATTTTACCAAAAGCTTTAGAAATTTAGGTACTGATGGAAATGAAATGGTTTTGCGTACAAATTAAAGGGCGGAGGATACGAAATCCACTAGCTAGCTAGCACATATTCTGCCTGCCGCCACTTTGGCCGCCATGGCGTCGTGGCGAGCACGCACGCACACATCAGTTAAATTTGCACATACACCACGTCCTAATCCGGTGCGTGCCATAGGAGAAGAATTTGGTGAAGCCGCATAGATAAAAGGTCACCGATCGAGAGCGATCGCAGCTTGTTTTTTTTTTTTTATTCATGGAGATGAATAAACTAGTATTACATGATGCATTAATTTTGCCGCCAAGTGTACATACAATGGCACAACATCATTTTTTACGCATCTTAAACCAACTACAGCGCGCGTATATATGCCACCAGCAGTCCGGCTGAGTAGACCTGCATCACGTCACATTCACAACGAACGAACAATACGTGTGCTAGCTTCCCTCCTTGTTTTGTTCCCAGCACCCTGCAGCAACAAAACCAGTGGCTTGGCTGCCTAGCTAGCTAGCTCTGACGCACACAAATCACGTAGGCACGTCGCCTGTCTGGCTGAAATTCTAGCCGGATTAGACTTTTGCCTCCGCATCGTCACCCGGCACTTGGGGCGGCGACGCCTGATTGTCCGGCGCCTTGTCCTGCTGCCGCGGCAGCTCCAGCCCGCCGATCTTGTTCAGGTCGTCTCGCTCCTCGATGCTCTTGCCCCAGAACACGTTGTACAGGCCTCCAACCAGCAGAGCCCCGGCAAAGATGCTGCAAGTGCACATACAGATCGACGATCGATTCATTGCCATGATCAGAGTTGCAGATATATACGCACGTAGTAACAGTATACTAGTACCTTCCCAGGCTGACTGCGTCCCCTATGATGAAGGAGGATATGACGATGGTGAAGACGAAGGTGAGCGGCATGGACATGGCCAGGAACACCGGCCCCCTCTTGGCAATCGTCCACATTTGCATGTAGTAGGAAAGCGCAGTCACGATCACGCCCTGCAATCAGATAGTGTTCGTTCCTTTCGATTCAGAGATCTTTAATTGTCAATGCAAGCAAGCAATGCAAGCTGAAGAACGAAATGCTTACGCTGTAGATGATGGCGGCGAGGCCGACATTCCAGCCCAGCTTCCACTTGGAGAAGTCCCTCTCCACCGCAACGGCCACGAGGAAGGCTTGCAGCGACGCCCAAGATATCTGGAGCGTCGTGTTCATCAGCTTCGAGGTGTCCTCTATCAGAGGCCCCTGCAGGTTGATTTGAGCAGCAGAATTAGAATTTTCTTTCATAATTAAGGAAAAACAATAGAATACCAGCTTGGAGGTATGTGGTCCGGTCTGCACTTCAGTGCCGATCGAGTCTGAAATCGGGATAGATATATATGGAGAGTGCGTACGTACCTGAAGCACTGTCCACAGGCCTGCTAAAACATTGGACAGTGTCATGAGGAAGATCCCCAACACCCACTGCTTCTTGGAGTGCGTGTCTGCTGCTCCTGCAGGGGGACTGCTGCTGCCGTTCTGAAAGAGATGGTGGTGGTTGAAAGATCTGAACATCGGGCCCTCATAGAAGGCCAGAATGGTGACGCCGGCGATGCAGAACAGGATGCCCGCGAATTTCACTTTGCCATGGAACCGAGTCAGTTTCAGAGTCTCCATCCTGTCACAGCCACAGGTAATAATATACATATGTGCCTATCTTCAGTTCATAAACTGAAACACTGCTTGTTTCAATTTATGATCGTCTTATATTCTACTGCTACGCTACGTGGATAATCCTTTTGTTTTGGTTCTATTTACTCTGTCTGCTGTCATTATTTGTCAAAAGGCTACTGGGACGATCATTAGTTTATTACCCAAATATGACGGCTAGGATGAATGTGACCACCGGTTGAACATTGTACAATGCTGACGACGACGTAGCAGAAGCATAGTTGAGGCCAAGGTTAAACAAGTCACCGCATGCTGTCACCCTGAGAAAAAAAAAATTCAGGCAATTCAAGGAAAAAGACACAAACAAGGAGCAGATCTAGTGACATAAACAGAGCATACTGACAAGGCAAAGACTAGTAAACAAATTAAGAGCATTACTATTCGGAACCAGAATTATTGGCTATTTGGCTTCACATCTGGCGCTAGAGTATAAAACTGAACCTACCCATAGAGGGCATGTATGAACATCTTCCATCCAATCTTGAACGTAACCGGCTTAGCTTTTCGCCTGCGCACAACTAACAACATCTCAGTCGATCAGAACAAAACACCAGGTCACTGAAACACACAAAACAATCAGGCATCATATCAAGGCACCACTAGCTAGCTGGGACTGGGAGATCGAGGACACGACGACGGACCTCTCGAGAACAAAGGTGACAGGGATGAGGACGAGCGCGGCAGTGGTGTGCCGGTAGAAGAGGAACACCAGCGGGTTCATGCCCTGGTCCAGGGCCACCTTGCTCATGACGTGCATGCCGGAGTACATGAGCCTGATCAGGACGACGGCGGCGTAGGCCTTGGCGCCGCCACCCATCTTGGCAACAAGCAGCCGCATTTCCTTGCTGCTACGCTTCTACAACCAGGTCTAGTCTAGATATACAACACAACTAACTCTGGACGAGAGGCGCAGGCCTCGGACGCGTGCAGTGCCTTTATATATACTAGCTACGGCGGCAGGGGCACCACCACCGGCACGGGAACCTCGTAAGAGCATATGCCTTGTTCCGGTACGGTGCGCAGGACATGGATAATCCGGCTGAATAGCTAGCTAGTGCGGCACAGCGTCGGCTAATCAGTGCTGAGCCAATGGGCGAGGAGGAAGAAAGCGGATGGCAAATGCAGCTGTGCACTGGGGTGAGTCATCTCATACCATGCCATCGAGAAGGCTAGCGAGCACGGGTCACGGGAATGGTGTTTAGTGACGGGTGATCGGAGCATCCACTGATGGAGAATAGCAGAGAGGAATAAAAAGGATGACAAGCCAGCGATCCGAGTCGATCCCAACTTATTAAGCAGGAGCATTATATTAGTGGCTCAGCTGTTACCGTTTGGAGCCCCAACGGCACCACTTTGCGTGCAAAGCTACTTGGAATCCTTATTAAGAAACTAATTAGCATACTGTTTCATGTCAACATTATATCCATCGTGTTATTTGCATATCTGTCATGTCGTCTTTCTTGTTGAGTTGGGTTGGGTGATGACACGGGTGCGTCAGTACCAGAGAAAGGGGGCAAGGGAATAGGTGACCGATGGAACAAGCAAACCGCTTTTGGCGTGTTGAAAGCATGTAGAGATCCACAACAGAATTAGTGCATGTTGTGCTGGTTCTGAATTACGTACCGTAGCAAGCCTGCCTGCTGGGTAGCAAAACTGTTCTCACTCTGGCACAAAATCGTTAGTCAAACTATAAATTTACTTAAGTTTGTACAAAATAGTACTAACATTTATCCCTCCAATAAATTTATTATGGAAATATATCCCATAATGAAGCTAACGATACTTATTTTATATCATAAATGCTACTGCTTTTTGTATAATTTTAGTTAAAGTTTAAATTGTCTGGCTTCTTAGAAACATGAATTACATCCTTTTATGGATAGAGGACTAGATGGTGGTGTGGCTACCCTCATTAGCTTCCAATAAGCTAGTAAGAGAGTAAACGTAGATGTAGGCGATAAAATTAAAATAGGGTTTGAATGTTAGCAGGCTTTGCTACACCAGATTAACTAAGGACCGTCAATCTAGGTGATTATTATTATATCTTACCTCCTAAGAGGTAAATATAGTTGGCCAACACGCCTGAGGCAAGATGGCGCGGCCCACGGCTCAGCCTTTCGGCTTGACCCAGGCACAAGACGAATTGGTGGTCGTCAGACCCGGGCTGTCCCAACCCAACATTGGGGCCATGACTAGGACACGCTCTCGACACAGCGTGACAACCCGGCCTGGCCCGACGCAATGGTTGGCATGAGTGGGCCTAGACCTGGCCTAACCTGACGCGTAGCCCTCGCAGGTCCTTGCGCCCACAGCCTCCTCGTTCACCCAACACATAAATAGCACACACCCTCCCCCCAACTATCTCCCTCCCTCCTCATTCGCATTAGTCTCTGCCGCCTCACTCACCTAACCCTAGCTGGAGAGAAGAGAAACGGAGATGACTAGCGCTGCTGCCGCTCGCCTCCAACCATTGTCGGTGAACCTCACTTGCAGAGTCTGAAGTTTTGCCTCGCTGCATCTAGGACCGCAACCATCAAAGGCGCATCGATGACTCCTCTGGCTTGTCTCCTCCATGCATCTTTCCTCCTTCCATCTTTGTCTTCACCGTGCGTCTTCCTTGGCTCGCTCCCTCCACTCTCCTCTTCTATAGATCCGTCCCCAAAATCTAGTTTCTCTTTCTCCATCCTTTTCTTGTAGATTTATGGATGTTAGTCTTCAAGGGCATCTCCGGTGCTTTGGTTGCATAGGTATGCTACGCTCCTTACCCTAAGCCGAACTTTGATTAGCTTGTTCCAACTGGTTGTTTGTGGATAGCTTTGCAGGTAGCCGGCTTCCTGCTAAGCTGTAGTAGCCGTTGTTGAGGAATCTGAGTGCTAGCGGTTGATGACCTCTAGCAACTACAAGTTGAGGATGATGGGGCTTTGAGGCGATGATGAAGGTGACTCAGAGGACAAGCGTGCAGAGCTGTTCGGTGCTATATAGCCACTCCGATTGAGGTTGGCACAGATGAGTCGTTGGCACCAGTGCCGCAGTCTGTGGACGACGTTGCTCCTAACGCTGGCAACGGTGGCAACAGATCACTGTCCGGCTCTAGCATCAGCAACAAACACTCTAGGCAGGTATGGGAGGATTTTGAGTTGTTTGAGCAGCGCGATGGAGCTCAAGTTTACTGGTGGTATTGGCCATTTGTTTAGGCATATCAAAGCATACAAACCGAAAAAGCTTGGCACTAATGCCATTTCTATGTCCCTGCTTAGGTTTAATCTTGCAGATGGGTCTGTCCATCTCTGGAAATAACAACCCTGAGGTTGCTATAACACAATTGTGCAAGTTGATTGCTAGAGAGGACCTTCCAATTTGTTTTAGTGAATGTTCTGCTTTTGAAGAGTATACATTAGAATTTCTCATGTGAGTTAAGTTTTGTTTTAGGATGTAACAAAAGTACATGTGTAAGGTGGGTCCATTATTAAGATATGCCTTTATTGAGCCCACATAACCAATTATTGTAACTTGCTTTAATATGTGGTATCTAAAGATGCACACAATAACCAAGAGTCTGTTTAGATGTCATGGGCTAACAACTATAGTTGATAAATTTTAATCCTTGAGGATCAAACAGAAGGGCTAATGTGTAGGCTAAAATTTAGCCAAAGTCTGAAACTAATTGTAGTCCACTGGTCCTTCAAACCTATCTAACACGGGCTAAAAGTGCAACATTTATCCATATTCTCTGTGCAACTGCCACCCCGGACTCGCCGCGCCGGTCTTCAATTGCACCTCTGACAACGAGAAGTGCATGCATACATATTCTTCAATGCCACGAAGTACATACATCTGTACATGCGTAACGCGGTCATGCAGAGCACTGGCTTTTTTCCTTGAAATTATGAAAATACCTACAATACAACAGCAATATGACTATAGGAGGATATAGAACTATAATAGTATACATAGTACTGCAGTACTACAACAATAGTAGGGGTATAGAGCTAGTACAATAGCAAGGGGGTATTCTTGTACATCTTTAGATAGATACGAAGTTATCATCTAAGGATCTATACAAGTATGAACGGCTTGACCAATATTTCTAACCATTTTTATTTTTAAATAATTATAATTATTTATGAAATATTTTTTGAAATGTATTTCATAAATCAAGCACTGAGATTTTTTGAGATTTTAGTATCTTATTATTACCTCCTATGGGATATATAAGTGTAGTTGCGTAGCAAAGAGCCCATAATTACCATGTCTACTACTCTTTATTACAGACTAGTAAACGAACCCTGAACGTGAGTTATTCTATTTTATATGAGCACATAACTTAAGTCTAGGTCCAACAGGTTATTGAAGGTGCAAGGGCCGGTTGGAAAGTAATCACTCTTTAATATTATCATTATATATGTATAGATATAAACAGAAAACACGCGGAAAAACCTAGAAGGAACAGATGAAGATAGAAAGATATTAGAACATGCTGGGTCGGATCGGAAGCTACATTCCGGGACAAAAAATAATAATTAAAAGAACACATTGACAAAAACACATGGGAAGAAATGAAGCTACATTGCGGATGGATAAAATACTCACCGATAAAAACATACAAATAGAAAATACTATACAAAACGAAAAAAACAGAAAAAACACGGAGACCTAGTTTATTATTGGCAAACATACTTGTATATCGGAACAAAACTCAATACATTTTAGAATCAAACTGCGCGTCATCACATGCCGTGTATAATGCTAATTCGTATGAGCACAGAACCTAAATTCCGGTCAGATATATATGGGATACTGATAATAATGCGAGGGCAGTTTGGAAAGTAATAAAAAGGACAAAAGAAGGCCAGCAAGAAAAGTGAAAAATGGGTTTGAAGAAATCTTTGGCTCTTTAATATTAGATAGAGACACCTGGGCAAGCAACTGTTAGTGGAGAAGTGCACATTTTTTTTGTATCTATAGGATACAGGAGTGGTCCCATGAGATTGAAGGCCAAGCCAGCTCTCGTCTCTTTGCTGAAAACTTGGCCATGAGATGGCCAAGAAACACTATATCTATTATATTTGCATATATGTTTCTTCTTGCGTTTGGTCATGAACAGAACATGTTGTGCTGGTTCTGAATGTTCTCGCCAACTGTGTACCGTACCAGTTCTGCCTGGGTAGCAAAATTGTAGTGGTAACCATCCTTATTAGTTTCCATCAAAGCTGGTACAAGAGTACGCACGCAGATATATGATCAGGCAAAAAAATTAAAATTGGGTTCCGTCAGCAAAACTGTAGTGGTGACCACCCTTATTAGTTTACGTCAGTTTGATTATAGTAGAGGATATAAATTCTTCTTATTGCTACAACTTACAAACGACAGCAAATTATGATCGACAGACAACCCAATCGTCACCATGTGTCATCTAGGAATTGAAAAGATTGTTCAATCCCATCTGAACTGACTATCCTGCAGCTGATCGATATAAAGAGAAGGACACGCCTTTCACGTGTTAAACGATCACCATGCATGTATCCACTATCCAGAGAGCATTAAGCTGTTACGTGTCGTACGTGTGCCAATGTCTGTTTTATTTGCCTGTTGTACATAATGCATGATCACTAGTTTGAGCAATGCGAGCAACAATGTACGCACCAATTCACAAAAATAAATCTATGTCGCCTTTAGGATAGTTGAACAAGAAAAAACCAAAGAGGTTAAAATGAAAGGAATCTTCTGGAACAACATGTCTCAGTGACTTGGTTAACTAGAGTTACGAATGGGCCTGCGGTCCAATGGTAGGAATATCCAGTAGGACGCTACCCGCAAAGGTTTAAATTCTGGTTGTTGTATCTTTTTTAGATTTATTCTAGGATTTAACGGCATTGTGCTTTCAGTGGTAGGTGACATTCCCGTCGACGGCGTCTGTGGTGATTTCGTAATCTCAAGATCTACCGGTGCAGTCTTTCGGAGGTGTTCATAGGGTTAGGGTTTACGTACGTATGTTCACTGGGTGAATGTGCGTGCGTTGTGAGCGTCTGTGTCTATACTGTGTAATTCGCAAAAAAAAAAAGAGATTTATTTAGAGATTTTAATGAAGACAGGGAAGAAAGATGAATAAGTACAGAAAAGGTACGACAATCAGGATTTAAACCCTGATAGGTAGCGTCCCACTGGACAGTCTTACCATTGAACCATAAGCTCATTTGCCTAAAGGAGGATAATCTATGCATAATCATATTCTTTACTTAACAAATCATTAAATAATTATTAAACTGTTGAATGTTGAGTGTTGAATGAATATGATTGTTGGTCTTAGCCATAAGTTTGTTGACTGATTTAATGAATGTTAAGTAATTGACGTGGAACGTTGACTGACTTAGCGTGAATGTTAGTATATCTCCACTTTATATATAATACATGACGATGATGACGGCTGTGTTGTGCACACTGCAGACTCACTCATGATCCACATCTTATAATAACTGTTATGATTGAGCAGCAGTGTGCCTCCTTTTACTTTGCCAAACTTCGTTTTATAAAGTTGACCAGATGACACAGAGAAATTCATGCTATATAGCACATTAACATCAGGGAGATAAATTAATCTCTGAACCAATACACTAGATCCTAGTTGATCATATATCCTAGCAAACTTGTAAGTAGTAGCACTGCTTACTAAAAGCCATTAGTAGCTCAATGGATCAAGAAACTAAGAAAGAACCCAAGTCCGAATTAAGAAGATGTGGAATATTCCATCTGAAAGGCCGCATCTCTGCTGTATCTTCAGCTAATTTGCTTTTGCATAGCGATGTTTTTGCCTTTTCGTTTCCGCTGGTGGATGCAGGGAAAACGTGGAGGCTGTTGATGTTTCACAATCATTGAGATGGTACTATGGTAGGGCGACATGACAAGATGAGATCGGCTGAGGATGATTATTATTTGTTGTTAATAAGATAGAACATTATTAGTGCTTATATATATCTTGCTCGATCTTTATCGAATACTCATACATACATACACCTGTCTTTCAAGGGAAAATCGGTTGTGTACCATCAAAAGATTGTATGTTTGGCAATGTACCATTAAAAGATCTGAACTTGTCTATGTATCATTAAAAGTTTGTAACGTTACACGTATCTACCATTCCGTGAGCTTCACCGTCAACACCCGTCCCGGAGGAGTCCCGCCGCCGCCCGACAAGGATCTAGGTGCGCTAGGCGTATGCGACTCTAGCTCGACGCCCGCCCCTCCTCCACGACTTGGCCAACTAGTCTGGCTTGGTGTCTTCCTGCTTGCCGTCCTAGGCCCCACCACAATTGCCTGCTCGTCGAGGACGGTGGCAGGGGCCCCTTGCACTGTGTCGCCGTGGAGAGCTTGGCCACTCCCGCGTATGGCTCTACGCCTCTGGGCGTTAGCACGGTCGTTGCATCCTCCCTGCTCGCTGGTGAATGGAGGCCTACGCGGAGAAAGCCGGCCGCTTGCGATGGAGGCCTACGCGGCCACGGCGTAGCCGGACGCGCTCCTAATCACCATCGAGGCCAAGCTGCGCGACCACACGAAGGACCCCGATGCGCGCGTAGTGGACTTCTTCGTGCGGGCCTGCTAGCAACTCGATTACACTTTCATCCTCGCTTCATATAAAAGGGTTAACCCGGAGATGCTATGTTTAGAACAATGAATATTATAAGCTTGCCCTTACCCTCTTAGACTACCAAACTCGATTACACTTTCGTCCTCACTTCATATAAAAGGGTTAACCCGGAAGTGCTACGTTTGGAACAATTAATATTATAAGCTGGCCCTTACCCTCTTAGACTACCAAGGTATTAAACCCACAGCACAACTCCACATGTGCCACTTGGGCCACATGGGTCAACTTCATAACTACTAATGGGCTGGGGTCCTTAAAGACCAACGCTCTCAGCCATTCAAAAACTGTTTATATGGTCCACTCCTCACGCGGAATGGACCTACATACGCATAGCACCTCTCTTATACTTTAGTCCTCACTTCGTGTAAAAGGATTAACCTGAAGGTGCTACATTTGGAACAACGAAAATTATAAGCTGACCCTAACCTTCCTAGACTACCAAGATGGTACTAAATCCATCAATCAGGTCACATGGGCCAACTTCACAACTACTAATGGGCTAGGGTGTTACAGGCATACATGAGCACGAGTGCAGTAGCCGTGGTGCCTGGTCTGAGCAGCCCTTGCCATCTCCGCCGCTGTTGTACAGCGCCTGGTCCGAGCGCAGCAGCACGCGGCCGATGAGCAGGTCCCGAAAGCAGCACGCGGCACCGTCCACCTCGACCCCCCGAGCTGCACGCCAACGTGCACTGGGTCATGGTCGGCTTGCACTGACGCATGCAGCTTTGAGTGAAGAGCGAAGCCAGTCGGTCAAGCTCGAGTGCCCACCATGGATGGCAGTGCTGGGGTGGCGGGGGGTCATGGGGCTCAGTGCCCGGCATGGGTGGCGAAGGTGCAGGTGGGGATGGGTAGTCGGCGAGGCATCCTTGCTCCACCTCGAGGATCTGAGAGATGAGAGGAAAACGCTTGGAAGAAGATGACTTGAACGGAGTTACAGTGACAATGTTAGCGAAATTAACGGAAGTGGTAGATTTCAAAGAAACGTGATCTTTCAGTGCAATATAGCAAGGAAGCAATCTTTTAATGGCACATAGCTAAACTTGACATCTTTTAATGGCACATAGCCAATTCTCCCGTCTTTCAATGTTATTGAGCAGACAAACCTTGTGGTGTGGTTGCACCGCAAGTTCACTAGAGTTATATGGAAGGAAAAAAGTATTGCCGCATGTATGCACCAACAACCCATGGAGGGGCAGACACGACTACAGCAACCTGCGTCGAGAGCAACGTACATTACTTGTGTTATAAAACATGTTGCCAGCGGTTAGGACCTTCCCCTCTCCGTCTCTCACGATTAATATAGTAGATGAAAGTAGAACAAGTAGACATAAGATGTAGGGAGACTATTCTTTATTTCTCTGAATATTGGTAATTACAACATAGAGCTCCATGTATATATAGTCCTGTCAAGGTCTAAGAGTTTCGGTAAGAGCCCACATACAAATGGATTAGGATTAGAATTCCTTCTTTTCCTTTCCTTCTAGGACAGAGTCCGTATGTTTTACAACACTCCCCCTTGGGCGATTACTACGATATGCACATGCCTCATTAAAAAACTCCATCCGAAAACCCAGTGGGAAAAACGGTTCTTAGAGAAAAGAGTACATCACATTCGTTAATTGCATTGCACATGTTGCCTCATTAAAAACCTTGTGTGAGAAACATTCGAGTAAAAACTCACATAGGGAAAAGAGTACAACATTTAACCTTTCCGGTCATATATATATTCTTCAGGATATTCTATTCTTCGTGAATAGATATTGATCTTCATAATTTATGCATAAACTTCAATGTTTTAGCAAATATGATCTACTTGATCTTTATAATTCTAGTGGTTTCAATTACCTGCAAGGTAAATTCAATAAATTGCTCCCCCTCATAAAACCGTCCTTTGAATTTCATTATTCAAACCACACTTTTTATAAATGCGTGCTTAATTAATGGTATGCGGTACCATAAAATCATATCTTTCAAAAAGTTGGCTCATAATTCTTCCATGAATTATATGGGTATAACAAAGAGCAATATGCTTCATGCATAATAACCACTTATTAGTTGTGCAAAACAAATAAAAATTTATCCTTCAAGGTAATAAATCCTTTCAGAGGATTATGGGGGTAAAAAAAACTTTATATTAAATATCTTCTAGATAGTAGAACAAACTTATAGTTCTTTCTTAGTTGATTTTTAAACTTATAAATCTTCAGGATTTTGATTGTACTACTAAGTAATAAATCCAGTCTTGCATTTAGCATTTAGCGGATAATTCAATTGCCAAAATCACCATTATTCTTATACCTTCTATGGTATATAGAGGATATTAAAACTTCATTGCTAGCTTTAGAATATGCACTTTTTTAAGTGTTTGTATGTGTGACAGAACCGCCTTAATCATAGGGTCCACGTGCCACGTCATCGTCCCTAAGGACCGTTGACTAGTCTGCACGAGTTCCCTTTGACTTAGGTGGCCCGTCGGGTTTCATAGGAAACCCTAATTTCCCCGAAGATCTCATTGTAAAGACCTTGCAAGTATTACAGCAGTTTACACAAATAATTTGAATCAGAGTAAAGAGTGCGGAAGTATTACTTAAACATAGATTACAATTACATTATCCCAAACCAGAGTTTCGCAGTGGAGTAGCGGTATACAACTAAACACCCTGCCCAAGGGTTTCATTATATACACATCTTCATCCATGTACGATCCAATGACCGGCACGATCCTTCGTAGAACTGTTTACTCAACTTACCTGCAACAGGGGGTTAACAAACCCTGAGTACATGGGGTACTCCGCAAGACTTACCCGACTAAAGGTGTAAAATTAGACTCAGGAATGCGGGCTGAGGGGAGTCAAGGTAAGGCTTAGCAATAGTCAAAGGATTTTGCAGAAAAGCAATACTAATCCTATTTTCAGTATTTCATCTCAATAATATTATTAATATTAACCATATCTCCAAGTTCCTTCTCAAATTTCAACCTTCTTTCATTTATTTCGTCCATTCAAAAACATCCTAGTTCCGAACCACTCTTCGCTGTAAGTGTGAGGATCATGTCTCCATTAACCGAGGAGCAGCGTCGATTCGAATCCAGAAGTACCCAGCTGGGGATCCCTATCCACACTGCATATGTAGCACTTAAGCTTGCATATGCCAACCCCGCCTACCACGGCTTTTTATACCCCGGAACCGGTCCTGCGCCACCCGAGAGCACAGTACCCCTCTAGTCTCCAGGCACGACGGCCACGAGGGTACACGCTACTCTCGCCATCTCTCCACTCCCAGTGCGTGGTTGTCGGTTCCAGCAGTAGAGCCACCGGAGTCAGAGGCTTTCCGTAGTATGTGGCTAGTTGCAAAGTCATGATCACAGCAGGCCGACAACGAATGGTCCCTAATATTTTTCCGTTAGAAACCATGCATTGGGACTCTAACCCAAGTACACTGGTAACTACCCGGTTTTCACATCCCTTTCCCGATGGCGACGAAAGTTGGGACTCTAACCCAAGCAGTTGGCCAACCAAACGGGAAAAACCCATCCACGTTGATGATAATGGACTGGCCAAGTACACCATCACCAAACGAGGACAATACCAATCCCATAAAATGATTCATTTGTTTCATATCATCACAGTTTTCAAAATAGCATTTTTGCAATTCTATCATTAAGCACGACTAAGCACTTTTCAATACTTTAAATAAACCAAGATCTTAGGTATAATATGTGGTCAAGGAAAGGTAATGCATCAATGGGTTATCACTCAACTCCTATTAACCTAATGCAGTAGATTAACTCAAGTGATAAATATTTTAAATAACAAGGAGGGGCAAATGCACCGGGGCTTGCCTGTTGCTTGAAGTAGACGAAACCCTGACGTCAATCACCGAGAAGGATCCACGTCCACCGAGTGAAGACCTTACTCGGGACACGCTTCAGATAATAATCACCGCGCGTTCACTACACGAAATAATAATACAACACTTATATGATGACATGTATGCCATGATGCAGGAGATGCACAGAATCACCGATCAATAGTAAGTAAACTTAATTTGGAAGTTGAGTACAACTTTCCTTCACGATAAAGTTGTAAGTCAACAAAACTAATTACTATCGAGTATTAACTACTTTGATTTATTGACCATTCTAACAGTCATTGAAAGTCGGATTGGTTTTTCCCCTAAAACACTGTTATCTCATTGTCTAAACAAACTATTAAGCCCTATCATTATATAAGACGAACATAAATTACTAGCATTCCAAATTAACAATTCAATTAAGGACCCAAACACTAATTAAGGTGCCAAGGATCATCTCAAGTTAATGACCCAGGGATATCACTCAATCCAAATGTTACACCACACAAAAGTGAATTAGGGTTTCTACTCAATTTTATTAATCCATTCATCAATTAGGATTTTTGTTTTGGCATATAATCACTATATAGAGTAATTCATTTTATATTTACAAAGTAAATGATCATCAAAACCTGGAACAGTAGGGTTCAGGTGCTACAAGAGGTTTAACCAAACCCTAAAAGATTTAAAATTTTAATTCTAATGACATTTTCTTAATTAATCAATTAAGCAAGTAATAAATAAGAAGTAATTAAATTATTTCTATTTGAGCTCAAAATTTTACCATAGATAGTACTTATCCTAAAACAGTACCAAATTAAATTTCATGATTTTTGAAGTTATAGAGAACTAATTAAAATTACCCAATGTTGCATTTATTAATTTTTGTGCTGATTTTTAACCCCTGCAGAAAGTGCTCAAAACATGTATTCAATATTTTTCTTAAATACTACATCCCTCAGAGAGCACACACAATTATTTTCAGAATTTTTAAATTAGTAAATTAATTCCTATAAAAATGACAAATTGGCTCACTATTCTCTCTATCAGGAAATTGGAAAACAATTTTTATTCGCGAGGAAAAATGGAAAACCAAATCAGCCCGGGACGGCCCAAAACAGCCAGGCCGGCCCAGCAGAGCCCATCGCCCTTTCCTTCACTGCCGGACATTCCCGCGCGCTACTGGGCCTGCTGACCCGTCCGCGCGCGGCCCAGCTAAGCCCAGGTGGGCTCTCCCTCTCTTGGTCCCACTGACGGGTGGCCCCCCATCGTCAGCCCTCTCTCTCTCTTTCTTCTTCCTCGCGCAGAGGAGAAACGACCACGCGCGCGTCGGCTCGCCGCGGAGCCCGCCGGCGGTGCCCTTCCGGCGAGGTCGTGGGCACAAGAGCGCAACCCAATGCCTCCAGTACGTTTCTAGTCTAGACAGTTGGGCAAGAAACGGCTCGGCTCGGGCTCTACGGCGGCTGTGGCGGATGACCGGCTCGGAGCTCGTCGGGAAACACACGTTCCGGCCGTAACAAACTACGAGGGATCAAACCGACTGTACCTAATGAAATAGGGATCTCACCAGAGTGTGATGCGCACGCTAGTTGGAGCATAGACCGGTCCGAGAGGGTTTGCTGACGTTGAAGGTCACGGCGGTGGGGCGAACTGAGGGTGTCGTCGTCGTTCCGTCGACTACATAGCGGTAATATAGAGACAAGCAGGCCTATGAGTCTTCCTGGGTGTCAAAGGGCACAGAACGAGTATTGGAAAGGAACCTACCTCGCAGGGACGGCCTCGTCGCGGTGAGATACCTCACGGCGGCGCTCCGGCCGAACTCCAAGACGCCGATGGCGTTCCGGCGCACACAAGGGACCAGAGGCAGTATGGTTGGGTCAAGGAAGTGCGCCAGGAAGTGGTAAGTCTGCTGACAAGTGGAATTGGATAGTGGCTCAATGGGCACGGCGAATTTCTCTCCCAACCGAAACTCGTCGGCGCCGGAGACAGAGAAACGGAGAGGGAAACGACGACCGAGAGGGCTTATATCGGGCGCATGAATGAGCACACGGCTTGGAGAGGACCCCCACGGGCCCGGCACCGTCGGCAACACGCGGCCTGCCGGCCCCGGTCTTCACCGGCGCGCGGCGCGGCACGCGCGTGCCAGTGCGCGCAGAGGGCCAGAACCGGACCCCCCCAGGGTACTGTAGCAGTAGGGTCAAAAGCTATTTTGTTAAATTACTCCCTATTTCCTGTAGCAACTGTAAAATCTCCAAAAGTAAAAGTTGTGTAAAATTTTGTGAAGTTCAACTTTTCTTTTTGAATCATGTCCAAATTCTGCCTAGTTTTGAAACTATTTAAAAGGGGGTAAAACTTGAATTTGAAATTGATTTGTAATTCAATAAAATTCTCCAAACTTTTCTCAACAACATGAAAATCTGTAAATATGAAAGTTGTTCTACTTGTTGAACCCCACAACTTTCATTAAAGGAGTTTTGTCAGATTCTTCATAGTTTTTGACATAGCATTTAAATTTCAAATTTCAAAACACTCATTGGAGTTTATTTTGAAATCTCACTGCATAACATCAAAATCCCCAAATACAAAAGTTATTCAATTTAAAAGGCCTTACAACTTTCACTAAAGTAGTTTGCCCTAATTTTTGATATTTTTGAAATGGCATTTTATATTTTATTAAACAAACACTAATTGGGTTTTAAATTTAAAATTTCTACAAGTAAACTTTAAAATCTATAAACATGAAAGTTGTTCCATTTTGTAAGGGCTAAAACTTTTATTAAAGGACCATCGCCAGATTCCTACTAGTTTTTGAACTCGTATTTTAAGTTTAAACTTTAAAACCTAAATTAAGATTTTATTTGAAATTATTTTTAATAACTTCAAAATTTCCCAAAATAGAAGTTGCTTAACTTTTAAAGATTTGCAACTTTTGTTTAAGGCCCAACACTTAATTATGCTTAGTTTTTGTTGTTGAGGTTTTAGGTTTGATTTAGGGTTTATAATTGATTTTCTTTTCGTTACCCAATTCAATTTAGATAATAACATACAAAACCCAAACATTTACATAACAAATCACCCTTAAGAACTTATGTAAAATCACATGTTGGAACAAAATCAATTTTGTTAATGAGCTTATGCAGGATGATTTACATGCAATGATGATGACATGGCAGGTTTTAATTAACCGTAACCCCAGAGGTGTTACAGCCTTCCCCCCTAAAAGAAATCTCGTCCCGAGATTTAAGAAGTGGCTAGAGCCTTAGGTTAAGTAATGGAAAAGAAAATGTGTCAAGTAAATATTTTTCAAATCTTGACTGTAGAGCAAGTAGGGATCTTACATTTTGTAGGATTTGAAAGGGGTAAATTATTTTTAATGGTGAGCTAAGAACTTAAGAATGTTTTTAGGTGAGAAATTCTCTAGTCTCTCGGGTAACTTCTTTCTTCTGAAGACTGATTCCAACATACTTGTGCTTCATCCTGTTGAAGTCCTTTGAGTAACACGATCTCTTATTGGTTTATGACCCACACTGAGTATCCGGAGTGCGTCAGATCTACTCCAATTCCACTCCTACCGAATCAATAACCCGATTTGACACTTGAAGTTACTCCTCAAGTGGTGTCACATGAAATACAGCCTATGCAGCTGACAAGTGTTCAGACACTTGAGTTGATAAGCTACTAGTCCACACTTGTCTTACTTCCTGTTATGAGGAAGATTCTTATTTGACCTAATCAGTTGTTTCTCAACACTAAAAACTTGAAACCTTATTTCTTCGAAATACAACCCTTGCGAGGAATATCTTTTAAGGGTGGGTTTCAAGGAGAGTGAGGGCACATTAATTGCGAGCTACGATGATTCAGGAGTGCCGACTACGATACCAGTGTGTACCCTGTTAAGGTCTTATGTGACTGCAGTTCACAGAAGATTCCAAGTTTTGACACGGCACCATAGTCACGATTCGAGATACCATCATAGAATACAATTAAAGTAACCTCGGTAAAAAGAGAAAAATAAATCGACTGTATCTATGATGTACAATGACCACAGACCTTGATACGAGCATATACCCATCAGAATCTCATGTGATTGTGAGTCACAGGAGATCCCAGGTTGCTATATTGTATCGCAGCCGCAGATCATGTTACATCATAGCAAGATGAATTTGTTTCTACATATAGTGCAGACAAGGAAACTTTATAGGTTGCGAAGCTACAGTATGTCACAGCCCTAGACCTTGATACCTACGCGTGCCTAGCGGAATCTCGGCGTGGCCATGGCACGTGAGAGACCCTAGGTTTCGACGCAGCACCGTGGTCGCAGGTCATGACATCACTATGGGCATAATGATTCTGGAATAACGTGTTGGATTTAAATGAGAGATACGTGTCGGATCAAGGCATGACACGTATGCAGATAAAAGTCATGGTCTAGTGCTAGGTTTTCATCCTGAGTCTGTAGGCGAATTTAAGTGCATCAAAAAGTTTTCATCGAAGTGATTTTTCAAAATATATGTCAAGATATTTATAAATAACCAAGAATCGATAAAACAACATGGAATCCTCAGCGGATCACAGATACCACTTCCAAGTGATTGGATCTTAGGTATCTTTTCCAAATTGGTTCCTGTTATTCTATCAGATGAAATTAAGATGATTGCAAAGACAAATAATCTTAAGAATTCGGAGAGATCAGATGTGGATTCTCAAAGTGAGTTTTAATATAGTTATAAAGAGCAAAAGGATTTTGAAACTCATGAAGAAATATGGATACGAATTCTTGTAAAGGATATTTGGAAATGGGAATGAAAGCACATTAATTGCAGGCTAGGATCATGACCATCAACCTTGACAACAGCGAGCGTCCGGTAGTACTTTCCCATGGTCGTGATCCATAGGAGACCCCAGATTTCGACGCTGTGTCACGGTCTTGGAGCACGATATCCCATAGACTACAATTACAATAGCTTTCAAAGAAATAGCAGCGTTTTGAAAAGAGAAGATAGAAATTTTACATCAATGGATTTATTAAATCAAGGATTAGCCAAAGTTTTGTGTCGATTTGGAATAGTGAATGAGTGCATCCAGAAGTTTCCCAAGGACTAGAAACTTATGGAGCGAAGGTTAGCGGTGGTGGCAAAACCTAGTCCTATAACAAAATTGACCAACTGTTGAACACACGTAACACTCATAAGCTCAAGTATGAAATGATCTGGCCGATGGCATAGGATTATCCGAGGTTTACACATTAGTTCACATTGACTACTAGTTTAGGTCGACTACCATTACACCAGTTTCCTACCGACACAGGGTTTTAGATTACAAGGACACTTAATCTTAGACTTAATCTGATCTGACACTGGGTCTAGGAGACTATTTAGCTTCATAAACTAATCGACTCGACCACTCACTACTTCTGACTCTGAGTCCCTTGCTACTCCCTCCAACTCTTCATCGGCATTCTCTGCTGAACCAGACAATTCCTGATGGTCAGCTGCGGGAACATCTATATCTGGAATTGGATCATTCATGGCATGGAGCATTTGCACTTCTCGTTGCAGATCGGCAATGTTCTGATGGGCTGCCTGAAGTTGTTGCTGATAGGTATTATGCAGGCTCCAAAACATCGCATCCTGATGCTGCAGATATCCAACGGTCTCTCTAAGACCTTCTCTTGCCATTACGGCATAAGAATGAGCTTCTTCGCGCTGCTGGATGAGAAGTCCTGTCTGAAGGTGAAGACTATCCACCAGACTCTCTAGTTCTTCTATGCGGTGCTGGTCTGCTTGTCGCTGTGCTTCGAGTGCTTCCACCTGGACGTCCAAACCGATCTTTTCCACATCACTGATCTGAGCAGCCTCTTGCCACTTTAAGGCTTTCTTATTTGCCTTCTTCTTTTTGAGTTCGGTACTCTTGAGTGCTTCATAACAATTGGAGTAAAGTTCCTGCCACTCCTCGCGTCCTTGCTCACGGGTTAGATGGAGGTTAAGGACAGCTAGCATAGCTCGAGTAGTGGCTACCAATATGGGATCCTGCTGATCAGACTTTTCTTCCAATTGCTTAGCTTGTCGTTGAAGACCATCCCAATTCCCTGGGACTTCTGACGGAAACATTCTCAGAGTAGAAACCCTGACTTCCTTCTGACACCTGAAGCAGATCTTTCTCAGGACTTCCAATGCTGTAGCCTGAGCTCCTTCCCAAGGACTCATACCTTCTGCCTGTGCTTCCCAAGCTGGCCAAAACGGAGCGGTGGTACAAGCTGGGATCCGAAGTGACACTTCGTACCACGGCCGACCAAGGACAACAGTACGGGACCAATGATACTTTGGTGGTTTCGAGTAGCCTACTTCCTGAAGTAACTGCCACAACACCGTAGGAGTTCCGAACATAGCCAGACATTCGTCGATTCCAGTGGTAGGGTCTTGGGGATCCATCTATTGAAAAGAAAGGTAAGAATTTGTTTTTAACAAAATATACATTTGGAAACATGCTTTATTTTAGAAAGTAGAGATTTAATTTATATCGGGGGTATTACTAATAGTTGTAATGTCATGATGCATGAGCGTTCCAACGCAAGCCAAGATACCCTGACATATACGTAATATACCGATTAAATTAATTATTAGAGTGACATGCACTCAACGTTTTCAAACATAGGGCATACTTAAGGTGCTAATCCACTACTAAGCTCAAAACCTAACTATAGATCTATAGAAGTAATCGAGGAAAGATGCTATAGAATGAACGAGGAAAGTTCAGAAATAATTCGGACCAAACTACCCCATCAATTTTATTCATTCGAAATCCTTTTGAAGTTTTTGTAAAGTAATACTGCAAGTGCTTCACAATGAAATGCTCTGATACCACCTGTGACAGAACCGCCTTAATCATAGGGCCCACGTGCCACGTCATCGTCCCTAAGGACCGTTGACTAGTCTGCACGAGTTTCCTTTGACTTAGGTGGCCCGTCGGGTTTCATAGGAAACCCTAATTTCCCCGAGGATCTCATTGTAAAGACCTTGCAAGTATTACAGCAGTTTACACAAATAATTTGAATCAGAGTAAAGAGTGCGGAAGTATTACTTAAACATAGATTACAATTACATTATCCCAAACCAGAGTTTCGCAGTGGAGTAGCGGTATACAACTAAACACCCTGCCCAAGGGTTTCATTATATACACATCTTCATCCATGTACGATCCAATGACCGGCACGATCCTTCGTAGAACTGTTTACTCAACTTACCTGCAACAGGGGGTTAACAAACCCTGAGTACATGGGGTACTCCGCAAGACTTACCCGACTAAAGGTGTAAAATTAGACTCAGGAATGCGGGCTGAGGGGAGTCAAGGTAAGGCTTAGCAATAGTCAAAGGATTTTGCAGAAAAGCAATACTAATCCTATTTTCAGTATTTCATCTCAATAATATTATTAATATTAACCATATCTCCAAGTTCCTTCTCAAATTTCAACCTTCTTTCATTTATTTCGTCCATTCAAAAACATCCTAGTTCCGAACCACTCTTCGCTGTAAGTGTGAGGATCATGTCTCCATTAACCGAGGAGCAGCGTCGATTCGAATCCAGAAGTACCCAGCTGGGGATCCCTATCCACACTGCATATGTAGCACTTAAGCTTGCATATGCCAACCCCGCCTACCACGGCTTTTTATACCCCGGAACCGGTCCTGCGCCACCCGAGAGCACAGTACCCCTTTAGTCTCCAGGCACGACGGCCACGAGGGTACACGCTACTCTCGCCATCTCTCCACTCCCAGTGCGTGGTTGTCGGTTCCAGCAGTAGAGCCACCGGAGTCAGAGGCTTTCCGTAGTATGTGGCTAGTTGCAAAGTCATGATCACAGCAGGCCGACAACGAATGGTCCCTAATATTTTTCCGTTAGAAACCATGCATTGGGACTCTAACCCAAGTACACTGGTAACTACCCGGTTTTCACATCCCTTTCCCGATGGCGACGAAAGTTGGGACTCTAACCCAAGCAGTTGGCCAACCAAACGGGAAAAACCCATCCACGTTGATGATAATGGACTGGCCAAGTACACCATCACCAAACGAGGACAATACCAATCCCATAAAATGATTCATTTGTTTCATATCATCACAGTTTTCAAAATAGCATTTTTGCAATTCTATCATTAAGCACGACTAAGCACTTTTCAATACTTTAAATAAACCAAGATCTTAGGTATAATATGTGGTCAAGGAAAGGTAATGCATCAATGGGTTATCACTCAACTCCTATTAACCTAATGCAGTAGATTAACTCAAGTGATAAATATTTTAAATAACAAGGAGGGGCAAATGCACCGGGGCTTGCCTGTTGCTTGAAGTAGACGAAACCCTGACGTCAATCACCGAGAAGGATCCACGTCCACCGAGTGAAGACCTTACTCGGGACACGCTTCAGATAATAATCACCGCGCGTTCACTACACGAAATAATAATACAACACTTATATGATGACATGTATGCCATGATGCAGGAGATGCACAGAATCACCGATCAATAGTAAGTAAACTTAATTTGGAAGTTGAGTACAACTTTCCTTCACGATAAAGTTGTAAGTCAACAAAACTAATTACTATCGAGTATTAACTACTTTGATTTATTGACCATTCTAACAGTCATTGAAAGTCGGATTGGTTTTTCCCCTAAAACACTGTTATCTCATTGTCTAAACAAACTATTAAGCCCTATCATTATATAAGACGAACATAAATTACTAGCATTCCAAATTAACAATTCAATTAAGGACCCAAACACTAATTAAGGTGCCAAGGATCATCTCAAGTTAATGACCCAGGGATATCACTCAATCCAAATGTTACACCACACAAAAGTGAATTAGGGTTTCTACTCAATTTTATTAATCCATTCATCAATTAGGATTTTTGTTTTGGCATATAATCACTATATAGAGTAATTCATTTTATATTTACAAAGTAAATGATCATCAAAACCTGGAACAGTAGGGTTCAGGTGCTACAAGAGGTTTAACAAAACCCTAAAAGATTTAAAATTTTAATTCTAATGACATTTTCTTAATTAATCAATTAAGCAAGTAATAAATAAGAAGTAATTAAATTATTTCTATTTGAGCTCAAAATTTTACCATAGATAGTACTTATCCTAAAACAGTACCAAATTAAATTTCATGATTTTTGAAGTTATAGAGAACTAATTAAAATTACCCAATGTTGCATTTATTAATTTTTGTGCTGATTTTTAACCCCTGCAGAAAGTGCTCAAAACATGTATTCAATATTTTTCTTAAATACTACATCCCTCAGAGAGCACACACAATTATTTTCAGAATTTTTAAATTAGTAAATTAATTCCTATAAAAATGACAAATTGGCTCACTATTCTCTCTATCAGGAAATTGGAAAACAATTTTTATTCGCGAGGAAAAATGGAAAACCAAATCAGCCCGGGACGGCCCAAAACAGCCAGGCCGGCCCAGCAGAGCCCATCGCCCTTTCCTTCACTGCCGGACATTCCCGCGCGCTACTGGGCCTGCTGACCCGTCCGCGCGCGGCCCAGCTAAGCCCAGGTGGGCTCTCCCTCTCTTGGTCCCACTGACGGGTGGCCCCCCATCGTCAGCCCTCTCTCTCTCTTTCTTCTTCCTCGCGCAGAGGAGAAACGACCACGCGCGCGTCGGCTCGCCGCGGAGCCCGCCGGCGGTGCCCTTCCGGCGAGGTCGTGGGCACAAGAGCGCAACCCAATGCCTCCAGTACGTTTCTAGTCTAGACAGTTGGGCAAGAAACGGCTCGGCTCGGGCTCTACGGCGGCTGTGGCGGATGACCGGCTCGGAGCTCGTCGGGAAACACACGTTCCGGCCGTAACAAACTACGAGGGATCAAACCGACTGTACCTAATGAAATAGGGATCTCACCAGAGTGTGATGCGCACGCTAGTTGGAGCATAGACCGGTCCGAGAGGGTTTGCTGACGTTGAAGGTCACGGCGGTGGGGCGAACTGAGGGTGTCGTCGTCGTTCCGTCGACTACATAGCGGTAATATAGAGACAAGCAGGCCTATGAGTCTTCCTGGGTGTCAAAGGGCACAGAACGAGTATTGGAAAGGAACCTACCTCGCAGGGACGGCCTCGTCGCGGTGAGATACCTCACGGCGGCGCTCCGGCCGAACTCCAAGACGCCGATGGCGTTCCGGCGCACACAAGGGACCAGAGGCAGTATGGTTGGGTCAAGGAAGTGCGCCAGGAAGTGGTAAGTCTGCTGACAAGTGGAATTGGATAGTGGCTCAATGGGCACGGCGAATTTCTCTCCCAACCGAAACTCGTCGGCGCCGGAGACAGAGAAACGGAGAGGGAAACGACGACCGAGAGGGCTTATATCGGGCGCATGAATGAGCACACGGCTTGGAGAGGACCCCCACGGGCCCGGCACCGTCGGCAACACGCGGCCGGCCGGCCCCGGTCTTCACCGGCGCGCGGCGCGGCACGCGCGTGCCAGTGCGCGCAGAGGGCCAGAACCGGACCCCCCCAGGGTACTGTAGCAGTAGGGTCAAAAGCTATTTTGTTAAATTACTCCCTATTTCCTGTAGCAACTGTAAAATCTCCAAAAGTAAAAGTTGTGTAAAATTTTGTGAAGTTCAACTTTGCTTTTTGAATCATGTCCAAATTCTACCTAGTTTTGAAACTATTTAAAAGGGGGTAAAACTTGAATTTGAAATTGATTTGCAATTCAATAAAATTCTCCAAACTTTTCTCAACAACATGAAAATCTGTAAATATGAAAGTTGTTCTACTTGTTGAACCCCACAACTTTCATTAAAGGAGTTTTGTCAGATTCTTCATAGTTTTTGACATAGCATTTAAATTTCAAATTTCAAAACACTCATTGGAGTTTATTTTGAAATCTCACTGCATAACATCAAAATCCCCAAATACAAAAGTTATTCAATTTAAAAGGCCTTACAACTTTCACTAAAGTAGTTTGCCCTAATTTTTGATATTTTTGAAATGGCATTTTATATTTTATTAAACAAACACTAATTGGGTTTTAAATTTAAAATTTCTACAAGTAAACTTTAAAATCTATAAACATGAAAGTTGTTCCATTTTGTAAGGGCTAAAACTTTCATTAAAGGACCATCGCCAGATTCCTACTAGTTTTTGAACTCGTATTTCAAGTTTAAACTTTAAAACCTAAATTAAGATTTTATTTGAAATTATTTTAAATAACTTCAAAATTTCCCAAAATAGAAGTTTCTTAACTTTTAAAGATTTGCAACTTTTATTTAAGGCCCAACACTTAATTATGCTTAGTTTTTGTTGTTGAGGTTTTAGGTTTGATTTAGGGTTTATAATTGATTTTCTTTTCGTTACCCAATTCAATTTAGATAATAACATACAAAACCCAAACATTTACATAACAAATCACCCTTAAGAACTTATGTAAAATCACATGTTGGAACAAAATCAATTTTGTTAATGAGCTTATGCAGGATGATTTACATGCAATGATGATGACATGGCAGGTTTTAATTAACCGTAACCCCAGAGGTGTTACAGTATGACACCTTCATGGTGTTTTAAACTTCCTCACTATTTTTCTCTCGGGTCTATATTCACTTCAAAGATTAATAGTGCCAGATTCGACTGGTAAATCCTTCATGGATTAGTTCCTTCAAGGATGTTCTCACTCTACTACATGAGAGATTATTAAGTGATATACACAATGAGATTGCGTTATTTATTATAAAATCATTTGATGACTGTTCCTTCTAGGATATGTTCTTCTTGAGACTTTAATATTCATTCATGAATATATTCTACCTTAGACTACATAATACTTGAATGAGATTTAATTTTTATATGTTGCAATTTATATTCTTCAGGAATTATATAGATCTTCATAATCCATTTATTAACTGTATATTTAATATTCATTCATTTCATTTGCCAGAGATATAGCAGAACATTTATTCTTCTTAATAGGAGATTCAACCTCAATTGCTTTCGTTATTGACCCGATATAATCGCTACAGGCGATTTTGCCATGGACTTTGTTTCCGGATCCGGATTCTCATAAGAGAAACATTTACAATTATAGAGGTAGCGTTGTCGACAACTATTATTTTCTCCTAATATTCTCATAAATGAGATTGTTTTGTCTCTTCGTTTTTTCCCAAATAAGAGATGATTTGTTGTTCTGCATACCCAACACTAATGTTGTGCGCGCTTAATGTGTTGGATTTCATCTTCATGATGATCCTCTTCATGAGGTGCTTAAACTTCTTCATGAGGTGTTCTCTTCATGAGAATGGAGGAGTTTTATTTTATTTCTATTCAACAAGTATACGCTTAAATTAGAACCCACAGGCGTCCCCGTAGATTTTAACTTGATAGTATACAATATTTAGTTTACTACTAGTAAACAAAACTTCTGGTTTATAACTCTAAGTTACTTCTCTCATTTCTAAAAATATCTGGCATATACTCCGCTTCATACTTCACAAGAGCATTAGTCAAACTATTAGTTGATTTAGTGCGTGGTTGTATTCCTGCTTCAAGCTTCAAGGAATATTTTCTTTAGATCGTTTTCCCTCTGCGAAAATAATATTTGGCATTCAAAATAGGCTTTCTCTCCCCCTAATGCCAATATTAGATCTTTAATAGCATACTTCAATAGATATCCCTTATCATGGGCTTAAAATAATCAAATTCATGTATCTACAACTGCAAGTGGAAGCATATATAAAATACACAATATTCACTTATAGAATTTTCGAATTACCATTAATGCAAAATTCCCTTAATACATTATCTTCATAAATCCCAAATCATCATAAAGTGTGTTATCCATCATCTTAATTCCACAATTATACATCCCACCATTTGGGTAGTCTTCATTGAGCAAATTTCATATTAACTCACTCCCCCTGATTTTAGGCTACTTGGCCATAGACCAATCTATTGCTTATGCATGTAACGCATTGAAAGCAACTTAATTTTTAGTTCAACGAGAACCATATAGACATAGCATGCTGGCTAGTCAATTTAATTATGAGGGAAGTACAAAAGTAAGCTCAACAAGAGCACAACATAGTGATACACATTCATGTGTACTGTGGAATATTGATATTCAGTCTAACATAGTAGATAACAACAAAATGCAAAGCTGCAAGCTTATTTAAAATCAGTGTAGTAGAGAAAGTTAACTCGGCTGAAAGGGACGCGGGCAAAACTTCAAGTCTTGATACATGCACTTAAAGATAGATTTAGTAAGGGTATGTCTAATAAATATATATATTACCCATATTTTCTTATGTCTTTACCCAGAATTTCTCTCCTTTTTCATGCCATAGTTACTTCGAGTAGTAATATGCTTCTTGCATCATCTATGAATAATCACTTCTAATGCTCCATAGAATCCAATTATGCCTCTAGTATTTATTGGTTATGGCATAAAATTCACATACATAGGGTAGAACAAAACTTCTAGTTCTCGGGCTAAAAATATTAAATACTTTAGAATTATACTATTTCTTGGCGAAGTTTGTCCTTCTAGGAACAATTTATATGCCATTATAGTCCAATTATTCATGTGCATCTAGGAAATTCAGTTTCCATTCTACCTACATGGTAGTGGTACACAAAGAACTACAACCTTTATGGTTAATTGAGACTTCTTTCTGTGGATAAAATAATAAAAAAATTATTTAGATAGGCAATAGGCAATTGTTTATATGTGAAACATATAAATCTAATTTATTCCATGAGAAATTATCACATGTTACTTCATGTAACAATTGTAACTAAGAATATTAAATATTTCATATTAGTCTTCAAGATAATAAATTAACCATTAATCACTTAATTCAACGGGAATTAAAACTTAATGCACCACTGCCACTACTATTAATACTTCAGGATATGAATTCAAAAGAAATAAATCTATAAGCACATGATTTAAGTTCTTCACAAAACTCTTAAATATTCCAAATAATATCATTCCCGCATGTCTTAACTTCTATACTTGACAAGCGGTAGCTTCATGCTCTATATTCAATTGTTATGATATATAATCACAAACCTTCAAGGGTGTAACATACGCAAGCCACATATTTAAAGTTATTACAATTGACAATATCCTGGTTTATAAAGCTGTCTAAAAGTTTAACTCAATTTCTGTTTGAGTAATGGTAAATTTAAATACTTCATGTATTACATTGCTCTATGATATTCTATACACAAGAGATATTTCTTCGAGAATATGCATTGATAAAATCTTATTTACCATCTTGTCTTCTAGACATTTAGTATAGAGCTTCAAGCTATTATTTATAGAGCAGCATTATATCTCAATCTATAAGCATTTATGCTTAAAAAAATTCAACTTTCAATGCAACATGATATTCTGTAATTATAATTTGGGATTTTACTCATGTAGTGAGTCCCACGATGCCTTAATTTGTTACTTCTCATGGCCAAAAAGTCATTCTAGAGAATAATTATCACTACACTTCAATGGTAGTCAAATATCCTACATGGATTTAATAATGACCGTAACAAATAATTATTCCATTCATAACAAGTTTAGGATATTCTTTTTTTTCATGAAAGTATGCATATATCATTACAATAAAATCATGTGCATATTGGTTTACTGCACGTAAACAAGGATTTTACTATTAAAATAATTTTCTTCCAGAAAATCAGGTTACTTGTGGTATATATAGCTGCGAGCCTACTGGTTTAGCCACGGTGATGAGCTACATGCAACATCAAGTTAACAATTCGTCATGCATGCTGAAAACTTCATGTTTCTAAACAAATCAACTATTTGTCCGATCTACCAGTATGATCAACGGGATCAATTTACTAGATAGTATTAAGTACAACTTCATGTCATTATTTTCGAAAGCCCTTCAAAATTAGGAAGAACAAACCATATACGGATGGCGAGTAACCAGCATTCAGGCTGGATTGTGCGATGACATATGAGTCACTGCGTGCAGGCCGGTGGCAGTGCATGCTAGCATCTGGGCCTGAGCAGGACACAAGAGCACGGAGTGTTACAGGTGATGTCCATGTGTCTATGGTACATGTAACATAATCAAATTCGACTCGATTTCATCGGGTACAAAAATCTTAGCGAATTGCTTTCTTGCACCTCAAGTACGGTCACCTTCTAGGTATGTTCTGGTGACCTGTAAGGATGCGTTACAGTTGCTAGCTTCTTACGTGACTGCTAGTCCGTATACACATTGGACCGTATTGCATATTTTTTTCAGTTTAATAACAATACGTCGATGCCTGCTAGACTATTTTACATAATTGGCATCGTCGACGATGCTACATGCATCGCTCGATTTTATTCGCTTCCATGCAAATTTGTCACCACTATCAGCTTCTATGCTACTGGTCGACAGCTTCCAATGCTGATGGCGTGATGAATCTTGAATTTTTATGTGTATATATTCACTATTCAAGTATGCATGCATATATATGTTCCAAGCATATGTACTTCCGGTATAATTCAACGTGCATAATTTGAGTAGGTAGATTGGTTAGATGGTTGGCGTAAGCAATCTTCAAGATATTTTCCGTACCTTAACTGGATGCCAATTTGATCTACGTCACATGCCGCGTAGGGCAGTAATTAGTAGATACATACCGCGTAGGGCATTTGACATTGTCGTAGATCTGCCTGCTTGACGAAGATGGTGCATGTCGATGTAGTGCAGATTAGTTGCAGAGGTAATAGTTCCGTTCCGCTAACAACGTCAAGGATGTCGATGTCGTCGAAGTAGTCACAGCAGGGATGTCGTCATGAGCGTTGATGACAAAGATCTGCGGCGGTTTCAATGTCGATATCGACGTAGAGCTTGTCGTGCTGATAACGTGTTATAAAACATGTTGCCAGCGGTTAGGACCTTCCCCTCTCCGTCTCTCACGATTAACATAGTAGATGAAAGTAGAATAAATAGACACAAGATGTAGGGAGACTATTCTTTATTTCTCTAAATATTGATAATTACAACATAGAGCTCCCATGTATATATAGTTCTGTCAAGATCTAAGAGTTTCGGTAAGAGCTCACATATAAATGAATTAGGATTAGAATTCTTTCTTTTCCTTTCCTTCTAGGACAGAAGAGTCCGTATGTTTTACACCAACTTGAACCGAGCGGAGGCATTCGCGTTGCTCAAGAGAGCAGGCGAAGCAACAAACAAGGAACGTTCGTTGGCTCAGCACAAAAACAGATGGTATGTTCGAGTTGAGACCGACAGCATATCAGCAGGACTCCTGACTAGGCTGGGCAGTGCCTATCTCGAGTTTGGGCTTTTGGGCATTATTAGCATGGACAATATGCGCGCCCGAGAGCCTCGTGATGGGCCAATCTTCCCACTCAAGCACCCATCTCTTCCTGCACGTGTGATATGCATGGGCTGCAGGTAGTTGATTCTTTTTTTATACTAGCAAAACATACTCGTACGTTGCAACGGAATAAAAAAAACAAGCGCTAATGAAAGAGGACCTGTGTTTTATATATTTATTTGTGTTACTATTTTTGGATCTAAATATGTGGTCTTTTCAGAGTCCCAAAATACAAATGTCTGAACTTCATTTGCTATTTTTATGACTATATTAATTTTCCCATAAATCTAATCCTATTTTCGCTCTTTCCACTTGAGTTGTTCTAACACACACACACACATATATATATATATATATATATATATATATATATATATATATATATATATATATATATATATATATATATATATATATATATATATATATATATATAAGCACGTCTTATGAGTCCGTGTTACATACGCATCCCAATATATGTTTTGATATTAAATTCTATATTGCGCTAGACAAAATCTATTCTGATTCGTATGGGCATGTGTTATTCTATATAATATAAGTCTAGACAGGAAAAACTATATTTGTTAGTTATTGGCGAAGGCAGACTGAACGGACCAAAAAAATAGGAAGAAATTTTTGTCGAGATATAGATAGAAGTATGAGCGAATTTAAAAAAGAATTATTATTGGTAAAATATCTTTTGACCAATCAGCGTTTATTTCTAACCACGAAATAGTATTTCTCTCTCAGAATAAATCAGCATCAGCCAAAATCAGCGCTCGTTTTCAGCCAAAAGAACAGGTCGGATGAGCCGTAACCTCACCGGCTGGTGCACTTCAGGCTGGCCACAGTTGCCGATATGCCACGTTGCCTGCTGGGCGGCCTTGGGGTAAGATTGCTGATAGGTTTGCGTCAAAACTGTCAGGCCATCGAGGGCACGTCCGAGCTCATGTTGGACTTCACCAACCAACCATGATATTCTCTTCGCATTCGGGCTGCTGTTGTTGCATTGCAGACAATCGTCGGTTGCCGATGTTGCCTTGCTTGTTGCCATACAGTCGCGTATATTGAGGTATCGGCCGTGCTGTTGCTGCTTTGGTGCCATCCCGTGGATAAGCTGGATCATTGTACTTGCTTGGAAAGCATATCATGTTCACGCCATGTTGCCTGCTGCTGATCGCTGGCCATCAATTTTTGGGCCGTCATTGCTTGCTGTCAAGGTTGCTACTTCTACTAGTACGCCAGGCTACTGTTGCTTGTGCTACTGTCGGAATTGGACATACTTGCCGTTGATATGATATGCCGCTGCATCACTGTCGGGCTGAACACGGCATTCGTTGGGCTGATGCTTCTTGTGCCGTGCTCATCCACCGGACGTTGGGCGAGGTGGAGACGATCGTCGGATTGCCATTGCTCCGTTACTCTGTTCGCTTCAGCTAAACAACACTTATTTTTTACTCTAAAACAGTATTTCCTCCCACAACAAATCAGCTTCAGCCAAAATCAGCTCAGCTTTTCAGCTCCAGCGAACATATATTACCTGTGGGTCTGCTCTTGCCAAATGCATCACCAGGCCATAGATGTGCCATCAATTTGAGCTGCCGGCCGGGCTGCTCCCACAGGGGAACGGAACGGTCCCTCGTTGACGTGACGTGATGAACCCGCCCGTCCACAACATCAACACACCCTGCCTGCACCTCGTTGAGGAGAACGGGAGTTGCTGCTTTTATTGAATCGTTGCTTTACCTTGCTGCAAGTGGACCGAAGTCACCCAACGGCTGGGTCTTGGACTATATCTGTCCGTGTCGTGTGCATGCTGGACGCTGCCCATCGTATGCATGCTGGACACGGTTGGATGAAAAAAAATTGGGCCGGACTCCATGCCGGTGTCCCAACAGAAGGAGTCCTGGTAGCAGACAGAACACTGGAAGGAGTCCTGCTAGCACAAGGAACAGTTTGACGAAAAAAAGAGAGGAGCAACTTTGCCTCTTTAGTAAGAGGTATAGATATACTAGCTTCGTGCCCGTGCGTTGTTACGAGACAACTAAACTTTTGTATAAAAAACAGATAGCTCGTACGATAACATAATAATATCGTAGAATTAAATACCGACGTTAAATTAAAATTTAATCAAAAAGCAAAGTTGGTGAAACATATGCATCTTATAGGTGAGGAAAAAAATGGTATCATGCATCAATTCCCAGGATCACATTAGAATCCAGCCATCATCTATCAAATTCGGGATGTATGAACGGTACAAACTGGCAAACATATGCATCCTGTAGATGAGGAAAATTTGGTATACATACTACTAATTACAATTTTTAGACGTAGCAAGATTTTAAAATAAAAAAGAGAGAGTAGAACACCTTGCCTAATGACTGCTTTCAAACCAAACAAACACCTTGTTTGATGTAGAGGGCAAGGAAGCAGATAAATCACTACATCATGCATTTCAGCCACAAAACAGGACTGACAAATAATGTTGCCGCCATTAAATAGGGCAAAACAATAATTAGATAAAGTATAGAGCAGCTGAAAATCGAATGATAAAAGGGGGAATAATTATATATATATATATATATATATATATATATATATATATATATATATATATATATATATATATATATATATATATATAACTTTATTCGATCAAATATGCCCTAAATCTGAAGATATAAACATAAGAGTAACTACTCCTTAGAAGTAGAAAATAATTTCCATATATATATATATATATATATATATATATATATCGCCGAGTGAAGCTGTAAATCAGAAATTTTTTGATATGGTTGGACTGCATGATGCGATGTGACTATGTGGAGACATGTAATTCGAACATGCATATAAGAGAAAAACATTACCAATCAGAGAATGAACAAAACAAAGAAGTGCGAATCATGCAAAACAAAGCCAGGAAATATGTTCTTAAAACCAAAAAGTCAGTGGCTTGTGCATTGCTTCATAGCAAATTTCGAACATAGATGTTGCAAACCAGCAAACAGAAACCACAACTCCCAGGATGGAACTTACATCATGAGACCATCCCCCCCACCCCAAGATTTTAACTTTCACCGCATCAACAAATGGACATGCCACAGAATTTGGGTCTGACTTACATCATGAGTGAATGAAACACCCTAAAAATATCACAGTCAAACTCGAAACCATGTCACAGTTAACATCGAATTACCGTGGCATAATTGAAAAGGCTTACATATTAGGACTTTTAGAACCTCAAGGAACAAAGAAAATGTGCATGTGAATCTACACAAATGTAACATCAATATGCATGATGGTACAGGCTATTCACAGTGTTCTTTTGTGTCGCTCTTTACACCATTGATCTGATCCCTTCCAGATTCAATGATTTGTTTAATTTTAATGATACTTTTATTTAATCATTTACTTGGACTTCAATTTCTGGGGTTTTCAGAATTGGCAAAGTTGTTTCCAATGATCTTATTTGCATATGCATTTTAATGAAAATACAAAACAATAGAATCAAAAGAACACCAATTTCAAAAGTAACATCCAGTTTACCTCCTAGCAGTCTAGCACCAAACACCGACTCTGATCCATCTTGTAACACATTAGCGTCCAAAGGAAGATTTCCCATACATGATAAAGCGTCCTCTACCCAATGAGCAGCACAAAGTTATGGACTGAAGCCTCACAGATGCCTTGAGGGAGGGCAGCGTATTAACGTATCTTCCATGATAAATTCTTTAACGATGTCAGCCGGCCGAGAGCAAAGCAGGGCAGCCGGAGCTCTGCTCAGTAGCTAAAGTGGTAAATTGGCAAAATAAGAAAGTTCATTTATCCTTAATGTGATGAACCGAACCGCAAATTGAAATATTGCAAACTGCAGGTAGGTCACAATATCTAATCAACATCTTGACTTACCAGCGATGTGCGACGGGCTAGGGTGGCCATGGCGTGCGACGGCGAGGATGACATATTGGATTTGGGAGCCAGAAGTCGAGGATAGGGGTGGGGGCAGTGGCTCTGCTGGTCATCGATGATGAAGTTCTTTTTGTCCCAGCACTCCTGCAGGCGCTCATCGAGGACGTGCACAGTCTGTGTTTGGACGAGGCTGCTGGTGAGCCCGGGTGCTCCTGGGTCATCATTGTCGAGGTGGTCGTCCATCCTGGCGAAGATCAACATGACAACTCTATCTGTTTCCAGTAACATAACATCATCATAACCTATAAGTAGCTCCTTCTGTTTTCAATAAATAAATAGCCATGCACAACACAATTGATATTCAGTTAAAAATTATCAAATGAGATCAGCAGCTGTTTAGAAACTATTTCCAGCTATGATAAACAAAAATAAACTCTTAATTAAGCCCAACATGTATAATTGAATACTCTGTGGCTCGATATGTCCAGACTAAAACATGCCGTGCCGTTTCTCAGAGCCTGCAGTGCTCCTATCTCTCTCAGAGATCACTGATGCATGGTGACTGATAATGCAAGCATTGCCCGAATCAAGTTACAAGGGCTAGAGAATTACATGCATTTAGATGCTGGGATTTAGATTTGAGGACAACTCTCAAATCAGCAGAAAGATCATGCTCTCTGAATTTGGGTGTGTGTTTCCGGGATCTGCGATGGATGGGAAGGGAGAGGAGAGGAGGGGAGACCGAGGACTGGTACTCAAGTTGGATAGGATGACAACGCGCAGAAGTAGCTCCCAGCGCCTTTTCCCTTCTTCAGCATGATTGCGCTGCTCGAGATTCGCCTCCCCTGCGATTTGTGCTGGAAAGTTGGGATACTCCGTCTGCCTTGCAGTTGTGGCCGCGTCCAGCTGTGGTTGATCTTGATCTCAAGGATGCAGCTGACGGGACTCGCCCGTCTGCAGCGTGAGGTTGGAGCCTGCCTGCGCGCGACCCGTTAACCAGGAGACCAGAGCGAGACGGCGTGGGCAGAGACGGCGAGCGATCTGCTTGGGCGAGGCCGGGCGTAGCAAAGGCGGCGTGGGCGAGTGCTAGCGCGGCGCCGCGAGGGAAGGGGAGACGGGGAGCTACGGAGCTAGTGGCGCCGCCGCGCCGGGGTAACTGAGACGACGTCGCGCCCTCGGCGCAAGACCCCACCGTGACGGGTGCTGCGACGGGTCTCGCTCGATGAGGTTAAGTGAAGCACGACGTCAGGGGAGATCAGGAGGCGGACCTAGGAAGCGCGCGCGCGTGTTGAGGCCACGGCCACATCGGCGCCGCCCGCCCTCACGTCAAGGCCCCGCGGCAGCCGCTCCGGAGTCTGCAGGGCAGGTTAAGGAGGGCGGGCCGGCGGCGTGGCGCTCTCAGGAAGACGACTGGGCAGGTCGGGGAGCCTAGGGCGGCGGCGTGGACGATGGCCGCGTGAGCTCCGGCCACCGGCCTGTCCGGGCGGTGTCGGCGCTGGCGCGGTTGAGCCGGGGCATGGCGGCGCGTGTGGGAGAGGTCACGGGGATGACTGGATGAGTCAGGGAGGAGTCCGGATGCCGGGGACACGGTCGCAGCGGGGGAGGAGGTGGGCAGTGGTGGGGCGCGGAGGTGGGCAGGATGGGGGCGGTCGCGCGAAGGAGCCGGGCGGGCCAGCGTCGCGAGTAGGAGCGGCAGAGCGAAGCGAGGCGACGAAAGACGGGTAGCGGGTAGAGTCTCTCTTTCCTATTTTTGTTGTAGAGACAGAGATATAACATATACAGAAAAAAAGAAGTTATATTCTGATCTCTGCATGAGTAACTTAATAAAAAATTAATATAAAACATGGATGGACATGTAGTCCAATGGTAAAACTGTTCAATGAGACGCTACCCATCAGTATTCGAATCCCTGGTGCTTGCACCTTTTCATATGAGACTACAAAATAAGTCTATCAGCATGAGTGCCGGCTACATTGTCTAGATTGGAAAAAAGATAAATTCAGAAAATGATCTTTGACCTTTGTAAGGCCCGACCAAAAGTCTAGATCTCCGGTATACACCCTTTAAGAAAACAAATCCTTCTCGTATTCTGCTGCTTTTTTGATTCATTTTTTCTCAATAATAGCATAGACATCCATGTTGGGCGCAGCATTCCCACTTGAATCTTCCAAAGATAAATAGCATGACCTATGATAAAGGACACAGGTTCTCCGCTTGCTCTTATCATGTTATATCCAATAGTAAACTTCCCTTACTTTAATTCTGTATTGTACATGTATTCTCGTAAAGTTCTGTTTTTTAAATATATCTTTCTAAGAAGCTTGCTAAACCCCTTCTTCATATGTTAACTATTTTGAGTCACAAGGACTAGGATCCTAAACCACCTTTGTTCCTTTGGTAGCTAGAGAACTCCCCATTTTATCAATATATATTTTTCTTATGGTTATCCCCTAACTTTTTAAGGATCCCTTTTGATGCTTAAAATAAAGACATCATATACATATCAAGACGGCTCAAAACAGAATATATCAAAACTAAGTTACCAACATAAGGCAAAAGCTTTCCCTTCCAACTATATTGCTGTTGAGTTTTTTATGGTGCATTGGGATGCCTAAATATCAAAATGGATTGGCCCATACCACAACCAAATATTTGTGGGTATTGGTCCATAAAGTTTTTGGCCTCCCATAGCAAAATAGTTCACTTTTATGGAAGTCGATTTTTAAACCAGTATGGGATTCTTCCGGTAAATCTCCTCCTCGAAAACAGGTCCTAGTAGTAGGGTGTTCATATCAGGCAACACCCTAGGCTGAACATGTTGTAATGTTCTTCTGTGTGACCACGCCTGCATTTGAGGTTAAAAGATTTGCATAAAAGTTAGCAATCATCATCCAAATCTCCGTCTTCTGCTCCAGCACTTCTCCCTTCTCTTTCACTAGCCGATCAATATGACTCTCTTCTTCCTAAAGCATACCAATGGAAAAATGAATGTTAAGATCTCCTTCTTCAAGCTAATGAACTTTCCCCCTTTTCCTCTGGTATAAATTCTTTTGTACTTCTAGCCTCTCCAATTTAAATCTCAACAGCTCCACCTTTGTTATGGTATCATTGTTCAGACCACCTCGTCTAGACTCCTCTAAAGATCTTCTAGTCTTGTTAATTTGATTCTCCAGATTGCCAATAATATTTCGGCTCCAATCGCCAAGAACCCTGGCCACTCCCTAGATTGTATGTATTCTCCATTCTTCATTTGCCACAGTCTAGTCTAATCTCTCTTGGATGTTAAGGGTGCTCATGTGGTCGTTATTGCACCATGTGAACGGGTGCCCCACAAAACCTAAGTTTGTTAGAACACACTCTTTTAACGCCTCCTTAAATTAATCCATGCACAGTTGACATCTTGGCAGACCCTCCTCACTCTCATAGCCAATTAAAAAGAACCTCATGCAAGTCCCCTAAACACAGCCATGGCCTCCGCCTTGATGCGTTAATGACATGCATCGTCCTCCATGACAACTCCTTTCGCTCAATACTAGGTTCACTGTAGAACGTCCCCGCCAAGCCATCCACCTCCTTTACATTTGCATCAATATATAGGTGTGAAATCATTCGAACGTGCACCTCTATTTTCTTCCTCCAAAAGATTGCAAGACCTTCATTTGTCCCTGCACAATCCCTCACCACCATATTCATCAAACCCAGCTTTCATCCCAAATCTTCAATTTTGATCTTATCCATTTTTGTCTTAGACAAGAATGAAATATGAGGGTCCTCATCTTTCTAAAGGTTTAGGACGCTGTGAAATGCCACGTCATTTTGCATTCCGCGATAGTTCTAAGCCAAGATATTATGTTGCAGCCTCATATGAGAAAAACTTGTGGTCTAGTGTTGTAGTATTTGTGTGTTCTGTACATAGACGGAGAAAGTAATTTAATCAACCCAACCACTACAAGCTTACGACTTCAGCAAACCACTCGACGAAACTACACTACTACAAAAATTTTTATGGAGACGGGCAAAAAACATTAACCGAGGCGGTTTTTACAACCGTATTGGATCAAAGGTCACGGTTAATCGTGCCCTTTACCAAGGCGGTTGTGTAACCACCACGGTTAATCAAAATAAAAAAACAAAAAAAAAAGAAAATCCATGGACAGGCCCGCCAAGCCCATCCACGGGCCCGGCGAGCCCATCCAAGGTCGCCGCCGCCGCCACGACGGATGGATCTGGCCACCACGGCCGCAGATCCGTTGGCAACGGGCGGATCTATCCACCACGGAAGCGGATCCGGCGGCTACGGGCGGATCCGGTCACCACGGTCACGGATCCGGCGGCCACAGGTGGATCTGGGAGTGAGAGGAAAGGAGGGAGGTGGGGGCCTCAAAGCTGAAGCTAGAACCGGAGCGTCGCCATGACTGGCCGCTGCACCATCGTGGCTGGCCAGGCCGTCGGGCCACCCGCTCGTGCCCCTGCGGGGCTGGGCCGCCGTGCCATCCCGGCTGGCAGGTCGCGTGTTGGTATAAATTAACTGCACTCTATTAAATATTATTATTATCAAAGTATCCGCAAGCGCACAGATAGAATACTGATGTAGCACTTCACCAGACAATCCTGGTTTTAATATCGAACCCAAAGGAACAGTAGGTGATACTGACTAAATCTATTGATTCTTAACCGGATAATACAATCAATCCAGACAATATCAAGAATGAAGAAATAGCTAGTGACTATCTAGTTTCAACAACCGGCAAGCTTTGAATAATATCGTTCTAACTGGGCAGTGACCCGAATAAGAGCAGAAATCAGAGTTCTCTCCTACCGAGCACTTATACATCTATCGACCTATCAACGGGAAGTGGACTACAGACAACTCAACGTAGCTGTCCGCGATCTACCACTATCCGGCTAATCAGGGGACATTCACAAGTAATTACAGCTTAGATACCACGTCTACACTACCAACTACTATTTTAATCTAGGAGCTACCAAGATCAAAGCACTCAACACGAGTTACAAACTTAAGAACGAATAAGAACAAATGCTTATTTGAATCAGAATGTTGAATATAAAAGTGCCTCAGAACATAGCTCTGGGCGAGAGAGCTGAACCAAACGAATACAGCTACGAAGAAGCTCCGACAGGTCGGGACTCCTCCGAATCTCTACTCATCTACTCTATCTCTCTAATCTCTTTCTTGATTGCTAGTCTAGATCTAATGGATATCTATCTAATGCTTCAGGCTCTTCATCTCTTGATCTGGTCTCCTCCAGGGGGGTCTGGTCCTCTATTTATAGCCCGGTGGGATGAATGCGTGCCATGAGATCAAACCGACTTAACCAAGGGCCGAGATGACTCCTCAAAGACGGTGGAAGAAGACTCAGGAAGGCGGCGAGCAGAAAACCTAGGGGGGCACCGCCCGGCCCCTCCTTAGGGCCGGCCGGCCCCACCACCTGCCAGGTGGGGCCCCGGTTGTTTCGGGTGGCTTTCAGAGGCTTCTAGCGCGTCGATGACGTATGTTGCCTTGGCGTTCAAGTTTCGTGGTAATTAAGCACTTAAATCTCTCTTTTAAGCTTTTCTGGATAATCCTCTAGAAAATATACAATTCACCAAAACTCGTGAAAATTATTAGTAAGAACCCTATTCTACTAGATATTCATGTGTAATGCAGGGATAAGTGATATTAAAATTTAGACGTTAACAAATGTCAACAAGTACACCCACACTTAGGCTTTTACTCGTCCCGAGAAAAAGGTTGGTTTTAAGATATAAAAGTTTAGAGAGAGAATGGAACATTTAAAACATAACTTGAGAATATAATATATAAAACTAGTCTAGTCATACATGTACTGCGGAATTTAAAGTGTCCACCATGAATCTTTGAGTAGTTGGAGAACAGAACAGTTTGAAACAGATCACTCTCTTCCTTTAGTTAAGTCAATTAGAGAGTAAGTTGATTTTGCAAATAAAACTTTGCTTTACCTTCTCCTTTTGTAGTACTCTCGAATCACTGATATATCTGGTATTTTTGTATCCTCACCAAGGCATTAATGATATTGCCTTTTTTATCCTACTTCTAAAAAGCTTATGTGGATCTCAGGAAGGTATGAATGTGAAAGCATACTTGTATTGCATTTATTGTAAAGTCAAACAGTGAATCCACAGAGAAATGAGGCATATAATCGAATCAAGCTTTATTTGGTGGAATATGGTGGAGCCTAATTCTACCTTGCTCCTTGAGAAAATAAATCTCTCTTTGAACAATTAAGTTTATCCAGAGAGTATGAGCTATCTTCTTTCTTTTTTTTCTTCTTTTTTTTTCAAGGGAGGTGAGCATCTAAGTACCCATTATTTTAATTTTTTTGGACACTTGTCCATTTTTTTATACTCCATTTTTCTTTTGCATAGCTCATACCTCTTTTGGGATTTAGTAACTAAGAGATTTTAATAAAACATAGAGCAATTATTTGGTGGCTATATGATTATTTTTTTGGTGTTTTCTCCTAGTGTAGGAGAGAAACATTTTTAGTGGAATAATTCACTATTACTCCGAATTAGAGTAATGCTTATGTGGAAGTGGCACTTGATTCGAAAATATGACATTTCTTCAAAGGGTTACAAAGGTTGACCAAACTCAACACAAAAACAAGTACTAAATGTAGAGGGTTTCTATCCTATATATGGCTCTGGTAGGACATTATCTTTACCACAAAGGAGAGGTATAACTAATTATTTAATTTTCGAAATAAAATCTCCAAAGACGAAACAGCAGGAATTGAGTTCTCATTATTCTACTATCTCGTGTTCCGCAACAACTTAAGCAATCATGGGGTCCCCATAAATAGTTTCCAACAGAAACATGACTCCTAGAAAGGTGTTATATAATTTATTCTTAAGTCATGAACCTTTTCTTTCTAAAAAGTGTTTTATCATGTAAATTTTGATTCGGATTGAAACAAGAATTGAAACATATGCAATTATACTTGTATTGGACTCAAACCTGACCGTGGCCGAGGCGTGGATGCAGAGGAGGTAGGGAGGCACCGACCGGCCTAGGTAGGGCGCCGGGCTGCGTCCCTTTGTGGCCCCTCGGGGCCCACTTCGGTTTGCGTGGTCTTGGTTCGATTGTTTTCCGAATTACATGATTTTCTCGAGCGAATTGATTTCCGTGGTCGCGATATGCCTCCCCCACACTTATTTTCCTGTATACTTTTCTGCGCAACATGTGGAGACAACATGCGTACCAAAAATAGAGAGTAGAGTATATAAAGAAATACTAAAACATTAATAAGAATAAGGCACTTTATTCATTCAATAATAATAGATCACTCTAACAATTGACTGAGCTAACGATTGCCCTAGCTCATTAGGCCATGTTCTAATATATAACCAAGCAAACATAATAATATAATCAAACCTAACACATTTATGCCTTATTACATAGATAACTAGGGTAGATAACTAGGTAGATAACTAGGGTAGCTTAAGGCTGCCCTTTCTTTGTGAGATCTCTGATCTCTCTCTCAAGCTTCCCAACCTCTTCTTCAAGCTTATCCTTGTCGCGCTTGAGGCTTCGGATTAACTTGACATTGATTTCTATCTGCTTAGTCATGTCGCCCATAATCTTAGTTCTTAATTCTTCAGTCTTCTCTATTCCCTTAGAGAGGGCTTCAATCTTCTCATTGAGGATTCGTAGCGAGAGCGGAGGCTGTTTAGGACCTTTCTCTAGCGATAATGCTGAAGCAGCTCTCTGTCTTTTGGACGGAGGTGGTATGAAATCGGTGTAGCGGACTTGGCCTAAACGTGCACGAACTCCATTAATGGCAGGGCGAGCAGTTGTGTATTTTGCATACACTAATGTCCCGTTCTTGTCGGTCCTGACTGACAGGAGTCGTTCATTGTCTCTAGGTGGAAGAAGTTGGGTGCCTCGGGGAATAGCGACCTGCTTTCCCTTGGTACCGTCTTCTAGCAGCAGCCTTGCGGGTGGTGATGGCAGAGCAGGCTGAGCTTGCGTGTAGTAGACTTGCTCAAATTGCGGAGGCACCGTAGCGAGGTGCTTCGGTGGCACGATGGCGAGAGGCTTTGGCTGCGCGAGGACGATGACCCTCGAGTCGTCGCCTTGGATCTTTCCGGAGTCAGCGCCAACGACCGCTTCGTCTGCCATTGCTACTAGATGTAAACTAGAAAGTTTCTTTGAAGGAGAGAGAGGCAGCTGTTGATGGGATGCAATTGAGGATAGTATAGGTGCGTATTTATATGGGTTTTCAGAAGACAAGATAAGGTCAAATCTAGGTTCTACAGGATTCGTATGAAAGAATATCCGCACGCGTCGAGAATCTACGTGAAAGTGTTTAGGAAGGATGTAAAAAGAAAAGGAAACGAGAGACGGGACGAGAGGGAAAGGGGGGCGCCGGCCGGCCCCACCAGGTGGCTTCTCGTGGTGACCGTGCTCGTGATGCCTCTAGACTCTATCTACTTCCTATTAGTTGAGATGCGCGATAATTTTTCGTAACAGACGATGAGGGGACTAAAAAGTTGGTAACTGGACAAAGTCTAGCCTGTCAACAACTTCTAAATTAAATGGCTCTAAAAATAATTTAAGTCGGTGACCATTTACCTTGAATAACGTACCTTCGTGTGAATGTAGAGTTACCGCTCCATGTGGCGATGCGTTCACAACCGTAAATGGTCCTTCCCATTTGCTTCGTAGTTTTTCAAGTCCGAATAATTTAAACCTAGAATTAAAAAGTAATACCTTATCTTCTGGTGCAAACTCCTTCTTTTTAATCCTCTTGTCATGCCATCTTTTTGTTCTTTCTTTATAAATCTTTGAATTGTGATAAGCCTTTTCTCTCCATTCTTCTAATTCTGATAATTGCATCTTTCTCTTTTCTCTAGCGGCTTCAAAGTCCATATTCTATCTCTTAATAGCACAGTGAGCCTTATGCTCTAATTCCACTGGTAAATGACAGGTCTTATCATACACTAATTGATAAGGTGACATACCCAAAGTTGTCTTGTAGGCAGTCCGATATGCCCAAAGTGCTTCGGGTAATCGATCCTTCCATGCAGTACCTATCTCATTTACTATTTTCTGTAGAATATTCTTGATCTGTTTGTTTGATGTTTCTTTCTGGCCACTTGTTTGAGGATGGTATGGAGTAGCAACATTATGACGGATTCCATGAGCTTGTAAGTATCGGTGAAACTTCTTATCAGTGAAATGTGTTTCTCCGTCACTAACGACCATTCTTGGTGTCCCAAACCTTGGAAATATAATTTCTTCGAACATCTTCTTTGAATGTTTGGAATCAGCATTCATGGATGGCATAGCTTCTATCTATTTGGATACATAATCAACTGCCACCAGAATGTATTCATAATTTCTTGATTTCACAAATGGTCTCCTGTAATCAATTCCCCAGACATCAAAGAGCTCAATCTGAAAATTGTTGGTGAGTGGCATAGCATCTCTTGCATTGATATTTCCATGCCTCTGACATGATCCACATCTCCGGACAAAATATTTGGTGTCTTCATACATAGTTGGCCAAAAAAACACATTCTGCCAGATCTTAGCATGAGTGCGGAATGCCCCAAAATGACCTCCATATGGTGATGCATGGCATTTTTGAATGATCTGCATAACTTCTTCTACTGGTACACATCTTCTAAGTAACCCATCTGAGCAGATTCTGAATAGGTATGGTGTATCCCATATGTGGAGACGACTTTCATAAATGAGCTTCTTTTTATTTTCCCCTGGTGGTACATAACCTGCAACCATAAAGTTAATAATATTCACATACCAAGGGTCTGACTTGGTCACTTTAAAAAACATGTCATCTCTTAATGAATCATTAATAGGTAGTTCCTGAGGTTTCTCAAAGTGTATTCTAGACAAGTGATCAGTAACTGGATTTTCTATTCCTTTTCTATCTTTAATTTCTAAGTCAAATTCTTGAAGTATCAAAATCCATCTTATCAAACGAGGTTTAGCATCTTTCTTAGTAAGCAAATATTTTAAAGCAGCATGATCAGAATAAACAATTACTTTTGCTCCTACCAAGTAAGATCTAAATTTATCAATAGCAAAAACATCAGCCAGGAGCTCTTTTTCAGTTGTTGCATAATTTAGTTGTGCTCCTGTCATAGTTTTACTAGCATAAGCAATTGCATGATGCTTTTTATTCTTCGTTTGTCCTAATACTGCTTTACAGCATAATCACTAGCATCACACATAATTTCAAAAGGTAAAGACCAATCAGGGGGTAGAATGATTGGTGCTGATGTAAGTGCTTCTTTAGGAATATTAAAAGATTTTAAACATGCATCATCAAATTCAAAAGGAACATCCTTAGCTAATAAGTTAGTTAGTGGTCTAGCAATATGTGAAAAATCTTTTATAAATCTACGATAAAAACCACAATGACCAAGAAAACTTTGGATTCCTTTTATATTAACAGGTGGAGGTAGTTGTTCAATTACTTTAATTTTTGCCTTGTCTACCTCTATACCTCTTTCAGACACTAGGTGCTCTAGTACTATTCCTTCTCTAACCATGGAATGACATTTTTTCCAATTAAGGACTAAGTGCTTTTCTTCATATCTTTGCAAAACCTTATCTAGATTTTCTAGACAATCATCCAAAGTTTTTTCATAAACTGAAAAATCATCCATAAAAACTTTTATGATTTCTTCTATCATTTCAGAAAATATAGACATCATACATCTTTGAAAAGAAGTAGGTGCATTACATAATTCAAAAGACATTCTACGATAAGCATAAGTTACATAAGGACATGTAAAAGTGGTTTTACTTTGATCATCAGAATAGATAGGAATTTGGTGATATTCAGAATAACCATCAAGGAAACAAAAGAAAGAATTATTCGCTAAACGCTCTAACATGTCATCAATGAAGCGTAGTGGAAAATGATCTTTCTTTGTTGCTTTATTAAGTTTTCTATAATCTATGCACATTCGTCATCTAGTGACAGTTCTCTTGAGAATTAATTCATTTTTATTATTTTGAACTACAGTCATTCCACCCTTTTTAGGTACAACTTGAATAGGGCTTACCCACTCACTATGCGACATAGGATAAATAATCCTAGCATGCAAAAGTTTTAAGACCTCTTTCTTGACAACTTCCCTCATCGTATTTTGAAGCTTATGCTGGGGCTCTCTAGAAGGTGTAATTTCTGAGTTGGTTGGAATGCGATGGGTGCACAAAACAGGACTAATCCCCTTAAGGTCTTGGAGTGAATAACCAAAAGCAGCACGATGTTTTTCTAAAACAGTTATTAATCTAAAAGATTCTTCATCAGAAAGTTTATCACTTATAATCACTGGAGAATTTTGATCATTATTCAGAAAAACATATTTAAAACCAGAAGGTAGTTGTTTAACCTCAATAGAAGGCTTAGGTGGCTCTAGTAATTCATCCAGAGGTTCAGGATTAATAGGATCCCCCTCCCCTTCGTTAATGAAGAACTGGGTATCATCTTCTATATTAGGTTCAATAAACTCTTCAAATGATACAGCCTTAACCTCTTTTATTGGATCTAACACAGGAAGTGGCTCTGCCTTAGCTTTTAATGCATGCGTTATAGGCATAGAGAGATTAACTCCTTTCCCAAGTTTAATATCTTAATTGCCCGTACAACCTTCTTGAAAAAGTTTTACTATTGGTAATCCAATCATCACATCGAAATCCCTAACATCAAAGATATAAAAATTTAGTAAAATTCGGAATTCATTAATCACAATAGGAAGGGCACATAAAACTGTTGAACTAGAAATAATATGTCCTGAACGACTTTTCAATAATTTATTCGTAGAAATTAATGGCATATCTTTCAAAAAAATTTCAGCAAATGTAAGAGACATAATATTGACACCTACTATTGGGTTATAAAAGGCATCAAAAGGATATACATCAATTTAACATTTAATAGTAATGACAGGAGAATTTAAACGAATTATATCATTTGAAAGTTCAGATTCTATCAACCACTCATTACTCATAACAAAAATCAATTCTCTTGTTATTTCTCTAAGGAATTTTAAATCAGCAGGATACGAAACATTAAAGCTTTTAAAATTCATAGACTCTTGAGCTTTTATAATTTTATGATAATATGAGGTATTTCCATAATCATCAAAAAGTTCATCCTCAAATTCAAGCATAAAATCAGAAATTGGAGTTATTTCCTTCTCATTAGATAGTTCAGGTAAAGGTTGAGATGAATCAGACAAAAATTTAGAATTAGATAACAAAGATTCATCTTCTAACAACTCTTCTTTTTCTTCAGGGAGATCATTTAAGATATTAGTAAGAATAGTTTTAGCATATGTAGCAGTAATATGCATAAATGCTCCACCTGCGGCCAAATTAAGATATTCTTTATTTTATCATTAAGGTCTAAAAAGAAATGTTGCAAAAACATAGGTTCTGGCAAAGTAAGATTAGGTCCAGAATTTATAAATTAATCAAAGCGTTCCCAAGCCTTGCCTAATGATTCATTATCTAATTGTTTAAATCCAATAATTTCAAAACGAAGTTTAGCGACTTTTTCGATAGGAGAAATTTAAGACAGAAATTAGCACGCAATACTTCCCAATCTCCTTGACTACTCCCAACATGCCGATTATACCATTTCTTTGCTTTTCTCGTTAATGAAAACAAAAAAGTTTCCATCTTAAAGTTTCATTCGCCATGCCCTTAATATGCAGACATGCACATGTCTGCTCAAAATCAGATAACTGGGAATAGGGGTTTTCGCTAGAACTACCAGAAAAAACGTGTTCCTGAATTAAATTAATCAATCCCGGGCGTAACTCATAGCCAGATGATGTAATAGGTTTAGATGATTCTTTTGGCTGGAGATATGATCTCGATGGTGCTCCGTATTGATATAAAAGTTGGGATACGGGTTCCATATTCAAAAAGGTAAAAGATAAAAGATAAAAGTATAAACAAGATTAAAACAAACTATAGTCAAGATCAGCGAACCGTTCCCCGGCAATGACGCCAGAAATACTTGTTGGTATAAATTAACTGCACTATATTAAATATTATTATTATCAAAGTATCCGCAAGCGCACAGATAGAATACCGATGTAGCACTTCACCAGACAATCCCGGTTTTAATATCGAACCCAAAGGAACAGTAGGTGATACTGACTAAGTCTATTGATTCTTAACCGGATAATACAATCAATCCAGACAATATCAAGAATGAAGAAATGGCTAGTGACTATCTAGTCCAACAATCGGCAAGTTTTGAATAATATCGTTCTAACTGGGCAGTGACCCGAATAAGAGCAGAAATCAGAGTTCTCTCCTACCGAGCACTTATACACCTATCGACCTATCAACGGGAAGTAGACTACAGAGGACTCAACGTAGCTGTCACCTACGCGATCTATCACTATCCGACTAATCAGGGGACATTCATAAGTAATTATAGCATAGATACCACGTCTACACTACCAACTACTATTTTAATCTAGGAGCTACCAAGATCAAAGCACTCAACATGAGTTGCAAACTTAAGAATGAATAAGAACAAATGCTTATTTGAATCAGAATGTTGAATATAAAAGTACCTCAGAACACAGCTCTGGGCGAGGGAGCTGAATCCAGGCGAATACAGCTACGAAGAAGCTGCGACAGGCCGGGACTCCTCCGAATCTCTACTCATCTACTTTATCTCTCTAATCTCTTTCTTGATTGCTAGCTTAGATCTAATGGATATCTATCTAATGCTTCGGGCTCTTCAGCTCTTGATCTGGCCTCCTCCAGGGGGGATCTGGCCCTCTATTTATAGCCCGGTGGGATGAATGCGTGCCGTAAGATCAAACCGACTTAACCAAGGGCCGAGATGACTCCTCAAAGGCGGTGGAAGAAGACTCCGGAAGGCGGCGGGCAGAAACCCTTGGGAGGCGCCGCCCGGCCCGCCCTTAGGGCCGGCCGGCCCCACCACCTGCCCGGTGGGGCCCCGGTTGCTTCGGGTGGCTTCCAGAGGATTCTAGCGCGTCGATGACGTATGTTGCCTTGACGTTCAAGTTTCGTGGTAATTAAACATTTAAATCCCTCTTTTAAGCTTTTCTGGATAATCCCTTGAAAAATATACAATTCACCAAAACTCGTGGAAATTATTAGTAATAACCCTATTCTACTAGATATTCATATGTAATGCAGGGATAATTGATAGTAAAAATTTAGACGTTAACAAGTGTCAACATCGCGCCGCCGTGGATGGCCGGGCCGCCGCGCTGTAGGGTCGGAGGGGGGAGGAGAGAGGAAGGTGGGGTGGCGGCTGGGAGGGAGAAGGAAGAGAGTGTGAGGGAGTAAGCCATCTAGGAGACACGAGGGAGAGAGCGTGAGGGAGGGAGTGAGTGAGTGAGTGAGAGTTAGGGTTTGTGCTCGCGGTTTATATAGAAGGAATCTGTTACTAGGCCTAGATGGGCTGTTTGGGCCTTATATTTACCCAGACGGGCCTTATAAAGTAACCGCCTCGGTTAATAAATATTAACTGTAGCGGTTGTGTTAGGTTTAACTGCCTCGATAAATAGATTTTGCGAGGCAGGTTTTTTCTAACCGCCTCGGCGGTTATCCTTCCTGCCGGCCTCAGAAAAAATAAATCCAAAGACCTTGCAAAAGATTATACCTAGTAGTGCTATTTCGCGTTCACACGATTTATTATCAGCGATCAATTTTCCAACATAAAAAAGGTTTCTGTTTTGGGAAATCACACAACGCGCACGCACCAGCAACAGAGCACATGCGCCTACCCCGCTCCCTCATCCCTTTGTGGCTGTGACGTTAAATCAAAATATTTATTTCAAATTGTTATAACTCCCTAACAATATGTCTATTTTTAATTCCGTATGTACTGTTCTACGTGATAAGACAAACAAAATTAAATCCCACTTACATATGTTTTGAAAAAAAAATTATCTACTAATAAATTATGTATATTAACTTATAACATGTAATAGCTTATAACTTGTAAATACAACTTATCTACACAAGTTATTAAAAACAAAGGAACAAGTTACCTTATAATTTATTAAAAAACTTAGAAACACAAAAATTATAAAACACCCAAAACATATTCATAGCATGCATAGAAGGAAAATTAATAAACTACTATAAAAAGTAAAAAGACAAAAAATAAAAACCAAGTATTTCATAACTTTTGTCTTTCCAAGTTTGGCATAAGTTATACTATGTAAGTTATATACTATAAGTTATGTGCTATAAGTTATGTGCTATAAGTTATATATTATAAGTATATACATACATTTTGGCACTATAATAAAATTATTTAAAACATATGCAACAGTGGTCTAGTTTTATTCGGCTCGTCACGTAGAACACACTAGTGAAAATATAATTTAAAATAAATACACCGTTTAGAAGTTATAGAAATTTAAAATAAATGTTTTGTTTTCTTATTCTACGTCATCATCGATATTAGCATGTGCATAGGTGCACAAGGGAAAGTTGTGGAAAAAATTCTAAAAAAGAAAACTTGCGGGAGGCACAATTGTTCGCTCAATTCTTATCCAATGAACGCTCAGGTGATGAACTGATGATGAAGGGAAAAGGTGAAACCCGTCGGTTAATAATAAAATAGTTAACGGATAACTGCCATACCTACCGACGAAATCCACAATGTACCAGTCCATACTCTATAGATAGAAACGCGTGGTCATCCAATAACGAAATCTGGCGTTGGAGTGAAGCTGTCCATTTCCGACCAACCCAACTCGTACCGTCCAAGACGGGGCAAAGAATGCCCGGGGAAGCCGGCGAGCTGGAGCCTGGCGGCAGCTTGGAACCGGTCGTCCTCCTCCCTCCCCGTCGCTCCCGACCTCCTCCTCCTCCTCCTAATTTAATCCCACGCGGCCTCCCGGTTCGCCCCTACGGCATCCCCCCTTAACCTTCCCCTCCTCCTCCTCCTGCGGTCCCAACTCCCATCCATCGGTTCAGGAGGCAGGCAGGCAGGAAGGCAGGTTTGAGGGGGGATTGGCCCTGCTCTTGCTCCATTACGCGTGATCCGGCTCCTTCTTTTGATTGATCTAGGCGTTTCTTGGATTAGTCCTGGAAGGTCAAACGATTGTTGGAAGCCTCGCTGCCGCTGGGTGCTTCAACGAACGCCAAGGTGGTGCTGTCATTTAGCGCGTCTTGGTTGGATTTGACCTGTTGGCCTGGTGACGTGCTGTCGTTGATTGAGCTCGAGGATGATGAAGTGGGGGCTCAGCAGCGGCACGCCTGCGGACTCCTACTACGAGGTCCGGTCAGATTGTACGGACGGTGTGCCCAAGAGCAAGTTCAAGATCAAGGTCTGGTTTTCTACCTTTGTATTTCTGTCTTTATTTCCTTTTTTATCTGTCAATTTTGATTATGGTGCTAGTGCGACGATGCCTATAGAAAGCATTGTTTCTGTTGTTTGCTTGAACTTACCGGCCAGCATCAGCCAGCCAGCCATTCAGCAGTGTTTTTCTCTCACAACAGTCAGCCAGCGAGCCGTACAATCCAGCCAGCCGAACAGAGCCATATGTGTTTGATGGTATTGCAATTTGGCCAATGCAGCCTTTTTCTTAAGAACAGAAACAAATGATTGCCCCCCTGTAGTAAACAAAATTTTTAAATGAATACTGTGTAGCTGGAAAAAAGATGGACAATCTACTGGTTCATTGCTGCAATAACACATCTTGCATCTGCTCTATAAATTGTCGAATCAATAAAGAAGAGATATGTTTTAGGGGCGGGAATCGGTATGCTGTTGTTAAACTTGGAGTGAACCTTTGTAATTTCGTTGCTCTTGAGTAATAAAATTCGGCTTAGCCATGTTGGAAAAATAAAGAAGAGATACTTCTTTTTTTTGCAATACTACTAGCATCCATCTCCGTGTCTTAATAACTATCTCATTTCCTTCCCAAACCTCATTAGCACCTAATAAATGAGTCCACTCAATACATCCAGTTCTTTCATAACACTTATGTAGCCAATTCTCTGCTGCAGAAACCAAGTTGCTTAGTTTATAAAGTAGTTACAACGAGGTCAGATCGAAGACAGAGTCTTTGTGCAAGCTTACTTACTCCTATATCAATATTGATAGCATTTTTACGTCTGTTGTTGATGCATTGAGGTCACTCTTGATCTTTTGTCTACAAAACACAATCCTTTCTTGTTCCAAGCAACTATATCTTACATACTTCATTTCAGGCTGGCAAAACATTAAGTGCACGGAAATGGCAGGCTGCATTTAGTCCCGATGGCTGTCTTGATATTGCCTCAGTCCTAAGCCGGATACAAAGAGGAGTAAGATCCTTTCGTGTCATATATGCTCCTTGTCGTACAGATGCTTCTTATATGTGTTATGTTCATATAGTAATGTTTGCATACCAATCAGTATGAGCTATCTTATTTTAGGGTGTCCATCCAACAGTCAGAGGAGAGGTCTGGGAATTCTTACTTGGCTGTTTTGATCCCAGAAGTACCTTTGATGAAAGGGAAGAGATCAGGCAAATACGAAGGTACTTGATTTTGTGAAATATACAAGGCATTTCTTGTTTGATAGGCATTTTTCTTCTCATTAGGAAATTTGTAAGTATTTTCCCTCTTAAAGTTAAAGAGTGCAAGTAATGCCTGTTGACTCACAAATTAGACAGTTGCTTTTTCTTTGCTAGTTATTCCTATTGGATCATCATTTTAATTTCCTGTTTTTTCTCTTACTAAAGACAATTATTTCTACCAAGAAAAGTTAGTGTGACCCCTTATGGTATAGAAAAAGAAATAATTTTTTGGCGCCATCACCCCTTTTTGGGATGGCAAGCTTCAGTTTATACTCAATTACCATACAGAGTAATCGTTCTGTTCCTGCCCTTGTATTGCCCTTGCATTGAAGATCCTTTTCCCGATATCTCTGTATGATTTATTCTGATTATTTTATTTATAGGAATAAAGAACTATTAGTAAAACATGATGTTCACTTAGCCTGAATTATTTACATTATGAATCACACAGGATACAATATGCCAGATGGAAGGAAGATTGTCGACAGATGGATTCACATGTTGGTAGCGGTAAAGTTATCACAGCACCACTTATCACTGAGGATGGCAGACCTATTAAGGATCCTCTGGTTTTACTTGAGGCTACTTCCGACAAGAACACTTCAGAAGGTGCTCCAACTACCAGCATAAATGGAAATGAAATTGATGAATCTGCAGAACGCATTACCGATAAGCAAGTTATCGATTGGAAGCTGACATTGCATCAAATTGGTATGCTTTAACTTTTATTTCTTTTTCTCTACTTCCTTGGATTCTTTTCTCCCTATCTTTTTTATTGATCTTTGAATACCAATATAGGGCTTGACGTCCTACGCACTGATCGCACTATGGTATTCTATGAGAACAAAGAAAATCTTTCCAAATTGTGGGATATTCTAGCCGTGTATGCATGGATTGACAAAGATGTTGGTTACTGCCAAGGTTAGCTACATCAGACATGCTGAGAAAACTCATTCACAGTCCAAATAAGCTTACAGGTGTATCATCATTTACACTTCATACAGGAATGAGTGATTTATGCTCACCAATGATAGTTCTACTAAAGGATGAAGCGGATGCATTTTGGTGCTTTGAGAAATTGATGCGTAGATTGGTATGTCTTGCTTTTTGTAAATTTTCTTCTAAAAATTCAGAAACATACATTGGTACTGTTGCAGGTCACCTACATTTGTTTTGTTACATGTTTGACATCATTCTGATCACTTTGATGATTGAAATTTAGCGAGGAAATTTCAAATGCACAGATCAATCTGTGGGAGTAGCCAATCAACTTCAACACCTTGCATCTATTATTCAGGTTCTTGACCCGAAGCTACATGACCACCTAGGTAAATATGGGTAGCACAAATTTGTGCAAAGTCAATCTTAATTTTTGTCTTTTGTGAATAGTCTCTTATGATACTGAGTCCTGAATGCAGAAACTCTTGGTGGAGGTGACTATCTTTTTGCGTTCCGTATGTTCATGGTGCTATTTAGGCGTGAAGTATCATTTGGAGACTCCTTATACCTCTGGGAGGTATGAAGCTACCATAATAACAATGCAAAATGATGAATGTATGCAAAATGAGACCATTCGTTGTATCTTGGTTCTTCTCATTGACGTTTGTTGTTCTTGATCTTGAGGCATACTCTTTACAAAAATAATATTTTTGTGATGCCTTAAGAGCTTTAAGTGCTGCTTAGAATTATTATATTCTTTTTTATGAGTCTTTGTTAATTTGAACTCATCTTCTGTCTTTCAAACCTCTGAACAGATGATGTGGGCTCTGGAATACGACCCTGACATTTTCTTCGCAGCATGTGAAGAACAAGGTGCAGTACATAAAAATAAAATTTCTAAATCCAAACTGAAAGGACTGCGCCATTTTGGCAAGTGGGATAAGGATAAGGACAAGGATAAGGATAAGGAAAATGCTAAAAATGGGGCTGAGGATGGTGAAGATGGTCCAGTCCCAATTTCAGTTTTTATGGTTGCCAGTGTCCTCAAGGAAAAGAGAGAGAAGCTGTTACAAGAAGCTAGAGGACTGGATGATCTTATCAGGGTAAGGGGCATAATCTTTCATTTATCGAGTTCACAAATGATCACTTTGATCTATGCTTGGGTTGTACATCAACAATTTTAACTTTTGCTTTTACTTCCTTCCAGATATTGAACGATGTAAATGGGAACTTAGATGCCAAGAAAGCTTGCGCTGGAGCATTGAAACTTCACAAAAAATACCTGAAAAAGGTAACCTGCTATCCTATTGCGGCTCAAATTCCCTGCAATCATGTTAGCTAGTACTACTTTACATGAAGGCTGTAACAAAGTGCCGATATATGTAATGCAGGAATTTTCTTACTTAACAACTGAGTACACTACACTTGTTGCTTTGACAGGTACAAGCAAAGAAACCTTAAACGTACCATTTGAACATACACGACCATTTTCTACACACAACTTTGAGTGAAGATTTACAAGACACGGGTGGTAATCGTCTGACGTGTCCTCAGATACACTGACTCTGATGGTGCCAGGCTAGTGGGTTGAGTACAGGATGAGTGCAACTAGTAGGCTGTCCTCAGATACTCAAGAATTTTTTACAGACAGAAGGCTGTGCGGGTAGCATGCCTTGCATACATAATTATTTCAATACAAGTTGAAATGAATAACACCTTGCGACAGAATTCAGCTTCAAGAAAGTTCTGCCCATACTGTAAAAGTGCACGATCTTTTCTAAGCTTCAAATCAAAGCACACAAATTTGTAGGGCTTGTGGCCCAGTCGTCCCATTGCTAGATCCGCCCGTCTGGCAATTACACGGCCAGTACCTTAACCCAACGTATAGCAATATATATTCCCTCTTCCCTTCTTATCTGTCTTGGGGTGCTTATCATAAGTTTAATTCAATTTGTAAAAAATATGCACAGCATTTGTATCTCATAATAAATTTATTAAAAAATTAGTTTCAAAGATTTTCTCTAATGATATTAATTATATACTATAAATATTAATATTTTTAATATATATTTAATTGAAGTTGTTTTTTGAGAAGCATAAACAACAGTATGCCATTATTGCTAACTCACTATGCAACATGTCCAACTCATAAAATATTTTCTATTATAACACTAGAATTAGGTAGTCCAAAACTTAATTTATAAATAGCCCAATGAATTGAACAACTGCTCAGTGACTTGGGTCGTCGTGTTACTGAGTATTGGAGCTCACCAAAACGAAAATGAAGCCTACTTTAGTTTAGTAACGATAAAAATTGCACAGCCATATTATGATTGAAGTGGGAAGAAATTGAAGAGGAGAGAGACGATAATAGGTTCAAGATAAGGTATTGATTTTTGTTAAAAAAAGATAAGGTATTGATCGATAATAGCTATATAGAGTTTTTTGCGAATTAATAATACCTATATAGAGTTGGTACTAATAGATGCAACGGGAGCGCAGAAGAAAAAAAAACAATACAATCAAACAAAGAAACAAAACTGTTAACAAAAAGGTATTTTACAAGAAAAACTCAGATGTCATAGTGGGGAAAAAAGGCTAGCTACCAATGCTATTTGCGTGGACCGACTGACATGTGGGTTTTAAGGAGTGGATGCTGACTAAATATGTACACTGAGACTTATTATGCATCACAACTGTAGATTTCATTTTCCTGATTTTAACATATGAATACACCCTCCCTTGTAAATGAAAACTAATTACACGGAATATACATAGACAAACTCGTGAGCTAGCTTTTGTAAGGCAAGGAAACTGGAATAAAAGTGGAAACCCGACAAGCATAATAGACATCCAACCAATTAATACCAGTATACCACTACCTTGTCATGTTACATGCCATCCTCCCCTATGACAACTCTCATCATCATACCCATATGACCCTCACAAACATTTGTTGCATCCAATCCAGCATATATATATGTTCATCTATCATCTCGGGTCTCCCACCCTCCACTGTTGAACAGTTTCCACTTGGATGCTTGTGTACTCTCGCTCGTTTGTAAAATGCAGCTCCTTCGTTTGGTCATTGGTGTGTGGGGATCATTTGTGATCTCTGAACTGAAGTGAAAACAGTCGTCCCCTCCAATTAAAAGTGTTCAACAAATGCAGCGCCCCAAGTCAAATCCCCTATCATAGGCACAAGGTATCCACAAGCGTCACAAACATCACGAGCGCCGCCGCCATGGCAAGCTGCCCGAGGCTCGCCGTCCCAGCCCGCCGGCGCGCGCTGGAGACCTTGGGTATCCTGTCCGGCAGCGCGCACTCCTCGCCGTCGAAGTAGACCCTCTTGGGGAAGCCTTCCCCGTTGGGAATGTTGATGTTGGGCGCGTCTTTCCTGGTGAAGGAGATGACGGACTGCTGCTTGCCTGGAAGCCTGAGGTCTGCCGGCGTCTTGCCGTCGGTGATGGGCTCGAGGTACGCGAGGCCCGGCACCCCCTGCATGAAGATGGTGTTGTTGAAGGGGGCCTCCATCCGCGTGCCGTTGAAGGAGTAGACGTTCTCGAAGCCGCTGAAGTGGGCGCCCATGGTGACGGCGGCGAACCAGTCCTTGAAGGTGTAGTCCTGCCAGTTGAAGATGGTCATGCGCGCCGACCATCCGGACTTGTAGTTGTTGATGACGTGCCAGTTGATGCTGACGCCGCAGTTGTCGCCGCACGGCATGGGGTTGGGCACCCGCCAGTGCTTGATCCTGGCCCACGCCCGCGCCTTGGCCGACCGGTTGCCGAACGGCACGAGCAGCGCCTCGGAGGGCAGCAGCATGGCGCGCCGGTCCGGGTCGCACGTCGCCGTAGTGTCGTCGCCGCAGCCGCAGGCGCAGGTGTTGCAGGGCACCACGGAGTCGTTGTAGTAGGCGGAGAAGGAGACGCAGCACTTGGAGGCGCGCCGCTTGGGGCGCGTGATGTTGCACGCCACCTGCCACGACGCGACGGCCGGGGTGGAGGACATGAGCCCCGTCGCGTCCGGGAACACCTCCGGGCTCACGCGGACGGGCTGCCCGCACGCGTACTGCGGGTTCAGCTTGCCGGAGATCTTCCAGTTCTGCGGCGGGTACAGCGCCGTGCGGTTCAGGTCCGGCGGCAGCTTGAACACCTGCATCTGGAACGCGGCGCGCGACTTGGACGGGTCCATGGTGGGCGGCAGCAGCGTGCCGTTCTTGCAGCAGAAGGGCACGTTCCCGACGGCGTCGTCCTTCTCCCGCTCCGGCGGGAGGTCCACGATGACGGGCCGCTTCTCGCAGTTGTACACCGGGGTGAAGTCCATGTCCTTGTAGTACCCCGCGGCGGGGCTGTAGATGCAGGCGGCGCCTTCCTTGAGCAGCGTGTACGCGCCCTTCATGCTGTAGATGAACTCGCCGCGCTTCCACTCCCAGGTGAGGTTCCAGTTGTCCAGCCGGCTGATGGGGCTCCAGTTGTCGATCGTCACCTGCGCCTGGTAGCTGTTGGCGTTCGCCTGCAGCACGTCGTAGGCGAAAGTCAGGTCCGCCTTCCGCCGCGTCTGGTACCGCGTGCTGTTGGCCTTCTTCGCCTTGAACTTGCGGTCCTTGACGCAGCACACGTACATCACGCTGTCTGCCAAAATTCATTCAACGGTAGAATTCAGCCGCAGCCAGAATCAGCCCTGCCGAATGAACGAAAGGCAAGCTACTTGCTAGCCTACCTTTGCGGTTGGGTGCTGGGCACCGGAAGCCCTCGGGGTTGGTGAGCTTGATGGTCTTGGGCATGGGCTTGCCGGGGGGCTTCACGCCGAACTGGGTGCCGGTGATCTCGATCTTGCTCTCGATCAGGGACGGCTCGCCGGCCGTCTCGATGGAGTTGAGGAGGTCGGCCATCGGGTACCCCGCGAAGGTGGCGCCGCCGGACACGTTGGCGGGGAGGTCGGAGCCGTCGAGGAGCACGGCGCCGCCCACGGACACGAGGATCTCCTTGTGCTGGAACCCCACGAACATCTGCCACGCCTTGAGGTCCTCCGTCATCGTGTTGAGCACCGTCGCCGTCGCCTTGAACGCGTACGGCTGCGCCGTCGCGTTCTTCAGGTGAGGGTACTCCTTGGTGCGCTCCATGAACGTGTATGTCAGGAACACGCCGTTGCACGACTCCTGCGCCTTGAACTGCGGCTTCTTCTTCTCGTCCTCCTCGTCGTCGTTATAGTCCTGCGCCACCGCGGTGGTCACCACGGCGAGTAATAACGTCGCCACCGCCAGGAGCGCCCGCCGCTGCCGGAGCGGCACTGGCGCTGCCATGGCTATTATTCAATTCAGCTCGACCGGCCGGCCGGTCCAAGAACAGCGGCGCCGATCGAGCTACCAAGCGTTAATTTGAGCGAATAATGGTGGACGGATGATGGTTGGGGGAAAGAAGCAAGAATGTGGCGGCTCCCTCGCTCGATCGCTCGACGGGGAGGCCAGGCGTGGTGGGAAGCAAATGCATGCGTTCCAACGGGGGAGGAGGAGGCAAGAAGGTATAATTAGGCATGCAGGTTATGTGAGAGGTTGCTAAAAATTGATCAGGTGCATGGTTTCTCGAGCGCGTGCCCCCTTCGTTGCTCCTGCTTCCATCGATGGTTTGCCAACGCTTTGTGGTTGGGTTGGGTTGCGTTTGTCTGCTTGAGGAAGACGGGAAGACCGTGTCAAATGACCGCATTTGGACACCGAAATTGCCGCGGGAACGTTACCCGTTATATTATTGTTGGGTAGGTCATGCGCGCGCCAAGCTTCTAATACGAATTTTCTGGCCAAAATTGGAGAAACACGCAAAGCTTCCAATCCTGGAATAAACTACGATCTTCATTTTTAAAAAAAATGAAAAAAAAAATTAAGTTGAGGTGGCTGTGCCGGACAACCCAGGATCAGTGGTCTCCACCGATCCAATGGGTGCAGTAGCGGATGTCTTAGTTACTGTCGCAGACATCCCTCACGATTTGGTGGACCGCATGTGTTTGCCTCTGGAGACCCCACTGATGACTGATCCCGACAAGGCCAACTTTCAGGGTTGCTCGGGCCAAGCCGAGCGCTGGTCCTCCTAGGCGGAGTCGTCGCTTGGCGGCTAAGACTAAGGATTCCAACCCAACTCAGCAGGCTCAAAATGTACTCACGGCAAAGCTGGAACTTGTGAACACAACGCAAGAGGTTGACACCATGGCATTCCAGAAGTATGAGTTCTTGTTTGCTGGGCCATCATCCGAGTTGAAGAACGAGGCCTTCAAGGTTCTCTTCTAGGATGACGACTTCCTTGACAACTTTGTGTCGGAAGTCGACGGGCTCCTGCCTAAAGAGTCTTAGGTTGTCCTATTGCTAGAGTAGTCATTAGGTTATAAGCGTTTTACAATGTAACCTGTAATTGTTTTTGGGTGTCAGGTGCAATCTGGGTAATTAGGCTATTACCATGATTAGACATGTGGCTGTATCATTTCTCTGCTTTTTCTTAATGAAATACTCCCCCCCCCTCTCCAAATACAAGTGGTTTGGGGATTGGACACAAGTACCAAGACCATTTACAAAAGACCTGCTTATCCCTATACTGCATCCGTTCCCTCACATGTTAATCTCTCTCCTATGCTCCAGTCCAGCTTGTCCAATGGCGAATTGTTGCTATACCACGAGAGGATAAAGTCTCTGGCTTTTTTACTTTTTTATTCGTGAAGAGGGGGACAGGCAACTGACGGCAGGACTGACGGATGGACAGGTGCAGTACACGTTACTGTGCGCCTGTTTAGTTCCTAATATTTAACACTATTTACCCATCACATCAATTATACTTTCTACCTGTGTATAGAGTACTAAATGAATTAACAGCTGTTGTATATTTATATTTTTTGTCTGGTTAGGTCGAGATAAATCTTTTAAGTCTATTTAGACCATGATTGGATAAAAGTTATCAAATACAAATGAAAGTGCTACAGTACACTTTTCATCCTTTTTCACCATCTAAACAGGGCCAAAACGACTTGTATTCTGATACTTTTTTTAATCAAGCATGATCGTGAAAAAAAAATAAGTTCAGTGTTACAGACCAGCCCAAACCCGCTCAACAAGCTGACGACGGATACTGAAGGAAAGGCGTCACCAGAAACTGGCCCACAAACCCAACTTTGTCAAGATAACCCAAAATACTCCGGCCCAAAATGATTATGCCTAGTGATGGAAAGTAGAAATAAAAAAATAGAAATAAATTAAGCAGCCAGCCAAGCAGCCATTCGGCCTTAGACTATCTCCAACAAACACTACCTAAATGTGAGACCCATATCCTGAACTGGTCGTGCACAGTAGAATAGCTGGCCACCCAAACCTTGCCCTCTCCAACAGAGAGGACGCAAAGCACCGTGGTCGAGGCGCACGGCCGGCGGCGAGGAGCACAACGCCGGCGGCGGGCACAGGAACCGCGTCCGCGAGCGTGGGGGCGAGGTGGTCGGCCACCCGTGCGAGCGAAGAGGCCGCCCGCGCCACCCGCCTGCGGAGGCCCGGTCGTGGCGCACGGCGGCGCTCCTTGCCGGTGGCCTCGCCTCGTTGGCGTGGATCCGCCGTCGGCCCGCCTCAGGCTCGCCGTGGTCCCGCCTTGATGCGACGACCCTCGCTGCGCCGCCACGGGCCTGCCTCGATGCGCGGGCGGCTCACCCCTGCGAGCTCGCCTCGCACCGCCTCAGATCTGCCTCGCCCGGCCGCGGATCCGCCTCGCCGGCGTCGTCCGCGGAGGTCCCCGCCTCGCCGTCGTCGTCCCCGGACCAGCCTTGAAGCACCGCCAGGGACCCGCGTCGCCTCGCTGCGGAGCCGCCGCAGACTACCCTGGCCGCTCGCCGCAGCGACCTCGCCTCGCCTTGCCGGCCGCACCCGGCGGGGCCCACCACTGTCGTGCCCCAGAGGAATGCGTCGCCAGCGGAGACGATGCTTTTTTGCATCGCCGCGAGCATCGAAGGCAAAATGCCTCGTGTGTTTGCCTGTTCTGTTGGAGGGAGTTTTTGAATCCAAAACACTGTGTCATCCATTTTGCCTATGGGTCACCGATTACCTACCCTGTTGGAGACAGCCTTACATTCTCCTGGTCCAAAAATCAATCGACAATCACTGTTGTAGTGATGCATTTTATTTTATTTACTATCTATTAATTGATTAACCAATGTTAATTAGTACTTAATGTAAATTTAGGGTTCTTTAAACTTTGAGAAAAGTCCATTTTTGGCCATCAAACTTTTGCTCAAGTCTAAGAATGACCATCGAACTACAAAACCACGCATCTTTGACCATTTATTTCCTTAAACCGGACACAAAAGGCCATGGACTGCAGTCCACCTGGTTTTGACGCCACAGCAAGCTGGTTTTGACACCACATACACATGACATTCATAGTTCACAAGCTGACATGTTAAAATAAAGCCATCAGTCTGGCATTACACATCACGATTCTAGTTTAGATGGTAGCAACATGAACTTATGCTAGCAGTCTGGCATTACACATGGGCATTACGCATGCTTAAATAGGCATCACCAGGTGCTGGCAGAGACAACATGGGGCCTTTGGCTGGTCTTCTAGTCAGGAGCTTCTTTGCAGGGGCTGGTCCTTGAGCATTCAAACGAACTTCAGCCTTCCCTGAGTTTATAGTGATTGACACACTTGAGCCGGCTTTGGAAAATGGCACATTGGAGGTGCTGAACCAGAAGGAGTTGTATCAATTTTGGCACTCGCAGTAGTCTTGGCCATTGTATTTGAACCTCCAGCCTTACAAAAAGAAATAAATCATTCAATGCATATATTTTGTGAGGGTAAAAAATTAGCAATAATGTAGTAGTGGTTTTGGAACCATACCTTGGTTGTCCTTGTCCTTTTGTTCTGTGTACATGGAGCTGCACTTGCTTTCCTCTTCATGGATGCAACAGTGCTATGATGAGGTGCACTTGATGAAGTTGCACCTTGTTCTCTTGGAACCTGAGCAGCATTTTGGGACTGTCCATTCCTTCTGTCACATGTGGACCTATTGTGATCAATTTTCTTGCATTTCGCACACCTGATAATTGTTCCAACCTTTGAGGCCTTTCCAGATTTTGGGTTCTCATGCGCTTCTCTCTTTCTTTCCTTCTTTGGCCTACCTGGCATCTTTACATATCCAGGAGCCTTCAGTGGTGTTTTCTCTGAAACAGGCCATGCATTCATTCCTTCCACAGGCAATAGACAATGATCATATGTATTTTTGAACTGTTCCACTGAGTAGCAGCTAGCAATGAATGGTGACAGATCATTTGTCCTAAAGAAAATACAAGATATGGCATGAGGACATGACATTCCAGACAATTACCAATACCTACAGGAACACTCCTTTTTGTTCAGGTCCATCGTGAACCTGTTACTCCAGTGAACCACTTCGAATTGGTCTTGTCCATTACATATTGCATGGCAAACTCCAGATGAATTGATATATGCATTCAATTTTTCAAGATATTTGGGCATATGACTGTGTTCCACCCAATTGATTTGGTCCTATTTTGCTGAATCCTAGCCATGACTTTTCTCCTAATTGTCTCAAGCATGGTAATAATTGGAAAGTATCTAGCTTCTACAATCCATTTGTTGAAAGATTCACACATATTGTTGTCAACTGAATCACAAAAAGAACCTAACCTCAACCAGGCACGGCTCCAGTGACGTGGATCAGTGTTCATTATAGCCTGAGCTCCAGCTTGTGTATCCTTTGCAAGTCTTGTCTTGGCTAGGTTGAACAATGTCACACAAGGGGCCTTTGCACAAGACCAAAATTTCTTCTGCCACTCCTTCTTTTTGAACTTTTTTCTCCAATTGGCATATATATGTCTAGCACAATTTCTGTGCTCAGCATTTGGAGCCCATTTTCGTACTGCATTCAAAATTCCCTTTTGCTGGTCTGATATGAAAACCCATCCAATCCCACCATACACCTCTAAATCTCTAAACAAAACATCACAAAACCAATCTCAACTATCATTGTTTTCTTTCACCACCACAGCCCATGCAATAGGATACATTTGGCTGTTTGCATCTCTACCAATTGCACATAGCAGCTCACCATTTGTAGCTCCCTTGAAGAAGCACCCATCCAGCCCAACAACTTGTCTACATCCTGCCTTAAACCCCTTCTTCAAAGCATCAAGGCATATGTACATCCTCTGAAAAATGTCTGTATTACCTTGTCTTTTTACAATAGCTGTGCTTTCAGGATTACTTCTCAATAACTCTAGCCGGTAATTGTACAAGAGTAGATACTGACCCTTTGTAGCATCTAATGCTTTCTGCATAACCATGGACTTGGCCCTCTTAAGCTTGCTAGCACTCACATCAGCAAACATATCCTCTTGCACAGTTGCTTTCATTGAGTCAAGACCCCAAGCAGGATTGGCAATTATCATCTTCTCATACTTGGCAGCAATTCTGCTAGCTGTGACCAATCTATTATCCCTTCTGGGTGGACATGTATGCTCAGCATTGTAGCTAGCAATCTGCCAACTGCTACTCCTAGAATTTTCAGAAGCCATGCATCTCCATTTACATGTGGACCAGTCACATACTGCAATCATTCTTGATGGCTCATTCTTGTAGAATTTGATAAGCCTTCTCTCAACTAGACCATGCTTGATACATGCCTTCTTGAATTGTTTCTTTCCACTAAATTTCATTCCAACCTCAAACTTAGGAATTGGCTCCTTCTTATTAAATCTTGGACAGTTACTAGTACATTTCTGAATATCCCCATCACTCAACTCTTCTACTGAATCATCATCATCACTGCTGCCATCATATGGGGTCAAATTTCTCTCATTTTCTATCTCATACAGATTTGTCACCTCTTTGGGACTGTCCAATATAACTTCATCTAAATTAGCTACCTGTCCAGCCTTTAACATCCTTTTAAACACTCTGAACTTGGTCTGAATTTCTACAACCTCATCATCATCCTCCGAAGAACATTCATCACCAGGTAAGTACTCACTGTCACTGCTATCCCAAGACATTGGATCAACTATTTGCTTGCATTTGCCTTTCCTTGCATTTTCCCATCCCTCACCACTTGGAACAATGGCTGCACCTCTATTACCACTTGGAACAATGGCTGCACCTAAAAATTCATTGGCTGTATGCACATGCTGAGTATCCTCTTCTATCTCAGGTCCTTCATCATCCAATTCTCCTGCACTTCCTCCTCTTCATATTCACTGCCTTCTTCACCTTCATTTTCTTCAAAAATAATAGGCTCTTCAACATAGATTTCAGCTACCTCTCCATCCCCAATGGTACTTGCTACCTCAAAGCAGTCTTTGTCATCTAGAAGCAGCCTCAGACCATTGTCGAGCTCTTTCCCAGGAGGAAGCCAATGCAAAAGAGCCCTTTCACTTACATTGCAGTGGTCCTTTAGATGACCAATAATCTCAGGCAGGGACACTTTATCCCTATCTATGAAGGAAACCTCCATCCGGGCTCCAATGTACTGCACTTGTCTTCCTGCTCTTATGGATTCTCCATTGAAATGAAACCGGACTGGAAGATGATCAAATGGATCCATCCGTAGGACACTTTTCACATGTCTGTATATCAAACAAGTTTGTGGCCGCATTAAATAATGAATTAAGGTATTTTAATCACAACTGGGTATAAACTATGCAACGGTCGTACACGTCTCCCCATCTACTTGATTAAACAACGCTAGCACATCGATTCAATTCAAAAATAGGTTGGATGGACAAACTTACCAGCACAGGATGCGTATACGAAGTCGCTCCGCCGCATGCACTGCGAGCTGTTGCCTACGCTTTCTTCCGCTGAGAGGCTCGCTGCTGCTTCGCCGAAACAAGCCGCCACCGTTTTCACCATGCTTGCGTGCGCCGCTGCTCCGTCGGAACAGGCCGCTGTCACAGCGCCGCCCTCGCGTGCGCCGCCGGCCGCCCCCAAACCCTAGCGCGAGTGGACGGCCGCCTCGTTTCTTATTTCCTCTCTGTGGACGGTCGCGGGGGAGAGGATTACTGGGATAGGGACAGACACAGGTGTGGCCAAGCCCAGTCAAAACCAGCTAATGGCCTTTTATGTCCGGTTTTAGAAAATAAATGGTCAAAGATATATGGTTTTGTAGTTCCATGGTCATTCTTGGACTTGGGCAAAAGTTTGATGGCCAAAAATGGACTTTTCTCTTAAACTTTGGGGGACCTGAACAGAGCAGCACACCTTCCTCCTGTTGATATATCAGACTATTGCTCCTGATGGTATACCGGCATGAATGTGACTTAAGCTGTTGTCTAAAGAAACAGAAAACATGACAAAAAAAATATTGGATGGTTTCCATTCTTATCACAAAATGCTCCCTCCGTATAAAAAAGATATCGTTTTAGACAAGGTTTTGATCGAACATTAAAAATATAAATCATGAATAACTTTTAAATTGTTGAGTTTAAAAATATGAAAACTATATAAATAGATTTGTCTTTAAATATGCTTTCATAAAAGTATGCATATATTACTTTTTAATAAATTTATTTATAGAAATATAAAGTTAAAGTCATACTTTGAAACGTGTCGTTGTCATAAACAACATCTAAATCCTATACGAAGAGAGTACATGTTCAATCAGTAGCGAATGTAATTTAGCACTATAGGAATGGTTCCTCCTCCTCCTCTTCTTCAATCTATATCCAAAATTTATAGTATGTTTATGGTAGTAGGGGTGTTGGAGCGAGCGCTGCTAGCTACCGACCCATGCGGCCATTTTGCCTCGCCTAGCACGTGCAGCCCATGACCTTGTTCCTCTTCTTCGCCTTCCCTTCCTCCCCTGCCTGCGCTGCCCTGCCCACATCGCAGATGCCCCCGTCCTAGACCTAGCCTGTCCGTCGCAGCCGCCACCAGGGGCTCCAACCGCTTAGCGACCTCCCCATCACCTGGCTTCCCTTCCTCCCCCACCTCCTTCCTTCTAAACCTGCCAGAGAAGGAGACAAGGGATGGAGAGAGCTCGTTTCCGGCGCCGTCGAGCTCGGGTGGGGCCGCGACGCGATGGTACACTGGCCTGTGAGGATATGATGGGCCTATGCTAGGGAAGATAAACAGTGTAGGGGTCGACACAGTGCTCCGGTCTGACTGATCGGACCAAAAGATTGGAGCTCAACCTGCACCCCCTTAAATCCGCCCCTGTCGCTTGAGCAAATTATCCCTGGTTCATAGCATGTTTGAATATTGATGGTACAGTAAGAAAAGACTAATTGTTATTACTAGTATATACTCCGTACCCGTACGATCTCATTTCAAAGAATCCTGTTGCTAGTCAGGTTAAAATAGCCACGAGGTTTTGAAACATCATTTGACTGACATATAGCAGCCATGCTTGCACTTCATTTTTCGTTAAGAGGATGCATTATTTATTCAGTCTTTCACTTTCCGGCTCTATGTAACAGATGGAATGTTATTATGGACCTGTTTGGTTGGGTGAAAAGTATACTGTAACACTTTCGTTTGTATTTAACAACTTTTATCCAATCATGGTTCACATAGACTTAAAAAATTTATCAAGAGCTAGTCAGGCAAAAAAAAATACAAACATGCAATATCTGTTATTTCATTTAGTGCTCCATGTAGATAGAAAATATCATTGATGTGATTGGAAAAGAGAGGATTTTTTAAAGTAAACAGGGTATATAAGTACGCACCACGTGCACGAACAGAACAGACAACGCAGACGGCTAGGCAGTCTCCAACCGATGGTCGAGATTGATTGGCATGGCTGGCACCTGGCAGCGTCGGCGTAGGCGGATAGTACTCCTGCCCGGCTGCCTCACGGTAGCCGCGAGCGAGTAGCAGCAACACGTGTCCCTCATTCCACGTCTCCACCTCGACGAGACTACTAGTACTACAGGAGAGTGGAGTGCTGAAAAATGCTGGAAACGTGCAAGCATTTCAGGCGCTCGGGCCGTTGGGTTGGGCGCGCAGGCGCAGCTTTCCCGATCCATGCTGGGTTGGGCGCGCAGCTTTCCCGATCCATGCGGCCGGCAGCGCGCACCTGCCGCGACCGGCACCGGCCGGCGTCGCGTCTGTCTCCCGTGCAGCCGCGCAGGTGCGGGTGGTTAGAAAAATAGAAACCACGCTGCCCTCCAGAGCCCGAGAACAAAACCACGTGGTCTTCGGCTTTTCGTAAGCCTCCATCCCCTTCCGTCCGGTCGGCGGCCGTATTCTTGTCGGCATCACGAACGGTCCAAAACACCAAATTCCATATTCCTGGTGTACCAGTATACAGTAGTCTAAATTATAGGGGCATCTGCTTTCAAGTTTCGAGTTATCTATGAGTTTCAAGAGCATCTCCAATAGTGTCTCTAAAATTGACTCTCTAAATTATCATTTAGAGAGTTATTTACATAAAAATCACTTTCTATATTTTATTACTCTTCAACAGCTCTGGAATATATTCCGTGTACTCTAAAGTGCTATTCTCGCTATCTATCTTTGGCTATCGAGAAACTCAAAATAGAGTATGGCTATATTTGAATAGCCAATTAAAGAATCTATTGAAGAATATTTTTCTATTAAAATCTCTATTTCTAACAATTAGAAAGGATTTAAAGAGTCTCTAAGAGTTGTTCTAAATGCATATGATATGATAATAAAAAGTACTCTGCATCGTGCCCTCACCTCGTCGCTGCACCTGCACGCTGCTTGCTGGATAGCTCATGCTACAGTCAAACGTAAGAAATCAGACCGTTTTGTGTTTATTTGAGTTACTTTTAACTTATTTTTAGTTTCGAAACAATATTTTCCTTCTAACTATAACCAAAATAAGGCCCCGTTTAGATCTCAGTTGCAGTTGCAATTCTGCACTGTAGCACGTTCGTTTGTATTTGACAACTTTTGTCCAATCATGGCTCAAGTAGGTTTAAAAGATTCGTCTCGTGATGTACATGCAAAAAGTACAATACATGCAAACATTTTGTCTACATTTAATGCTCCATGCATGTGTCGCAACGTTGATGTGACTAGTTGCAATTGCAATTTGCAGTGGATCTAAACAGGGCCTAGGTCATACTGGAAAGTTAGGCTCTGTTCGCTGGAGCTGATAAGCTGAGCTGATTTCGGCTATTGCTAATTTTTTATGAGAGAAAAATATTGTTTCAGAACTGAAAAATAAGCGCTTTTTAGACGAAGCGAACAGGGCCTTAAATGAGAAAGAAATTGGACTTTAAACATATTTAAGAACATCAGCGAGGACCGAAAAGGAAATACACTTCACAGTGACACAGCACAACGGCAAACTGCAAGTCATCAGAGCGCAGAGGCATAAATAAGTCGGAATGACACCACTTTCTCCACCTCCAGACCACCACCGACGCGCTTCCGCACGAGACCCACTATGGCCTCGCCGGAGGCGGCGGAGACATCACCGCCGTCCACGCCCACAACCATCGCGTCCGCCTGCCCGACCCCGCGTCCGCTGGCTACCGCGCCGCCGACCATGGACGCCACGCTTCTCCGCGCGGCTCGCAGCGGCGACGAGCGGCGGCTCGTGAAGGCGCTCCTGGCGGACCCTGCGACCCCGGACCTCGAGACCGCTGCCACAGCCGGAGGGAACACGCTCCTCCACGTGGCTGCCGCTGGCGGGCACGCGGACCTCGCGTCGCTCCTCCTCCGGCGCGCCCCGCGGCTCCTCGCGGCGCGCAACGCCGCGCTCGACACCCCGCTCCACCTCGCCGCACGCGCCGGGGCGCACAAGGTCGTCGCGCTCCTCGTCGCCTCTTCGTCCTCGTCCTCCCCCGCGTGCTCCCTGCGCGCCCTCACTCGGGCCACGAACCGGCGCGGGGAGACGGCGCTGCACGACGCCGTGCGGGGTGGCCACGAGGCCGCGGCGCGCGCGCTGGCCGCCGCGGACCCGGGGCTCGTGGGGCTGTGCGGCGGCGCCGGGGAGTCGCCGTTTTACATGGCGGCGGCGGCCGGGTCCCTGGGGATGGTGCGCGTGCTCTTAAAGACATATAGGGACGCGGAAGAGGAGGGGGAGGAAGAGGTGCCCGGACTAGGTTCGAGCATAGGTCCGGGTGGCCGCACGGTGATGCACGCCGCTGTGCTCACGAGCAATGGTGAGTCCCTCCTGACTGCTAGTTTATGGTGCTCTGTTTGTGATGAATTAATGAGCAAACTTGGAGTATATTTGTCAGATTTAGTTATACTCGTTTGCTATGTCCGTGTGAAGCTTGTCAAAAATCTGGAAATGCTTCTTTGGGTAGAATGATTGAACTATTCTGCAGTTGGATTGAATGGAATTTAGCAGTTCAAATGTTACTTTGTTAAAGCGAGGGCCGAGGATGCCACTTCTTCTAAAGCAAGTCAATGGAATTTGACTTGGAAGATTGAAGTCTCTGTTTGATCTTATGACTCGTGTTCACTGTATTATGAACGTTAATGTACACTATCTATACTCAAACATTTGAGATTGCTAAATAACCTGTAGTCTAGTGATAGCGATTTTTGTTTGGGTTTTCTTGACAGCAGAGTGAGTAGTGTGCTGTAAATTAGACTATGTGGGGATCCATATTTACTTAAATAGAATATAACTCTTTTTGACTCGAAAACTTCAGGGTAACATTGTTTTTTTGGGTGAGCGGTCGGCACTCATCAAATGGCCAGGGCACCCAATTTTATATTACTACCACTGCCCCATATGTGAATCATGACATGACACAAAAGAGAAAGGAAGGGTACACGTCAAAAGAATCTTACATAAATGAATATATGTAATCATGGACATGTTTGGCTTCTCTAGGCACATTGTTTTTCTATGAACTATATGTAGGTTGTTTCTAGATACATAATAAAAGCTATGCATCTATAAAAGCCATTGACTTATTACAATTTGGAATGGTGGGTATATATTTCAGCATGAGGCATGAGTATGACTTTAGGCTACAGTTGAAACCCAACATGCACCAACAAAAAGGGAAAAGAAAGAGAAAAACAAAATAAAATATATAAGGCAATCGATATACTGATATTATTAGGGGATAACATCAGTCTATCCAATATTATTAAAATCTCTCTACAAGCAAGGCTGGTTCTTTAATTTACACAGTAGGCTCCTTTTAAGATGACTCCTAGGGTTAAGGCTCCTTTTAAGATGACTCCTAGGGTTAACCCCATATAATTGATGACATACTTGACCAAATACTTTTTTCTTTTGTGCTTCTCTTCTTTACTGGGAACTTTTGACCGCCTTAATTACTAGGTTGGTTTTGTAGATGTGTATGAAATAAATATGTTTCTTTTGAAGAGCTCAAAACAAATCTTTACTAATGCTATGTGAGAAAAGGTGTACTTGAAGTAATCATGGAAATAATACATACCTTCTAATTCTGAATTTCTGATAGCCGCAATGATAAAGTGCTGCATCTTATCTGGCCTATCTATTGCTGCTTCAACTATTTACATGAAGTGTTAATTAGGTTAAAGACTTAACATCATCAATGACATTGAGTGAGGATCGACGTTGAGGTTAGAATTTTGTTGGACACACACCAGGAGAGTTAGAAAAATCTGCCTTCATGGGCGCTTTGGTGTAATTTGATGACTTGACACTCTAGCACAGGTTCTGGTTGAATTCACTTCTTTGTCATTTCTGTTTTTTATCTGTATTTTTATAAGAAATATTTGGTAGAATTAGCCCTCAAGTGCTAGATGATGTACCTTGAGGTCCATAAAGTTTTTTTTTAAGAAAAAAGGCCCACCAGATCAGAGGCCTTCATTCAATCCTTATTATAAGACCATAGGGAGTGCATATATTTTTTATTCTTAATAGTGATAGTGTTTGAGATCTTATACTTTGTATTTACGGAAGTTCTTTCATAACAGAAATGATAAAGGAATTGCTGCAGTGGAACCCAATTCTTGTGAAAGAAGTTGATGACTCAGGAAGTACTCCTTTTCACTACATTGCATCTGTTGGAAATATTTCCGCAATGAAGCTCTTGTTGCGCCGTGACAATTCTCCAGCGTATATCTCAGATTCAAATGGTTTATTTCCTGTACATATTGCTGCTAAAATGGGATACGGACAATTCATCTATGAGCTCTGTAGATTCTGCCCAGATTGTGACGAATTGCTTGACAGCAGAGGAAGAAATTTCCTACATATTGCTATTGAGCATAAAAAATGGAAAGTTGTTTGGTGTTTCTCTGGTACCTCAGATCTTGGAAGGATGGCGAATGTCATGGATTCAGAAGGCAACACACCTCTGCATCTTGCAGTAAAGAATTCAGACCAGATGATAGTGAGCCTTCTTATGGCAACAAAAGGTGTACTGCCCAATACAGTGAACAACCAGGGCCTCACCGCCTTAGATCTTGCTGTACTGGCAACTGACAAAGGCATAAGTTATACACTGGTAAGCTTCACCCAATCACCTAGGACTGTATTTTTCTTTGCATGTTTTAATTCATGTTCTCGTTCAATTTGAATTTTATTTCAGTTTTTAACTTGTATAGTTTGATTTCCTGAAATGTTGATTTTCTTCTGGTAGAATCCTCAGGTCATCATACTCCGCTGTTTGGCATGGACTGGAGCTGTCCTTAGTCCTCGTCGCCTTGATCATTTCATAGATGATTATGTCATTGGCAAAACTTCTGGAAACGAGCTCAATAAATTCACCAACATTGCACAGAACTTAATTATTGGTTCCGTCCTTGTCTCAACGGTCACTTTTGCGGCAGTTTTCACTCTGCCTGGTGGCTACATATCGGATGGGAATCCAAATGCCGGTGCACCAGTTCTTTCGCACAGGTATACCTTCAAGGCGTTCGTGATGGCAAACACACTCGCATTTGTCGGTTCCACGTTGTCCACCATCTGGCTCACCTATGCTGGGTCAGAACACGTGCATCCACTGCTTCGTGCAGTCTACATGCTCCTCTCTGTAATTTCGATGGAGCAGGCAACGAGAAGTATGGTTATAGGATTCGCATTGGGCGCATATGTCGTTTTGAGCCCCGTCAGCGAGCGGATTGCCATTGTGGTCTGCATGTCTACATTCATGACGCTCTTGCTTCGCAACCCTTCTAGCTGGCAGCTGTGGTTCCTGTTCATGCCGATTAAGAGGCGATTGGGATGGAAAGGAGCTTTCAAGACCCACTTGCCTCCGGAAACAAGGAACCGTCTTACAATTGGTGTTGGCTCCAATTTTGCTTCTCAGTTCCTTCGGAGGATGCTTGGTATGCTATTTACGTATAGCTTTATCTTTCTGTTAGCATTGCTATGATGAGAATCACAATAGTGTGTGCCTCGCTGCAATATTCATGTTCGTTGGAAGAGCTGTATATAAAAAGTTCAAGTTCAACGAGCGGTTGCTTTATTCCTGAACTCACAGCGATTCTAATGGGATAGTGGAATTTAAAAGCTCAAAGTTCTACGAGTTAATGAGGTGGTTACCTTTTGGTTAACAATATCAGAGCAACCCTATCCTATATTTGGGTGCGTGGGAGGAAAAAAAGCCACTCCAATATGGCCCATACTTGTAGGGATGAAAATGGATAGGATCAGAGTGGATAATGGCTTCATATCCTATTTTTCTGATCAGTTTTGGAGTGGATGGGATATTATATGGATTTAGATGTGAATACAGATTTTTCTAGAATGTTGAAAATGATACGGATTCGAACTGGTGTCGGAGCGGAAGTGGACTTTTAAAGTCGGAAAATATTTGCTTATATGTTTTTTATGATGAGAAACAATTAATTAACTAAAGTTGTAAAACAACAATACAACACGAAATAATCGTCATCAATCCACCACTTTAATTCAAGAGCTCTCAAAATTAATACAAGGTCTCAGTTTGGATTTAAGAGGATAAATCAAGCGTCTAAAAGAAATAAATATTCTTATGTGGAAAGATACTTAAATTATTAGTATATATGTAGTTGATGAGCTTTAATTTGCTTATGGGTTATAAAATATATTAATGCTTGTGTTATGGCTGGGCCAACTTGTATGTTAAAATATTCGGATTATCCTATTATAAGCATCAGATAATCCGAGTTTAACTATTGGATAGTCCATATCCGCTAGATTTCGTCTATCCCATATACTACATTGTATACGTATATAATCAACTTCTCTATATCCTTAAAATTCAAATTTAAAATGAATTAGAGCAGATGATTATCTATACCACTTTTTGACTTTCACCCTATGTACTAGGTCCTCTTTGCTTGGGCTTCCTAGAAGCTTCTTGATTCCAAACAAAGTTGAAAGCTTACAAAAGCCAACTTTACACAGGAAATCTCAAAGCTCCTATATGGAGTGGCTTTATCCATATTTACCCACCTGCCATTGTCAGGTAGACAAATCGTTTTTTCCGAACGCATTTTTTCCCCTTAAACACATATGCTCCTACTACATGTGCACACATATCAATGCAGATATGGCCACATGCAGTGGGAGCATGTGCCTTTAATGGCAGATTTTTCTCTTTTTTCGTATAGTAGCCTCTTGTTTTCGGTCGCACCCTGCTCACGACGACGTGACTTGAGTGCCTTGACTGAGCCCTCGGTGGCTGGGTTGGCGCCTTGCTCATCAACTGTCGCTCGCCTGGTGGTCAGAGGCTTGCCACTGCCTTTCGCTCGGAGGGTCTGCCCCTGCTCCTGCTCGAAGCTCCATCACCGCCTCCTACTCGAAGTTCCGCCGCCACTCCCCTACCTGGAGCCTTTGCTGGCCACCCATTCTTTAGGAACCCCCGCCTGATCCCACTTAGGCCCTGTTTAGATCCACTGCAAATTGCAATTGCAACTAGTCACATCAACATTGCGGCACATGCATGAAGTATTAAATGTAGACGAAATATTTACATGTTTGTACTTTTTGCATGTACATCACGAGATGAATCTTTTAAGCCTACTTGGGCCATGATTGAACAAAAGTTGTCAAATACAAACGAACGTGCTACAGTGCAGAATTGCAACTGCAACTGGGATTTAAACACAGCCTTAGAGATACATCGGTCTCATCATCAAGCTCCTACTACAACTGGGATTTAAACATAGCCTTAGAGATACATCGGTCTCATCATCAAGCTCCTACCTCTAAGGCCTTCTGCAGTGTATGCTTCGAGTGGTGCTTGAAAATGAGAGAGATTTTAGGCTTCACTCTACACACGACAACATAATGCCTAGCTAAAATTTTTGGGAGCCGCACATGTTAAGGAACCCATGCCCACGGAATAGAAAATTGTTTTGTTTGTTGGATGTCTCTTTGACTCTCTGCTCACAATAATAACGCTAGCACTACTTGCTTCCTTTTCTTTATTTGCATGTTGGATCTCAGGAGTGATGCTCACCACTACAGCTCAACGAGAGCAATGCCAAAAAATGATCGTGGGACTCGGTTTTTGTTCAATTGGACCATATTATCTATGAAACAACCATGATGAAGCAGACAACGCTCGTAGCTTTGATCTTGATCGTGAAGTTTGGATTATGCTTGTTGGTTTCTCAGAGGATCTTAAGGATTCCATTGGTATTGCTAAAGCGGTTTCTAGTTTTGGTATTTTGACTCAGTGGCATGAACCTGACAACCTTGCTAGAGTCGTGGTTAAGATCTACCTGAATGATGAGGCAAAAATCCCCAGTTCTGTGAAGGTATGCTGGTCTCCCGCATAAAGGGAGATCCTGGACTGTACCCTGTTTTGTGTTGAAAAGGCAACGTGTTTCTAATCTCCAGGACGAAGACTCTTTTATCACCGTGGGTCCTCTGCACCCTCTGCCTCCTGATGCCCCTCGCTGGATGGGTCCGATCCCGCCTGCCAACCCCAATGCTACTCCGGTTGGGTCCAACATTGGTTCTGCCATGCACGTGGATGGAGGAGAACCAATTGATCGCTGGGAACAAGTTCAGGCACCCCTCCATCCCTCGGACACGGTAGTCGAGAATCCAGTCTTGCTGAATGATACTGCTCCTCCAAAGCCAAGTGTTGTCAAGGAATTGTTCCCTCTGTCTTGCCTAGTCATTTTAAAACCAACCTGGTGGATCATGCAACCAAAACTGTTCAAGCCAATCAGTCGAATGAGCATGTTATGCAAGCTGCAGCTGCTTCATTCAAGAAGATTCAGTCCGTCATTATCGGCCCCTCCGCTGCTTCGGAGCCCCTGTTGGTATAAATTAACTGCACTATGTTAAATAAGATTATCCGCAAGCGCACAGATACAACACCGATGTAGCATTTTACCCCGAGATTTTTAAACATCGTATCCACAGGGAACAGTAGGTGATAATGATCAAGACTATAGATTTAACCCAACAATTAGGCTAGATAATATTAAGAATGAGAAAATAGCTATTGACTATCTAGTTCCAACAACCGGTAAGCTTTGTATAATATCGTTCTAACTGGTCAGTGACCTGAATAAGAGCAGAAATCAGAGTTATCTCCTGCTAAGCACTTATACACCTATCGATCCTATCAACGGGAAGTGGACAACAGAGGACTCAACGTAGCTGTCATCTACGCGAACTACCACTATCCGGCCAATCAGAGGACATTCACAAGTAAACCTAGCCTAGGCATCACGCCTACACTATGAAATACTGCTTCAATCTATAGGGTCCTAAAGATCAAAGCACTCAGTATGAGTTACAAACTTAAGAACAAATAAGAACAACTGCTTACTTGAATTAGAATGTTGAATACAAAAGTACCTCAGAACGCAGCTCCGGGCGAGAAAGCTGAATCCAGAAGAATACAACCACGAAGAAGCACCGACAGGCCGGAACTCCTCCAGAATCTCTACTCTCCTACTCTATCTCTCTAATCTCTAAATAAGACTAGATCTAGATGAACTAGTCTCTCCTAACTGCTACGACTAGATGAACTAGAACTAGATCAACTAGAGGGACCCTAACCCTAATTTATGTAGAGAATGTGAAGCACCGGGGTGTAGAATGCCTCTAGGAGGGGCCTTGCGGCGTCATTATATAGGCCGAGGTGGAGTAGAGGACAAGGAACCGCCACGTCATCGATCCGTGTCTCATGTTATGTGCACCGTCGGATCAAACCGACCTTAGATCGACTTAGAGATGCTTTACTTAGATGCCAAGGAAGCGTGAGAGGAAGATTCCAGAAGGGGAGCGTCGCCTCTTGACCTAGGGCACCGGGCGGCGTGCCTAGGGGGCCGGCCGGCCCCACCTTGTGGGCTTTGGGCCCCGCCTCCGCTCCGGTGTCTTTTAGATACTTCTAGTAGTCCAATACGCGATGTCTTCGTCCGTGACACGTTTCGTGAGTTTTAAGCACTTTAAACCCTCTTTTAATCCTTTTCTGAAATACTCTCTGGAAAATATGAAATCACCAAAACTCATGGAAATTGTCAGTTAAAACTCTAGACTAATGTGTATTCATGTGTCCTTTCATGTCTAAAGTTCTAATAAAAGTTGACGTTATCCACAGTCAATAACTCCCCCAAGCTTACCTTTTGCCAGTCCCTTGGCAAACAACCTAAGTCTAATTACTAATATATTTGGATAAGGATTTGCTGCAATGCTTTCATGCCTTCCAAGTACACATGTTTTCAAATAGAAATTCTCCTCCGGATTAGGCAAAACTGCTATAACTCTCGAACTTACCCATTTTACCTTTAACTATGGATCTTTACAGCTTTTACATTAGTCTTGAGCAATCGAAAGACAGAACAATCAAGTCAAGCACTATGTCTCAAATTCTTCACAGTACCAATATTCCGGACTTTTGTAAGTTTTCAAATAAAACTCAGAGCTTAATTGTATGACACCCTCAAGTCTCTTAGTATATGTGGTATTTATGGATCTCACTTAAGACATTAATGATGTTATGCCTTCCTACAACTAAGGATTATAGTGGAGCTTATAGGAGTGACAATAACAAGGATGAGCATACTTGCAATTCATATATTGTAAAGTCAAACAATGGATCCACAGAGAGTCAAGGTATACAATCAAACCAAGATGCACATGTGTATGGAATATGGTGGATAAGTGTATATATGGTGGCTAATTCTAATTCTACTTTTTCTCTTTGAAAAAATGATTCACTCTCCTTTTTGGAACTTAGAACTTTCGTGGGAAACATGTGCTATCTTTATTTTTTTCTTTTTTTCATCAGGGAGGCGGGCATCTCAGTAACCATTGTTTTATTGCTAGGACACTTGTCCATCTTTTACTCCCTTTTTTTTAATATTTTTGTATAGCCACATGCATCCTTTGAATATAAATAATTGGAGAGATAATGATAAGAACTTAGAGCAATTAAACAGGGGCTGTCCTATAGGGTATATTTTTGGGTGTTTACTCCCAGCGTAGGAGAAAAATATTTTTAAGGTGGATCTAGATGAAAGTGGAAAATGATTGCGCTTACTCCCAGAGTAGGAGTAATGAATATGTGGGTAGAGTGTGCAAGTGATCTTGGTTTAAAAGCATGACAAGACTCTCATAAGGTATACAACAAAGGTTGACTAAACTCAATGCAAAGCAAGCAGCATGAATGTGCAAAGGTTTTCCTAACTCTAAATGTATTACATATGGCTTTGGTAGGAATTCAAACTTTGTCATATAAGAGCTCATCATGTAAATTTTAAGTTTTCAAAATAAATCTCCAGAACTTAGTAATGCTAGGAATAAGATAAATAGTAGCTCAACCTTCATGAACATATCAATCAATTACCTAGACTTACCTTAAGCTTATGCCCTCCACAAGTTTCAGGTTCAGAGTAAATTCTTAAGTCAAATTAGTAGTATCTAAAACTCAGGAGAATTTGAGGTTAAAAACTAGGCACTTGAAAGGAATTATGGCAGAGCAACTAGTCATCATCTCCAAGACAAAATTTTAATGTTCTCCAGTTTTTTAGTTGACTCTAAACTAGACTGACTCTAGACACACTCTAAGATTATACCTTAATAGATAACTAAGTATTTTTATTTGGTTTTGATTTATTATTCATATTTTTATATCTATTAACTAATGGACTCACAAAAGACTCTGAAGACATGGACCTTCATGTGCCCATATATTTTTGGCATTTTTAAATTTTCCTATGATACTATTGTGAACCTTCATGTGCTCACATATTTTTGGTATTTTATGACTATATAAAATAGACTCGATAATCGCTTAGGTATAGTTACCTGATAACTAGGGGATGCCCCTCCCACAATCTAGATGTTTACAATATTTGGCGTTGATGATCTTTAGAGCAAGCTTGTCAGTAACAGTCCTAGTGGGTTCCACTGATGGACTCACTCCTCCGTCATAGTGTCATTCCTACAGAATTATACTCCAACAAGAAAACAAAGACTCGAGGCTCAAATTTAATAAGAGGTTAGCGATCAGCCAATAAGTAATTGATTATTCTTTGAGTTGATTTTAATTGACAGATTCTAACAGGATTCTCTCTTTTTTTAGGATTTTCTAGTTTTCTTATGATGAAAAGTAAATATGTATGCATAATGTATATTTTATTTTTATTTTTATTTTTATGCCACCACGGAGAAAATTTATTCTCATGGGGCTTAGGATTTTTATAATGCCATGATGAATTTTTTTATTTTCTTTTCTATGTCACCACAGTAAATATTCCTACGGGTTTACCATAAGTTTATTCACTTGGTGCTTTAATATTTTATGATGCAGTAAATAAGATAATAAATATTTTTATTATTTTCTTTAATATGCATAAAGATGAATATGCTAAAGTGAAATTACTAATGTAGACAGAAATACTAATTAATTAGATAACTATCATATTACCTTATGGCAAGTGTGCAGAATTTAAAGTCTACCGTTAGGACTTTTATCCACTCTTATGCATCTTGATGGTTGCACCCCTTGTGATGATGATGTCGCTTTTATCCTTTATTTGGCCAGCAGGTTGAAATAGAGCATTAATAGTGGAAATTGGCAGCATCTTGGTCAGTGTGCATATTCACAGAACTTTCACTTGTGATATTTTGGGAATTAACACATTTTGCTCGAAGTGTTGTCCTGTTTGCACAACCAAGGTAGAGATCAAGTGCATGGGCTCTGCTGGTGGAAAAACACCAACAGAACCAAATCTATCTCTTTATTTTCTCTATCCTTAGGCATATTGAACAAGACAAAATTGATGTTGCATAATTTGTTTTACTCATGACATGAGCAGTAAGATCAGACGATTAAACATTTATGTTGCATTTACGTTCACATGGCAGAAAAGATTTAAATTGCTTAACCAATGGAAGGGTTGTCTATCTCTACATAATATATAAATTTTTACATGAATTTGACTATCATGTTCCAAAGATAGAATATAATATTTTGGCTCGTTTGGTTAAGATTGAGATCAAGAGAATGGCGCCATGAACAATCTTAAAGGACAAGGCATAATGAGTTAATTAGGTTAATCAATTAAAGCTATAACTCTAACATATTTGTGTCTTTATTTATCTGCATTCCAAGATTAAGAGGAAAATAGTGACCACTTACCTTAAGATATTACCTTCATTATTAGAGCATGATGGCACTAAGTAATGAAGGGCTGGTGGTCCTTTCCTTCTCTTGCATCTTGAGTTGTTCATGAGCATCTTGTCTCCTTTGTTGGTTATCTTCTTTGCCATCTTTTGCTTCTTTGATCTTATGACACCTTGTCACTCCATTTATTATTATGCCTGCAACAGATTAGTGGACAACACATACCCGAAGGGTTGTATAACTTTGAAACATAGGTTGTTTGTCCAGAATTTTATCATGTTCCATCTGTGATACTAAGAAGATAGGGTTGATATTATGTTAGCATAGATCATGTTCTATACCGGCATGACTTGAGTCCAAGTAATTTGCAGCAGAAGATAAAGTGAATGAGTCATTAATACTCACAGTTCTTCCATCCATAATGAATGAGCTATGTCTTCCTCTGCAAAGTTATTGAAATTCAGCATGTGCCCTATCTCATCTATGATTTGAATTTATCTCGTGACTTACCCAAATTAAATTGAAAGTTTTCTGCAAGGGTTAGTCCAACAAAATATCCAATGTCTACTACAGCATGCGAGCGGTTCAACAATCAACTTAGACACCACGTCCAATTTGACTTAGGAAGGCATTTTAACCTAAACAACACGCTTAATTCAAAAAGCCTTTGAAAGTAAAATCATCACACCTCTTGGTTCGGAAATCAAACTAAACACCTTGTCTAATTATGATTTCAGAAAACAGTTTAAACTAAACACCATGCCTAATTTAAAAGGTGTATAAAATTTCTCCAAAGCTTAAGTATACTATAGTGAACAAAGGTAACATGAAAGTTTGTAGAGAGTTATGCAAACAGAGATGAAAGAGCATGATCATTGATTAACAATTTGAACATGGATTAACAAGGTAGAGACAACCAATATTATCAACATAAGATTTTCTAAATAAGCCCATTTCCCCAACCTTAAATTTTGCAAGGCAAACTTAAGTTTGGATGGATCAATGTTGTATTATGATTGGTTGGACATACCTAATGACGTCATCCTTCTACTTCAAGCCTGGAATGATTAGTGACAAAAATACCCGAGGGAATATTTTTATAATTATAATTCTATGCTCAATTCTCAAGGGTATTACAACAAAGGTATAAGCTCCCGTTATTTTTCAAGAGTAGTTATTTTAGGACACAAAGTCGTTCTTGGGAGACCTTCTAATTATTACACTTTTAGTTCAAGAGGTGGTTTCTCCTAGGACACCCACCTTTGTGCACCTATATCAAGATTACCACGAGATCTACAATATTTATGATAAACATATGCATCTACAACCACCTTTTCAATAAATTTATGAACAGGTAGAATAAGTGGGTTGAAGATCTCGTTTGTGGCAATGCTAGAGAGACCAATTAATTCAGGAGTTTTCTCATATGAGTATGGATTCGAAGTGGTGTCAATGAAATAATTCCCATGCTCATCGATATGAACTCTCTTTTCAAACTCCAAGGGTGTTTATTCATGGATGTCTGTAAACAAAAAGTTTATCTTTGTTATTTCATGCCTATGACATTCATTGGATATTTTATTTTCTAGGATTTCCCATGGATTGGTGTCTCTAAGATTGGTTTTGTCTAAGGTTTTCTCTAAAGTTGGATGAGTTATGTTTATTACAGATATTGATTTAAGCTCACCATTTGAATCTAGACCAAGTTTAGATGCTAGCACTAAAGCTTCGTCTTCTTCCATCCATTCTTTGACAATAGCATATGTATTTTTCATATGTTCTATGCATTCCTGCCATTGTTGTAGCCCTTCTTGTTCATCCCTATAGTCTTGATGACTCCTATACTTTGGATGTCTTAACGGGTCCTTAGGGTCATTATGAGACTTATGAGAGAAAGCATAAGAAGGATCATTGGGGTCAAGGATGGGTTTAGAGATGGGTTCAGATGAGACATTTAATGTAGGCATAGAAGGGGAGAAGATAGAATTGATTACTATGTGGCTTGGCTCTTCTTCTATGGCATCACTGGACATACCATCCCTGTATTCTTCCCAGTGTTTTTCAGGGGGTAAAGGAAGTTGACGACACTTTTTCCGAGATACTCTTCTAAGAAGATCTGATTTACTTTGATTTACATGCATCTTAGCTAACTGGAAGTCTAAATCATCAAAGTGGGGTTTCGATGGTGTCGGGTACCCAACTATGGGGTACCTAACTTCAACGCAAAATCACACTTCCCAAATAAAGCCCGGCCCAAGAAGGCGCCAGCCAAGGCCCACGCGGGAACGGCCCGAGCCCTGCCGACGTCAGCAGGGCAAACTTGACGGCCAAGGGACCTTCCCTGACCACTTTACAAGCATGGTCCCATCGGGTGGGCCCCGTGACACAACTGCGCCCCGAACGCGCACGTTCGCCGTACCAACCGCCACATCTCCTCTGGCAGGAGATCTGACGGTCCTACTTCTCCCACGCCGCTACAGGGATAGTCAACCGTACGGCTCCCTGGGCTGACGAGGAGATTCTCCAACTACGATGGCGACTGCCATACCCCGGCCACAGGTGTGGCACCAGGAAAGGGGAACGACAGCCGTCCGGCCAACACGGGGGAATGGGCAAGCCTTAAGATCAGGTTCGCCTACCTCCTGAAAAGTACCACACGTGGAAAAGGAAGCGCCAGAGGAAGGACACTCCCCCCGCTCCGTCCCATCACGCCCCCGATGGCACCAAGGTCTCCCGAGCCTTGGGAGCTTATACTCAAAGGTCAACCTATCTACTCGTTGCGCTGCGCAGGGTCGGATGCGACGGCATGACGTAGTGCCACGCAACAAACAATGTCCAGCACTATGGAAAGCCTTGGAACTCACCAATGGAACAGTGATGGATCAACCGAATGACTAATGCCATACCTTCGAGGCACCAAGACGAGGGCATGGCTGACGATAGCCACCGGTCACCACTGCCTCCGCCATGCCGGGCACTGTGACCACAGGGCAACACATGTAACTCTAGCCTTTCCCTTGTAACTATAAAAGGGAGGGCAGAGGCCAATCACAGAAACGAAATTTTCATTCACCACAAGAACTTCCAGTCATACAATCGCAAGAACACACACACGAACACTCATACTCACAAGAGACTTGGGAGCTCCTCCCTCTCTCGACTAGGCTTGTAACCCCGGCTACAAGCACCCCAGTGCAAGGCAACATGACTCGATCTCACACTGGACGTAGGGCATTCATTGCCTGAACCAGTATAAACCCTGTGTTCCTCCTTACGCACCATCCGTGATCTCAACCGCAAAATACAAGTTTACTAGCAGGTGTTAACACTCGCTAATCTTAGCACCGACATATGGTTTAGGATTGACAGCTAAATCTTGGGATTGGAGTGATTGTGTTTTAGCTACCAAAACTTCCTCTGCTTGTTCGGGAGATGATTTCTTCTCTTCCTCGGGGAACTCATAATTCGCTTGAGCAACCTTGTTGATCATAGATCTAGCTTTACTTATAGGCAAATAAGGAAAGGCGCCTCCAGAGGATAAATCAAGGGATTTCCTAGAATTCTTGGTAAGACCCAAATAAAAATATTGAATAAGTACGGGGGTCTGGAAAACCAAGATCAGGGCCAGATGTAACAAGTTCATTAAATCGATCCCATGATGTACTAAGAGATTCTTGTTCTAGTTGCCTAAAAGTTAGAACCTCTTTTCGAAGGTTAACTACTCTATGAATGGGAAAGAAATATAAACAAAATTCAGAGCACAAAGTTTCCCATCCCCCTTGCATACTTCCTACGGCTCAATTATACCACCGTTTAGCTCTTCCGGTCAAAGAGAACGGAAAAAGCTTCCATCTTAAAGTCTAATCAGACAGTCCAGCAATGCGCAAGCATGCACATAAGTATGGGTTTTCGTTACCTTCTCCCGAGAAGGGTTTATCCTGAATCATATTAATTAGACATGGGCGCAGCTCATAGCCAGGTGTTATGATAGGCTCTATAGATTTTGGTGACTCAAAGCTTTTGCGCATGCCATAAAGACAGATAGGCATGAAATTTAAAGCATACATAAGGATGAACAGAAAAGATAAAATAAAAGTATAATACAAGATTAAGCTAAACTAGGGTCAAAATCAGCAAACCGTTCCCCGGCAACGGCACCAGAAATGTTTGTTGGTATAAATTAACTGCACTCTATTAAATAAAATTATCCGCAAGCGCACAGATACAATACCGACATAGCATTTTATCTGGAGGTTTTTAAATATCGTATCTACAGGGAATAGTAGGTGATAATGACCAAGATTATAGACTTAACCCAACAATTAGGCTAGATGATATTAAGAATGAGAAAATAGCTATCGACTATCTAGTTCCAACAACCGGTAACCTTTGTATAATATCGTTCTAACTGGGTAGTGACCTGAATAAGAGCAGAAATCAGAGTTCTCTCCTACCAAGCACTTATACACCTATCGATCCTATTAACGGGAAGTGGGCTACAGAGGACTTAACGTAGCTGTCACCTGCGCGAACTACCACTATCCGGCCAATCAGGGGACATTCACAAGTAAACCTAGCCTAGGCACCACGCCTACACTACGAAATACTACTTCAATCTATAGGGTCCTAAAGATCAAAGCACTCAATATGAGTTTGTTGACACTCGTTATCGTCCAAATTTTATTATCAATTATCCCTGCATTAAACATGAATATCCAGTACAATAGGGTTATTACTAATAATTTCCACAAGTTTTGGTGAATTGTATATTTTCCAGGGATTATTTCAGAAAAGCATAAAAGAGAAATTAAAGTGCATAAAAGACACGAGACTTGACCGCGAAGGAAACACCATCACGAAGACCCTGGAAGAGCGTACAAGGCACCCAAAGCAACCGGAGGCCCGCACCTGACAAGGTGGGGCCGGCCGGCCCCAAGGGGAGCTGGGCGGCGCCCCCCTAGGGTTCCCACCCGCCGCCTTCTGGAGTCTTCTACCACCGCCTTTGTGGAGTCATCTGGACACTTAGTTAAGTCGGTTTGATCTAACGGCACGTGTTCATCCCACCGGGCTATAAATAGAGGGCCAGACCCCCTGGAAGAGAGTCAGATCAAGAGATGAAGACCTGAAGCATTAGATAGATATCCACTAGATCTAGGCTAGCAATCAAGAGAGAGATAGAGTTGATGTGTAGAGATTCGGAGCAGTCCCGGCCTGTCGGAGCTTCTTCGTAGCTGTATTCGTCTGGATTTAGCTCCCTCGTCCGGAGTTGTGTTCTGAGGTACTTTTGTATTCAACATTCTGATTCAAGTAAGCATTTGTTCTTATTCGTTCTTAAGTTTACAAATCTATTTGAGTGCTTTGATCTTGGTAGCTCCTTGGTTGAAGTAGTAGTTGTAGTGTAGACATGGTGTCTGGGCTATAATTACTTGTGAATGTCCCCTGATTGGCCGGATAGTGGTAGTTCGCGTAGGTGACAGCTGTGTTGATTCCTCTGTAGTCCACTTTCCGTTGATAGGATCGATAGGTGTATAAGTGTTTGGTAGGAGGGAACTTTGATTTCTGCTCTTATTCATTTCACTGCCCGATTAGAACGATATTATTCAAAGTTTACCGGTTCTCGGATCTAGATAATCATTAGTTATCTCCTCATTCTTGATATTCTCTGGATTGATTGTGTTATCGGGTTAAGAATCAATAGACTTAGTCAGTATCACCTACTGTTCCTTTGGGTTTGATATTAAAACCGGGATTGTCCGGTGAAGTGCTACATCGGTGTTTTATCTGTGCGCTTGCGGATACTTTGATAATAATAATATTTAATAGAGTGCTATTAATTTATACCAACCAGCATTTCGGGCGCCGTTGTCGGGGAATGGTTTGCTGATTTTGGCTTAGTCTATCTTAATCTTGTATTATACTTTTATCTTTTATCTTTTACCTTTTAAAGTATGGAACCCACGTCCCAACTTTTATATCAATATGGAGCACCATCGGGATTGTATCTCCAGCCAAAGGAATCATCTTTACCCATCACATCATCTAGCTACGAGTTGCGCCCGGGATTAATTAAGTTCGTTCAGGATCACATTTTTTCTGATAGTTCTAACTTAAACCCCTATTCCCATTTAGCCGATTTCGAGCAGACATGTTGATGTTTGCACATTAAGGGCACGGCATATGAAACCTTAAGATGGAAACTCTTTCCGTTTTCATTACTGGGAAAAGCAAAGAAATGGTATAATCGCCATGTTGGGAGTAGCCAAGGAGATTGGGAAGTATTGCGTGCTAATTTTTGTCTTAAATTTTTCCCTATCGAAAAGGTCACTAAACTTCGTTTTGAAAATATTGGATTTAAACAGTTAGATAACGAATCATTAGGCAGGGCCTGGGAACGCTTTGATGGATTTATAAATTCGGGACCTAATCTTACTTTACCAGAACCTATGCTTTTACAACATTTCTTTTTAGGCCATGACGATAAAAATAAAGAATATCTTAATTAAGCCGCAGGTGGATCATTTATGCATATTACTGCTTCACATGCTAAAACTATTCTTACTTATATCTTAATTGATCTTCCTGAAGAAAAAGAAGAGTTGTTAGAAGATGAATTTTTGTCATTTAATTCTAAACTTTTGCCAGATTCATCTTAACCTTTACCTGAACTATCTAATAAGAAGGAGATAATTCATATTTCTGATTTTATGCTTGAATTTGAAGATGAACTTTTTGATGATTATGGAAACACCTCACGCTATCATAAAATTATGAAACCACAAGAATCTCTAAATTTTAAAAGTTTTAATATTTCATTTACTGCTGATTTAAAATTCCTTAGAGGGATAACAAGAGAATTGATTTTTATTATGAGTAATAAGTGGTTGATAGAATCTGAGCTTTCAAATGATATAATTCATTTAAATTCTCCTGCCATTACTATTAAATGTCAAATTGATGCATATCCTTTTGATTCCTTTTATAATCCAATAGTAGGTGTCAATATCATGTCTCTTACATTTGCTGAAATTTTTTTGAAAGATATGCCATCAATTCCTACAAAAGCTAAGGCAGAGCCACCTCCTGAGTTAGATCCAATAGAAGAAGTTAAGGCTATATCATTTGAGAAATTTATTGAACCTAATTTATAGGATGATACTCAGTTCTTCATTAATGAAGAGGAGGAGGATCCGATTGATCCTGAACCTCTGAATTACTAGAGCCACCTAAGCCTTCTATTGAGCTTAAACAACTACCTTATGGTATTAAGTATGTTTTTCTGAATAATGATCAAAATTCTCCTGTGATTATTAGCGATAAACTTTCTGATGAAGAGTCTTTTAGATTAATAACTGTCTTAGAAAAACATCGTGCTGCTTTTGGTTATTCACTCCAAGACCTTAAGGGGATTAGTCCTGTTTTATGCACCCATCGTATTCCAACCAACCCAGAAATTACACCTTCTAGAGAGCCCTAACGTAGGCTTCAAAATACGATGAGGGAAGTTGTTAAGAAAGAGGTCTTGAAACTTTTGCATGCTGGGATTATTTATCCTGTTCCGCATAGTGAGTGGGTAAGCCCTGTTCAAGTTGTACCTAAAAAGGGTGGTATGACCGTAGTTAAAAATGATAAAAATAAATTGGTACCCCAGAGAACTGTTACAGGATGGCGAATGTGATAGATTATAGAAAACTCAATAAAGCAACCAAGAAAGATTATTTTTCGCTGCCCTTCATTGATGAGATGTTAGAGCGTTTGGCAAATAATTCTTTCTTTTGTTTCCTTGATAGTTATTCTGGATATCATCAAGTCGCTATCCACCCTGATGATCAAAGCAAAACCACTTTTATATGTCCTTATGGAACTTATGCTTGTCGTAGAATGTCTTTTGGATTATGTAGTGCACCTGCTTCTTTTCAAAGATGTATGATGTCTATATTTTCTGAAATGATAGACGAAATCATGAAAGTTTTTATGGATGATTTTTCAGTTTATGGAAAAACTTTTGATGATTGTCTAGAAAATCTAGATAAGGTTTTACAGAGATGTGAAGAAAAGCACTTAGTCCTTAATTGGGAAAAATGTCATTTTATGGTTAGAGAAGGAATAGTGTTAGGACATTTAGTGACTGAAAGAGGTATAGAGGTAGACAAGGCAAAAATTGAAGTAATTAAATAACTACCTACACCTGTCAATATAAAAGGAATCCGAAGTTTTCTTGGTCATTGTGGTTTTTATCGCAGATTTATAAAAGATTTTTTATATATTGCTAGACCACTAACTAACTTGCTAGTTAAGGATGTTCCTTTTGAATTTGATGATGCATGTTAAAAATCTTTTAATATTCTTAAAGAAGCACTTACATCAGCACCAATCATTCAACCCCCTGATTGGTCTTTACCTTTTGAAATTATGTGTGATGCTAGTGATTATACTATAGGGGCAGTGTTAGGACAAACAAAAGATAAGAAGCATCATGCAATTGTTTATGCTAGTAAAACTATGACAGGAGCACAATTAAATTATGCAACAACTGAAAAAGAACTCCTGACTGTTGTTTTTGCTATTGATAAATTTAGATCTTACTTAGTAGGAGCAAAAGTAATTGTTTATGCTGATCATGCTGCTTTAAAATATTTGCTCACTAAGAAAGATGCTAAACCTCGTTTGATAAGATGAATTTTGTTACTCTAAGAATTTGACTTAGAAATTAAAGATAGAAGAGGAATAGAAAATCCAGTTGCTGATCACTTGTCTAGAATACACTTTGAGAAACCTTAGGAATTGCCTATTAATGGCTCATTGAGAGATGACATGTTGTTTAAAGTGACCAAGTCAGACCCTTGGTACGCGAATATTGTCAACTTTATGGTTGCAGGTTATGTACCACCAGGGGAAAATAAAAAGAAGCTCATTTATGAAAGTCGTCTCCATATATGGGATCCACCATACCTCTTCAGAGTTTGTTTAGATGGATTACTTAGAAGATGTGTACCAGTAGAAGAGGGCATGTAGATCATTCAGAAATGCCATGCATCACCATATGGAGGTCATTATGGAGCATTCCGCACTCATGCTAAAATCTGGGAGAGTGGGTTCTTTTGGCCAACTATATATGAAGACATCAAAGATTTTGTCCAGAGATGTGGATCATGTCAGAGGCACGGAAACGTCAATGCAAGAGATGCTATGCCACTCACCAACAATTTCCAGATCGAGCTCTTTGATGTCTGGGGAATTGATTACATGGGACCATTTGTGAAATCAAGAAATTATGAATACATTCTGGTGGCAGTTGACTATGTATCCAAGTGGGTAGAAGCTATTCCATGCATGAATGCTGATTCCAAACATTGAAAGAAGATGTTCGAAGAGATTATATTTCCAAGGTTTGGAACACCAAGGATGGTCATTATTGACGGAGGGACACATTTCACTGGTAAAAGTTCCACCGATACTTGCAAGCTCATAGAATCCGTCACAAGGTTGCTACTCCATACCATCCTCAGACAAGTGGCCAAGCATAAACATCAAACAAACAAATCAAGAATATTCTACAGAAAACAGTAAATGAGATGGGTACTGCATAGAAGGACCGATTACCCGAAGCACTTTGGGCATGTCGGACCGCATACAAGGCACCTTTGGCCATGTCACCTTACCAGCTAGTATATGGCAAGGCCTGTCATTTACCAGTGGAGTTAGAGCATAAAGCTCACTGAGCTATTAAGAGATAGAACATGGACTTTGAAGCCGCTGGAGAAAAGAGAAAAATGCAATTATCAGAATTAGAAGAATGGAGAGAAAAGGTTTATCACAATTCAAAGATCTATAAAGAAAGAACAAAAAGATGCATGACAAGAGGATCAAGAAGAAAGAGTTTGCACCAGGAGATAAGGTAATACTTTTTAATTCCAGGTTTAAATTATTTGGGCTTGGAAAGCTGCGAAGCAAATGGGAAGGACCATTTACAGTTGTGAATGCATCGCCACATGGAGCGGTAACTCTACAATCACACGAAGGTACGTTGTTCAAGGTAAATGGTCACCGACTTAAATTATTTTTAGAGTCATTTAATTCAGAAGTTGTTGACGGGCTGGACTTTGTCCAACTACCAACTTTTTAGTCCTGTCATCATCCGTTATGAAAAATTATCGCGTATTGCAACTAACAGGAAGTAGGAAGAGTCTAAAGGCTTCACGAGCACGGCCACCCTGGGAGGACACCAGGTGGGGCCGGCCAGTGCCCTTATGGGGCCGGGCGGCGCCCCCTGTCCCCTCTCGTCCCAACTCTCGTTTCCTTTCCTTTCTTCATCCTTACTAAACACAATCATGTAGATTCCCGATGCGTATGGATAATCTTTCATATGAATCCTGTAGAACCTAGATTTGATCTTATCCTGTCTCCTAAAAACCCATATAAATACACACCTATACCGTCCTCAAATTGCATCCCATCATCATTGCCTTCCTCTCCTCCAAAGAAACTCTCTAGTTTAGATCTAGTAGCAATCGCAGACGAAGCGGTCATCGGCGCTAACTCCGGCAAGATCCAAGGCGACGACTCGAAGACCATCGTCCTCGCGTAGCCGAAGCCCCTTGCCATCGTGCCACCGAAGCACCTCACCATCGTGCCACCGAAGCATCTTGCTACGGTGCCCCAGCAATTCGAGCAAGTCTACTACACGCTTGCTCAGCCTGCTCTGCCATCGCCACCTGAGAGACTGCTGCTAGAAGATGGTACCAAGGGAAAGCAGATCGCTATTCCCCGAGGCACCCCACTTCTTCCACCTAGAGACAACGAGCGACTCCTGTCGGTCAAGACCGATAAGAACGGAACGCTGGTATGTGCGAAGTACACCACTGTTCGCCCTGCCATCCAAGGAGTTCGAGCACGTCCAGGCCAAGTCCGCTACACCGAGTTTGTACCACCACTGCCCAAGATACAGTGGGCTACATCAAGATCAACATTAGAGAAAGTCCCTAGACAGCCCCCGCTCTCTCTACGAATCCTCAATAAGAAGATGGAAGCCTTAAGTTGCCCTCGTTATCTATGTAATAAGGCACAAGTGTGTTAGGTTTGATTATATTATCGAGTGTGCTAGGTTTGATTTATGATATTAAGTGTGTTAGGTTCGGCAAGCCTAATGAGCTAGGGCAGTCGTTAGCTCAGTCAGTTGTCAGACTTATCTAGTATCGTTAATGAATAAAGTGCCTTATTCTTTTTGTCAATATTAATGTTTTAATCTACTCTACTCTCTATATTTTTGGTACGCATGTTGTCTACACATGTTGCGCAGAAAAGTATGCAGGAAAATAAGTGTGGGGGAGGCACATCGTGGCTATGGAAATCAATTCGCTCGGGAAAATCACGTAATTCGGAAGACAATCGAATCAGGACCTCGCGCACCGAAGTGGACCCCATGGGTCCACAGAGGCACGCCGCCCGGCGCCCTACCTGGGCCGGCCGGCCCCCCTCTGCACCCTCTGCATCCCCTTCTCGGTCATGGTCAGATTTGATCCCCATACAATATAATTGCACATGTGTCGATTTCTGTTTCGATCCGAATTAAAATTTATATGCTAAATTACTTTTAAAAGAGAAGAAGAGACTGTTTAAATCATGGCTTAAGAATAAATTATATAACACTTTTCTAGGAATCATGTTACTATTGGAAACTATTTATAGGGATCCTATGATTGTTTAAGTCGTTGTGAAACATGCTATAGTTGAATAATGAGAACTCAATCCCTGATGTTTTGTCTTTGGAGATTTTATTTTAAAAATTTAAATAATTAGTTATACCTCTCCTTTGTGGTAAAAAATACTGTCCTACTAGAGCCATATATAGGATAGAAACCTGCTACATATAATACTTATTTTTGTATTGAGTTTGGTCAACCTTTGTAACCCTTTGAAGAAATCTGTCATATTTTCGAATCAAGTGCCAATTCCACATAAGCATTACTCTAATCCGAAGTAATAGCGAGTCATTCTATTAAAAATGTTTCCCTCCTACACTGGGAGAAAACACCAAAAATAATTATATAGTATAGTCACCAAATAATTGCTCCATATTTTGTTAAAGTCTCTCAACTACTAAATTCAAAAGCGGTATGAGCTATGCAAAAGAAGAAGGAAGTATAAAAAATAGACAAGTGTCCGAAGAAATTAAAACAATGGGTACTTAGATACTCGCCTCCCTTGAAAAAAAAGAAGAGAAGAAAAAAGAGAGATAGCTCATACCCTCTGAATAAGCTCAACTGTATAAAAGAGAGATTTATTTTTTAAAGAAGTAAGGTAGAATTAGGTTCCACCATATTCCACCAAATAAAGCTTGATTCGATTATATGCCTCATTTCTCTGTGGATTCATTGTTTGACTTTATAATAAATACAATGCAAGTATGTTTTCACATTTTACCTACCTAAGATCTACATAAGCTTTTTAGAAGTAGGATAAAGAAAGCAATTTCATTAACGCCTTGGTAAGGATAAAAAATATCATATATATCAGTGATTCGTGAGTACTACAAAAGGAGAAGGTAAAGCTAAGTTTATTTGCAAAATTACATACCCTCCAATTGACTTACCTAAAGGAAGAGAGTGATCTGTTTTCAAGCTATTCTGTTCTTCAACTACTCAAAGATTCATGGTAGACACTTTGAATTCTATAGTACATACATGACTAGACTAGTTTTATATAATGCACTCTCAAGTTATGTTTTAAATGCTCCATTCTCTCTAAAAATCTTACATCTTAAAACCAACCTTTTTCTCGGGACGAGCAAAAGCCTAAGTGTGGGGGTAATTGTTGACACTCGTTATCGTCCAAATTTTATTATCAATTATCCCTGCATTAAACATGAATATCCGTTAGAATAGGGTTATTACTAATAATTTCCACAAGTTTTGGTGAATAGTATATTTTTTAGGGATTATTTCAGAAAAGCATAAAAGAGGGATTAAAGTGCATAAAAGACACGAAACTTGACCGCGAAGGAAACACCATCACGAAGACCCTGGAAGAGCGTAGAAGGCACCCGAAACAACCGGAGACCCGCACCTGACAAGGTGGGGCTGGCCGGCCCCAAGGGGGGCCGGGCGGCGCCCCCCTAGGGTTTCCACCCGCCGCCTTCTGGAGTCTCCTACCACCGCCTTTGAGGAGTCATCTGGACCCTCGGTTAAGTCGGTTTGATCTAACGGCACGTGTTCATCCCACCGGGCTATAAATAGAGGGCCAGACCCCCTGGAAGAGAGTCAGATCAAGAGATGAAGACCTGAAGCATTAGATAGATATCCACTAGATCTAGGCTAGCAATCAAGAGAGAGATAGAGTTGATGTGTAGAGATTCGGAGCAGTCCCGGCCTGTCGGAGCTTCTTCGTAGCTGTATTCGTCTGGATTTAGCTCCCTCGCCCGGAGTTGCGTTCTGAGGTACTTTTGTATTCAACATCCTGATTCAAGTAAGCATTTGTTCTTATTCGTTCTTAAGTTTACAACTCTATTTGAATGCTTTGATCTTGGTAGCTCCTTGGTTGAAGTAGTAGTTTGTAGTGTAGACGTGGTGTCTGAGCTATAATTACTTGTGAATGTCCCCTGATTGGCCGGATAGTGGTTATTCGCATAGGTGACAGCTGCGTTGATTCCTCTGTAGTCCACTTCCCGTTGATAGGATCGATAAGTGTATAAGTGTTTGGTAGGAGGGAACTCTGATTTCCGCTATTATTCATTTCACTGCTCGATTAGAACGATATTATTCAAAGTTTACCGGTTGTTGGATCTACATAATCATTAGTTATCTCCTCATTCTTGATATTCTCTGGATTGATTGTGTTATCGGGTTAAGAACCAATAGACTTAGTCAGTATCACCAACTGTTCCTTTGCGTTCGATATTAAAACCAGGATTGTCTGGTGAAGTGCTACATCGGTGTTTTATCTGTGCGCTTGCGGATACTTTGATAATAATAATATTTAATAGAGTGCAGTTAATTTATACCAACAGAGTTGCAAACTTAAGAACAAATAAGAACAACTGCTTACTTGAATTAGAATGTTGAATATAAAAGTACCTCAGAATGCAGCTCTGGGCGAGGAAGCTGAATCCAGAAGAATACAACCACGAAGAAGCACCGACAGGCCAGAACTCCTCCAGAATCTCTACTCTCCTACTCTATCTCTCTAATCTCTAAACAAGACTAGATCTAGATGAACTAGTCTATCCAAACTGCTACACCTAGATGAACTAGAACTAGAACTAGATCAACTAGAGAGACCCTAACCCTAATTTATGTAGAGAATGTGAAGCACCGTGGTGTAGGATGCCTCTAGGAGGGGGCCTTGCGGCGTCATTATATAGGCCGAGGTGGAGTAGAGGGCAAGAAACCGCCACGTCATTGATCCGCGTCTCATGTTATGTGCACCGTCGGATCAAACCGACCTTAGATCGACGTAGAGATGCTTTACTTAGGTGCCAAGGAAGCGTGGGAGGAAGATTCCACAAGGGGAGCGCCGCCTCTTGACCTAGGGCGCCGGGCGGTGTGCCTAGGGGGCCGGCCGGGCCCACCTTGTGGGCTTTGGGTCTCGCCTTCGCTCCGGTGTCTTCTTGATACTTCTAGTAGTCCAATACGTGATGTCTTCGTCCGTGACACGTTTCGTGACTTTTAAGCACTTTAAACCCTCTTTTAATTCTTTTCTGGAATACTCTCTCGAAAATATGAAATCACCAAAAATCGTGGAAATTGTCAGTTAAAACCCTAGAGTAATGTGTATTCATGTGTCCTTTCTTATTTAAAGTTCTAATAAAAGTTGACGTGATCCACCGTCAACAGCCCCTTATCCCTGTGGTGCCATCCCTTTTGAGCCAGGTACCTAAATTACCACCTCTCATATTTTTTTCATAAAGCATTTCAATTTTTATGCAAACTTGACATCAGCTATGACACCCCCATCCCTTCCTTTTTCACCGATATCCCTCTTTTGGTCCACCATGCCTTTATTTTGATTCCCCAGTTAGGTGGACATGGACTGGAAAAGATTGCTCTTGATTATATTGATGATGAGGAAGAGGAGGGTGAAAGAGTCTCCCCCACCAATGCTGAAGACAACTCTGAGAAGATGGACTCTGATCTTGAGCTCCTAGATGCTGTCCCAGCTATCTTCATGACCCCACGTAAGAAGAAGGCTGTCAAAATTAAGGAGAAGCTAGATGACCGCTTTCTCAGGAGGAGCAAGTGGGTTTCTCATGTGAAGAAGGGATTCAAGGATGCTGCAAGTGCTAAGCAGTTTGAGGATCAGATGTCTGGAGCCAAGGCAGTGACTGCCAAAAGCAAGAAGTCCCCCAAGAAGAAAGTTGGGTCTGTCAGCATGCTGGAACCAGTGCCCTTAGCGATGATCCCACCATCTGGACCTACACCTGCTCTCTTTGTGCCAAGAGATGTTCTAAATAGCATTGGACATGGCTTCCTCCAGATTCAGTTTGAGAATGTCTCTGCTACTCTCCTTGATCAAGATGAAATAGACGAATAGTTTTTACTATGTGAGGTTTGGTGCACCAAATTTTAGTTTGGTGACTTTTGTGGTTCCTAGTTTCCCTTCCCAGTGCCTGTACTGGAAGAATAATATGTTGTACCCATGTATCTCATGGTTTAGCACATTTGGTTACTTTTGTTTAAACCCTGCCTCAATGGCCGTTAATCTAAGTCAATCTATCTACTTCGGTTACTTGTTCTTTTTACACGACTCTGATCCTTTTGGCTTATATCTTTCGGGCTCTTGTTTTTCTCTCTCTCAGCCAGTGCCTTTTCTCGTTTGCCGGTTAACTGTGCAAACTTTGCTCTTACTGCTTTTATTGTTAAATGGATAGATTGAACACTATCAATAGAGTTTTCAAAGTCTTGTTCTGGAATTTCATGGGGATCAAATCCCAAGAAAAATGGGATGCTATAAGGGATAAAATCTCAGAGAGCGCCTGTCAAATTCTTTGCCTCTAAGAAACCAAAAGAGAGAGCTAATTCCCAGAAATATGGATAACTTTGCTTTTTTCCCCTCAGTTGAGCATCTGGAGGCCTGCTCACTGTTTGCAATGGCAATTTCTTTGATGGCACAATTTTACAAGCCAATCTCATGCAGTGACTGTGAAGCTACAATGCAGATTAGATAATTCAGTTTTCTCAGTGAGCAATATTTATGGTCCAGCCTCCTCGTCCCTGAAACAAGGCTTCATCACCTGGCTCATGATTCTTGACATGAGTAACTTTGCTGACTGGGTCCTTGGTGGAGATTTCAATCTGTACAGATGTGCTGAAAACATAAATAAACTAGGAGGTGATTATTCTAAAATCAACATGTTCAATAAAGTCATATCTGATTTGGACCTGACAGACATTCCCTTCAGTGGCACAAATACGTAGAGTAATATGCAAATCGACCCCCTACTAGTTAAGCTAGACTGGGTCTTCACCTCCAGTACCTGGGCCCTCTCTTTCCCTGCCACCTTTGTTCAACCCCTCTCAAGACCAATCTCTGATCACAAGCCTTTTGTTCTGCATACTAGGTCCTGCATACCAAGAGCTAAACTTTTCAGATTTGAAAATTACTGGGCAGACCATCTAGGTTTCATGGATATAGTAAACATTCACTAACAACAGCCCATGTTATGCTAATGCTGCTAAGCACCTGTCTGTCAAATTCAAGCAAGTGAGAGCTGGTCTCCGCTCCTGGAGCAGGAATCTCTCCAACCTCAACAAACTCATCTATAACTGTAATTGAGTACTGAATCTTTTGGATGGATTGGAAGGCCAAAGATGCCTCTCAAATCTGGAATCAGCTTTTAGAGAGTTAGTCAAAAGACATTTATCCTGTTTGCTGGAATCAAAGAGAAAATACTAGAAACAAAGAAGTTCATTAAGATGGGTCAAATTGGGAGATGAGAACACTCACTTTTTTCACACAATTGCTACCATTGCCCACAAGAGGAACTTCATTGTGAGCCTATTAGCTAGTGATGGTACACCCATCTCTGATCATGAGCAGAAAGCCAACCTTTTGTGGTCCTGTTTCAAGGACAGACTTGGGCATAGTAACTTCACAACAATTCATTATGACCTGAGCAGCCTCCTCTCCACCCATGAATTGGAGGACATTGCAACTGATTTTGCACAGTCTTAGATTGATCAAGTCATTTCTTCTCTTCCCAATGATCACTCTCCTGGACCTGATGGTTTCAATGGGTTGTTCATCAAGAAATGTTGGAACACTGTGGAACATGACTTTGAGAGGTTATTCTTGGATTTTAGCAGGGACAATATTGACATTAGGAGTATGAACTCCTCAGTCATAGCCCTCATCCCCAAGAAAGACAATCCAGAGACTGTAAATGACTACAGACCCATCTCTTTGCTCAATTATTCCCTCAAATGCATAAACAAAATTCTAGCCAACAGACTTCAAAAGAATATTGAGCCATTGGTTCATAAAAACCAATATGGCTTCATTAAAGGTCAATCCCTACAAGATTGTGTGGCTTGGTTCTTTCAATTTCTGCACTTATGCCATCACTCAAAAAAGGAAGTTGTTATCCTCAAACTAGATTTTGAAAAGGCTTTCGACAAAATAGAACATCAAACGATTCTAGAAGTCCTGACTCACAAAGGTTTGCCATAGAAATGGGTACATTGGATACACAACCTCTCACCACAGGAACCTCATCTGTGCTCCTTAATGGCATCCCTGGCAAATCTTTCCCTTGTAAGAGAGGAGTTAGACAAGGTGACCCACTCTCCCCCTTGCTCTTTGTTCTTGCTGCTGATATTCTTCAAACTATTGTTACTAAGGCTTGGAGAAATGGTGTCCTCAAACACCCTTTAAGTGATGACTTCCAAGATGATTTTCCTATTGTGCAGTATGCAGATGATACCCTGCTTATCCTACCTGGGGAAGCTAGAACCCCCTTCAACCTTAGAGGTTTGCTGAGGAGCTTCTCAGACTCAACTGGTCTTCATGTTAACTTCGATAAATCCTTTTTTGGTATCAATCAATTTGGATCCTGATAGAGCTCTGCACCTAGCAAACACTTTTGGCTGCAAAGTAGGCAACCTTCCATTCACCTACCTTGGCTTGCCTCTAGTCAACACCAAGCCAACTCTTGATGAATACTCTCCTCTCCTGTCTAGAGTTGAAAAGAGGCTATCTGGAATGAACAAATTTCTTTCCTACAACAGCAGACTCATTCTGGAAAATTCAGTCTTCTCAACACTCCCTTCTTTTTTTGTGTTGCCTTAAAATCTCACCACAAATTATCAATCAAATTGACATCATGAGAAAGCATTGCCTCTGGAGTAATGGGGACATCCATAGAAAGGGCACTTGCTTGGCTGCCTGGGATTCAGCTTGCAAACCTAAGGATCAAGGGGGACTAGGTATCATTGACCTCCAAAGTCAAAATGATGCTCTCTTGATGAAATATCTAGACAAATTTTACAACAACATGAACATGCCTTGGGTCTCCCTAACTTGGTCAAAGTTTTATTCCAACACAAGCACCCCACCTCATGCAAGATCACGAGTAGGATCTTTTTGGTGGAAAGACATACTTAAACTTTTTAATAAATTCAAGGCTTTTGCCTCCTGCATTCCTAAAAGGGGTAACAGTGTACTTCTCTGTTTAGACGACTGGACTGAGCAACCTCTTCAATTTAAATTCCCCCATCTGTTTTCGTTCTCTAAGAAACCGAAGTGCTCATCTCTTTCATTTCACAACATGATTTAAGTAGAACCTTAAGCCTTCCACTTTCACAGTTGGCTGCAGTGCAGTTGGAAGAAGTCCAAGAGCTCCTTACTGATCTAAATTTGAATGAAAGTTACAATGGTATGTGGACCTACTGCTGGGGTACACCAATTTTCAGCACCAAGAAGGCCTACAAGCAGCTTACTGAAAATCAACAATCCTCTCCTTTATTCAAATGGTTGTGGAATTCAGATAATTTGGGCAAACACAAATTCTTCTTTTGGCTGCTCATAAGGGATAGACTCAACACTAGAAACATACTCGGAAGGAAAAACAAGGAACTGGATGATTACAGTTGTGTGCTGTGTAATCTAAGCTGTGAGGAAAGTTGCTATCATCTGTTCTTCGCTTGTCCCCAGCAGAAATTGTTGGCCATCTATCTCCATCAACTGGAACCTCAACACTCCAATGCTGGATATGTTTCTACAAGCTAGAAGCTCCTTTGGCTCGGTAATATTCAGAGAGATTGTTATTACATGCATGTTGCTGGATCATCTGGACCATACGAAACAGAATCATCTTTGATAATGGACAAAAGGACACAAGCCTCTGGAAAATATTGCTTAAGGCCGAACTCAGCCTGGTGTCTGAGAAAGCCAAGGAGAGAAAGAGCTCTGCCATCAAACATTGGAGAGATCAGAACCTGTAACTTTTTAATGTTTCTTTTCTCTTTGGGTCTATGACCTTGTAACTCTTTCTCTGACTTTTGTACATAAACATTCTTTGATTTAATAGAAAAACAAAAAAAAGGGGTAGAGGATTCCTCTACCGTTCGGTCAAATAAAAAAAGATACACTTGTCCTAACATGAAACTAAAACTAGAAACATCTTTTTGTGATAGTGAGCATTCACCACGGGATCGAATAGTAGGTACGTAAGAGAACGTACGAGCATATATAAGACCTGTCCATGCTACTCAAGACCACTTGTATACCTTGGTGGTCAACTCCAATTCCGGGCCTTGTGGCTGCCACCACTGCCGAAGCTCGTGCGGGTCGCCGCCGGTGCTCTGGTTCTTCCACAGGACTGCGGATGGCAGGAGATGCGGGCGATCATTCTGCTTGCCGATAGCAGAGCGGCACATGTCTCGGTACGACAGCACGGCGGCCGATGCGGCCACGCCGGGGTGCCGGCAGCGCTCCCGCCGCTCGAAGTAGTCGATGAAGCCAGTGCAGATGACGTCCCGCGGGTGCACGTACAGGTCCGGCACCCACGGCGACAGCCGCTCGAACTTCTCCTCCATCCTCCTCTTGTGGGGCCTCAGGACCGTCGCCCCCAGCACGTGCTTCACGGCGGAGCTCGAGGCGTGCACGGCCTTCTTCGCCGCCCCTGCGATGGGCAGCTTGTCGATCGCCGGAGCCAGGCTCGCCAGCGATACCTGCGGCGGATTGAATAGGAAGGTCGGGAGTTTCAGTTTCAGCTCCTCCTGCTCCTTGGTCATCATGATATGGCGCCCCACGTCCAGCGCTATCGACGCGCCCAGCGAGTGCCCCGCGAGCCACACCCCGCCGCCGCCGCCGCTTTTGGAGACGATGGAGTCGAGGAGTTCCTCCACCTTTGCGCGTGCATGGCTGAAGCGGCCGCAGAAATGCTGCTTGTTGAGCAGGATCCTGAGGTTGAGGCGCATGTCGCCCAGTGTGGTGGGATCCCGTCGCATGGTGCCTCGGAAGGCGACGATGTAGCTTGGAGCCGACGGGTGGCGGCGTGCGCCGTCAGGTGGCACGTACTTGAAGATAGCTCCATAGATGAAGCGCGTGCTTTTGGCTGCAAGGACGTGATGGCCGATCTTGCACAGGAGGCACTCGCACACACACGCAAGCACGCTGTGCCGGCGGAAGTGGAAGCTCTCCCACCACGCCGGCGCGAGCTGCTCGGAACTGGCGTCCTCCTCCCAGCTATTGGCTCGCTCGCTCTCTAGAAGGTAAGTGCCTTTGACAAGACAGGCGGTGATGCACCGGCGGTGCTCGTCATTGTCCCTGGAAGCATAAAATAAATGAGGGTTGATCCTGGACAGTAATAGCATGAGGACGTGATGTATGATACCATGAGCTAGCGTGCGTACATACCAGTCAATCTCGACCGTCGTTGGAGAGGAAGCCGCGCCGATTTTCTTCATCATATGCATCGGGCCGGAGTCGGCGAAAACATTGCCTGCAGAACCCATCGCGTTCAATGCGATCGAGCTGAGGATCGGATCGGAGGCACCGGCGATGGTGATCCAGCAGCTAAGAAGGGCAACAATGCAGCAGAGAGCAAGTATAGCGTGCGTGCGTTTCGTTGTCCTGCTTGTGCTTGTGCCTGTGCTTTGCTGTGAATCCGTGATAGATCGATCCCTGTGTCCTGCACATATATATACACTGTGCTTTGCCTCCATGTTGCACAACAAGTTGTCGTGCCCTTGAGACTAGTTCCGCTAGCCCCCCCCTCCCCCTCGTAATTGCCGCGTTTACCATAAGTACACTTGGCCACTTGCTAGCTCGTTTAGTAGAATCTTTTTTTTCCTCTTGTGAATTCTCTCCTTAGAATCCACATTTGTTTCCACGGAAAAGAAATGTCTCGTTTATAATTACGGTCGTTTATCCGATTAAATGTTAAAGAGTAGGGTGATCGATTGTTTAATATTTGCGTCATCTAGCTAGGCAGTATGCAATTATCAGGTAAGTAATTAACAAATATTAATTTCCTGGACCTTATTCTTTGTGATTATCTTTAATTTGTAAAGAAAAATAACAGATGGAGTGCATAGCGCACTAAAAAAGAGGTAAGAGAAACCAAATGTATAGTAGATTTGTACCAGAAAATACTACTCTGTATGTATACTCGCTTGTGCACTAGTATTTTGACACAAAAGCATAAAAGCTACTCCATCCGTCTTAAAATAGGTGTCATTTTAGCATTTTTGGCTATCTCCAATGATTCATTATTAGATGTACTTTAATTTTGATTTGTTTATTTTAATATTTTCGTAAAATTTTTGAATAAGACGAATGGTTAAATATCAATTTTAAAAAGTCAAAAACGACACTTATTTTAAAACGGAAGGAGTACACACAAATGGAGTCAGCCACGACGACCGTCACGGATTATGATTCCCTTCATGGATACATGTGAGCTATCAAGGCGCAACTAAACAACAGATGGTGGCTTCGATTTAATTAGTACGAGTAGATCTTCCATGTGTTTGTTGACTCTGTCAATGCACTTCGATCGATAAGCACAAGTTGTGCACAATCAGCAAATAGTTCACACCGCAGCGTCTTCAATAGTAGGTCGAGTACTACCTCCCACTAACTAGGACACAAAAGCTCTATGTTGGTACTATAGATTTATTTTTACAGACGGATTTAATTAACGTACGTCACTAAAAATAAAACGGTACGCACATAGGCGGTTTTTTAAGAAAACCGTCTATAGAACCTCCATTTCTACATGCGGTTCCTTAAAAAACCGCCTGTAGAAATCGATGCCAATTTTAAAAATTTAATTTTTAAAATGACTTTAAATGAAAAAACTGTCTATATGAAAGTTGTAGATCTCAAAAAGTTATGAAACTTTCTAGTTGAAAATATTTTCATTTGAAATCATCTTGTTGACGTAAAATATGGTCAAAGTTTGAAATTTGACTTTTAAAAAAAGCCTCGGATCGTAGATCTTGAAAAGTTATGCAAGTTTGTAGTTGATAACTTTTTCATTTGACTTCGTTTAGTGCCTCAAACGGTCATTTTTCTATCGGTTGCGTAATCATATGTGTAAACCTAATACAACTTGGACACATGTGAGTGTTGGGTGGAGTGGTTAGAAGATGTCACGCGCGAGGCCGAGGTTGCAGGTTCGAATCCCACCGGCCATGTAGCGCGTGAATTTTGCGCGAAAAATGACGTGACTTGCCTCCTGAAACTTTTTAGTGGAATCTTTTTGGTGACGCACCCCACCTCATGCAAGATCACCAGTAGGATCTTTTTTGTTGGAAAGAGATACTGAAACTTTTTAGTAAATTTAAGGCTTTTGCCTCCTGCATTCCTAAACTGGGTAACAGTGTACTTCTCTGGTCAGACAACTGGACTGAGCAACCTCTCCAATTTAAATCCCCCATCTGAGTTGTCTGAGCAACCTCTCCAATTTAAATCCCCCATCTGTTTTCGTTCTCTAAGAAACCGAAGTGCTCATCTCTTTCATTTCACAGGATGATTTAAGTAGATCCTTCAGCCTTCCACTTTCACAGTTCGCTGTAGTGCAGTTGGAAGAAGTCCCTTCCCATATTTATTTTTTTGGTTTTGCTATTTTTAAAATCAGGTTTTCGGAAAAAAATTAGTGCAGGCGGTTCCTTATGTGAACCGACAGTACAAATCCTATTTCTACAGCAGAAATGGTTAATTTGTACAGGTCCTTAGCGCCGGCGGTTCGAAATTTTTTTTGTAGAAATGGCTTTAGAACCGGCTGTATTAAACTTTTCTGTACTAGTGTCCGTCCCAGGAAAAAAAATCTCATTTACTGAAAAAAAAACAATCGCAAGTTTGACTAAATACTAATGTCAACGTGTAATAGATTTTTATAATAAATTTATTTCAAAATATAAATATTGATTCTATTTTCTATTTAGGATTATTTGATCCTCGAAAAGTGAGATTATATTTCTTCGAGACCGAGTTAGTATTGTTTTTCTATGCCTTATTAAGGGTCTAACGCTCATACGAGAGCTTTCAATTTTATGCATATAAGACTGAAAAGGGCGGGTCAATGAGGGCTCCATTGGTCGGCAGGCAGCGGTGGGTAGCAGGATATTCATCAGATTCCAAATAAAAAGATCAATTGCAGGTTTTATTTTTTAACCTGATAGCTCCACGCAGGGGCGGAGGATTTAATATGCTAAGGTGTGGTTTTGATGAGAGAACAAGCTCCTTGGTCCTCAAAAAGTTTTATGGTCCTATTTCTATCCACCTTTGTTATTTGACCCTAAAATAAAATTTATTTAGTTTTTTTTGTCTTTCCATCCATTCTGGTCGTTAATAATACATGAGGGACGATAAAAAGATCAAAATACCATTCAGACCAAAATACTTCAAAAAATCATAACTCTTCAATACGATACCAGATGAAGTTGATTTTTATATAAAAATTATAGATCTCGATGAGATCTACAACTTCCTAGTTTTAAGTTTTTCTCATTTGAGAAAGTTCAAATGCTCAAAAAATTAATATATATTTTCAACACCATAATTATCGCGTACTGACACCTGACACATTAGAAAAATAATATAACAACTTCAAATGTAAAAACTCAAAACTACAAATTGTAGACCTCATTGAGGACTACAACTTTGGTGTAAAACTATCTTCATTTAGCCTCATCTTTCACTGCTACAGATTTCCTAGTGCTGGATCAAAAACCACCATCAGTGCCGAATTCTTGAACCGATACAATCAAATCGTCAGTGATCACTTCGATTATCACTACTGGTTCGAGGAACGACATTGATGTGATTCCTAAAAATATCATAAAACAGATTAAAAAATAGGAAAAGTATTGTTTTTAATACCAGAGGAGACCCCACTAGCGCAATTTTCCGCTGAAAAAACGTGTGCTTCGCAGTAACCCGCTCAACTCAAGATCTCTTGCTCCACGCTTTCGTCCCATAATTACTGTACCTGTAAAACACTTATGTCCAATTAAGATATTCGTCTGTTTTGTTCTAACTTCATCCGGTTTCAATTGAGTATTTGGACTCTAAACGAATTCAAATGAAAAAGCTGTCAACTATAAAGTTTTATAACTTTGTAATATCTATGACTTTGGTATTGGTCATTTCTCCGTCCGAGCTCATTTGAAAATTTTGAATTTCAAATGTGTAGAAATTTGGCTATAATTTTCGTAGGATAAATGATTTTGAATGAAAAAGTTGCCAACTAAAAAGTTGCATAAATTTTTGAGATCTACAACTTTTATTTTGGTAGTTTCTCTATCGGAGGTTGTTTAAGGAATTCAAATTTTATTTTTTAAAAAAATTAAACATAATTTTCGTTTGCTATATTATTTCAAATGGAAAATTTGTTAACTACAAAAGCTGTATAATGTTTTGAGATCTATAATTTTTTGTTTTGGCTGCTTTTCCATCCTAGATCTTTAACTAACACTACACAGTCACTTATGGGTATGGAACATATGGCTTTAGTTGGTATTGACTCATATGAAAACTTGCGAATCAAATAGGGAGACATCATAACGACTCCAAATAAAAACGTTATGAACTAAAAATTTATATAACTTTTTAAATTCTATAACTTTTGTTCCTGGACAGTTATTCATCCAAGATCCTTAACTATTACTACACACTCAATTATGACTATAGAGCATATGGACTCCTTTGTTTGAAGTCTAAAAAATCTTGTGGTGTATATTTAAACATCCAAATGATCTTAATAAAAAATTTTAAACTACAAAGTTATAGATCTCGAAATGTGCTACAACTTTAATATAAAATTTGCCATCGGACATCATTTGAGAATGAAAAGAATTAAGTATCAGTGTCGGTTGGTCCTATCACTTGATTTGGGAGAAAAAAATGACAACGATGTGCCAGAAGGCATAGGCTCTCACGTATTTGTGGCGACTAAGACTGTGATGATGCGGTTGTGGTGCCGACAAGTCAGAGGCCGCGACGTTAGGCATCGATGACCAGCCATGGCACCTGGGCGGCGTTGAGAAGCCTCCACAGGCGAGCTCGGATGTTGGGGGAAGCGACCATGGCTCTCGCGGTAGCTGTAAGAGCGCTGGGCATAAGTGACAGGGAGCGGAGACGATGCCGCTGGCGCGCGCAAGCAAGTGGCGTTGACTAGGGACCGAGGAAGGTTTTCATTGTCGTATTGGTTGAAGAAAGTTTCTGACCTCTCTGTTGGCCATATATAGGATAGGCTAAAAATTTGAATGGGGACGAAATGTTTTAAGTTTTATCTTGGGCTGTACCGAAATGGACGATTTTTAGTGAAATTAGGTCCATTCGTGCCGAATCCCAGAACCCTAAATATAGATGTGTGTAGCATTGTAATGTGATTGTGGACTGCAGATACACCACGAGCATCTGGAGCCTCTGCATAGAATGGACTGATCAGCTGAGCCTCCGACCAGAAAATTACCTGGGAAGCACAGTGCAAAAATAGGAAACAATGCCATACTACGGAGTAAGAGATGCCACGAAAAGAAATCAAAAGTCTCGTTCTCCTCATCTCTTTGGAAATTTGGAAAGAAGGAATTGCCAGTCTTCAGGCAATAAGAAGCCTCGATGATATCCGTTACGAGTATGGTTAGAAATGTAGCAGCAGCCTAGGGTCGCAGCAGGGGCAAAACAATTAGCAAATATTTTATTATGAGAATAGCTTCTATATCAATGAAATAGGTACAATCTCGTGCCCGTTCGTTAAAAAAATTATCATGGGATATTTTGCACAAGATATCCCCTAAGGAAGATGAATCATCTCGGACTTAATTGATTTTGAAGCAACCCACCAAGACAAAATTACTACAGAGCATCTCGTTCAAAAATCTTTTACCGTCCGTAAAGAAGTACCCAAGAATCAGTACTTATTAGTATACAGTGTTAAGTTTTTAGTCATTTTACGGCATGCTTTAATCCATAAATCCGACAGCAACAATAATAATAACGGAATCAAAATAAGCATCGCGTATGCATATCCGCTACTATGACAGATTTCACCAAAACCTACGCACAATATCACTATGCACATAGGAAATATTACTGGGATTGCAATTAGATTATACCCTTGGGTGAAACCCAAGTTGGAACTCTGGGTAGCACCACTGCCGTTGTTCCCAGCGCCGGTCCTTGTCTGCGTCATGGTGACGAGCTCGGAGCAGCAGTCGATGGTGGCAGGTGTTTGCAATATCGACCCGTGAACGCTAAGAGAAGAACGAAAGCTCGAAGGCGAACAGCGAGCAGTCGCACGGATGTGCTCCCCAAAAACTGTATCGCCGGCCTACCCGTGCAGGTACGCTTGACGGACGGAGTTCCAGAGGCCTGCTCACCGAGACCCCTTGTGCGCGCAAGGAGCTCGGCCGGAGATGACAGAGAGCAGCTCAACTCAAGAACACAGTGAGCAGTGGAGAGAGGTGGGCCGTATTTATAGTGGCCAGCGCTGGAAGCCCTAGCCGCCCAGGCACAGGCGGTTTTACCCTTTTGCCCTTTAGCGCTAGTGTATTCCACGTCACTGCCATATGTGACCGTTACACATGACCGTTGGCCCTTGTGACCGTTGTGCTGAGCGGCAAAACATGGTCCAGCACATCATGTCCGGCCAAGGCCAAGGCCACGGCCACGGCCCACGGCCCGGGCGCGTGCGCGGCGCGGCGCGGCTCGGCTCGGCACGGCATGGCACGGCGGCGCGCGTGGTCTCCCCGCTTTCCCTCTTTCCTTACACATGGGAGAGTCAACCAACATCCTATTTAAGTTAGGCTCACTCTCAGGGAGTTTCCCATGTAGTACTATTTCATTTCCACTTAACACTTAATTGTGGGCCTTTGAAATTTAGTGATTAATTGCTAGACTAACTATGAGCCTAGCCCAATTAATCCAACAATCCCCACCGAATTTCTAGGGCACACAGTTAGTGCTCTCGGTTCATGAGTTGTTTGATATATCAGTGTTTCGATGGAGAATGTTAGGTTGAACATCCATCTAGGAACAGGATACCACTTGGTCACAACTGTACAATGGACTATGCCTTGAATTGCCAGTTTTGCGCGACGTAAGCTTTGTCTAGTTTCTTAACTGATACTAGACTGTCTAAAGCATCCCCTCTGGTTGGAGCATATTAGTCACACTCCGGGCCTTTTCATGAGTATTTAGAGACCACCCGAATCTCATAGACTGTGACTAACAGTCGAACTCATATAGGTGTGTTCCTTTGAAGATGCCCTGTAGGCCGACATTTTTGCTTATCTATAAGCCACACGGATCACATTAAGGTATTTCACCAACCTGCCGTACACTATGGAAGAGAAGTGCATTCTTCAAGAGAGGGACACAATAAAGGATCTCTTCACTCAGTCTACTTATAGCTTGTTTCGCCACTCTAATTCACGGGATCTCCGATCACATAGAGCAGGTTGCCACTATAGTAAACTTCACGTGGGTCTCAGTCTCATCTTACTCGATGCACTATCTATCATGTTACGTGATAGTCCTTTTGTGAATTGATCTGCCAGATTTTTAGACGTATGGACATAGTCCAAAGCTATCACTCCGGAGTTTCTCAATTTTCTCACAGATTTCAACCACCTCCTTACATGTCTAGTGGTCTTGAGATTATCCTTATAACTGTTTATCTTGATTATGACTGTCTAGTTATCACAGTTCATAGAAATTGCGAGCACATGTTTTTCAACCACCGGCAAATCCATCAGGAGTTTCCGAAGCCATTCAGCCTCAACAGTGGCGGTATCAAGTGCTGCTAGTTTTGCTTCCATGGTTGACTTCGTTAAGATAGTCTGCTTGCAAGACTTCCAGGAAACAGCGTCACCTCCAAGTGTGAAAGTATGTCCACTAGTGGCCTTTAACTCATCAGCATCGGATATCCAGTTAGCATCACTGTAGCCCTCAAGTACTTTTGGGTACCCGGCATAGTGAATTCCCTAGGTTGCTGTTGCTTTTAGACAGCGCAACACTCTCTCAAGAGCACGCCAATGATCATCTCCCGGTTTTGAAGTGAACGGGCTAAGTTTGCTCACAGCATATGAGATGTCGGGCCTTATTGCACTAGCTAAGTACATTAGCGAGCCAATGATTTGGGAGTATCTCAATTGATCCTTCATTAGCCTTCGGTTCTTCCTCAGAACTAGACTTGGATCATATGGAGTGGATACAGGCTTGCAGTCACTATAGCCAAAACGACTTAGAATCTTTTCCAGATAGTGGGACTGCACGAGAGTAACCCCACCATTTTCTTCTCTCAGAAGTTTAATGTTTAGAATGACATCAACCACTCCCAAATCCTTCATTTCAAAATTTTCAGATAGAAAAACTTTGACTTTCTCAATCACATTGAGATTTGTCCCGAATATGAGTATGTCATCCACATATAGACACAGGATTACTCCTTCTCCCCCACCATAGCGGTAGTATACACATTTGTCCGCTTCATTTACAACAAAGCCAGCGGAGGTCATGGTTTTGTCAAACTTCTCATGCCATTGGTTAGGTGCTTGTTTTAGGCCATACAAAGACTTCAACAATCTGCACACCTTTCCCTCTTGACCTTCTACTACAAAACCATCGGGCTGATCCATGTAGATTTCCTCATCTAACTCTCCATTTAGGAAAGCCATCTTAACGTCCATCCGATGAACGAGAAGACCATGACATGAAGCCAGGGCAAGTAGTACTCGAATAGTAGTCAATCGGGCCACTGGTGAATAAGTATCGAAGAAGTCCTCACCTTCTTTCTGGGTATAACCCTTAGCCACGAGCCTTGCCTTGTACTTTTCAATAGTACCATCAGGTCTAAGATTTTTTTAAACACCCATTTGCACCCTACAGGTTCGCACCTATATGGTTGGTCAACAAGTTCCCAAGTTCCATTGCTCATAATTGAATCCATCTCACTCCGCACCGCTTCCTTCCAATAGTCAGCGTCGGGAGAGGAATATGCCTCTTTAATGGTAGTTGGGGTATCGTCCACGAGGTATATGGTAAAGTCATCACCAAAGGATTTTGCAATCCTAGGCCTCTTACTCTTTCGAGTGACCCCACCATTGTCCTCCTCAAGACTTCCAACAGATATTTGTTCAATATTTTCTGTTGGCACGGAAGTGTCAGGAGCATCAGGAGATCCGTGACTAGATATGCTAGGTACATTCCTTTACATAGGAAATTCATTCTCAAAGAATGTAGCATCTCTGGATTCAATCACTACACCGACTCTCATGTCAGGCACTCCAGATTCTATTACTAAAAATCTATAGCCCACACTGTGTAAGGCATAGCCGAGGAAGACACAATTTACAGTCTTTGGCCCAAGTTTGCGCTTCTTGATGATTGGCATGTTTACCTTGGCCAAGCGCGCAGATATGAGAGAGTCAACCTTTTCTTTTCCCATTCCTCAAATGGCGTTTTCTCATTGTTCTTTGTAGGAACTCTATTTAGGACATGACTCGCAGTCAATAAGGCCTCACCCCACTATTCCATGGAAAGTCCCGCTGTGTCCAACATGGCGTTAACCAAATCAGTTAGAGTGCGGTTCTTTCTTTCGGCAATCCCATTGGACTGGGGGGAATATGGAGGCGTCCTCTCATGAATAATTTCATGTTCCTCGCAGAATTGAGTAAACTCGTTTGAAAAGTATTCTCCCCCACGATCAGACCGCAACCGTTTGATTTTCTTCTCAAGTTGGTTTTCTACCTCAACTTTATAGATTTTAAAGTAATTTAGTGCTTCATCTTTTGTTTTTAGCAAATACACATAGCAAAATCTAGTACTATCATCAATAAGAGTCATGAAATATTTCTTTCCTCCTTTGGTCAACACGCCATTCATCTCGCACAGATCAGAATGGATAAGGTCTAGTGGTGCTAGATCTCTTGCCTCTTGCACAGCCTTGTGGGGCTTGTGAGGTTGTTTCGCTTGCACATATGCATGACACTTAGATCCTTTGACCAAGTCGAATTTAGGGATTAAGTTCATTTTTGCTAAGCGCGTCATACAACCAAAATTAATATGGCAGAGTCGTGAATGCCAAACATTAGACTCATCATCATTTGAAACGTGATTCACAACCTTGTTACAAGAATCCATCAAAGAAAAGCGGAACAAACCTCCGCTTTCATAGCCTTTACCAACAAAAGTTCCATACTTGGATACAACACATTTATTGGACTCAAAAGCTAGTCTAAAACCATCCCTACATTGTAGAGATCTGCTGACGAGATTCTTCTTGATAGAGGGGACATGCTGCACGTTCTTCAGCTGCACGATCTTTCCCGAAGTGAACTTCAGATTGACCATACCAACACCAAGTACAGAGGCATGGGTACCGTTTCCCATCAAGAGGGAGGAACCTCGCCCTTGCAGATAATAAGAAAATAGAGAAATGTCAGCACACACATGAATATTAGCACCTGTGTCAACCCACCACTCAGGCGAGAGACATACTGAAAGAACAGTTGGCACGTAATTACCGTACCCTGATCCTCCAGATTCGCTAATCACCATGTTTGCTGCCTTCTTGGGTTTGTCCTTGCGGTCTAGGCACTCCTTCACCCAATGGTCAGAGCCACCGCACACAAAACAATTACCCTTTTCCTTTTCCTTGCCTTTCTTCTTAAAAGTTGCAGGCTTGGGCTTGACTGTAGGCTTATTTTTCTGGTTCTTTTTCTTGTGGACAGCTTGAGGGTTCTTCCTCTGCTCCAAGTTGGCACTAGAACCTCCCTCATCATACACTTTCTTGCCACGAGTGTCCTTTGCCCTCGCATTCTCCTCAACACTTAGTAAAGCAATGAGGTCAGTCACACTGAACTCTTGCCTCCTGTGCTTCAGAGAAGTGGCAAAGTCCCTCCAAGTAGGTGGTAGCTTAGCAATAATACTGCCGGCCATAAACTTGTCAGGCAACACACACTTGTTGTTCTCAAGCTCCTTGGCTAGCATCTGTATCTCATGGGTTTATTCAACTACAGATCGGTCATCGACCATCTTGTAGTCATAGAACTGCTCCATGATGTACAGCTCACTGCCAGCGTCAGGAACTCCGAACTTGGCCTCAAGTGCATCCCACATATCTTTGCCCGAAGGCAAGTCCAAGTACAGTGGTACCATACCCTCATCTAGTACGCTGATTAGAGCCACCTTGAACAAGTTGTCCGTGTCAGTGAACTTGCCCTCTTCCTCAGAAGAAAGGGCCGGTTCAGTGAGCTTACCCTTGATCACATGCTCACAGCGCATAGCGGTAAACCACAACATGGACCTCGAACGCCATATCTTATAGTTTGCGCCACCATCTTTCAGCATGGGTGGTTTCAGTGACGCAGCAAAGCTAGCAACCGAAAAAGACCTATACAGTTTTTGGATTGTTAAGTTTTTAGTCATTTTACGGCATGCTTTAATCCATAAATCCGACAGCAATAATAATAATAACGGAATCAAAATAAGCATTGCGTATGCATATCCGCTACTATGACAGATTTCACCAAAACCTACGCACAACATCACTATACACATAAAAAATATTACTGGGATTGGAATTAGATTATACCCTTGGGTGAAACCCGAGTTGGAACTCTGGGCAGCACCACTGCCGTTGTTCCCAGCGCCGGTCCTTGTCTGCGTCATGGTGACGAGCTCGGAGCAGCAGTCGATGGTGGCAGGTGTTCGCAGTGCCGACCCGCGAACGCTCGGAGAAGAACGAAAGCTCGAAGGCGAACAGCGAACAGTCGCGCGGATGCGCTCCCCAAAAACTGTATCGCCCACCTACCGGTGCAGGTACGCTTGACAGACGGAGTTCCGGAGGCCTGCTCACCGAGACCCCTTCTGCGCGCAAGGAGCTCGGCCGGAGATGACAGAGAGCAGCTCAATTCAAGAACACAGTGAGCAGTGGAGAGAGGTGTGGCGGCTGAGTCTGGGAGGAGCTAGGGGAGGGGCCGTATTTATAGTGGCCAGCGCTGGATGCCCTAGCCGCCCAGGCGCAGGCGGTTTTCCCCTTTGCCCTTTGACGCTAGTGCATTCCACGTCACTGCCACATGTGACCGTTGCACATGACCGTTGGCCCTTGTGACCGTTGTGCTGAGCGGCAAAACATGGCCCAGCACAGGACGTCCGGCCAAGGCCAAGGCCACGGCCCACGGCCCGGCCGCGTGCGCGGCGCGGCGCGGCTCGGCACGGCGACGCGCACGTGGTCTCCCCTCTTTCCCTCTTTCCTTGTACATGGGAGAGTCAACCAACATCCTATTTAAGTTAGGCTCACTCTCAGTGAGTTTCCCATGTGGTACTATTTCATTTCCACTTGACACTTAATTGTGGGCCATTGGAATTCTAGTGATTAATTGCTAGACTAACTATGGGCCTAGCCCAATTAATCCAACATATAGTACCAGTTTTTGACTTAGATAGAAGGCATAAGAATCAAAAGTTACAATTCTAATTTTAGCATTGCACTCACTCACGGCACCCTTAGTTAACCATAGAGCTGCTCTGCCTCAGCTCCACGATCGCTGTATCGCCTGGAGCTTAACCTCAGCTCGCTGTCAGGCCTCCACCACTGCTCAAGTCCATGCACGTTTTTTTAGATAATGAAACAAGGTTTCAGCCTCTACCATACAGAGATGATACATAGCTGTAGTACACGATAAACACCCAAGCCATGAGGCTAACACTCACACAACAAAGTCATAACAATCCTAATCAAAGAAGTTTGCAAGGGAGCACAGCTCAACCGAAGATAAAAGATAATAGACAACCACAAAAAGGAAATTGGAGACTAAACTCCAATCCGATTTCTGAGACTCCATCCAAACTTCGCAAAAATTGCCATAATCAATGTCTCCAATTTTCTGCAACCACTCTTGAACTTTGGCCGCTCCTCCTTATGCAGCATGGACCACTGTCTGATCCAATAGGTCATTCTAAAAATTGCCTGCAAATAAGTATTAGACTTTTTTCTTTCAAACACCATATCATTTTTATTCAACCATAAAGACCAACAAAGTGCGGCCGCCCCTAACAAAATTTGTTTCTTAAGCTTCGGTGTGAAACCTAATAGCCAAGAACCAAATAACTCATCTATGCTAGCGGGTGGTTGAATTCCAAACACAAGTGTCACCGTTTTCCAAATAAATTTCGCTACGTGGCAATCAAAGAACAAATGTTGAATTGTTTCCAGAGAATTGCAACAACAACATTTCAAATTCCCCTGCCAGTTTCTTTTTGCTAAATCATCTTTGGTTAACGTGACACCCTTTTATAAGTACTATAGAAAAATTTTAATTTTTAACGGTATCTTAAGTTGCCATATTGGACTTTTGTTTGGTAATACATCTTTGCGAATTATAGATTCATACATAGAGCCTACCAAGAACTTGCCCTTTTTGTTGAGCTTCCATAGGAAGGTATCCTTCCTATCAGTCAATTTAACAGAAACAACCTTCGACACCAAATGAACCCATGCATTTGCATTTTCATTCACCAATCCTCTCCTGAATGATATATTCAATGGAATGGTTCGTAGGACCTTAGCCACAGAAATTTTTTTTCTTCTCGCTAACCTATACAGGTTAGGATACATAACCTTGAATGGTTTATCACCCATCCAAACATCCTCCCAAAACCTAGCCTGCTCACCATTCTGAACCTTAAAAGTCCCTCCCTCCAACAGGTCATTTTTAACCTTTAAAAGACCAGCCCAAAAATGTGAATCCCCTGGTTTATGGTTGACTTGAGAGAGGGATTTAGAAGCTAAATATTTCTTCCTTAGAATACTTTGCCACAAACCTTCCTCATTCAAGAGTCTAAATAACCATTTTCTTAGAAGACACTTATTCTGTAATTCCAAATTAAGTATCCCTAGTCCCCCATAGTCCTTTGGTTGGCATAGAACGCTCCACCTAGTGAGGCGATATTTCTTCTTATGTTCGTCACCTTGCCAGAAGAATCGAGAGCGATAATAATCTAACTTTCGACAAACTCTCTTAGAGACTTCAAAGAATGACAACATAAATAGTGCCAAGCCTGAAAGGACCGAGTTGATTAACACTAGCCTTCCCCCAAGGGAGAGTAACTTCCCTTTCCAACTACTAAGTTTTTTCTGAAACTTCTCTTCAATGCATTTCCAATCTTTGTTAGACAATTTCTTATGGTGCATAGGTATACCTAGATACCTAGATGGGGTTGTATCACAATGTTTTAAATAGCGGGAGAAGGCTCTTAGCTGCTGACCTTCCCAGCAGCTAAGCGCAGATATAGCGGGAGATATCCCAGCTATGCCATTTAGCTGCAAAAAATGAAAAAAATCGACATGACCTTGGCATAACTTCATAACCATCAACAATTGATACATAACTAGTTCAAAGGAGTGCAATACAGATTCATAGGAGTACATGACATCACAGGCTAGGTGGCTAACAGGGTACAAAAAGTCTGAAACATAGGTTTTTCAAAAGTACAACATTCTAAAATAAAAATAATAGTACAACACAAAGATCATCACAAGTTCTGTACAGTGTATACTAAATTACTAACGAGGTAATATTTCAATCTTCATGTCTTCTAGTCTCACTCATCAGACTCAGAGAAATAGGGAGATGGAGAGGGAGACTTATCAGAGTCAGCGCAATCTTCTGAGTCAGATGATGGAGCTTCAGGCTGCACTAGGCCATTTCTCATCAAAGTCTGCAGGCTCCTGACTTTCCTCTTCTTAGGGCGCACAGGCCTTTTCCTTTTAGCTCGCACTTGTGCTTGTTCTGGTGTGTGCTGTTGTGATTCTTATGTACATTGTTCTTGTTCCATTTCACTTGGCAAGGGCACAATACCAGAAATGAACTCTTTAGTAGCATCAGCCAGAACATCATCTACTTCCTTCTCCAAAGGATCTCTATCCTTCTTCTCTCTCTTATTCCTCAACTTAGAGTTAAATTTAACAAACACAAGATCTCTCATCCTTTCATGAAGTAGCCTATTGCGCTTCTTTGTACGAACCTATGAGTCAAGTAGTGAACACAGGCTGCAGGTCAGATTTAAATTCCATGAAGAAACAATAAAATTCAAAATAGACAGCATTGAAACAAAGCTGCATGTTACATTTTTCTTTTTACCTGTTCAAATACTAACCAGTTCCTCTCACAAGCTGAGGAGCTGCAGGTCAGACTCAGAATCCTTGCTGCCAATTTCCTAAGATTTGGTGTGCTTGTGCCATGGTGCAGCCACTATTTTGCTGCATAAACATTAAAAAAGTTAGAACAAATATATGATATTTAGCAATCAAATTAAGTCCACATATTTAGTTGTTCACCTGGATTAAAATTCTTATTCTTCCGTTGCCTTGTGGCAATATCATTTGCAAAACTCCCTTTCTGCTTTTGATACATATCAAGTTCTTCAATTATTTTGTCTTGGGTTTCTTCATCACCAGCCAACATCTTTGTAATACAGGAAATCACAGCTGCTGCAAATGATCTATCCTTCTCGATCTCTGACTTATTTGGGTAATAGTAGTGGGGGTTCAAATAGTAACCAGTAAGGTGTAGTGATGTTTTGAGCTTGCTGTCCCATCTTTTATCTATGATGTCCCAAACCTCTTGGAAGCGGCTCTTATCATTATTAAATCTTACAGAAATTTCTCTCTTTGCCTCCAGCATTAATCCATGGAAGAATCCCATTGATGGTACATCGCTGTCCATTCTTCTCAATACGTTAGCCAACGGCTCAAAGAAGCATTTTTCCAAAAGGTTTCAGACTTGACCACTTTGTAGGCTTTGTTCCCTTTGGCCTGCTTCAAGTAACCCAATTCTTCCATCTCATCTGATTTAAACAATTTTATCAACTCTTTTTTGCTGTCCAGCAAGCTTTTCAGATTTAAATAAGCAGTGGCAAATCGTGTAACCCCAGAGCGAACCAAGTCTTTCTTAAGAAATTTTCTCATCAAATCTAACACCCTAGTATGAGCATACAAGAACACAGTCAATTGCCTTGCACTAACAATTGTTTCCTCAACTGGTCGAAGCTTCCCAATATCCTCCAACATTAGATCCAAGGTGTGAGCAGCACATCCATTCCAAAATATTGAAGGTCTTTTTTGCTGTCAACAGACTTGCTGCAGTGGTATTGACACTAGCATTATCAGTCACCACTTGGACAACATGTTCTTCCCCTATCTCTTCTATGTATTTGTCCACAAGGTCAAAGATATATTTGTCATCTTTCCTATCACCTGAGCAGTCCACTGAATCTAAGAAGAGTACGCCATGAGCACTATGCACAACTAAATTCATCACTCCCCTACCCTTCCTATCTGTCCATGCATCTGTCATGATAGAACAACCTGTGAGCTCCCATGCCTCCTTATGCTCCTTGAATCCGTCCAGCACATTTTCCTTCCTTTTCTGCAAGAATGGTTCACTCATCTCATAGGCACTGGGCCCTCTTAGACCTTTACCAAATTGTCCAATAGCCTCTAACATATTTGCAAAGCTAGGAAGGCTGACAGTATTGTGTGGAATGCTAGCTTCATAGAACCACTGACATATGTACTCACAAGTTCTATCCCTCCTCTCTTCTCTTTTCTGAGTTGTGAGTATTGTTTGAACCTTGTTGCTTAGCTTGACTCCTCTGTTAGCAGACTCCTCTACAGAGGGTGGCTTGTAGTACTTCTCAATAGAACCACTACCTACTACAGATCTAGAGCTATTAGATCCTTTTGTTGCCGTTGGCTTCACCACAAGAACATCATTACCATGTTCTGAAGCTTCACTGTCACTTGCACAGTCTAAGTGATCTTTGTCAACTGCAGCTCTTTCCCTTTCCCTTTCTTTGGTTTTCTCTTCCTTTTCATTAGTCTTCTTTGCAAGCAAAGCAATCATCTCATCCTGTACTAGTTTTGGAACTTTCTGGCAAGTAGTAGCATTGTACCCTTTAATCCCAGCAAGATGGTACTTCATTCTGGTAATTCCACCACCACAAAGCTTGTCACAGTAATTGCATTTCAGATTTTGCTTCTTGGTTATGTCTGGGCAGGAGCAATGAGACCATGCAGGGTCGTCTGAATTAATAGCAGGTTTAGCTCGTGCTTGTGCATCTACTTCTGGGATAGAGGCCATGCTAGATGGGTTACCTATGCAAAGAGCTTGAATTAATCCGGTAATTCCATCTTCAGATCGAAATTAGGCCCAGAAGTAACATTCAAATTAGTTTCAATTTATACTTTCTACTATGAGAACAAATGCTAGCTAGCTCTGAAGTCAGCATAGTCATCTGGTGACAACGAGCTCTACGACCTGACCTAAGTAAATGAGTAGCAAATAAAAGTTGCATTCCTATTTACATATACACAGAATCACAGACACACACCATGTCATTGTGATGTGGGAACGACCATGGAACAACCACAAGTCAAAACTAGCAGATCAAAGGAAAAGAACGTTACTTGATTGATCTGCCATGGAGTTCGACAACTTGGTGTTGTTGCTGCTGCTTAGGGTTAGGGAAGAGCAAGAACCGAAGAACCGAAGATGAACCAGCTTGGGTTGTTGCTGCTGCTGCTTGGGTTGGGGAAGATGAACCAGCTTCGAGCTCTGCCGCTGTTTGGGGGGTCACCGGCGCCGCTTGGACCTCCGCCTCCGACTGGCCACCGCCGCCGCCGATGCCGCTTGGAGCTCCGGCTGACCGCGCCGCTTGGGGGCCGAGCTCGGAGATGGACCTCCGGCTGGCCGCGCTTCTTGGGGAGCTCACACCGCTGCCTCCGTAATCGCCGCCACCGCCTCCGTAGTAGCCGCTGCCGCCGCGTCCTTTTCTGGACTGGAGTGAGAGCGTGAGATCGAGAGTGCTAGGGCTGCTAGCTGCTATTGCTGAGCTGCCATATACGGTGGGATATGTTCATAGTTGGGCCGGGCTCCTAACTTGCGTTCCTGACTTCTGATTCTGGCCCACGACGATTTAGCCGTAAAACTGACCATAATTTAGCGGCAATAGCTGGAGATTAGTGGCTATTAGCTGCTTGCAACAAATAGCGCTAAAAACTAAATACCTTCGCTTTTACTGTTTCCAGCAGCTATCTCCGGCTATAGCTGCAGCTATAGCCGGAGATTTAAAACCTTGATGTATCATGATCCAAAAAGAGGATGGCATCATCCGCATACTAGAGAATGGATAATCCATCATAAACAAGGTGCGGAATAACTCCCTTGAACTTTCCATTAGACTTAGCCCTGGAAATCAAGGTTGCTAACTTGTCTGCCACCAAGTTGAATAAAATGGGCGATAGGGGGTCACCCTGCCTCAACCCCCGCTCTGTTTGGAAAAAATGACCCACTTCCTCATTTTTCTTCACCCCGACACTCCCACCTCTCACTATTTGATCAATCCAATTACACCATACTGGTGAGAATCGTTTCATTCTTAGAGCTTGCTGAAGAAAGGACCATTTTACCTTGTCATAGGCCTTTTCGAAGTCTAACTTCAGGATTATTCCTCCTAATTTTTTCGGTTCAACTCATGCAAGGTTTCATGCAAAACAATCACCCCTTCCAAAATATTTTTTCCTTTCATGAACGCTGACTGTGATGGTTGTACGACTTTTTGAGCCACTAGTGCTATTATGTTAACCATCACTTTAGTGAATATCTTGAAGCTAACATTCAACATGCATATAGGACGAAATTGTTGAATGAGATGCATCCTTTTGTTTTGGTAATAAAGTAATTATACCAAAATTGAGACTAAACAAGGATAAATTATCATTGTGAAACTCATCGAACAGAGGCATGAGATCGGTTTTAATTACATCCCAAAAAACTTGTAAAACTTAGCTGGAAACCCATCAGGGCCCGGGCCTTTATTGCGTTTCATTTGAAATATAGCCTCCTTTACATCTTTTTCGAAAAACTCCGCAGTTAGTAATGAGTTTTCCACCTGAGATACTTGAGCGATATCGCTCGTGAAAGATTCTGTCATAGAAAAATTATTACGTTCAGGTTCTCCAAAGAGACCCTTATAGTAATTTGTAATGTATTGCTTAAAATTCGCCTCTCCTATAATTGTTCCCTCATTTTGCTCCAAACGGAAAATTCTAGTTTTCCGGTGTTTACCATTAGCCACAAGGTGAAAATACTTTGTGTTGTAGTCACCAGATAACAACCTAGTTGTCGTGGCTCTTTGATACCACTTGACCTCCTCTTCCCTTAAAAGCAGTTTGAGTCTCTCTCTATAGTAATTTTTTAGGTCCATCTCCCTCTCATTCAAGGGCTGAACCTCCGCTTTTTTGTCAAGCTCATCTGCTTTCCTAATTAACTCTGTCTTCTCCTTCTTGGCCTTACCTCTAGCATTCTTGGCCCAACCCCTTAGGAATTGTCTTAGCCTTTGAATCTTGTGTTGCCACTTCTGTAAAGGAGATCCCCCTTTCTCCTCGCTTCTCCATACCTTTAGTCACTAACTCATGGAACTCATCCCTCAACAACCAACCGAGTTCGAATTTAAATTGAGGTCTTTTTGTTCCATGTGTGCCATTACCGGTGTCAAGCAACAGGGGAGTGTGATCAGAAATTTCCCTAGTCAAAGCTTGCACCGTTGACAATGAAAATTTGGTTTCTCACTCCGTACTTAGCAGAATTCGATCAAGCCTCTCAAAAGTTAGTGTTTTACTCGAATTGGCCCAAGTGAATTTTCTATTTGAAAGATCAAGCTCCCTTAAGTCTAAGCTATCTATGATAGCATTAAAGAGGAAGGGCCATCAATCCTTATAACTGTCATTGTTTTTTTTATTTGGACCTCCGATAATATTAAAATCTCCTCCCACTGTAATGGGTTCTGTCTCTTTGGAACTTAAGTCTGGACTAACTCAGTCCATGCGCGTAGTGGTAGCTCGAGTTCTTCCATAGCCTCGCCAACGGCAGGAGGTGTGGGCGCACTCGCTGTCGCTGGTCCTCGCCGTCGCCGTCATCCTCCGGGCTGCCGGTGGTGTGAATGGCTATAAGCATGTCACGGAGAGACAGCTTCTTGGCTACCTCGGCGACGGGCCGCAGCCGGTCCAGCATCTTCTGCCGCTGCTCGAAGTAGTCGATGAAGCCCCGAAAATGTTCCGCTCCTACCAGCGGTAGGTACGCACCCTGACTCCAGCCGTCCGATCTTTCGCTATGATTCGCGTTGACAATATGACATGGACCCTGCCCGGCCGTTTCGAGCGTTTAAACTGCTTACGTGGAAGTACTTGGAGATAATTATCTGTCATCGTATTTATTGCGGTAGATGGGGGAACAAATTTAATGTCTCGTCCTTCTCATCGTCCCTGCCGTGCATGGATCCCCACACCCACTCCTTTGTTCTGGTTCATTCCCCTCCTTGTCCGTCGACGATTTGCAGCTGCAGATCGTTAATCGTTTTCTTTCTTTTGCTTCTCTCTAGTTCTCCTCCCTGAAGCCTTATTCCCCTTCGTCGCCCTGTCAGCCGCTCCGCCCCATCTCATCCTACCATGATCCGGGCTTCAATCCTCCAAGACACATGTGCAGGACTCCAATCGAAGGTAAGGGAAGGGTTGTGTTGCGTAGTTTTCTTTCTGTGTTTCTTTAGACAGTTTCCCGTCAAGGGTTGTGTACTGAGGAAATTGCTATCTGGTTCCCGTGGAATCTCGATTCAGCGTATGTGCGGGGCTTGCGCCAGGAGCTCGACGCCGAGCGGGCCTCCGCGGAGACGGCGGCCAGCGAGGCCATGTTCATGATCGAGCGCCTGCAGCGGGAGAAGGCCGCCGCGCAGTTGGAGGCCTGCCAGTTCAAGCGCTACGCCGAGGGCCGTGAGGACAGGGAGCGCGAGGTCCAGGAGGAGCTCGCCTCGCGCCGCTTCCTACCACTCGCGCCTCTAGTCCCACGGCATTGACCCCGACTCCTCCACCGACAAGGACGACGAGGAATGGTACGAGGAGATGGGCACCTTCTGATAGAAACTGTGTGGACTAGTCAAAAAAACTGTGGACTGAGAGGAGCTCATTTACCATTGTTCCTATGTCGAGTAAACTGTTGGAGACATTTGAGCTTATTTTGTTCATGTTAGATTTTTCTTCAACATGTCAAGGCATGTTGTGTAGCCTTCTCCTGTCGTATCAAGCATATGAGCGTTTGGAAAAAATCAAACACAAATCACAAATGGAATGAGGTTGAGGATCAGAACAACTTCTGTATTATAATAATATGCTCTTCTATTTATCTGCTGACCACTGTTCAGCTGACAAAAGATAAAGACTAATTTTAGCTGATGCTAATTTATTACTTTGACTGAACTAGTCAGCATGCTTGTATTTGATGCATAAACTCCCATAGAAAGAAGAAAATTTGAAGTGGTGCTGCGTGACATCATGGCATGCACGGCAGCAAGTAGACCTCGCTGTGCGTGTGAATTTGCCCACCCTGTGTGCAAACATTGCGAAAAAGAAGACTGAAAATTTCTCGTACACTCACTCTATGTAATAACAATACAGTAATGAATAGCTTGTGATTAGAACCAGCTCCTGAATGGGCTGCATGGTGTTGGGGGGAGAAGATGAAGTCCGGGGACAGCAGCATCCCGGCGGCCATGGGGGACACGGCGCCAGCAGCGTCGTCGCGGCCTGGCTCTGGATGAGCGTGAGCAAGAGAGGGTCGCCGCCATGTCATCGTTTGATGAGCATGAGCAAGAGAGGTTTCCAAATTCTTTATACTACTACGCTCCCTACCGTACGTAGGAAGGATCCCGTCCCCACCATTTATTGTTCGGACCTACCTACTGTCCAACTGTTTTCCTGTTACCTAATCTTCCCACGCTCCTCCACGCTGGAGCCTGTAGGGCAAATCAGCCCGCAAATCATGTGCAGTCCTCACACGTCAGCGAACTTCGTCGCTACAACCTCAGCGCAACCTCACGGTACCCTCCGTTCGATCAGGGTGGGTACCTCCCACCGGTTGTACAATTTTCACGTTGGATGAAGCCCTGGCAGGTGATGTATTGATGTCCCTCTCGTGGACGAACAGCTCCGGCACCCACGGCGCCAGCGCCCGGAACAGCGCCTCCATGTCCCTCTCCTGGCGCCTCAGCACCGTCGTCCCCAGCGCCGCCTTCGCCGCGTAGCTCGCCGGGTACGCGACCCTCTTGGCGAGCCGCCGCAGGGCCTGCGGCAGCATGCTGGGCGCCAGCGACACCTGCGGCGGGTTGAAGAGTAGCGCCGGGAGGTAGCACCCCTTGGTGGTGGCCATGTCGCGCCCCACGTTCAGCGCGATGGACGCGCCCAGCAAGTGGCCCACGAGCCACACGGCGGCGGCGGCGATGGTGGCACGGCGGCCGTCGGCGACGATGGAGTCCATGAGCCTGCCGACCTCTCTACGGGCGTCGCGGAAGCGGCCGCAGCCGTGCTGCTTGTTGACGAGTATCTTGAGGACTTGAGGTTGAGGTGCATGTGGCAGAAAACCGTGTGCTGATGCTGCTGGTGCTGGTGCTGGTGCCGGTGCCGCCGGAGAATGGTTCCCCGGAAGGCCACGATGTAGCGTGGAGACGACGGGTGGCGGACCGCGCCGCCAGCGTGCTCTAGGCATAGTTTTAAATAGCGGGCTATGGTAAATAGCGGTATGTTTTTTCTAGGGGCTATAAAGGTATAGCAGAGCTATAGCGAAACTATGCCAGATAGCGTCTTATAAGAAAAACCATTAAAAAACACTAATAATTGGTGCCAAAATAAGATAAATATGGTATTTGATAAAGACAAATATGTTTCTAAGGTTCTACAAGTTTAGATAACATTATCAATTACTAATATAATATTATAACATGATTCATAAAAATTTAATTGTCCAAAATACCAAATTAGTAGTAAATGAAATACGAAATAGCGGTAAATAGTGGTGCTATAACGGTAAATAGCAGTAAGTAGCTGTAAATAGCGGTGTTATAGTGAAAATACGAATAGCTTAGTGACGAGTCTTTCCTGCAGCTATAGCGACGCTATAGCGGAACTATAGCCTGCTATTTTAAACAGGGGCTGTAGGATGGCTCCGTAGATAGAGCATGGGCGGTGGTCTCCGGAGGAGGAGGAGGACAGCAGTCTGATCTTGGTCTCGCAGAGCAGGCACTCGCACTCGTACCTGAGCGTTTTGAGCCGGCGGAAGTTGAAGCTCTCCCACCACGCCGGCGCGAGAGCGTTGCCGGTGTTTATCCTGTTCGTGTATTCGTCGCTCTCCATGGCGTAAGTCCCATTGACAACGCAGGCGGCGATGCAGCGGCGGTGCTCATGGCTGTCCCTGAAATCAAAAAAAAAAAAAAACGCGCTTGTCAATCGTCTGCAATGCAATGCTACTGATGCGTATGAAATCGTACACACACGGTATACCCACGCCATATCAAGACGTACAATGCATTACCATGTCTGTTCTCTACCAAGCTAGCTAAGCGGCTAAGCCCATACCAGTTCACGTTTATCCTCGTCGCCGAAGAACCCCATCCATTTTTCACCATCATATGCTTCGGGCCGGAGTCGGAAAATACATACGGGTCCATCGTGCAATAAAGCAATCGAGCCGAGGATAGAAAACGACGGAGAGGACCGGCCGAGATCGATCAGCAGACGTGCAGTGCAGTAGACTACAGTGCGCTAGTCTGTTTGCTGCTTCTGATTTAGAGTGAAGAGCTAGCACTGTATGTGATGCATATTTATGCACAAGGAGGGCCGGCTAGTTTGTTGTTATATTAGCTGTATACAAAGCTAGAATATAGCAAGATAAAATGCAAAAGTTGCAAGCAGATACAAAATGTTTTTCCTATAAACAATAATTCCACTACTAGGGGAGTGAGGACTGAGAAGTAAATCTAAGAGGCACATGGAGAATATGAAAAGTACTCAAGGGAAGTACTTAAGTGTGTTGGTAAGGTTATGGCTACATGACTTCACTCACCATTCAATACTTGGCATCCATATATATTACTCTCTCCGTCGTATAATGACACGATCTTCAAAGCATGACCTTAACTTCATATTTTTTATAAAATATTTATTGAAAAGTGATATAAGCATATACTTTTATGAAAGTATAAAGATATCTTGGTCAAATGTTAGGAATATAAATCATGAATAACTTTTAAATAGTTGAGTTTGAAAATATGAAAACTATACAAATATATTTTTCTTCAAATATATGTTGTGCGGTGAACACTTGATATTCATCAAATAACATTAAAAACTTAATAAGCCCTTGTTTGTTTATACCCCAAACCAAAGGGTCTGGGTTAGAGGCGATTGAAGAGGATTTAATCTTCTACAAATCAAAATACCCCTCAATCCTATCCAATCATTTCATTTTTAATAATAGAAAGAAGTAGATAATACTATATTATTATATATTATTCCCGGTACTTATATGATTTGGTGTTAATAAATGGAAAATATAATTGCCATAAGCATGTGAAGATCTACCTAAAAAATAGTACAACACTAGAGATGATGCACATGCACCAACCCGTAAGTACAAAGAGCTTCAAATTCAGGAGAGAAGCATAACATTTCACGACTAAGAAGTTATACACAAACTGAAAAAGCTTGATGTAAACTACATAAACCGAGAAAAGCAATGTGGATCAAGAAGACCTAAAATTTGCAAGTCTTCTTCCCTGCTCCACCTTTAAGCACCCTACACAGTAATATCTTGATCCATTCCACTAATGATTGCCTTTCTGCTAAAAAGAGCGTGCATAAATTGACCACCCACGGATGTGTGGAACAGATTCTACCAATCAAGGACAATAAATATGATTTCGCATGCTTAAAAGCATAGTGCATAGGTCGTTGAGCACTAGTCGCTGGATAAACATGCATCTCCTGTGAAATAATCTCTATAAATTCGGTAAGAATATTCCTAGCTTAACTTTGGTTTTAGTTTCTTTCATATCAATGTATCTTTACCTAACATATTTTTATTTATTAAGACCATTGTTATCTTTATTGTAAATTCAATATGCTAGTTCACCTAACTCGATTCTAATTAATCACCAGAACATGAAAATAGTCTTTAAGACGACACTTTGACAGCCAATAGACTTTGAGAAACACTAAAAACTCAGTTGTTTCAGAGTCTGTTGGCACGTGGTTTTTGCCCCACCGCCCGCACCCGTGCCATCCAACATCTTCCGCAACTCTGGCGTCTCTCTCAACTCCGGTGAGCTTCTTCTCTTCTTCCCCAACTCCAGCAACTTAGAAAAACGAGGGCTGAAGAGAAGGACGGCCAGCCAAATGGTAGGGATGGCAGCGGAGCGGTTTAGTGCCCTGGCGGTGGTGGACGTGGTCGGGCCAGGTCGAGCCGGGGGCGCCTATAGCCATGGCTACGACGGGAGGGGAAGGAGAGGAAGGAGGCCGCCTCGGGTGCGGTAGGGTCTGAAAAATATGGTATTGTCATCGGTACTGGAAAACGATTTCTACATGTAGCCAAAATTAACTTTGAGAGATGGTTGCTTGGCCTGCCTAACCAAGGCCCGTGGGAATTTGGACTTTCCACGTTTGGCCAAGCAGCTGTCTTTAGAATTTTATCTTGAAATGCAATTAGTCATCTCTTAAAATCCATTTCTATAAACAAACCGCTTAGTCGAACTACATATGCAAATGGACTTATAGATGTGTTTACTTAAGTCGGGCATCTCTAGATTCGGATAAAAAGAAAAAAAATATATTACATGAAAGATATTTTTTTATTGAGTAAAAGTCCCTTAATAGTTAATATCAATGTTTTTGTACCACCACCCGGTAATCAACATATCATACCTATTAGATCAAAGGGGTTATTAGACATGGGACATATATTTAAATGATTTAAGCAAAAGATAGCCTATGTCCAACGATATGGAGAGCTTTATTGATTGTGCGTCATATGCAGGGTTGCAGGGGTTGGCGATGAAGACGAAGGTGGCGCCGGCGATCTTGGGTGGGGACATCATATGATTCCAGCCTGTTCTTTTAGGCTGAAAATAAGCACCGAATCCGGCTCATACTGATTTTTTGTGCGAGAAAAATATTGTTTCGGGGTTGAAAATAAGCGCCGGTGCCGACGCAGTACGCTAGAAACAACGCATTCACAAGGAAGGGGAGGAGGGGGATCGGCTTTCTGCCACCTGGTCGGATAGGAAGATTTTAAGCCTTGCCAGTTGTTGCTTTCGTCTCTCACGTGCATGATGGGATTTGAAAATACTTTTTTCCTTTTCTTAAGTTAATTTATTAATTAAAAATTTAAAAAAAATCTTTGGCTCAGATTATTTGAGATATTACCTCTTACCAAGTAAAGATGTACTGTATCATTGTCCATAATTAACATTGCAAAGTTCCACTGGATTAATGGATTTGCTAAATTTCAGGTGCCTGAATTTGAGTTTTCTTTCAGACAACGGTTATTGCATATATTTCATACTAAAATTGCAGTTTTAGTTCCTTATAATTTTTTGTTCCTAGAATAAAAATCTGTTAGACAAATCAACAAATCTAACAAAATCTTATATGTGTTGGCACAAAGATAATTTAACAATTTATAATTACTTTTATAGTCAGACCAAGGATAGAAATTGATATGTTATGACACAAAGACAAATTAATAAAAGATCACAAAAGTGATAATTTACTTATACCAACTGGTAGTATGGTAAAAGTGTAGCCTGAAATCATTTTAAAATTCAGGACACTAAAATATGGGAGAAGTATTGTATTAAATACTACTTAGGTTAGAGAACAAAGTAAACCAAAGCATCTTCTATATCAAAGACCAGCTGTATTCGTTGCGCGTCAAGTCCAGTTCCGGGCTTGTGGGGCGCCACCACTGCTGGAGGCCGTGCGCGTCGTCGCGGCACGAGCTCGTCCACAGCACTGCGCATGGCAGAAGGTGCGGCCGCTCGCTGTTCCGGTGGAGAAACATGTCCCGTTACGACAGTGTGGCAGCCGAGTTGGCCACGCGAGTGCACCACTCCTTCACCTGCTCCCGCTGCTCGAAGTAGTCGATGAAGCCCATGCAGATGGTGTCCCTCCGGTGGTGCACGCAGGTTCGGCACCCACGGGGACAGCTGCTTGAAGAGTTCCTCCATACGTTTCCTGTGGAGCCACTGAATTGTCATCCCCAGCACGCACTTCAGGACGTAGCTAGAGCTGTACAGGACCCTCTTGGCTTCCTCCGGCATGACGGCGTCGACCAACGGCGCCGCAGATGCGTGCGGTGGGTTGAAGAGGAAGGTTGGGAGATTGCTCCCTCTTCCGGCCGGTCACCATGTCTTGTCCTGCCCCGCCCCCACGTCCAGCGCTATGGAGGCGCCAAGCGAGTGGCCCGTCAGCCAGACATTATTATTATTGCCGGCCTTCTTCGTTGTCTCACTCACGAGGAGGCGTTAGACATTTTCGCGGGCGTCCACGAAGCGGCGGCACAAGTGCTGCTGGTTGATCAGGATGCTGACATTCTGAAGCATGTCATTCATGATTGTGGAATCCCGTGGCATGGTTCCACGGAAGGCGACGATGTGGCTTGGAGCTGAGGGGTGGCGTGTATTCAAAGACAGCACCATAGATGAACCAGGAATTGCCTAACCTGGATCCAAACATATGTCTCGTCTCGCACATGACGCATTTCACTAGGTAAAAAAAGCTCAACGCAGACATCATGGATTTATTTTTACAGACTGATTTAATTAATGTGCGTCACTAGAAATAAAACGGTGAGAACAGATTTAGAACGAAATCGATTTCTACAGACGGTTCCTTAATAAATCCGCCTGTAGAAATGGGGGCATTTGTACAGGCGGTTCCTTAAGAGAACCGCATGTAGAAATCGATTTCTACATGCGGTTCTATTAAGAACCCACCTGTACAAATCGGTGCCAATTTTAAAAATTTAGTTTTTTAAACGACTTCAAATGAAAAAACTGTCTCCATGAAAGTTGTAGATCTCGAAAAGTTATGAAACTTTGTAGTTGAAACTTTTTTATTTGAAATCATGTTGGTGATGTAAATTACGATCAATGTCTGAATTTTGAAATTTGACTTTTTGAAAAAAAAAGGTCTTGGATGGAGAAACTACCAAAATTAAAGTTGTAGACCTCGAAAAGTTATGCAACTTTGTAGTTGACAATTTTTTCATTTGACTTCGTTTAGGACTTTAAATAGTCAATTTTCTATTATTTATTATAATATGTGGGAACCGAAAACTGTTCTAGATGCATGTGATGGTGTAGTGCAGTGGTAGGGAGGGTTCCACGCGAGCCCGAGGTCACATGTTCGAATCCCGCCGACCGCGTAGCGTGCGAATTTTGCGCGAAAAATGCCGTGACTTACGACGGGCGGACGTTGGCCGATGGGTCCATTCCCAAATTTAATTTTTTTGTTTTACTATTTTTAAAACCCATTTTCTGGAAAAAAGTTTTGTGCAGGCGGTTTCTTAAGTGAACCGCCTGTACAAATCACATTTGTACTGGCGGTTAACAAGCAACCGCCTGCACAAATAGCCGATTTCTATAGGCCTCGTGCACAGGCGGTTCGAAAAAACGTCTGTACAAATGCGTTTAGAACCGCATGTGCTGAGTTTTTATGTACTTTCAGTTTATCATAGGAGAGTTAATTCGACTTTCAACTACCGTTAAAACGGTAAAAAAAAAACTAACTTGGTTAATACCCAATAGTAATTAGTTTTGTTGACTTGTAACATTACCATGAAGGAAAGTTGTACTCAACCTTCGAAATTAAGTCTATCCTATTTACTTCACAATTTAATACATCTCATGCATCATGGCATACATATCATCACGTTAAATATGCATTATTATTTTACGTGTAGTAAACGGGTTTTCGAAAGACTTGCTCGGTGTCTGATGGAAGATCATTCGTTTGGGGAAGTCAAGTGGGTTTCTCTGGTATTTCGGAAGAAGTGATTCACCTGCAACACAGGCAAGCCCCGGTGCATTCAGCCCCTTCCTTGTGTTTTATAAAATGTTTATAACTTGAGTTATAATATTGCACTAAGTTGATAGGAGTTAGTTGTCACCTACTTGCTGCATTGCCTACCTTGATATAACATCCTTGAACCCGATTTAAAATAAAATGTTTGGAAAACGCTTAGCCCTGCTAAATTAATTTAGATTTGCATTAAATGCTACTTTCTGTGCTATGATTATATATTGAGAACAAAATATGAGAACGGGTGAAAAACTTGTTATCCGTCGGTCGACTTGCACTTGGGTTAGAGTCATAATGTATTGTCGTTCTCGGAATAGTTTGAAACCGGTTGATAAAAAAAGGAAATGTTTCGCTCGGCTGATGTGCACATAGGGCGGTGTTCCCCATGTCTTATCATCCGGCAGGCATGGGTTTGGAAACCGTTTGGTAACTGTGTACTTGGGTTAGAGTTCCAATGCATGAATACCGATGGAAAAAAGTTTAGGGACCGTTCATTGTAGGCTTACTGGATCGAGACTTGTAACTAGCCACTTACTTCGAAAAGCCCTATCTCCGATGGCTCTATTACTTGAACAGACAACCATGCACTGGGAGTGAAGAGAGGGCGAGAGTAGTGTGTACCCTCGTGGCCAGCGTGCCTGGAGACGAGAGGGGTACTGTGCTCTCGGGTGGGGCAGGACCGGTTCAGGGATAGAAAAGCCGTGGTAGACGGGGTTGACGTATGTAAGCTTGAGTGCTACATACACAGTGTGGATAGAGATCCCCAGCTGGGTACTAATCGATTCGAATCGTTGTTGCTCCTCGATTATGGAGACTGGATCTACTGCTCTACCCCGAAAAGTGGTTCGAAACTAGAATGTTTTTTAGAAAAATTAAGGATCTGAAAGTATGTTGATACATGAGAATGAATTTGGAATTATGAATTATGAATAAAATAATACTGAGTTAAAATATTGAAATAGGATAGTAATGATTTTCTGCAAAACTTGTTGACTCTTGCTAAAGGCTTACCTTGACTCCGCTCAGTCTGCATCCCTAAGTTTCATTCCTTTTTTTTAGTCGGGTAAATCTTACGGAGTACCCCAGTACTCAGGGTTTGTTAACCCCTGTTGCAGGTGAACCGAGGGTACAGTCATGCTTGGAACCGTGCCGGTTGACTGATCGTGCATGGGTGAAGATATGCATATGATATAACCTCGGGGCAGGGTGTTTAGTCGTATGATGCTACTGCACTACGAAGTGCTGGTTCGGTATAATGTAATTTATATTTGTAAACTTATGTGTATGTAATACTTCCGCACTCTTTACTCTGATTTATATTATTTGTGTAAACAGTTGTAATACTTGTAAGGTCATTACAATGAGATTTTCGGGTGAATTTTGGTTTCCGAAGAAACCCGGCAGGCCACGTAGGTCAAGGGAAACTCGTGGAGACTGATCGTGGATCCTTAGTGACAATGACGGTGCACGGGGGCCCTATGATTAAGGCGGTTCTGTCACAAAATATATACAATATTTATATCTCTAAATAAATTTATTAAAAATACGAAATTAAAAGATCTTTCTAATGATACTAATTATACACCATAAAACTAATAAATTTTAATATATATTTAGCTAAAGTTATTTTACGGGAAGCGAAAACGATAGTTTTTTTTAGGGATGGAGGGAGTAAGCTTTTTTAGAGTTAAAAAAAGCAATAGCGCCTAAACTAAACATGCTAACTAAAATTCGATTCTATTGTTGTGTTCCTTACAATAAATTCTTCAAAACAAGACCCTACATGGATATATTTTGAAACATGCATATGAACACTAACTACAACGCCATATTTAATTTTGAAAATTTCAAATCCAATATTTGTAACATATGTATAAAATATATGAAACATTTGAAATATGCTTATGAAACACTTGCAAAAAACACCTAAAAAATACTTGGAAATTATTTGCAAACACATGCAACATCTAGATAAAACACTTACAACATACATGTAAAAGCATATGCAACATTCAGATAAAATACTTGCAAATATTTCTCTAGAAAAAGAGATGTGAAACATACGTCCTAAAAAGCTAAAACTGTTTGAAGAACACATACAAAACATGCATATAAAACACTTACAACAAGTGCAACACATACAATATTTCTGATCAACTTTTAAAACATACATATGAAGAAAAAAAATATATAAATTTTAAAAATAATAAAATAAATGAAATTAAAAAATAACAAAAAAATAAAAAAATAAAAAGGAAATGAAAAAAAGAAAAGAGAAAAAGAGGAAAAAAGAAAAGAACGCCGTGCGGGCGCCGGGAAAGGGCGGCACGCGGGCCTACGGCGCTGGCCGCTGGGAGCCGCGGCCGCGTCCAGCACGTGCGGACGGCTGGTCTAGTTCTCCATAAACAACAAAAAAAATTGAGACAAATGTATTAGAGAGTACTCACTCCTTATTGGTAAAAGAAGACGTTTTAGAAAAGATCTTTGTCAAACATTAGGAATATAAATCATGAATAACTTTTAAATTATTAAGTTTAAAAATATGAAAAACTATATAAATAGATTTGTCTTTAAATATATTTTCATAAAAATATACATATATCACTTTTTAATAAATATTTTTATAGAAATATAAAGGCAAAGTCATGTATTGAAGACAATCTTTTACCAATACGGAGAGAGTATGGGTTACCAACCTCTAGCAACCATATAGTGACCACCTGTAAAAATATGAAGCAAATCAACAATTAAAACAAGTTTCTCTCTCCTCATGGGGAACTAGATCCAATCTAGATTTAAAGAACCTCAGATGATGAAAAAAGTGAAAAATAAAATATTGAGTGTGTATATCAACCTCTTGGAATCTCCTAAAGTGCCTCCTTTCAAGAAATTTAGTGACAAAATCTCAGTCCTCTAATGGAGGGAGCCGTCGAGAGGAAGAAGAACAACTCCCAAGTATTCATACTGGACTAGATTAACCGTGGCGGGCAATTATAACAAAACCGCCTCGATTAATCTTCCATTAACCATGGCGGTTGTCTTACAACAAACGCCATGGTTAGTAACCATGGCGATTAACCCAAGCGGTTACGTTAAGATGACCGCCACGGTTAATCGATTAACCATGACTTTTGTTAACAACTATTAACCGAGGCGGTTTTGTTATAGTGACCGCCTCGGTTAAGGTTAACCGAGGCGGGCTGTTAAGCGGCGGCCCGGCCAAACCTTAATGGAGGCGGCCGCCTAGCCTGCCCGCCTCCAATAATGTTTTGTCAACGCCACGCAAAATCATTTGTGTAGTAGTGTGATGATTATTTCATCATCACAGCTGCTCGAATTGTGCAATCGTTTTCGGGTCATAAACGAAGACATGGAGGTTCTGTCCCTGGCCATGTTGTTATTTATCGAGATAGAGAAGGCTGCCATGGCAGATAATCCGACATACGAACCATATTTATTCCGTTGGAGGTTGGTGTTTATTCACCTTTCATTAGTCCCATACTATGCACTTAAGAATTAGCCAGGTCCAGCCGCCACCGGAGCTCAGGCCGTCACCAACAGATCGGTCGCCGAAGGCACGGATCTGGCCGGCCGACTGCCCAGCACGCCGGAGAAGGAGAGGGTACGTGGGTGGGGGAAGGTGGAGGAGCAAGGGAGGAGTGGCGCGGACAGAATCTCGCTTGTGGTGGCCACTGCTCCCGAGGCGCCCGTTGGTTTGGTCTGTCACAGGTTGAAAAAAAGTAGGACAGAGGAGAAAATATTAAAAAAGTAAAGCTCTAGATTAATATAATTTACTTATTAATTGGATTACTTTTAGTCAACTGTATCCAGCTGGTAGGAATGTCGTTCTTGCCTTATTGATCACATCACGTGCATACGAGAAACAAGTGCAAGAACTCGAGAAGGTCTTCTTCAGCAAACGGGGCCGGGCTCAGTCCCTGTGTACGTGTAGAAAACGATACATTGACGATCCCGGCGAGCTAGAGCCACGAAACAGTGCTCGGCGCACTTTCCGCTGACCTGGCTCACATACTGCCGCAAGAAAAATAACGTAGTCTGATTTTGATGGTGGTTTTCACGCTCAGTGTCGTTTTGTGCGAGGTGCACGTACTACTTACTGTGGTCGAGCCTCTGAAAATTCTCCGTAACACAAACGCAGAGAGTAGGGGTCAACAAGATCGATCCAATGAGGGGTTTTGACTACTACTAGGTCGCACGCTTGACAAGTTCGTTGCACTCGAGCATGCAGATACATGTATCATTGCCGGAAGCACGAGACACGGCGCAACGCGTATATATAGACGGCACACATGCATGGTTCAGTCTTCAGTTCACGGCAAATTAAACAACAAAAGCAGAAACACAGCCAGAGAAGCACGTAGCTAGTGCAGGCACTCATCATTAGCTTAATTCCACTACTGCCTTCTTCTTCTTCCTAGGTTGTTCATTTGCCGATCGTTGTTGCTAGCTGATCATCACCACCGCCGCCGGTGACTAGCTAGGATCTCCGGCCGACTGGACCGTGCGTTGAACAATGGGCCGTTACGATGACAAGAAGGAAAATTTCTCCTTCTCTGGACCCACGCACCTGGCTCACACTGAGATTGACTGGTACGTGCACAAACCTGACTCATCAAACTGCGATGAATCTGCAAAAGTAGATCTAGATAACATGGATCTAACAACCTCAAATTATATATGGTTTCAGGGAAAACAATGAGCATCGCCGGTGCATTACCGCCAGTCTTGTCAAAGGCACTTATGTTCTGGAGAGCGATCGAACCAAGAAGAGGGAGAACACATCCAATGCACTCGCACCGGCATGGTGGGAGAAGTTCCACTTCCGCAAGCTCCACGAATACGAGTGCGCGTGCAACTGCGTCATCTGCAAGGTGGAACGTAGTATCTTCAGATCCCGATCGGGCAGGTTGTTCATCTACGGTGCTGTCTTCGAATACGCTCCACCCGACGGCGTGCCTCGTCACCCCTCGGCTCCACGCCACATTGTCATCTTCCGTGGAACCATGCCGCGGGATCCCACAGTCATGAGCGATATGCTTCAGAACCTTAGGATCCTGATCAACAAGCAGCACATGTGCGGCCGCTTCACCGATGCACGCAAAAGAGTCGAAAAGCTCCTGCACGGTAATGGCAGGCCGGGTAGCAAGATCTGGCTGGCGGGCCACTCGCTTGGTGCGTCCATAGCGCTGGACGTGGGGCGGGACATGATGATCCGTCAGGATCTAAACCTGCCCACCTTCCTATTCAACCCGCCGCATGTATCGCTTGCTCCGGCGATCGGAGAGGAGGCGAGGGAGGACGTGTACGCCGTCGGCTACTTCCTCAAGTACTTACTGATGAGCAAAGTAATTCCCAGTTCCCACAAGGATCACATGGAGGAAGTGTTTGAGAAGCTAACGACGTGGGTGCCGGATGTGTACGTGAACCCGCTGGACGACGTGTGCAAGGGCTACATCGACTACTTCGAACAGCGGGAGCGGATGATGGATGAGCACCCGTCTGTGGCCACGCTGGCTTCCAAACTGTCCTTCCGTGACATGTGGAAGTCTGTGTGCGGCAAGCAGAGTGAGCGGCCGCACCTCCTACCATCCGTGATCCTGTGGAAAAACAAGAGGTCAGAACAAGACGCGCACGGGCTCCGGCAGTGGTGGCAGCCTATAGGCCCGGAACTGGACTTGAGCAGCGATGAATACAGATTTCCAACCTCAAGCGATGTATAGGAGTGTGAATTATATTAAAATTATATTAGTAAGTGTAATCTCAATTTTATATAGACTAGTCCATCAACCCGTACTCTCGCAGTGCTAAAATTTTAAGAAAGGAATCATTTATTACATCTTAATAAAGATTTTTTCGAGTTCAATCCATTAGCGGCCCTCAAACTTGTAAGGGTGTGTCACATATATGAACTTTGAAAATGCACTTTTTGGACCGGATGAGCATCGCTGGTGCATTATTGCCGGTCTTGTTAAATGCACCTACATTCTGGAGAGCGATCAAACAGAACACATCCAATGTACTTGCACCGGCGCTTGAGCTCGGGTGCAAATGCGTCGTCTACAAGACGATACATATGTTTGGATCTAGGTTAGGCAATTGGTTCATCTATGGTGTTGTCTTCGAATACACGTCATCGGATGGCGCGGGATACCCCTCGGCTCCAATGCAAGCCACATCATCACCTTCTGTGGCACCATGCTGCGGGATCCCACAGTCATGAGCGATATGCTTCAGAATCTCAAGATCTTGATCAACAAGCAGCACTTGTGCCACCGCTTCGTGGATGCACACGAAAATGTCCAATGCCTCTTCCCGAGTGAGACCAAGAAGGTATGCAATAATAATGGTAGAGGTGAGGTCTGGCTAGTGGGCCACTCGCTTGGCGCATCCATAGCGCTGGACGTGGGGCGGGACATGGTGACCGAAAGAGGGAGCAAGCGAGTGGCCACCATGTCCCGCCCCACGTCCAGCGCTATGGATGCGCCAAGCGAGTGGCCCACTAGCCAGACCTCACCTCTACCATTATTATTGCATACCTTCTTGGTCTCACTCGGGAAGAGGCATTGGACATTTTCGTGTGCATCCACGAAGCGGTGGCATAAGTGCTGCTTGTTGATCAAGATCTTGAGATTCTGAAGCATATCGCTCATGACTGTGGGATCCCGCAGCATGGTGCCACAGAAGGTGATGATGTGGCTTGCATTGGAGCCGAGGGGTATCCCGCGCCATCCGATGACGTGTATTCGAAGACAACACCATAGATGAACCAATTGCCTAACCTAGATCCAAACATATGTATCGTCTTGTAGACGATGCATTTGCACCCGAGCTCAAGCGCCGGTGCAAGTACATTGGATGTGTTCTGTTTGATCGCTCTCCAGAATGTAGGTGCATTTAACAAGACCGGCAATAATGCACCAGCGATGCTCATCCGGTCCAAAAAGTGCATTTTCAAAGTTCATATATGTGACACACCCTTACAAGTTTGAGGGCCGCTAATGGATTGAACTCGAAAAAATCTTTATTAAGATGTAATAAATGATTCCTTTCTTAAAATTTTAGCACTGCGAGAGTACGGGTTGATGGACTAGTCTATATAAAATTGAGATTACACTTACTAATATAATTTTAATATAATTCACACTCCTATACATCGCTTGAGGTTGGAAATCTGTATTCATCGCTGCTCAAGTCCAGTTCCGGGCCTATAGGCTGCCACCACTGCCGGAGCCCGTGCGCGTCTTGTTCTGACCTCTTGTTTTTCCACAGGATCACGGATGGTAGGAGGTGCGGCCGCTCACTCTGCTTGCCGCACACAGACTTCCACATGTCACGGAAGGACAGTTTGGAAGCCAGCGTGGCCACAGACGGGTGCTCATCCATCATCCGCTCCCGCTGTTCGAAGTAGTCGATGTAGCCCTTGCACACGTCGTCCAGCGGGTTCACGTACACATCCGGCACCCACGTCGTTAGCTTCTCAAACACTTCCTCCATGTGATCCTTGTGGGAACTTGGAATTACTTTGCTCATCAGTAAGTACTTGAGGAAGTAGCCGACGGCGTACACGTCCTCCCTCGCCTCCTCTCCGATCGCCGGAGCAAGCGATACATGCGGCGGGTTGAATAGGAAGGTGGGCAGGTTTAGATCCTGACGGATCATCATGTCCCGCCCCACGTCCAGCGCTATGGAAGCACCAAGCGAGTGGCCCGCCAGCCAGGTCTCGCCGCCACCCCTGCCATTGTCGTCGTCGGTCTTCTGATCATGCAAGAGCTGCTGGACTCTTTCGCGTGCTTCGGTGAACCGGCCGCACATGTGCTGCTTGTTGATCAGGATCCTGAGGTTCTGAAACATATCGCTCATGACTGCAGGATCCCTCGGCATGGTTCCGCGGAAGGCGACGATGTGGCGTGGAGCCGAGGGGTGGCGGGGCACGCCGTCCGGTGGCGCGTACTTGAAGACAGCACCGTAGATGAACAGATTGCCACCCAAAATACATCTCATCTCGCAGATAACGCATTTGCGCGTCCGTACAAACTCGTGGATCTTGCGGAAGTGGAACGTCTGCCACCATGCCGGTGCGAGTGCATTGGATGTGTTCTCCCTCTTCTTGGTTCGATCACTCTCTAGAACATAGGTGCCTTTAACAAGACTGGCGGTAATGCACCGGCGATGCTCATTGTTATCCCTGAAATCATATATAATTTGAGGTTGATCCATGTTACTACTACGCTGGCTAGATCGACTTTTGCAAATTCATTGCAGTTTGAGTCAGGTGCACAACATACCAGTCAATCTCAGTTTGAGCCAGGTGCGTGGGTCCAGAGAAGGAGAAATTTTCCTTCTTGTCATCGTAACGGCCCATTGTTCAATGCGGTCCAGTCGGCCGGAGATCCTAGCTGCTAGTCACCGGCGGTGGTAATGATCAGCCAGCAACAACGATCGGCAAATGAACAACCTAGCTAGGAAGAAGAAGGCAGTAGTGGAAGCTAATGAGTGCCTTAGCTACGTGCTTCTCTGCCTGTGTTTCTGCTTTTGTTGTGCCGTGAAATGAAGACTGTATGTGTTGTGTGCCATCTATTTATACGTGTTGCAGCAAAGATTCGTTCCGTCCGGCAATGATACATGCATCTGCATGCTCGAGTGCAACGAACTTGTCAAGCGTGCGACCTAGTAGTACTCAAAATCCCTCATTTGATCTTGTTGACCCCTTCGTTGCGTTTGTGTTACTGAGAATTTTCGGAGGCTTTACCACACCGTAATAAGTAGTAAGCGCACTTCGCACTTGAAAACGACACTGAGCGTGAAACCCCATCAAAATCACACAGCTGAAGGTTTCTTGCGGCAGTATGTGAGCCAGGTCAGCGGAAGTGCCAGGCACTGTTTCGTGGCTCTCGCCGGCATCGTCCATGTATCGTTCCACACGTACACAGGGACTGAGCCCGGCCCCGGTTGCTGAAGAAGACCTTCTCGAGTTCTTGCACGCGTTTCTCGTACTCACGTGATAAATAGGGCAAGGACGACATCCCTACCAGGTGACAGTTTACTGAAAATAATCCGATTAACAAGAAAATTATATTAATCTAAAGTAGAGCATCTCCAACAGTTTAGCAAATACCTTCCCCATCTATAATTTTTTGGCAAATTGAGGAAAACCCCTCTCCAATAGTTTGACATCCCAATTCCCTATCTTTTTCAACTTGGCATATCTCCTTATCAAACAAGTGTTCGAGTAGCCTGACTACGAGAAGATTCCACATTTTGACCACCATAATTGAACCGCTCAATAGGGTTGACGAATCCTTCATCTTCAACAATCATATTGTGCATGATCACACAGGCCCTCATGATCAATCCAAGTGTCTCTGTGTCCCACAAGTGAGTTGGTCCTCAAACAATGGCGAATCTAGATTACAAAACCCCAAAAGCTCTTTTGACATCCTTTCTCGCTGCTGCTTGTGCTTTGGCAAAACATTTCTTCTTTTCCCCATAGGTAGAGAGATGGACTTGAGTAAAGTAGCCCATGAGAGGTATATACCATCTGCTAGATAATAACCCATAGTGTAATCATGACCATTAGTGGTGCAGTTCACATCTAGAGCTCTACCTTCCGCTAGGTTCACAAATAAAGGAGATCGGTGAAGGACATTGATGTCATTATGAGACCCAGACATTCGGAGCCAGCTCCTGGGCCCTTAATCGAGTGCAACGGCTAATTGCTTTTTGAGAGCTATAAATGGAGGGTTGGCTGGTTCTTCTGGGGTCTCTTGAACACTCTGATCATTCCATCTCTTGTGTGAGCTTGCCCAACCCTCTCCCATGCACTCATCTCACTCGATAGATTGGTTGATTCCTTGTGAGAGAGTGTGAACCAAGTGACTTGCATTGAGAGTTAATTTGCATCTAGTTGCACTTGGATGGCTGAGTTGACGGTGGATTTCTAGTTACTCTTGGTGATTGTCGTCACCTAGTCGGCTTGGAGAAGTTGAGGAGGTGTGGAAAGTGTTGGTGATTGTGCTTGCCCACATTCTTGTGCCTACCCCGGCGGAGTGCTCAAAGGCTGATGAAAATCTCGTGTCATTGAGTTACTTCTCTCGTGGTATGTTCTTGTGGCACATTTTGAGAGGCTCGGTGTGTGATACCGATTAGCCACCGAACCACCGAGTGAAGTCGACACAACGAGGACGTAGCGTGCCAGCAAATAAGTGAACCTCTCGGGATAAATCTCGTGTGTTGGCCTCTTGGATTTCATTGTAATCATCACCTTCGTGTGATTGATTGGATTCTCTCTCGGTGATTGGTTCATGTCCACAAGGCAAAGGTATAACCATTCAATCCTCTCCATTTAGTTCCTCGCATAGATGTTAGCCCTATAGGTTCGAAGGGCACTTGCTAGTTGCTATTTTTTATGTTCGAGAAGATAGTCTTTCTGGTTGTTTGTGTGCTCTAGTGTGTAGGTGACTAGCTTTGTGTAGGTGGCTAGTATAGGTTAGATAGAGTTAGTGCATTTCACATCTCGTCGTATTTATCTACTAACTATCTTACTCTGTAGAATTTTTATAGGCTATTCATCCCTCCTTTAGTCATATTAGACTGCTGCGGCTTAAATGCCCAGACCTTGGCGTTGAGTCATGCCATGCTGAGGTCTAAGGCTCGGCGTTAACTAATGTGACTCCGAGGCCCTGGGGCAGTTAGTGTTTGGCAGAAAACAAACCTCATCTGAGGTAGATGTGAAATATATAAATAAATTGCATTTGAATACTGCGTTTTTTTAGAGAGAACTCCATGTACAGAAATATGAAGATACAACGGATAACCAGTGGAGTGTTTTTTCTGTTCATGTAATCATTTTATAATAAATTTGGATGTTCTTGTGTTCACTTCCCACATACATAAAACAAGGGACTAATGTTCAAAGTTCCAATTTACATGGTAGGCCATTCAGCCATTGGAGTGCCATGTTCCCACATTTGAGTGCTACCTTGATTCTGTAATTTAGTAAATGTAGATTATATGACCAAGCATAATACTTTTATATTTGTTTTTTGTGCTTTATTTGCATATAAAGGTATAATATTTTCCCCCCTAAAAGAACCCTATAAACAAAATGATTTTGATTATATTCATATCCTGCCAGTAGTGAAACTTGTATTTCCTGAAGCTTTCAACAACAGAATCCTTGACATTTTGCACAAGACTCAAAACTTTTAGTAAACATGAAAGTTCTATGGTTTAACTTTGTTTGAAAGATGCTTCCTTAGCAAAAAAAAGATAGAATTTAATAGTTAGATTCTATTATAAAATAGTGCATCATTGTTCAAATGAACTATTTGTTACTGGATGAGCAATAAAGTAAATTAGTGATTGATTGGAGCAAGAATGTATCTGTCTCACTGTCTATTGTTATGACAAGTCCATAGCTGGATGTGAACATGGAGCAATCTCCTCTAGTCTGTTATGTGATTGATTTGTACTTTGTGTTAGCATTTGGTTGAGCTAAAAAATTTATTGGTTGTTGTGTTGGTTTCTCAGCTAGTGTGCGTATTGAATTTTAAACAGGCTTGGCTCTTATTACCATGAAAGAGGCATTTTTGTGGACGGATGGACGCTACTTCTTGCAGGCGAGCGATCGTTGGAAACTTATGCGCATGGGAGAAGACCCACCAGTTGAGGCATGGATAGCTGATGTAAGCAGTAGCTTTCCTTCTGCAGCAAATCTGTGATGACCTTTTAAAGTTCGACATAAAAGCACTGGTCACATGAGTTGTACTTGGCAATGATTGTGCTTTGTCTTTGGTTTTGAACTTGTCCATGCTATTGTTGTTGAGAAATACAAATATGGTTTCCTTGCTCACCTTTCTTTTTTTGAACGTAAACCCTTGTGGGGCTACCACTAAGATATGCTTTATTTTTTGGTTATGAGTAGATTTGAATGTCCGCCTTTAACTGCTTTGTTATTTGTGAGTGGAAATAACTTGATATTTAACTGCTGGCAGTTATTTCTCCCAAAGTCAGACAGAAAAAATATTGACACTGTTAAAACCTTAACTTTGTTCCTAGCATGTTGAATTTAATGTAGCTACTTAGGGTTTTTCGGCGTGTTGTGAGAAAATTATTTTAAATTGTTTTTGGGCGTAGTGTAACAGAAAAGATAAAGGAGCTACGAGAAAAGCTTGTACATGAAAAGGCTACTGCCATTATAATAACTGCGGTCTTCCGGAGGGGAAACACTCGAAATATGACCGTTGAGAGCGAGTCAGAGGGCGACACCGACGGCGACTGTGGCGTTCAGGCGACCGCCGCCGGTGGTCTTCACCACGCCGGAGGGCACGCGGACGACGGCGTCGGCGGTGTTCAAGGGAACATCGTTGGCGATCTTCACAACGCCGGAGGGCACGCGGACAGTGACTACGACGGCGATGGCGATGTTCAGGTATGTTCTGTGGTAATACCTCACGCAGGATTTCGATCTGTTGCAGGCGAGCGGGGCGTTGGAGATCTTTCGTCGGGCATCGATGTGGATGGGGCGGCGGAGGCGGATCGAAGACATTCTGCTGTCGATCCAGCATCTGCAGGTGCTCTGATCGGCCGCGACTACGAAAACAGCGTGACGGATAATAGTGAGGCGTACAGTCCGTTTCAGAAGTTGAGTTGTTCTGGAGACCCGGCGGCGGACCTCCGAATTAGAGGAGGAAAGGCCAAATTTTAGAAATCGGTGGAGGATGACGACTCCGATGAGGAGGTCGAGTCTCATTCACCACTGACACCAGATTTGGTTAGACACGCAGCGGTGCATGGCTTCAATAAATCACATCTAATGCTGGTTGAATCAGTGCTACAAGATGAGTCGAATCGAAAGCGGATTGAACAAAGTGTATCTCCGGGGTCGAAGTCACCGGAAATTAAATTAGCCCACGACGTGATCAAGGCACTAACCGATGTAAGAACACCGGCAATGCGTCCGTGGTCAGGCAAACTGCCGTGCCCGAAACGATCGCCAGTGCTGACATTAGGGGATTGCTTGGTGGTCAGTGATCGTCGCGGGAGGAAGATGACGACATTGACAAAATCATTGAATTCATCTTCACCGGGACAACTCAAAACTCAAAGTTCGGATTGAATACATAATGCTGATTATGTTTCCTTCCGTGAACCACAAAATTTTGGAATTAGTGGATTATGCCATGGTCCAGGGACTGACAGATCGGCACAACTTGTGACGGGTGGGCCCTAGAAACAAAAGCAACGTCGGAAGGCGACGTGCCGAGGTACATTGGCAGCACGATTTTTTGGCCGATCAGATCTCACCGAGGCAACAAACAGAATCACCCTAGCCGCCACCCCGTACGCCATCGTACCTTCCTACGCCGACGTCCTGCGATACGGCATGGCAACCAATGCTGGCATGGCCGCAGGCGGTGCTGGAGGAGGAGATGAAGGAGGACGGGGCGCAGGTTTTGGGCATGGGGGAGGCCGATCTGGCGCAGCTGATGCGCCGCGTGGATGGGGGCGCCATGGTGCACGCGCCACCGAGGCACTGCGTGGGGGAGGCCAACATGGCGCTGCTGGTGATGCACGGGGTTGTCACGGCATTGGAGGTAACAATGGTGCTCCGTTCGGGAACTTCAATCCCGGATGGGATTACGAGTCAGGGAGAAGGGGAGGGTATGGTGGTGGTGCAAGATGGCGATGGAATACGGGGTATCGCCAAGGTCGTTCGCAACAACATAGGGCTGTATCCCGGATTCCTCCCCAGCAGCAGCACGTCAAGGGTCCGGAACGTGCACAGCAAGATAGGCAACCCAATGCTGCACCATACCAGCCTCCACCATCCTCGAATATGATCCAGCAAACACCACCGGTTCTTGAGCAGCAAGGGATGCCTGCACAAGGTCAGGGTCAGCCTCAGCAAGTGGACCAGCCGAGTGCAGCAGTAGTTCCATCCGGGACAATGGTGCAGGTGCAAGGTGGATCTCCTTCGGCAAAATCTGTTGAAGGCTCGGGACAAGGTGATGCAGCATGACAGAAATCAGGTACTACGAAAATTTGTCGGAGGTGTGGAGTCAAGGGACACCTAATGTTTGAGTGTCAGGCCATTGTATTTTGTGATATCTGTAGAAGCTCAGATCATGCGACGGTTCGATGCCCAATTCAGAAGCAACCCAAGCCGGTAGCTCTGCTGGTTGGTCAGGCTGCCGATGCTCTCGCAGGACTATACATTCCACATGCACCAATTCAGACAGCGAAGAAAGATTCGAGAATGGCATTGGTCACAACCACTGGGAAGAAAAATGTTTCAGAGGAGGAAGTGGCAAATTTTTTAAGGGTCTTGGTGTCGGACAACTTTGCTTGGGAGGTGATGAAGCAAAGTGAAACTGAGTTCAAGGTTTTATTTCCTTCAAAGGGGGAGATAGTGAAAATGACAAAGTTCAATGCAGAGATGAAGGAAGGAGTTACTCTCCATGTTCAGGAATATAAGGAGGATGAGGAGTATTTTGGTCACGCATTGCCAGTGGTTTGGATGCGAGTTCTTAACCTCCCATCGGTCATCAAAGAATATTTGGTATTATGGGCCATAGGATCAATGTTTGGGGTAACCCAAGAGGTGGATATGGTCTCATCCAGAGCCAATTCCTTTGGTCATTTCGCGATGGCAGTTTTGGAACCGGAAGCGATCCCCAAGAGAATGGATGTGATCATTGGCAATCGGTTTTTCCAGTTAAAGTTTGAGGTGGAACCCTTCCCGGCTAAGGTTGGGCTTAAAAGTATACAAGCAGGAAGCTGTTCTGCTGTCCAAGACCATGCTAATAAAAATCTTTCTGAGAATGCAAGTAAGAATGGTGACGGAGCAGGCAAAGGCAAGGAGGTTGTGAATTCTAAAACGAATATGGAGATTGATTTCAATGAGGATGATCTGTTAGGAGACGAAAATGATCTCAATTTAGCAGCAAAGAATGGCATGCTGGAGGTTAGAGCTGTTGCGCCGGGATCGCAGCTGGGTAATGCACACAGCGTGGTTCAGATAGGATCGGCATCAGCACCTCCGAGGATACCAAGGCGAGCAGGCCAAACATCTCAGCAGCTTAAAAAGGCACAGCAGCAGCAAGCCCCTACATCCGCAGAGAACACTGGTTCACAACCTGCAGGTAATCTTCAGGGCACACGTTATCAGTTCGAGGCCGATGATTTTTTGTTTGCGGCGGAGGTAGCACAGGGAGATGTCTCATGTGAGGAGGAGGTGTTGGGCTATCTCTCTGAAGCAACAAGGAAAGCTGGGGTCTTGGCAACGGGACTTCCAGAGCTGGCATTTGGCTGCGACGTGTCTGTGGGGGTTACGGCGGATGGCGAGGTGACTCCCGTCAGAAGAAGCAAGCGGGTGGCTGCGCAAGCTGATGTGCATTCTCTGGAGAAAGCTGAGAAGCGAGCGGCGTTCAAGAATCTTGAGGAACACCAAGGTACTTCATCGCATACATCAAATTTAATTACTTCTTTTTCTGCCCAAAACATTTGTTCTAATTTAAGTAGCCTCGGGATTACTTTGGGGATTGATGGTGGGGTAGATGATTCTGTAGATCTCATTCTACGTACTGAAAATGAAAGATCAAAGAATTTTTGGACGGTTCAAAAGTTGATGGAGGTTAGTGACTCTGAGGGTGAGGATATTGATTTGGATATTTCCTCTATTAGTTGACTCTGTGGCGACATGAATGAGGACATATCGGACGATATCTTGATTGGGTTTGGTGGTTCTGATAAGTCCACCAAACAAGTCACAACCAAAATCACAAGCAAAAAACAGAAGAAACAAGTGAAGATAAAATCTCTACCAAAAAGAAAATATTAAAATGAAGGGCATTTTCTGGAATTGTAGAGGTCTACGGGACCTGTCTAAACACAATTTTTTGCATGATATTGCGGAGAGCAATAAGCTTGACTTCATAGCGTTATCTGAAACTAATAAAAAGAAATTCTCAGCCCATTGCCTTCACAACTTTTGTGCTGGTGCTGATTTTGTGTGGCATTGGCGAAGCCCCCGAGGTAGGGCTGGGGGTATGCTATTGGGGATAAATCAAGAATTTTGTGAAATTGAGACAGTAGATGGTGGTGATTTTCATATCAAATTAGTTTTAAAAAACAAGATGGATGGCTTTCGATGGGCTCTCCTATCTGTGTATGGGGCAGCGCAGGAAGAGCACAAAGAGACTTTCCTATCTGAGCTAGTACGGGCTTGTACTAGTTGTGGTGATCTTCCCTATTTAGTGGGAGGGGATTTTAACATAATCAGAAACCCATCTGAAAAAAAATAATTCAAGGTATGATAGTAGATGGCCTCTCCTGTTTAATGCTATTATAGACACTTTAAATCTTAGAGAGATAGAGATGACGGGCAGGAGGTATACTTGGGCTAATTATGCTGAGGTACCAACATATGAGAAACTAGACCGTATATTAGTGACAACGGAATAGGAACAGAAATTCCCATTAGCTACTATCCAGGCTCTCACACGAGAGATCTCTGATCACACACCTCTTTTACTAGACGGGGGTCAGGCCTCACATAGGGGCAATGTTAGGAATTTTAAGTTTGAATTAGGATGGCTCACCAGAGAGGGTTTTTTTGATCTAGTAAAGGGGGTGTGGGAATCAGAGAACAGGGGGGTGTCGCCTATGGATAGATGGCAGAACAAGATACGAAGAGTAAGGCGCTTTCTTAGAGGATGGTCTAGAAATTTAATTTCACATAAAAGGAGACAAAAAATAGATTTGTTGGACAAGATAGATTTTTTTGATAGGAAGGCAGAAACATCTATCTTGTCGCATCAGGAGATGGAGGACTGGCATCATCTCAGAGGGCAATTGGCACAGTTGCTAAGAGAGGAAGAGAATTACAGGCTCCAACGATCAAAAGCAACAAACCTTTTGCATGGAGATGATAACACCAGATACTTCCATATGCTGGCAAATGGGAGATATAGAAAAACTAAAATAATTCAATTAGAACAGGAAGAGGGAACTATTGTTGGGGACACAAATTTGGCACAATATATAACGGAATATTATAAATGGCTGTTTGGCGCTCATCAACCCAATTCATTTTCAATGGACGAAGCAATGAGGCAGGATATTCCTCAAGTTTCCTTACAGGAAAATGAGAGTTTGGTGGCGCCTTTCAGCGAGCAAGAAGTCCGTTTAGCAATTTTTGACATGGAAAATAATAAGGCCTCCGGACCCGATGGATTCCCGATAGAATTTTATCGATTCTTTTGGGATGTGCTCAAGTCCGACCTTATGAGTCTTTTTCATGAATTCCATCAAGGAAGGCTGCCGATACACAGTCTAAACTTTGGTGTCATTACGTTGCTACCCAAGGTTGATGAGGCAATCCGGATACAACAGTTTCAACCAATATGCCTTCTTAATGTGTCCTTCAAAATTTTTACTAAGGTCTTGAATAATAGAATTTTAAAAGTTGCTGATAAGTTAATAGGACCAACCCAAACAGCTTTCGTTCCAGGTAGATACATAATGGAAGGGGTGGTAGTCCTACACGAAACGTTACATGAGTTGCATAGGAAAAAACTAGATGGCGTGATTCTAAAATTAGATTTTGAAAAAGCTTATGACAAGCTTAAGTGGCCTTTTATACAACAAGTTCTCCGCATGAAAAGATTTTCTCCAATTTGGTGTGACTGGATTTCTCGGGCTATGACTAGAGGGAGTGTCGCTGTCAAGGTGAACGACAATGTAGGCCACTATTTTCAAATAAGAAAAGGGGTCAGGCAGGGTGATCCATTATCCCTGATTCTGTTTAACATAGTGGTTGATATGCTGGCGATACTCATTTCAAGAGCGAAAGAGGCGGGACAATTTCAGGGAGTAGTACCACATCTAGTAGATGGAGGGCTTTCGGTCCTTCAATATGCAGATGACACTATTATCTGTATGGATAACAATCTTGAGAGTGCTAAGAATATGAAATTGTTGTTATGTGCCTTTGAACATTTATCTGGCCTCAAGATTAATTTCCATAAGAGTGAGTTATTCTGTTTTGGAGCAGCCAATGAAAATCGACTGGAATATACTAGAATCTTTGGGTGTGATGTGGGATCATTTCCCTTTAGATATCTGGGAATTCCGATGCACTCTAGAAAAATTTTAAATAAGTATTGGCATCATGTGGAGGAACGGTTCCAGAAAAGATTAGAAGGTTGGAAAAGCAAGGTGTTGTCAGTAGGGGGACGCCTTATCCTAATTAATTCGGTCTTAAGCAGTCTTCCAATGTTCATGATGTCCTTTATAATTCCCAAGGGGGTATTGAGAAAATTGGACTACTTCAGATCCCGTTTCTTTTGGCAAAGCACTGAGCATAAAAAGAAATATAGATTGGCTAAGTGAGAAGTGGTATGTACTCCAAAGGATCAAGGGGGACTGGGTATTTTGAATTTATATGTGCAGAATAAATGTCTATTAAGCAAATGGCTGTTTAAATTGTTAAATGGCGAGGGTATCTGGCAACAGATACTACGGAGAAAATATTTACGGCACAAAACATTAACTCAGGTTCAACACATGCCTGGAGATTCTCAATTTTGGTCTGGCCTAATAAAGGTCAAGGATGAATTTCTATTAATGGGCAGATTTGAACATGGAGATGGGGCACGGATACGTTTTTGGGATGACTTGTGGATCGCACCTCGTCCTTTAAAAATGATCTTCCCATCGTTATACAATATTGTCCGAAAGAAAAGTGCCATAGTGCAAACGGTAACATCTACATCACCGCTGAATGTAGCCTTCAGGAGATCTCTGGTAGGAGATAACTTGCAAGCATGGCATACGATAGTGCTTATGGTGACGCAGGTTAATTTTAGTAATCAGAGAGACCGTTTTGTATGGGGGTTACAACAGAGCGGGTTGTTTTCAGTTCAGTCAATGTATAGAGCGTCGTTAAATACCCAGTTTTTACCCTTTAATAAGGTCATTTGGAAACTGAAGTTACCTCTCAAAATTAAAATATTTATTTGGTACCTATAAAGGGGGTAATTTTAACAAAGGATAATTTGGCTAAAAGGCATTGGCAAGGTGATCTGAAGTGTGCCTCATGTTGTTCCAATGAGTCAATACAACATATGTTTTTTGATTGTCATGTTGCAAGATTTTTATGGAGAATTGTTCATGTTACTTATAATATGAGTCCCCCGAATAATGTTCATAGTTTGTTTACAGTTTGGCTGCAACAGGTAGACAAACGACTAAGATCCAAAGTACTAGTGGGTACGGCTGCGATTTGCTGGGTACTTTGGTTGAGCCGCAATGATGTTATATTTAATAAAATCACGTCATATTCATATTTACAGATGTTATTCAGAGCGACGTATTGGATCAGATCATGGGCGATTTTCCAGAAGGAGGAGGCTCGCCAAGATTTTAAAACGGGGTGCACAATGCTTGAGACAGCCGCAATGGAGGTTTTCGCTTCACACGGCTGGAGATTTAGCAATAGGATTGCTATCTAATTTGAACTTTTCCGTTTAAATGTGTCAGTTTCTTTTGTCGCAGAACTTTGTGTTTGAGGTTTCTTAGTTCTTGAGTTCGGAGAACTGCTCGTAATAATTAAAGGTTATATGCATCGATCGATGCAGAGGCTGGGATATTTTTAATATATTTCCTTTTCAAAAAAAATTATAATAACTGCTCTTGATGAGGTTAAGTGCCCAGATCTCGGCGTTGAGTCATGCCAGACTCGGCATTAACTGACACGACGCCGAGGTCTGTGGGGCCTGCAGCAGCGCATGCAACTGCGAGTCGTCGCTAATGTGGCGCTACCTCGGCGTTGGCTGACAGAGCGCCAAGCCTTATACCTCAGGGTCGTTGGCTGACAGAGCGCCGAGCCTTATACCTCAGCGTCGTGTCACCTGACACCGAATTTCTGTCCTATTTTTTTTGAAAGTTTTGCCAAGAGGCTATTTGTCAAAATAGTTTTCAAAAATGAAAATACAAATTTTTCACGACCTCGCGCTGGACAAATTCCAGGTCCTGGCCCAGTTGCAGCCATTGTTGGCAGTGGCACACATGTGCCACGACAGGCTGTACCGCGCTGTCGACTCGTACTTGAAGGCGCATTCGGGTCGAGGTGACAACATTCTTTCATCAGAAAAGAAAAGTGAATAAATAACACGGCCGTCTCTTCCATCCATGGGGATGAGTGGATGGCCGGAAGACCACCGAAAGAGGACGCCGTGCATTCTTCCATCCGTTAGCAGCGTAGTCATTACCATTGAATACACATTAAGTCTCTTTAGTTAGTTGCTAAACACGGTTGTTTGCTAGTTAATGGCTTCTAGTGCTGGCCGGCGTCGCCAAGATCATCCTTGCTGGCTATAGTTTATTAATACTAGTTATCCTCGTTAGAACGGTCTTTCCAAAGTCCTCTGCTGTTCTTCGCACTGCTGCACGAAAAACCCAAGGGAAGGGAAGGCTCCTCCGTCTCTTACTCTCTTTCTCCGAGGACCACAAGATGAACAATCTTCTCACGGTATGTTCAATTCGTTCTTGCAAGATTGTCTCTCCTTTTTGTTAAAGTTTTCGTGCGGGGCCGGGTACATAGACTATATGGAAACAATGATTTGATCATGTCATCGTTGGAAAAAAAAATGAATTTGTCATGTCAGAATATCTGGATTTGAAGCCTAACTGACTTCCTGTTGGGATAACCTGCAAAAACCGAGATACAAATTCAGTGCAATTTTTTAGTGGTTGTCTTCATTAAAATTTTAATAATATGCTTGTTGGAACCGCTGTCGGCTCTGTTAATTTGATGACAGGATTCCTTCGAGAGGGATGAGAAGCCAGCAAGGGAGAGGGACATTGAGATGGGGAATCGAAATCCCATGGACAACTCCGATTATGGTCTCAAAGACTTCTTTGAAGAGGTTTGATCTTCAATTAATAAACAAAGCACAAGTGCTGATCTGAAAGTTTTATCAACTCTTCTTTTATGCGTTTTTGTAGCAGTGGTAGTTAATCATGCAGACACAGTATTTAATATTTTTCTTACAAAGAGTTTTTTTTTTTAGGTCAAGGAGATTGAGGTGCTGTTGGATAAGATGTCCAATATAGTTCGCAAGCTTCAGGTAACTATTACTCTAGTTTTAAGTTTGGTTCAGAAATGTTAGTTCTCCGTGACAACAACATTTTTCCTGCATTTCCTGTTCGTGTTAGTTTTCGACAGAATTTAAACTTTCTATACAAATCTACAGGAAGCTAATGAGGAATCAAAGTCAGTCACTAAGGCTTCTGCAATGAATGGTTCATGTTCAACTTCACTTGTTATCACAGACTGATGATATCAGCATTTCTAGACTGAACATCTAACTGAACGCTCATCTGAAATGACTCGTCTTCCAGCGATAAAAGGGCGCATGGAGAAAGACATTGATGAAGTTGGGAAGATCGCACGCAACGTAAAAGTGAAGTTGGAACAAATGGACAGAAATGTACAGACATTAGCCTGACCATATCTTCAGCATGTGATTCACAGTCACCCGATGCTCGTCAGTTGTTCATCCTCCTTTTCGGTTTGCAGAATCTTGAGAACAGAAAGAACCCAGGGTGCGGGAAGGGCACGAGCGTAGACCGATCAAGGATGTCGATGACCATGTAAGATCCTCGGTCATTTATTATGCTAATGCAAGCATCTAGGAGTATTATGGTGGGGCTCGACAAATGCTGCTAAGGACCAAATTATAAGAGGTTTTTTCTTTTCTAGATATGTTGGTTTATGCTATGCATTTAGATATACACGTATGGAGTATTTACTACTACAACCTAATGAGTGTATAAGGTACTGTACTAAATAAGTTCATATCGGAGCATGTTGATCTCCAGAGACCACGCACATTTCTCTGGCAAATGAGTTGAGCAGAACCTGTTTCACGACCATGCTAGTTTACTGGTTAATCCGCAATATTTGGAATCTATACTTAGAACCATAGTAGTGCAGATGGCAAGATTGCATATAACTCAAAATAATCCAACAAAGGTGAACTTCGATTGCAGTGCACTGAAGAAGAAGCTGAAAGAAAGAATGAACGATTTCCAGGTGCAATGAACTCTCTCTCCATCTTCTTTGTCGAAGCAAATTAAAGACTTGGAATCATATTGTTTACGATTCATTGCAGAATCTAAGACAAACTATACAAGAAGAGTACCGAGAAGTTGTAGAGAGAAGGATCTTCACAGGTATGTAATTTGTTTTTTCGTTACTATGATCTCTCATATCCATCATTTCAGTTTGAGTTTTCCTGTTGACTGAATATTTACAAACCTTAATCTTGAACTGGAACAGTCACGGGAACAAAGCCTTCTGAGGAGGTGAGGATGCTGATTCTTTCTACCACGCTACACTAGGTATACAGAAAATACTTGCATCTTCTGACCAAATTTGGCACAATGACTAGGTGATTGACAATCTCATTGAGACCGGAAGCAGCGAGCAGATCTTTGAGAGAGCAATCCAAGGGACAGGTAGAGGACAGGTCAGTTAGTAGTACTCTTTTTTTTCTCGAACAGCGCAGGAGAACTGTGCGTCATTTCATTAAGGTAGAAGAAAGATACATAGGTCAAAGAGACCCAACACACACACCACACCCAGAACTAAGTTACAGCCTCACCACACAAATAGCTAAAACGACCAAAACCCTCCAGAGCATTAAGCTCCTGTAGGCAGCGACCTGAATACAAGTTCCTGGAGCTTGGAAGCACCTGTCGAGCACCACAGTCCACCCTTCGAGCTAATGGACCTAAGGACCTCCTGAACACTTGGCCTCATATTATCAAAGACAACAGATGTTGCGATGCTTCCACATTTCCCAAGCTACTACATTATTATTCAATTTCACCTCATACTTATATTGTTCAACTGAATGTGCTACGTCTAACTATTCTTGCTTTACGTTTCCTAAACTGCACTTGAGGTATAGATTCTTGCCACGGTTGAAGAAATTCAGGAACGGCATGATGCAATCATGGAGATAGAAAAAAGGCTTCTTGAACTACAGCAGGTAGTTCTTTTTTCTTTTCTTTTCTTTTCCTTCCTTTTCTCAAAACATCAACTATGAGATTTTGCTACAAGATAAGAGTATTTAGTATTATACATAATTGATCACATCAATTTCCAAATTGCCCATGGCCACTAAACCATGGAGTGTACTGTTTATTTTCAGATTTTTGCAGACATGGCGGCACTCGTTGATGCACAAGGAGAATTCCTAGACAACATAGAGAATCAGGTTGATAACTTTACTTGTTCGTCTGATTAGTATATGCAACTGGGAAAAAAAGAGACTGAATTTAGTTAGTGTTACTGGAAAATCGTCAAGTCTGAACGCTTATCGATTTCCACCGTCAGGTTCAAAATGCGGTAAACCATGTGGTGACTGGTACTGAAGCGCTACGCACCGCAAAGAGCCTGCAGAAGAAGTCGAGAAAGTGCATGTTGATTGCAATTATCATTCTGCTGGTAATTGCCGTCATAGTCGTGCTTTCGATTTTAAAGCCTTGGGCTAAGACTAAGTAAGGAGGAGCAAGGAAAAACACATTACTGTACTATCTTCGGTTGCATGTATTATTGTAAACGTACTAGTCTGCTTAATTCGTGTAAGTTGCAACCGATTCTTTTGGCTATATCATACAGCCTTATTCATGTATCATGTATGTAGAAGTACATACCAAAGCATCATGAAAACAAAAAATATTTACCATGGAAGTAGATTGTTGCAAACAAATGAAATTTCAATTTATCATGCTGTTTTTTCCTGCAGATTTTCTATACATCAATATGTTTGTAGTTGGACTGTGATCACTTTCAGAAACCACTACAAGAGTAGCACCGGAATGAACACCATGAGCGAATACTTTTTTTGGTATAAGGATGAACGAATCCGGACTCTGTTTTTCAAGCTTTTCAGGTAATAAGGATGCACGAATCCAACTCTGTTTTGGCCTTTGGGGAAAGCTTTCAGGTAAGGATGCCCGAATCAGACTCGTCTATATGGGCAACGCCAGGTTCTGTCTGCTTGAGACTGTGACGCAGCCGCACCAGGACCGCTGGTCTGACAGCTTCGATCGGTATGATCATGCTGCTCCGCGTAGTGACCGCTGGGCCAGGCCATGCTTGGACAGAGCCAAAACCTTGGGCTATGGGCGAGGGCCATATGGCTAACTATATACGTCCCGCGCTGCGTTTCCACTGGGTAATTAATCCGCGTAGGGATTTTTCATTTCCGTTTAAGCTTATCAATTCTTACAAAGTTAATAATACATTAACAACTTGCATAGCAGGAAATATATCATTATATTACTAAAAGATATCAAATTACCAATAGACCTCCAAATATTAGTACAAGATTGGTGCAAGATTGCTACAAGAAATAGTTTCGCATGGCGAGAACGCGGGAAACATGGGTGGGGGAATAGGAGATGATTCCCCGTCCCCTCTCAAAAGCCGATTGGAACTAACTTTTTTTTTTCTTCCATCTCCATCCTCTAACAGAGAAATTCACTGTGGAGAATCAGGCCGCGGACCGGGTCTCATTACCATCTCTATTCTCTGCGCAACGCTTAGGGTGCATTTGGTTAGGAGGCAAGGTGGGATAGGATGGACCCGTCTCAGTTTCCAGGGGCGGGACGATCCTATCTGCTGTTTGGTTGAGAAGGGACGGGATAACTTTGTTTTCTGTTTGGTTTTGAGACATAAAAAAGTGGGATGAGTGGCCTGACACATGGGACCCACCTGTCAGCCTCTCCCTGTTTATTTTTCTTTCTTCTCTCCTTATCCCCTTCCTCCGTACTCCCCACCTGCCGCCCGCCCGCCCACACCACGCGAGCGCTGCCCCATGCGCGCGACCGCCTGCAGACCCTCGCGTGCGGGCGCCCGCCGCCCCTCGCGCGCGGCCGCCTACCCTCTCACCGCCCGCACGGCGCCCCTCGCATAGCTGTACGCCGGCGACCGGCGCCGTCACCTCGCCCCCGTGTGAGGCCGCGGGGCCGCGGCTGGCCATCGCCTGCGCGCCGGCGGGGCTGGGGCTCGGCCTCGCCTGTGCCACGGCTGGCCTCACGTTGTGCGCCGGTGGGGCCGCAGCTCACCCCGCGGCGGTGGCGGCGGAGCTCGCCCGCGTGGCTACCGGAGCTCCCTCGTCGCCCGTGCGCCTGCCGGAGCTACCTCGTCGCTGCTCCGAAGCTGGCTTGCCAGAGCCCGCCACTTGCTTGGTAGCACGGTGTGCCTCCTCCTCTTTCTTCTCCACACGCTCGTCCCACTTTCCTCGCCCCCGTCCGCTCGTTTCAAGGGGACGAGTTCGCCCCGCATATGGTGGGAATATTCCCACGAGGGACGTCCTCGTCTCTGCTCGCCCCTCAACCAAACGGCTCTCGTCCTGGGACTGTCCCATCCCGTCCCACCTCATCCCAAACCAAACACACCCTTAGGTGCTGCTTTCTTTGTTCTCTCCATTTCACACAACCCTAAACCATAGCTCGGTGGGCGTTGGGGCAACTTATGACTCCAGCGGACGGAGAGGATGCGTCACCAATCACCACGAGGCAATGATGGGCGGCAGGTCGGCGTGCGCAATGGCGCCACCAATGGGCGGCGAGCGCCGAGCACAAGCCGCAACTCACAAGAGCACATCTTTGGGATACCACGAACACAATTTTTTTAGTGTGTACATGCTCAGCACATGTTATCTGAGCCGTTCATATTGCGCTTCAAGATACGTGCAATATGAAAGAGTAGTATAGAGCATGATGAGTATGTACACAACACGAATTTAGCATGTACTCACTCCGTCCCAAAATAAGTGTCATTTTTGACTTTTTAAAATCGACGTTTGACCATTTGTCTTATTTAAAAAATTTGCGAAAATATAAAAATAAACAAATCAAGATTAAAATACTTTTAATAAAGAATCATTTCATAATAAAATAATTAATTTTTTCATAAAATTTTTAAATAAGATGAATAATAAAAAGGAGATAGTTAAAATTCTAAAACGATACTTATTTTGGGACGAAGGAAGTACACACTAAAAAAAATCTGTTTGAGTTGCTCTCCTGGTGCTCGGACTACGAAACGTGTATGCCATTTTTTTCAAAGGCCTATTATTATCTCCACTTGAGGTTGCGCGCATTTCATTTTCCGGATATATCAGGCTCTATATTATTGTCTATTTTAGTTTACAAATGTGTATATGAGCTAAGTCAACCACATGCTCATGTCTAAGTCATGTTACTACAACAAGATGATGGTGGCCGGTGGGTACGGGAGCGGTTGGTGTGAGACAGTGAGAGAGTGACTGATGGGCTGATGGCTGTGATTGTAATAGACGCAATTTGACTTTTACTAATTCAAATCAGCAATTGTTGAAATGTATAGAAATGAGAATTATTGATCAACAGACCCAGAAAGTAGCTAGTAGTAGTTTGCAAACAGAGACGGAGAGGATTACATGCTGGTGACTTCTTACACGAAAGAACTACACTGACTACACTACACATATGAGTATATATATGACATATCTAGCTTATACGAGTACTTGCACGTCACAGTACAGAGAGTATACTGCTGCGACCATTCTACACCGCCGTCGCGGTGAGATCCCACGGCCGCCGCGTGCCTCGCCGCCGGCCACACAACAAAACTGAGCCGGAAGCCTCGCCGCGGCAGCGTGGAACACATACTAGGAGTCTAGGAGAGCAGCTAGATCATGCGTCGACTAGGAGGAGGAGCTAATAAAAAAAAGAAACAGAGAAATCGAAGCCACCAATAGACCCAGCAGAAGAGAGAGATGTATCCAGCTGGCTACTCCAGCCGCAGGATAAGCCTGAGGCCGCGCGTCGCGGCGACATCGACGGCGACGGCGGCCGCGGCCACGGCCTTCCTGGTGGGGAACTGCGGTAGCGGCAGCAGGCTCGGGTCGGGGGACGTCGAGAACGCCGGCCCGGCGTACACCTCCGCCGCGGGCCTAGCCTTCCTGCCGTGGTGTCTTCGGCCGGCCGCGGGGGACGACGTCCCCGCCGGCGGCGACCTCCTCCTGGCGGCGCCGAGGTGGTGGTGGTGGCTGTCGCTACCAGCAGCGGCCCTCCGGTGCGCCGCGGCCGCCCGGGTCCTCTGCGGCGCCGGCATCAGGATGCTGTGCGCGCGCAGCACATCGGTGGCCATGCCGACGACGAGAGGGAGATCGAGGGTGCGCGAGGGAGGGGAGGAGAAGGGGAAAATTAGTTGGGCGGTGGCCGCCGGCCGCCGCTGCGCTGCTCGCAGTTTGGATGTTGAATTCCCGTCTGGTCCGGGGCGCTGGGCTATTATAGGAGCGGAGACGCGGAAGAGGATGCTAATGGATTCGGTCGACGCGTTGCCGGGCTTTTGCCGTGTGACTTCCGGCTTCCGGCGTGGTTTTGGTGGACTTTTGACGGTTTCCTCGCCACTTCGCTCTGGTCCTCCGGTCGACAGGTTCGGCGCATCTTCGCGTCCGTCTTTCTGAATACAGTGTGCTGGTTTGATAGGTACAGTAGGTGGGTTTGGTTGGATGGTTTAGAGGCTCTTTGGATTTCAACATCAAACTTTAGAGTTCTAAATTTTAGAGCTAAACTTTCAAACATGTAGTCTAAAATTAGCTCTAAATTTTAGCACAACTCACATTACAGCATTAGACATCAAAACTAAACTAAAGTGCTCTTAAATTTTAAATTTTTAGAGGTCTAAATCTTAGAAGAGAGAATTCAAACATGCCCTTAGCTCCTAGTCACCTAAGCAAAAAGCCTCATCTAGTGTGGCTTTCTGAGAACATGAGGGAAGTTTGTTTTCGTGGAGCCAGGCTTTGTGCTAATGTCGAGCACGAATTCGGTCGTCCCTTTGCTACGGTATTCGCTCCTTCCGTGCTTGTGCCGGCTGGTACACTCGCATCCTGCCGCTCTCGCACTGACCACCACACCTCCGTCGGGCTCCGTCTCCGTCTCCTTCTCCTTCTCCTTCTCCTTCTCCACCCCACCGGTCAACAAGCCTGCAACAGTGGTGGTGACCACGGAGCTACGCATCCCGTACGACATCGAGACACCCTATGGTATCCTCATCTTCCGTGCGAAAGAGACAAGCGCACCTTGACACCGTAGCAGCCTCCTCGTGTCATAGCGGCCTCCTCCTCTCGTGAGCGCAACTCGATAATACGACGACCATGTGGATCTGAGAACCCACCACGCAGAATCTACGGAAGCAAGCTTGTCTATTTCCTTTTTCTCCACCAAATCAATTCATACCAAATAAATTGAGCCCACATGTCATCAAGTCTTTGCTCCCAATCATTAGAATTGATCTCACCAGTAACGAATCGAAGCTTGACGACATCCAAATTGATTGTCTTCAACCATAAGAGGAGCTTGGAAGTAGCACATCGGTGATCTGGTTCACGGCCTAAGGGGTGTGATGGAACTTGGATCCCCCTAGTGAAGGTAAAGCACATGGAGAAGGAGATTTGGTCTTAGACGCTGAAGATGACCGCTGACCATGCTAGTCTCAAGACGGTTGCAGGCTATGCAGCAGGGAGTTGTCGCCTTGGTGAAGAGGTCGCTGGCCAATGGTTGCATGGGTAAGTCCACCTCCATCAAGTACATGGTCATTCTATCGTTGTAGCCAAGCAACCAAACGATAACTCTGCTATTCTGTCTTACCTTATGTGTGTAACATGTGTGTAACTAAACACCATCTGATTTCATTGCTAAGGCCAAACTTCAATTGTCGCCTTGGTGAAGAGGTCGCTGGCCAATGGTTGCAGGGGTAAGTCCACCTCCATCAAGTACATGGTCATTCTATCATTGTAGCCAAGCAACCAAACAATAACTCTGCTATTCTGCCTTACCTTATGTGTGTAATTAAACACCATCTGATTTCATTGCTAAGGCCAAACTTCAACTAGCCTTGCTTAAAATTTAAGCCAGACTATGCTAATTCACGTAACCAAACACACTTATATTATTTGCGATTTATACATAAGACAGACATATGGGAATTGTTCGTCGGCCTTGTTCCAATGCCTCGGCCCATCCGATGTGCGTGGCCCATCCCATGTGTCGGTGCTAATTTTGGCGAGGCTAACACCGGCTAGTAAATATGTGATTTGCGGTTGAGGCTACGGATGGTGTGCAAGGGGGAACACGGGGATTATACTGGTTCAGGCCGAGCAAGCCCTACGTCCAGTGGAGAGGAGAGTCGTGTTGCCTTGCACCGGGGTGCTTGTAGTAGGGGGTTACAAGCTAGGCGAGAGAGGGAAAAGCTCCCAGGTCTCTTGTGAGTGTCTAAGTGTTTACAAGTCGTTTGCTGTGGGCGAGAACTTGGAACTTCTCCGTCCGTTCGTTCGTTCGTCTCCCTGTCCTCTAAAGCTGGTCTCTGCCCTCCCTTTTATAGCCGCAAGGGAGAGGCAAAGGCGGCTACGACGCTACCTATTAAAATAGTGAGGAGTTGCTGTTCTCCGTTTGACTGGCTGCTGCCTTTTCTCCGTGTCTCCGGGGTATGGGTATGGCTATCTTGGTTCGCGAGTTCCAAGGTAGAAATAGTCGTCTGACTACGTCATGTCGTCGGCTCTCTGGGTCTTCTGGATATGGCCGTCGTGGTCCGCTCGACTTTGGTGCGTTCACACCTGCCGGCTATCCTTCCGTACGATGTGACAAGAGGGAGAATCACCTTGGGGCGCTGTTTCCCGAGGCTCGGGATCTTGCTCGTCCTTTTGTGTGGACGGCGCAGTGGGCGTCTTTCCCGAAACGGGGCGGCGCACCGTGGAGGACGATCGTAGTGGGCCCATCAAATCTTGGGGCGTTGTTTCCCGAGGCTCGGGATCTTGAAGGCGTGCTCATCCTTTCGTGTGGACGGCGCAGTGGGCGCCTTTCCCGAAGCGGGGCAGCGCACCGTAGACCATACCGTGGAGGACGGTCGTAGTGGGCTCATCAAATCTGCTGTCAGGGAAATCCCGACAGGTGGTATGGCCATCAGGGGCGTGCGAAGCACAGTCGCGTCGAGAGTCTCGCCTGACGGGACAGTGCTTGTAAAGTGGTCAGAGAGATTTCTTATGGTCCAAGATTGCTCCGCTGACATCACCCGTGCCTTGGATGCCGACTTTGGCGCCGTGGATGCCGCTCTCCCGAGTTCTCCCGAGGAGGCTTCGGGCGAGGCTCGGGCGAATCGGAAACTTGGGCGCCCAGGACACCATCTCCCGAGCTCTCCCGAGGAGGGTCGGGCGAATCGGAGGTTTGGGCGCCGAGGACGAGACGCCGCTCTCCCGCCCGAGCTCTCCCGAGGAGGCTCGGGCGAATCGGAGACTTGGGCGCCCAGGACGCCGCCTCCCGAGCTCTCCCGAGGAGGCTCGGGCGAATCGGAGAATTGGGCGCTCAGGACGTCGCCTCCCGAGCTCTCCCGAGGAGGCTCGGGCGAATCGGAGAATTGGGCGCCGAGGACGCCGCCTCCCGAGCTCTCCGGAGGAGGCTCGGGCGTATCGGAGAATTAGGCGCCGACGACGCCGCTCTCCCGAGCTCTCCCGAGGAGGGTCGGGCGAATCGGGGACTTGGTCGCCGAGGACGCCGCTCTCCCGAGCTCTCCCGAGGAGGCTCGGGCGAATCGGAGAATCGGGCGCCGACGACGCCGTTCTCCCGAGCTCTCCCGAGGAGGGTCGGGCGAATCGGGGACTTGGTCGCCGAGGACGCCGCTCTCCCGAGCTCTCCCGAGGAGGCTCGGGCGAATCGGAGAATTGGGCGCCGAGGACGCCGCCTCCCGAGCTCTCCGGAGGAGGCTCGGGCGAATCGGAGAATTGGGCGCCGAGGACGCCGCTCTCCCGAGCTCTCCCGAGGAGGCTCGGGCGAATCGGGGACTTGGTCGCCGAGGACGCCGCTCTCCCGAGCTCTCCTGAGGAGGCTCGGGCGAATCGGAGAATTGGGCGCCGAGGACGCCGCCTCCCGAGCTCTCCTGAGGAGGCTCGGGCGAATCGGAGAATTGGGCGCCGACGACGCCACTCTCCCGAGCTCTCCCGAGGAGGGTCGGGCGAATCGGAGAATTGGGCGCCGAGGACGCCGCCTCCCGAGCTCTCCCGAGGAGGCTCGGGCGAATCGGAGAATTGGGCGCCGACGACGCCGCTCTCCCGAGCTCTCCCGAGGAGGGTCGGGCGAATCGGGGACTTGGTCGCCGAGGACGCCGCTCTCCCGAGGAGGCTCGGGCGAATCGGAGAATTGGGCGCCGACGACGCCGTTCTCCCGAGCTCTCCCGAGGAGGGTCGGGCGAATCGGGGACTTGGTCGCCGAGGACGCCGCTCTCCCAAGCTCTCCCGAGGAGGCTCGGGCGAATCGGAGAATTGGGCGCCGAGGACGCCGCTCTCCCGAGCTCTCCCGAGGAGGCTGTCATTAGTGGAATGATGTCGTGGGCCTCTGTAGACGCGGCCTTCGTGGGCTTCCACTGGCCTTACTTGGGCCAGGCCAAGTTGGGAATGAGCTTTTTTGCATCGAAGTTGGGTACCCCTAACTTTGGTAACCGACAGTAGCCCCCGAGCCTGTGGCGGAGTGAAGGCACTCCTCCACAGGTTCACGCTGGTTCTTCCTGTCAAAAAAGATAAAGTGTGGGTTGTTTTTTCCGGGGGGTGCGCGCGAGCGCACCCGCCGGGTGTAGCCCCCGAGGCTTTGGAGGGATGATATATCCCTTCAAAGGCTTAGAATCGTGCTTGTTAGTCCCCGGGTGTTTTTTGATTTATTTAGGTGGGTTGTTTCCTTGGAAGCGGAGCCCCCGAGCCTCCCACCGTGTTGGGAGATCGTTCGGTGGTCTTTCCAAGGTGCAGGGCAAGTTTCCGAGCCTCCGTTTTCGTATCGGAGATCGATCGGGTTCCTCCCTGTCTTTTTTAATTCGACCTTCACGCTCTTTTTTCGGGAAGAGGAAGGTTTGGTCTTGCTCGACTTCCCCGCTGGGGCACGAGTCGGCATTTCCGGTGAGCTACAAACGGGTTGGTCCAAGTGGAGGTCCGTGCCCTATTCGTTAAGGGTCGGCTAGTGGCCTGAGCACACTCCAATTATTTCCCGAGGGTCAGTTAGTGGATGTCGGGTCCCTTCGACGGGTCCCGAGGGCATGATGCCTCCCACGGAGGGATTCCACGTAACCGACTCACTACTGGGACTTGGACACAGCATGGGATGTCCCTTGTGACGTTCCGGGCGTCGGGATACTGGCCGTTTTCGTGACCCATCCACTAGCTGTCCCTAACTCGATTTCCCTGAGGCGACTGTTCGAGCCTCGGAGGGCCAGTCTTCGATCCCCTGGGAACGTAACGGGCGCCCGAGCCCGGGGTTTCTTCGTTGAGAAAACGTAGGTGGAATCGAAGCGCGCGGTTGTAATGATTTGGCTCACCTTTTGAGGCGCGAAGCCTGACGGACGCGACGGTTCGGCTCAGTCGAGGCGGTTTGCGTGCGCGGTGATGGCGGGTCTCTTCCAAGCCGAGGTCGAGCTCCCTCCTCTGAACCTGCCGTGAAGAAGAAGCGGGCCATAGTGCCCTTGTAAAAAGTAACCTTTCGGGAGTGGTTTGAAAGGAAACAAACAATACGGCCCTTCGTGGCCTTAACATTTATGTAAATATTTGCTGAATGTTTGTTTCGCTTTGCTTCGTGCTTTTTTCCTTAGGCATTTTTTCTTGCCGATCCTGTGCCCGGGCCATCGAGCCTCGGGGGACGCTTTTCGGGTGTCGTAGCTTTAGTGGCATAGACGCAGCCGATGTCCTAGGAGCTTTGGCAGAAAGAATCCCTTAGAAAAGAAGCTTAGGTGTTTCTTCCCGAGCTTCCTCCCTTGGCCGAGCGTAGATCTTATAGGTTTTCTTCCGAGTGCGGGTTAGCCTTCGAACACGGAGTGGCGAGGGAAGATGCTGTGGCCCTGAGGCATAAGCGGTCTCCGACTCGACCGGCTCTGTCTTCTGGGGCTTCCCTCATTCTTCGAATTCTATAATTCATGCTTGATTTCCGGAAGGAAGCGTGTTTTAGGGAGAAACGAATTCGACAAGTTTTGAAATTTTTGCGTTTCCAAAATTGTTTAATCTCGGGATAGTTCGGGGGTTTCCCCCGTCCTAGCCCCCGAGGGAGGGTCGGCCTTTCCGTAGGTTAGGCCGGGCCTCGCTTTTACTGTGCGGTGAAATAAAGGGTCGCTTCACCCCCGAGTGTAGGCTCGAATTGAAAATCTAAAATCATGTTAAAAAGAGCAGAAGTCGGGGCTTTTCATCAATTTCAAGATTTTCAAAATAGTATAATGCTTGGAATCTTAAGGATAGAAGCGACGTAGCTGTTCGATGTTCCAAGCGTTGCTGTAGACCTCGCCGTTCTCGTTCGCGAGCTTTGCCGGGGCGTTGCACCTCGGCGACGATGAATGGTCCTTCCCACGGCGGAGTGAGCTTGTGGCGCGAAGTCCTCTGTCGTCCTGTGAACAATAAGTCTTGGCCGAGTGCCCATGTAAATATCAGACTTTGTGATGAAAGTTGAGGACTTAGCATTTTTAGGGATGCCGTAGCCTCGTTGGTGTAGACAGAGCCAGAGCTGTGCCAGTCCGACCCGAGGGGTTCCCGCTTTGTCGCGCACACAGCTAGGTATCTCAGAGAAGGCTCGAGTGAGATCGTTTTTTACTAAATTTCCCAAACGCCCGTCTCTCTTCTCGCACTCAGGCAAATTCGCGAAATCTTTCTGGAGCGCAAGTTGACCCTCGGGCGGAGGGTGGTGAGTGGAGGTGCCGTAGCCCGGAGGCGTAGGCGATCTCACGGCTCGGCCAGCCCTGCCCTAAGAGTGTCCTTTTACTTCTTTGGATCTCGCAAGTTTTGCTAGAGTGCAGAAAGGAGTTCGGCGCGGAATTTTCGAAAAAGCTATCGAAAAGGCGCAGACAAAATTAGATCGTCGGTCCCCAAGCGTCCACCCCTCGTCCCGTACTTGAAAAACTCCATGAAATTGCCTCGAAGCGTAAGTCACCCGTCGGACGATGGGTGGTGAGTGGAGGTGCCGTAGCCCGGAGGCGTAGGCGGTCTCGCGGCTCGGCCAGCCATGCCCTAAGGGTGTTCTCTTGCCTGTTCGGGTTTCACGGATTTTTTCAAGAGTGCTGGAGAGGTTCGGACGTGAGGGAGGTTTCAGTTTAAATCTCAAAATTCGTGATAATTGAAGAATGCTTATTTATCGATTCCGAGACCACAAATATGAACAAAGCATGGAAGCTTAAGGGTAACTGTGACTTAGCTGCTCGAGCTACCAGCGTTGCGCTGGTGATGATCGTAGAGGCGGTGTCTCGCGCGGGGGGCACCGGATTGGTCGGGTTGACGCGGATGCGCTTCCCCCGCCTAGTTCGGCGGGAGCGGCGCGTGGCGTTCCCTCTGTTTCCCTGAAACGGGTGGAGGTGTCGCCGGGGTCCCTTTCCCAGCCACCTGCTGGGCCGGGGTCGGGGTGATCATGGCCCGAGGCTCGGGTTGGGCGGAGGTTCATCTCGAGGCCGAGGACAGTGGCCCGAACCGGAGCACCGAGCCAGCAGGAAGCGCAGGGACGCTGGCTGCCATCCGCAACCGGGATCAACACGCAAAAGGCCCCTACCTGGCGCGCCAACTGTCGGTGCTAATTTTGGCGAGGCTAACACCGGCTAGTAAATATGTGATTTGCGGTTGAGGCTACGGATGGTGTGCAAGGGGGAACACGGGGATTATACTGGTTCAGGCCGAGCAAGCCCTACGTCCAGTGGAGAGGAGAGTCGTGTTGCCTTGCACCGGGGTGCTTGTAGTAGGGGGTTACAAGCTAGGCGAGAGAGGGAAAAGCTCCCAGGTCTCTTGTGAGTGTCTAAGTGTTTACAAGTCGTTTGCTGTGGGCGAGAACTTGGAACTTCTCCGTCCGTTCGTTCGTTCGTCTCCCTGTCCTCTAAAGCTGGTCTCTGCCCTCCCTTTTATAGCCGCAAGGGAGAGGCAAAGGCGGCTACGACGCTACCTATTAAAATAGTGAGGAGTTGCTGTTCTCCGTTTGACTGGCTGCTGCCTTTTCTCCGTGTCTCCGGGGTATGGGTATGGCTATCTTGGTTCGCGAGTTCCAAGGTAGAAATAGTCGTCTGACTACGTCATGTCGTCGGCTCTCTGGGTCTTCTGGATATGGCCGTCGTGGTCCGCTCGACTTTGGTGCGTTCACACCTGCCGGCTATCCTTCCGTACGATGTGACAAGAGGGAGAATCACCTTGGGGCGCTGTTTCCCGAGGCTCGGGATCTTGCTCGTCCTTTTGTGTGGACGGCGCAGTGGGCGTCTTTCCCGAAACGGGGCGGCGCACCGTGGATGACGATCGTAGTGGGCCCATCAAATCTTGGGGCGTTGTTTCCCGAGGCTCGGGATCTTGAAGGCGTGCTCATCCTTTCGTGTGGACGGCGCAGTGGGCGCCTTTCCCGAAGCGGGGCAGCGCACCGTAGACCATACCGTGGAGGACGGTCGTAGTGGGCTCATCAAATCTGCTGTCAGGGAAATCCCGACAGGTGGTATGGCCATCAGGGGCGTGCGAAGCACAGTCGCGTCGAGAGTCTCGCCTGACGGGACAGTGCTTGTAAAGTGGTCAGAGAGATTTCTTATGGTCCAAGATTGCTCCGCTGACATCACCCGTGCCTTGGATGCCGACTTTGGCGCCGTGGATGCCGCTCTCCCGAGTTCTTCCGAGGAGGCTTCGGGCGAGGCTCGGGCGAATCGGAAACTTGGGCGCCCAGG